>OX438929.1:28116604-29316604 GCA_949316025.1 Lapara coniferarum
CGTAAAAACTGAGTATGTCAAGTTTCCGAAGACGACATCTTGGATAGAGCGAAGTGGAGAAGAAAAATTAGGAAAGCTGACCCCACCACCATATGGGATGTATAGCTTGGAAGAGAGAGAGTAGAATATATTAGTAAAGAATATGACACTGTTGTAAATAAACAAGATTTTAATGAAAGTTTCGTTTTATTTACTTCGATTCAAAGATTGATCACACTTAGATACACGAACGTTACAGCAGATTGTCAGAGAGAATTTTTGTACAACATTATAGACGTGCTACCATAGACATAAAAATATAAAGTCAGGTTTACATTCTATTTGGGTAATGCACAATTTCTGTATTATAATTTCAACACTCTCTCCAAATTGTAGCGTTCCCAACTGCAAACAATTTTACAAATAACAATAGGTGCACATCTTCAATTTCTATATTGAAAAAGCATGTGAGGCTAATATATTTAACACTTCAGTACAAAGATAATAAATACTAATATTAGCATCTCCTAGCATGTACAATAAAATAACACAACATGTAACTGTATAAGCACACATAAAAAAAAAAACTTTTAAACAAAAATATTGCTCAATAATTAGTTACAAGTCACAACTTGCAAACACCAATTTTATTCCTTAAATATTGAAGTTTACTTTTAACTAAAGGTTTTGTAAATATATCTGCCTTTTGTTCATTACTACTTATATATTTTAAATCAATTTCTTTTTCCTCATATTTCTCTTTAACAAACTTATATTTAATATCTATGTGTTTGCAACGTTTATGATAATTCTCATTTTTTATGACTGAGATAGCACTTAAATTGTCTATGTTAAGACTTACAGATTCTTGATTGTATTCATCTATATCTAATAAAAGTCTCTTTAACCAAATAACTTCTTTTGTTGCGCTGCATGCAGCCATAAATTCTGCCTCAGTAGTAGAAAGCGCTATGGTCTGTTGATGCTGACTGGCCCATGTCACTGCAGCACCATTCTTGATGAACACGTATCCTGTCATGGATCGTCTGGTTTCAGTGTCATTCGCATAGTCTGCATCACTGTATCCTTCTAGTATATTTTGTGTTTGATGAGTGAAATATAGACCATAATCTTTAGTCTCTTTAAGATATTTTAATATCCTTTTGACAGCATTCCAATGACTACAATCAAAACAATCAAGATATCGGCTCACCAAGCTAACACCATACATTATATCAGGCCGACTGACTATAGCTAAATGCATTAAAGAGCCAACTGCTTCTCTATATGGTATTTTTCTATCTATTTCAGATATATTCTTTTCTAACTTAGTGTTGGGGTCTACAGGTGTACTGTTGCTGTTGGCATCAGTCATATTAAATCGATTGAGTAATTTCTCTATATATCTAGTCTAATGTAAGAATATGTAATTTTCTCCTCTTTCTATTTCAAGCCCAACAAAATTTTTAGCTTCACATATTTTTATTTCAAAATTTTTTTTTAACTCTTTAATTACTTTAGTCAAAATAATGTTATCTTTTGAAATTATTAATCCATCATCTACATACAGAATTAGATACACTTTAGTTCCATTTATTTCACCAGTGTAAATACACTTATCTGAATGACTATTAGTTAAACCAAATTTCTTCAAAACTGAATCAAATTTTTGGTTCCAGCACCTAGGTGCTTGCTTTAGGCCATACAAAGATCTTTTAAGTTTGCACACTAACCCTTCAGGTACATCTAAACCTTCTGGTGGTGTCATATAAATATCTTCAGATATATTTCAATAGAGGAAAGCAGTTTTAACATCAAATTGTATAATATTTAAATTATCTTGACACACTTTAGAAAGCAATACTCTTACAGAATCGTACCTGACAGTAGGTGAAAATGTCTCGGTGTAGTCAATTTGATCCCTCTGTGAGCATCCCATGGCACAGAGCCTTGATTTGTAGATTGGTTCCGATAACTCATCTTTAACTCTGAAAACCCACTTACAGCCAATAATTTTTATTCCAGCAGGTTTCTTCACCAACTCCCAGGTCTCATTCTTTCTGTGTGCATTCAACTCTTCATGTATAGATATTTTCCATTTTTCTTTATCTGAAGATAGCATCGCTTCTTTGTAAGTATTTGGTGTGTCATTGAGCTGATTGTCTTCACTGCGACAAAGGTAAGTATTAGATTCACATTTTATATTTCTGCTTTTAGATCTAGTTATTATATTTCTAATATTTGTTTTTCTTTCAGGTACAGATAGGGAATTACCATCAGCGAGGGGCTTGTCATCTGATGAGGTAAGTGATGACGTATTTAATTCTGTAATATTCTTAGTGATATCCTTTTCTGACTTGGTTGGTTCTATACCTTCATCTAATACTTTTTCAGCACTACTAATATTTACATTTTCTGATAGCGGAGCCATAGTAAATTTTCTCACGACAGAATTTTCTAAAAATACAACATCTGTACTTATAGTAATTTTTCTTGTTTTAGTATCAAGTAGTCTATAGCCTTTAGTGGTATCTGAATAACCAACAAAAATCATCTTACTTGCCTTAGCATCCAGTTTTTGACGTTTTGAGTTGGGTATGTGTACCATAGCCTCGCATCCAAAAATTCTTAGATGTTTCAAATTAGGCTTCTTACCGGACCATAATTCCTCAGGGGTGATGTATGAAATTGATCTTGTTGGACATCGATTTGTTACATATGCTGCGGTTGCCACTGCCTCCGCCCAATAAAATTTCTGTAAATGAGCATTAAGTAACATACAGCGAGCCCTCTCCATGAGTGTGCGGTTCATACGTTCTGCGAGCCCATTTTGTTGAGGAGTCTATGGATTTGTAAATTCATGTATAATACCCGCATTTTGAATATATTCTTTCATATCATTACTAAGATACTCTCTCCCGTTATCAGTTCTTATTCTTTTAATCTTTAATTCAAGTTGGTTTTCTACTAACACTTTAAAGTTTTTAAAAGTACCAAACACCTCAGACTTGTTCTTAAGAAAAAAGACAAATACTTTCCTGGTATAATCATCCACAAATGTGAGGAAGTATTGTGCTCCATCAACTGACTTTACTTCTAATGGTCCACACACATCGGAATGTGATCAGTTCTAGAGGCTTCATTGCACGAGAGCCTTCTTTGGGGAACGGCAGCCGGTGCTGTTTTCCTTCTTGACAATATTCACACACCATGTTAAACTTATTTTCACTCAGTTCAATGCCTTCTGCACAATTGGTGAGTTTGCTCAAATCTGATAAGTTGAGGTGGGCCATCCTTTGATGCCATAAATAGTTAACACTTTCACTTGTGTTGCACATGTATGCTGGCATACTTCTTAGATTTAGGCGATACATATTATTAATTAACTTGCAAGTTACAACTTCTTCTTTATGTTGATTGAGTATTTTACAATCATTTTTGGTAAATTGTACAGAACACCCTTTCTTTATGAGCTGACTCACGGAAAGAAGATTGCTTGCTAATTCTGGTACATACAACACATTAGTTACTTGTATGGTTTGTGATTTCCCACTACTATCAATTACAGACAGGTTAATTTTTCCACAACTTTTAACTGCAAGCATTTTGTCATTTGCAATACGGATGCTGGTAATCGGCGGTGGTGTTTCATCATATAGCCATTCCTTCTGCATAGTCATATGCATGGACGCTCCTGAATCAACAAACCAACTATTACTGTCATTTGTTGTGGTTGTTGCTGAGAATACTGCGACATATCCAGTTTCTTTTCCTGTCTCTTTACCGAAGTCCTTCTTTTTGGTTCTACAATTCTTGCTTATGTGACCATATTTGTTGCACTTAAAGCAACGAGGACCTTTATTAAACTTTGCCGTGTTATCATATGCTTTTTGCTTATATTTATCATTTTTGCTTGCATATAGTGCCACTGACTCGGAGCCCTTTATTTCTTGTAGGAGCTTAGTCTTAACGGAATCTGCTGTTATGGGCACACCGGAACTTTCGAGGGCCATGATCATGGGCTTATATACTTCGGGCAATCCAGCTAGGAGTAAAGTACCCAGCCACTCTTCATCAATTTCAAATGAAATGTTCCTTAGTTTATGTGCCGTAGTCATTATTCTGTTTATATAATCTTCTATATTTTGGCAATTTTCTAATGTTGTCGTGATCAAATCTTTCAGTAACCCTACGCGACGTGTTAGCCCTTTGTCATCGAAAGCCTTTTGTAAGTTGGTCCAAACTTGTCGGGCTGTTTTTGCCTCCTGAATATGTATATAATTCACTGAGTCAACCAATAATATTATTTTTGCTTTTGCTTTCAGGTCGAGCTTCGGGTCAACAGCTTTGTCGTCATTTTCGATGCAGCACCAAAGATCTTCGTGTTGTAAATATGTTTGGACGGCAAATCTCCATGTGTTATAGTTATCACGTCCAACCAGTTTTTCAATTAGAGTCATTGTAGAAGTAGAAGAAGACATCTTTGGACAAATATAGTATTTTTCACCACGTTGCGCAGGAGAGGTTAGGTCGTATCACTTTAATGACCGGCGACCTATGTTTTTCTTCAAATATTACTTTTACAATCAGATTATGGTCTGGGCCCATAACCTGTTGTAAATAAACAAGATTTTAATGAAAGTTTCGTTTTATTTACTTCGATTCAAAGATTGATCACACTTAGATACACGAACGTTACAGCAGATTGTCAGAGAGAATTTTTGTACAACATTATAGACGTGCTACCATAGACATAAAAATATAAAGTCAGGTTTACATTGTATTTGGGTAATGCACAATTTCTGTATTATAATTTCAACAGATACTATAAAATCATCTATACAAATAATAGAAAAAGAACGCCTTGAACAACGTGCCTATATTCTTGATCTTGAGAAAAAGATTCTAGATCTGCAACACTACTCTCGCCCTGCAAAAATTGAGATAAGAAATGTCCCCGCAGGCGAAAAAGAATCATACAAGGATCTTATGTCAATTGCTTTAAACACATGCTCGGCTGTACACTGCAGTGTCAATCAAAGTGATTTTCGTGACGTCTACCGCCTGCCCGGTAAAAAAGGTGAGTCCAGACCAAGAAGTTTATAATATATATGGGTATAAAATTCTTGGTCCAGACCGATCGTAGCAGAGTTTTTGACAGTCCAAATTAAAAATAAAGTTCTTGAATGTTCCCGTGCTTTCAACAAAGGTCTGCCATTAGCTGAAAAATTAAACACAGTACACATTGGTATTAGCGGTCAAAAATGCCCCATTTATGTAGCTGAGCACTTACCTAACAGTTTGAGGCAGTTGTTGTTTTACGAGACACGCAATTTTGCGAAGACGCACAAATATAAGTATTGCTGGACACAAAATCAAAAGATATTTCTTCGAGAATCGGATGACAAGAGGCTTATTATCGTTACCTCGAAATCACAAGTTCAGCAGCTACAACGACCTGAATCATGAACGCCACATCTTTGATGGTTTTAAATTTAGATACTCTTATTTTTGTTTTTATTTATATCTCTTTAATATTTTTAATGTGTTACCAATTTTATTATATATTAAGTCAAACTTACATTACTCACACCACATATACACTTTCACTCTTTTTTACTCTGCATTTACAGAGGTGGCTGTTATGGGATTCTTATGCCTGGGTATTGGCAGTTTAATTAAATTACTACTTTCCAAAACTCGTTTTCAACTACTATTTCGTTGCATCAGATGGGGAACACCCTCCGTGTCTTTATTCTTTGTGGCTACGCTCTTGCATTACAAATGTTGGACTTAAACTCTATCTCTAATGAAATTGACTCCATGGGCTCGTGCCAGTCTTGTATTTGCAAACCAGAGCAATGCAGTAATCTCCTTCGAAATGAAGGTAGGAGCATTACTCTGCTACATATGAACATTCGCAGTGTAAACCACAATTTTAATGAGTGTAGGACTTTTCTGGTGAGTATCCGAACAAATCCAGATATTTTAATTTTGTCTGAATGTTGGTTGAATCACAACAATAATATTATTCCACATCTCGAAGGTTACTTATCATATTCAACTACACATAATTACAATCAAAATGATGGCGTAATATTGTACATAAAATCTAGCCTGGTGCACAATATTTTCGAACCTCGGTTCGATGAAGGTAACTGTTTAGTCTGTACACTCACACCCAACAATCTAGCCGTTGTTGCCATTTATCGTTCACCGTCTTTTCATAATCTGGACAATTTTTTTATCAGTCTTGACAAAATGCTGTCTTCTATAACAACATTCAAAACTGTTATTATGATGGGTGATATGAACATTAATATCAACACACATGAGACTCACACAAACAAGCACGAATATCTCAATCTAACCGCTTTACACGGGCTCCATCCAACTCACACCCTACCAACGCGAGGACAAAATTGTTTAGACCACGTGTTTCTGAAATCAGAGTTTAATTCTAGTACTTACGTCATTGATACTTGTATCACAGATCACTTACGGGTTATCCTATCTCTAAAAAAATCCAATACCTCTCGAAATTGTATTTCTTTTCGGACTATAATAGACTATTCTGCCATATTTCAAGATATTATCAATACAGACTTTACTCTTATAACCAAATCCAATGATGCCAACCAGGCTACGGAGCTCTTTATATACAACATTAATAATATTATTAAAAAACACTCTAAATTGGTTAAAATCTCATCTAAATTCAAAATTATTAAGCCTTGGATTACAAAAGGATTGCTCCGCTGTATTCGTAACAGAGATAGTATGTACCGTAGAACTAAAAAGGAGCCTCTAAACTATGTGTTTAAAGTGACCTATTTAAGATACCGCAATTTTTGTAATAAATTGCTCAAAAGACTTAAACGCGCCTATGAAAAATCCGAATTTGAGAGAGCCAAGCGCGACATCAAAGCCACCTGGAAAGTTATTAAAACAATCACAGATACACATTCCATAGTCAGCCCACCATTTGAATTGTTAAAAGATTCGCCATATATCAACTCTCTAAATTATATTAATGTTTTTTTCGCTAATATTGGAAAAGATCTTGCTGAAAGGATCACCTCCGCTTCTAATCTTCCTTCCACACTCCGTCAAATCTAAATCCTTGTAATTCTTTCGCTCTCCTTCCTACAGATGATGCCGAAGTGAAATGTATAATCAATGGACTACGCAAAAATTCGGCAGTTGGTTGGGATGGGATCTCTCCATATCTATTGTCATCGTGCTCAGACACTCTGGTCCCGTTGATTACCCACATTTGTAATTTATCAATTTCTTCTGGATCGTACCCTAAATTACTTAAGAAAGCCATTGTACACCCAATATTTAAATCAGGGGACAGAGATCGCATTACAAATTACAGACCTATTTCTGTCCTTCCAACCCTGTCGAAAATACTCGAAAAGGTCTTAAATAGACGTTTAGTTAATTACTTAGAAACACACAACCTCTTAGCTCTAAATCAATTCGGTTTTAGAAAAGGTAAATCCACTGAAGACGCAGTTTTAGCTCTGACTGACCACATAGTTCGCAAGTTGGACTCCAAGAAGAAGTGTCTTGGTATATTCCTAGACCTGTCTAAGGCCTTTGATACCGTCTCAGTGCCTTTTCTCCTACCCAAACTTGAAAATATCGGTGTACGAGGAATTGGTCTGGATATTTTCAGAGATTATTTGTCTGGGCGAACTCAAAGAGTCAAAATTGGATCGTATATTAGTGATGAAGTGACTCTGATGTACGGAGTCCCTCAGGGCTTTATTTTAGGTCCTACCCTCTTCCTTATTTATTTAAACCCCCTTTGTCAACTTAGCATTCCATATTGTTCAATCTTTACCTACGCCGATGACACGGCGCTACTAGTTCATCGTGAAAATTGGAATGACACTTTTAAACATTCTGAATATGCCCTTCGGCTTATTATGGGTTGGCTCTGCCAGAATTTACTAATTTTAAATGTAAATAAGACTAGTTATATACCGTTTTCCCTACAGTCTATGACTCTACCCGCCACAGACTATTTTACACTTAAGGTCCACTCTTGCCCGCCAGAGATTACTTCATCCTGCTGCTGCCAAAATTTATCTACGCCTTCCTGTGTTAAATATCTTGGGGTTAATATTGACAGCCATCTAAACTGGAAAGCTCATGTGGAAACTATAACTTGTCGTATGAGAGAACTCATATTTATTTTCAAGAAGCTTAGGGACTCCGCTGATTTAGATTCTTTAAAGACTGTTTATCTTGCTTTATGTCAGTCCATTCTGTCATACTGCATTCCAGTTTGGGGCGGTGCTAAGAAATCAGTATTGTTGGCTTTGGAGCGCGCCCAAAGAGCCGTCCTTAAGGTCATGTCCTACAGTCCCTTTAGATACCCCACGTCCCTTCTGTATTTGCAATGTAATATTAATGCACTTATTAAAACGCATGTGGCGCTACTGTGCCAGTGTTGATATCGTCTCCGCAATTCTTTATAAATAAAAATAGTAAAAGTGATAAATCTGGGCAAAATAGTGAATATATCTGTAAACACATTTATAATAAAGTGATATATATAAAAATAAAGTATTAATAATCTTCAGTTCATGCGTAAAACTTGAATCATCGTCAAGAATTACAAATTTAAAGTGGCAGTTAAAAGTTAGTGGATTTTGAAGATAAGTACAATTTACAGTGAAGATTACTTTTTTTTTTTTTTTTTTTTTTTTGTTCTTACTGCAACATGGCGATCTGTGTAGACACAATAAGCCATTGGGTTGTGATTTTGTGTTCTATGGCGTTATTGGCAGACGGGATTTTCTAAGGATCCCTTTCATACAATCTTATTGAATCTTTCGGTTAGCGTGGGGACGCTATGCCTTTTTAACCGACAATGTGTGACACTTCCTGTGCCTACCAGTTTTGATGCCAGTTCATTAACGTGGCTTGATATTCTCTTCTGATAGGTTTCACTATATCTAGCGATCTCTTGTTTGACGGTGTAGATTTTTAGATCTTCCTGAATGAATTTATTAGTCACGTAGTAGGGGATGTTTAACATAGCTCTTAATGTCTTGCTTTGAAATCTTTCAAGAATCTCTATGTTACTATGGCTGGCAGTGCCCCAGAGCTGAATACCGTATGTCCATATCGGTTTAAGGATGGTTTTGTAAATAGCAATTTTACTTTCATGTGACAAGCATGATTTTCGACCCATCAGCCAGTACATAGATCTGAATTTCGAGTCCAGCTGTTTGCGCTTGGTCCAAATGTGCTTTCTCCAGGTGAGTCTGCGATCGAGGTGCATACCTAAGTATTTGGCATCTTCGGCTTGGGGAATATCTTCATTGTTGAGTTTTACAGGTGGACAGGTTTGCCTTCTGAGAGTAAATGTAACATGAATGGATTTTCCCTGATTAGCCTTAATACGCCATTTGTCTAGCCACTTTTCAAGTTCATAGAGGTGAGTTTGTAGATTGGCTGACGCTACATTAGGGTCTTCATGAACCGACAGTAGCGCTGTGTCATCCGCATAGGTAGCAGTTACAGTATCAGAGCGCGTGGGTAAGTCAGCAGTGAAGAGCAAGTATAGTACAGGACCCAGTATACTTCCCTGTGGCACTCCTGAGAGAATTTCTTTTAAAGGGGTAACTCCATTGTTTACTTTTACTTCAAAGCATCTCTTATACAGATAAGATTCTAGTATTGGAACGAATGAGTGGGGCAACAGCTTTTTAAGTTTGAACAGAAGTCCTTCATGCCACACTCTATCGAACGCCTGACTAATATCTAAGAAGACAGCGGAGCAATACTGTTTGCATTCTAGGGTACGACTTATAGTGTCGGTAATACGGTGTACCTGTTCAATAGTTCCGTGCTGCTCTCGGAAGCCAAACTGGTGAGGAGGAATAGATTCCGGTAGGAAGGTGCGCATCCTGTTTAACAGTATTTTTTCTAGCAGTTTACCCAACACCGAGAGTAGGCTTATTGGTCTGTAGGAGCTTACCTCATGCAA
The DNA here is from genome assembly GCA_949316025.1 of Lapara coniferarum. Classification (NCBI taxonomy): domain Eukaryota; kingdom Metazoa; phylum Arthropoda; class Insecta; order Lepidoptera; family Sphingidae; genus Lapara; species Lapara coniferarum. The sequence goes on from OX438929.1 coordinate 28,126,593, forward strand.
CTGTTTGCCTGGTTTGGGTATCATTATAACCTGTGCAATTTTCCACTGAGTGGGATAGATGGCTAATCTTAGACAGGCATTGTATATTGCTGCGATGTGGATCACGCCTTTTCTAGGCAGCTGCTTGAGTAGTTTTGCGTCTATTAGGTCATAGCCTGGTGATTTTCCCTCCCGTAGTTTTGATATTTCTTTCCACACTTCTTTAGGGCTAGCACTTTTAAGCGGTAGGTTCATTTGTAGCGGTGCTTCGAGATGTTTGATGACTTCAATATCGTGTTCAGGATGTTTGCTAGGTAAAGGTTTGAAGACGGTTTTTAGGTGTTCAGCAAATACCATGGCCTTTTCAAGTTCTGTTCTTGCCCACTTGCCGTCACTAGCTTTTATCGGTGGTACATGTGTTTTTGGTCTTTTCATCCTTTTTGTTATCTTCCATAATGAATAGTTGCTATCTTTATTAGGAGTAACGGTAGCTAGCTGTTTTTGAAGTCTCTCATTGTCAGATTGGCTTATCAGATATTTAAGTTCCTCGGAGGCCTTGTTGAATGCTTTTTTGTCAATAGGATAATGTGTGTAGTGCCATTTTTTTCGTAGCTGACGTCTCTCGTTTACTTTTTCTTTTATCTGTTTGGAGTAATCGGACCTTAGGGTGGTTTTAGATCTCAGCAAAGGCGTAGAATGTATGGCCGCTAGGTGGACAAGCTTGTTAAATGATTCTATAGCCATTTCGATGCTGTCTGCACATTTTAGGGGCACGTTCAGATTTAAAGTCTCTGATATTTTGGTTCTGTAGTTGTCCCAATCTGTTTTGTTGTTGTACAGTCTTTGTGGACACTCATTCAGAATCGCTTTACAGTGCACATTTATAATCACCGGTGTGTGATCGGACGATAAGTCAGTACATTCTTCTATATCTATTTGGCTGTGAGATATATTTTTGATAATAAAGAAATCTAGCAAATCTGGCACCTTGTTTGGATCTGTAGGCCAGTATGTAGGAGCACCATGTGAGGTACAACGAAGATTGAGGTCATTCGTAGCTGCATAAAGTTGTCGGCCTCGTGGTGAGGTTAGTCTTGAGCCCCAAAACACATGTTTTGCATTCCAATCTCCACCACAAATGTATCTGTTTCCCAGAGTATTAAAGTAAGTCTTATAATCCTCACTTGTGATAACGTGCTTAGGTGGAGAGTAAATTGCAGATACTGTTGTTTCTGTTTTTTTATCCTTAACTCTCACCGAAGTTGCTTGTATTTTTTCAGTGTTATATTCTTCTTGAACATAATGTTTAATGTTTTCTTTTATTATGATTGCAGTTCCCCCATGTGAGTTACCAGATGGGTGATTTGTAGTGTAAGTCATATAGTTTTTAAGAGTAAAGTTAGTTTTAGATGTGAACCGCGTCTCTGATATTAGGGCGACATCAACTCTTTCAATTTTCAAAAAGAGTTCAAGTTCTTGTCGGCGTTGTGTCAATCCATTGGCATTCCAAGTGATTATCCTTAAGTTTAGGGGTGCTTCATAAGGCTCGTGACTAATTGAATCATACGATCCATCATGTTGTCTAACATAATATTCATTATGTTTTGGAATTTCTCGAACATTACAACTAACACTTCGACAAAATTATTGGGGTCCTTGATAATGGTTTTTGATCCTGCTGTAGTTTGCTTTTTTGCTGCTAGTGCATATGTGTTATATGGTTTTGGGTTTTTATGCATGTTGTTGTTTTGGTTTTGGTATGTTTCTTGTATGTTTTGGTATGGTTTTGTATTATTTGAGTTTTCATAGGTGTTTTTGCCTTTCCTTGTCTTGTTCTTGTTCAACAGTAAATCTTTGTACTGTTTGTATTTTAGACAGCCTTTATAGCTTGCTGGATGTTTTTCTTGACAGTTAGCACAAGTTGCCTCGGTGTCAGGTCTTTTTAAACAGCTTGTTGTGGAGTGTTCTTCGCCGCATTTTACACATCTAAATGGTCTATTACATTGGTTTTTGGCATGTCCAAATCTTTGACATCTTTTACACTGCAAGATGTCAAACTTTTTGTATGGGGCTTCAAATGAAATTTTTACGTAGTTCAATCGGTTGATTTTGAAAATTTCTTTATTATTGTGTTTAGGCTCTAAATCAACAAAAAACAGAGGTAGCGGTTGCTTTGTATTTTTGTGCCTTACATTTGTAATATGCCTAATATCATGACCAAGTTCGAAAAGCTCTTTTTTAATAAGTTCGGTGTCTTCTGATGAATGTAAACCACGTAAAACTACCCGATACGCTCTTTCACCTTTGAGTTTATAGGTGTAATGGCTAACATCATTCGCTATAAAATATGTTCTTATGTTTTTATATGTACTTATATCAATTGGCATTATTTTTACAATATGTCCGGACCTCAAAGTTGTCATAGTATACATATCAGTATCAGCGATTTTAGAGAGAAGTTCTTTTAACTTTTTTATGTCAATGACTCCAGTAACAAATATAGGTTCCGGTTTTGGCGGTTTGATTTCCTCGTTATCTTCAGTTGGTGTCTCATTAATTGCTGATTCTAAGATTTGGTATTTGTTTTGAGTTGGTACAGCATATGTTGTCTTAGTAAGTTTGCTATTTTTGTTTCCCAATTCAGGACTAGATTCAGCTTTTCTTTTCGATGGTACCTGATCATTTTGCCAGGGTTGGTTGTTTTTAGTGTGGTTGTTGTTTAATATCTTTGCTTCTGTATAATTCTTATCGTTTGCTTTGGTTTGTTTTAGTGTTTCAACCTGGAGTGTTCCAAGCGATTGACTTCTTGTGTGTTTAAACATACTTTTTTGTAGTATTTGTTGTGTCAGTTTTGGGTTTTTTTCATTTTTGTTTTCTTTTTCATAGCTGGTATCCATTTTGTTCCCACGAGTAGGGTCGATCTAAAAAGTCACTTGGGGGGTGACGCCCATTCCCCCAAGAAGGCTTAGTTCAACGACGTTTGCCAGGTCCGCCGAGGTTGGCGCTTGGTACTGATCTCCCACCAGTCATGCATTCTATTGGCACGTATCCCACCGTAGAATTGGGGTAATTATTTTAGAGAGGTTGTCTTCCTCGTAGTCCGGGCAGCTAAGCCAGGACTCCCGGTCGCGAAGATTACTAGATTGGAAATCATAACACAGTGTACCTATCCGAATTATCTAGTATTTAACACACGGTTAATACTAGTTCATCATAAACTACTCGGAATCATACACATCTACCTGCTCCTGTTAATTGTTATTTCTACCGAACCAGTCGCATTGGTTTGATAATTTCGGATCCGCACTCATTAAGTTGATTAGCCTTGTGGCTTGAGTACCTAATCATCGGGCTGGCGGAACGTTACGAAGCGTGTGTTCAAACCCCGCCGACGCGACGCTGGATGAATTTTTAAGAATTTTTAAATTAATTATTTTTCCTTAATTATATCTGAACATCAGTTCAAAATGAAGTTTGATTGTTGCGAATTGACCACAGAGGGCGCTAGTGAGATCCTAACATGTACCAAATGCAATCGTAACTATCACAATGATTGTATAAATCCTTCAAAAAAAAATAGTAAGCGACCAGTGGATTTTAAATTGAAGTGGGTCTGTCCAAAATGTGCACTGTCTCAGCCGAGACAAGTGAACAAGGATAACACTCCAGTACGTGGTAATGGCTCGAATAAATGCTCCTATAGTGATGGTAACGTTACACTGCGTAGAGGTGGTGCCTCGTCGGCGATCCAACCACAGTATAGCCCAGAAGACCAAAGTGAGTGCTCGTCTTTTTTGGAACAAGTAAGATCTATTGTATCCTCAGAAATTTCGGATCTTAAGGCAGATTTCACATCTTCCATCGTTTCACTACATAATGAATTAAGAGCTATTAGAGAAGAATTCTCTGGTATGAAGGAGTGTATGGAATTTGTTAATGCCCGGTTCGACGAGTTCAACAACAGAATGGACAAATGTGAAACAAATATAAAGCAACTTGATAGTCAGTGTTCGGTAATTGGTAGCTTGAAGACATCCTTAGATTCGATCGTGGACGACAACAACAATCGTGAACAATGGGCTCGTAGGTCGAACATTGAAATTTATGGAATTCCCGAAAAGAAGGACGAAAATTTGCTCGCAATTGTAAAAAATGTGGCCCTTAAAGCTGAAGTTAATTTAAATATTGACACAGAATTTTTTTTTTTTTTTTTTTTTTTTTTTTCTTTATGCTTGTACAAACATTTCCAGTTTCACTGTATGAGTTGTGGCTTCAATTTCAGGGAGGCGGGGGGGGCAAGGTTCCGCTATTTGATACGTAACTCACCCCCCTCCGCCCGATAGTACAACGGTACGGGAAGATACATTAGAAATTAACATTTAACATAAAATTTTGAAACTATATACATGGCAATGCTACTTAGCTTAAGGACACAGAGAGATGACAGTGACAGGTTACACTTATGCTATGTATACAAGTAAGCACGCAGGCTTATAGGGCAACGTTATTACGAAGATGAGTTGGAGCTACTATTACTGTTATTAAATTGTTTTAGTTGGCGAAATATGGAGTCCACGTATTCCTGGTACGACGCAAGGGCCTGTTTTACACTGATGAGCGCAGTTAGTGTGTACGGGGACACCTCGTATCGGGCACAGATCGTCTCGTGCTTGTGTCTTATGGACATGAAACGAGGGCAGTGTTGCAACAGGTGTTCAACGGTTTGCCTCGTGACGTCATCACAGGGACACGTGTCGTTAGGGACCAACTTGAAGCGGTGGAGATAGGCTCTGTGATAACCGTGGCCGGTAAGGGCCTGTGTAAGATGGAAGGAAGGCGTAGTGACTTTCCACAGCTCCCGTATGTGGTGGAGGCCAGGGAGGAGTGCCCAGGTGTGCCGACCCTGCTTCGCGTGCTCATACCTGTGCTGCCAGGCGTCAAAAGAGGAGCCGCGAGCGAGTCCCTTAGCGTACGCTATGGGGAAAAAGGCGTAGTCGGGGGCTCGATGTAGGTCGCAGGCTGCGTTGGCCGCCCGATCCGCCATCTCGTTGCCAGCGATGCCGACGTGGCTCTTGACCCATGCGAATTGGATGACGCCCACCAACTGGTAGTCCCGGATGACGCGATGTATTCGTGACACCAGCGGGTGGGTATTGCTGCGATTTTGTAGCGATATGAGTGACGACAATGAATCAGAATATATTGTGACGTGTGGGTATTTGTGCTCAAGAGCCCATCGGCATGCGTGCAAGAGGGCGACTAACTCCGCCTGGAACACCGAGCAGCAACCGTGACACAGATATTGATTTTATTACAAGAGTGGCCTCAAAGAATAAGGAACATAAGAAGGCTAAACCCATTATTGTGAAGTTCTTGTGTCGGTGGAAAAAAGATGACTTTCTTGCTAAGGCTAAAAAATTGAAGCTCAAGTGTCATGATCTTGGATTTATATCCAACGACAATTATGTATATTTCAATGACCACCTGACTAGCTCCAATAAAACCCTATTGCAAGATGTAAAGAAGACTGCGAAGGAAAAACATTATCAATATGTCTGGGTGAAAAACTGTTCAATTATGGCTCGTCGCAATGATTCTAGTCAAGTGTTGCATTTCACTAAACCCAGTGATTTAAAAAAACTTGTATAGGCACTATTGCACTGTTTAATTCTCATTTTGTCGTTAGCATGAATAAACGACACTTTGCTTGTTATATTTTCATAGGAAATTTTCTTGGATTGTTTTTATCAATAAAACTACTTATTTTATGTTCTTTCCATAAAATGTTAACATGGAGCAACTTCTTACCTTGGCATCTGAACTTTTTGTCAAAACTGATCTGTATAATGTTATTGTTTTCTTACGTGTTTGGCGATTATAGAACTGATCTGAAGTATTTTAGTATAATTATTATGCATGACAATCTAACTTTTCAGTTTTGATTAATAAATTGTCGATATTCTATCAAAATGTGCGTGGACTACGCACAAAAACTAATAAATTTTTTCGTAATTTATTTCAAACAAATTTTGATATAATATGTCTCAGTGAAACTTGGTTACATGATGGCATTTTTGATTCTGAGATATTTGACTCACGATACATTATATACAGAAGTGATAGAAATTATGGAGCGCGCGGAGATAAATTGGGGGGTGGTGTTCTGATCGCACTCAAATCTCATATTTCTGTTTTAACATCTTCTTCAATATCCTCAGTGAATTTAACTGCGGATATTATTAAAGTCTCCATTGTCTTATCAGCGGCCCTGTGTCTAAGTTGTTACATATTTATTGTTGCTATTTTCCCCATAGTAAAAATCAGCAAGAAGCTATCTGTGATTACTTTGAATTAGTCTCTAACGAGATACTTAGTCATCCCAACGATAACATGTTAATAGTGGGTGATTTCAATGTTTCATCTGCCGTTTGGGAACAATTGGGTACTTCAATGAATTTGATTAATTTTTATGAAGATGATGTTTTTATTAATTCCGTGTATAATTTTTTAAATTTTACAAGTCTTAGACAATTCAACTCTATACCAAATTTTAATAATAGGTTTCTTGATCTTATTTTTAGTAATCTAGAGTGTTCCGTGATTCGTTGCCCTCCTTTAGTGCCAGAAGATCCTCATCATCCTTCACTGTATTTAAGGCTTGATATTTCAACATCTCAATCATTGACTAGTGCTCCCCGTACAATACGATTATTTCGTAATGGAGATTACGATGCAATAAATGATGCTTTGGCAAACATAGACTGGATTGAATTATTGGAAGACTGTAATATCTCCAGGGCAGTACATGTTTTTTATCAAACTATCAATACAATTATTACTAAATTAATCCCAGTTAAAATAGTAAAACATGACAACCATTATCCCTTCTAGTACTCTAAACCTCTGATAAAAATTATTACCGAAAAACTTAAATACCATAGAAAATGGAAAACTTACAACAGGTATTCAGATTACGTAACTTTTAGTTTATTGCGAGATCGACAAAAGCGAGCTCAGTTAGAATGTTATGAAAAGTATATTGCTAAGGCTGAGATGAAAATTAGAACCAACAGCAAATTCTTTTGGTCTTTTGTCAAATCTAAAAAAACTAGTAGTAGCATACCCAATAGAGTAAGTTTCAATAATATTTCAGTTAATGATGGGAAAGCAATTTGTAATGTCTTCAATGATTATTTTAAGTCAGTTTTTGAACCGCCTAATTCGCGTATTGTAGATTATCCTAATTCGACTTCTCATAATTTTGTTAATATTGGGTCGGTTAATATCTCTCATAAAACTGTTGTTAAATACCTGAAACGGCTCGACGTCAGGAAAGGATATGGCCCCGATGAATTACCTCCATTGCTTTTAAAATCCTGTTGTAAAACACTTTCTTTTCCAATCTACTTGCTGTTCAAGAAATCTTTGAACTCCGGAGAAATGCCTTCTTTTTGGAAACGCTCATACATAGTTCCGGTCTTCAAATGTGGGGACAAACATAACGTTCTTAATTATAGGCCCATCTCCAAATTATGTACAATTGCCAAAATGTTTGAAAAAAATATTTATGATATGATCTTCCCATTGTTGAGACCGGTTTTAATCGAGGAGCAGCATGGATTCATCAATAAAAAATCTACAGAAACTAATGTATGCCAACTTGTTGATCAAGTCGCAAAGTCTATGGATAATGGACAACAAGTAGATGTTGTGTATACTGACTACTCGAAGGCTTTTGATAAAATATCTCACTCGCTATTAGTCGACAAACTTGCAAGGGTTGGTATACACGGAGATCTGCTGCGCTGGTTTTCATCTTATCTTCGTAACCGAAGCCAAGCAGTGACTATCAAAGGTTACTGTTCTTCATTCGTCCCGGTCTCTTCGGGAGTTCCTGAGGGCTCTCACCTTGATCCACTCCTGTTCAATTTATTTATAAATGATATTCGAGACGTTATATACAATTCATCGTTATTACTTTACGCCGATGATATGAAAATTTTTAGACGGGTTTCTAGTGCATCTGACTGTTTGCTTTTGCAGGATGATCTTGATCGGCTATGTAGATATTGTAAAGATAATTTATTAAAGTTAAATGTCGCTAAATGTAGTGTCATATTCTTTTCACGTAAGATTACATCTATCACCTACAACTATCATCTTGATGGTAATTCTCTAAACAGAGTAACCGAGGTGAGAGACCTGGGAATACACCTTGACAGTAAACTCTCATTTAATTATCACGTGAAATATGTAACTGCTAAAGCCTACCGTATGCTTGGTCTCATTCTGAGAATCTGTAAAGATTTCAGGTGTGATTCCACTCTCATTCTCTTATATAATTCATTTGTACGATCTGTTTTGGAGTATGGGTCTGTTATTTGGAACCCCAAATATAAATTATACGTAGAAGGTTTGGAAAAAATTCAACGAAAATTTGTTAAGCATCTTGAATATAAAAGCCACGCATCAAATGTTACCCCGCCCGTTATAAGACAGTTAGTTGATCGTCGAACGCTGAGAGACCAATTATTCTTGTTTAAATTAATAAGAAATAATATAGATTCTTCATATCTTTTGAATTGCTTGAAGTTCAGATGTCCAAACTTAAGTACGCGTAATGCTAGTAAGTCCTTGTTTCATTTGCCCCATGTAAGAACTAACTATGCTCAAAATACATTCACCTTTAGAGCTTGTAATGAGTATAACAAAAAGTTTTCTCATATTGATTTATTTACAGGCTCCTACTTGAAGTTTAAAAAAATATATCAGACTGTATTTAGCTTTAACTAATGATGAGTTGCTAATCATAATGTAATTATTGTATTTTTTTTTTTGTAATCATTTTTTTTTTTTTGTGCATTGTTACTTTTTATTTACCTAATTTTGCCCTTGCTTGTATCATTGCGGTTTTTTCTAACATTTATTTGTGGAAACTTTACTGGTCAATGTACTAGTTTTACTACATTAATTTTTATATGTATAATTGTACTGTTTGTTTTCCTATTAAATAAAAAAAAAAATAAAAAAAAAATAAAAAAAAAAAAAGTAATGTTCTCTCGGTTAGAAAATTGTTTCTACTTCACACTGTCTTACGCAAACATATCACTATACACATTGACGACAAGCTACTATTAACGCGACGTGCGTACGATGTATGCCCTGTAATTTTTGCAAGAACCACCCTCGCTAAAGAAAATTATGCAAGATTTAGCAGTTTTATATATAATAAAATCAATCGCTCTTGTAATATTTACTTGCTTAGTCGGTATGACTGTAGGAAAAGAGTGATGGAATGGCTGCTCAACAAGAGCTATAGCGAAATTGAAAACTTCCTAAAGTAATAAAATGTATCTATGTACATACTCATTTACACTATACACTTTTACACTTTCATACATTTTTCATACATTCACACATACAGGCACCCATACATCTTTACGCTTTAAAAAAAAATCCTTTTTATTATATTCTTTTAAAACATTTTGGATTATTTCACACACACAAAACGCTAATATGTTTACACAATAAATAAATAAGAGCATTTTTACGACCTTTGCTCATTACCTTCATGATGTGAGCAATCGGTGTCCATAACTCAAGTTAAATCTTTTTTGGATACCGGGTGTTCAACAACACGTATTTGTATTTCATCATCTGTATCTACTCTCTATTGTATTGCTTTTGTTGTGTTTGTTCAATTGTATTTTTGTGAAATAAAGATTATTATTTATTATACATTCCAATTGCAATTGCACTTCATCATACTGCTCATATAATGATTCCATCTTACCCTTACGCACTTGTAGCTCCGTAACGTCGGAACTAGACAACGGCTTATCACCCAAGGCGTCAAGATAGTTGGCAAATGCAGTTAAACGACCCTTGAAGCCCCCACGTTTCCTTACTAACTCCTTCTTTAGTAACTCCTCTTCGGCCATTGTGGGAGTCGGGCTAAGTCGACCTGGAATTTTATAATTAAAATATTAACAATTTATTCAGTACCTACAATTTTGTCTAATTTTTGCCTAAAACTACTAGGATAACTAGAAGCAGTAACCAAGTATTAACTAAATACAATCACAGCACTAAACTCATATCTAAATAATTTAAAATGACTAAAAATTGCCATTAAGCATTATAATATTCCCTGAATGCAATTAACAACCAATTCAAATATACAGCGATCCTAATACAATATTATAAACTCGTTCTACATCCAACATTCAAACTAATTGTTTTACTATAATTTAACTACAATATTTAGCAATATTTGCTTATATTTAAATTCTATGTATGTATACAATGTAAAATCAAATCTAACGTACCAGTAGTTAACCTTTAAAGGCAATGACCTTGTCAATGTCACCAAATACTACGTTACAGTTAATTACACTACATAAAAGACTACGTAAAATATAAAGGTATTTACTTTGCTATGCACGCTTATACTACCTTATCGAGTGTTGGGGAACGATATTAACTATTAGAACGACTTAACACAGTTGTAATATCTTGCACTCGAGCCACGTTCTTCGTCGTCGGTTAATAGCGGCAAGTCTAGTAATACATTTAAGTTGTTAATTCCAATATCTTGGTATATTCCAGTAGTTATCTTCACGTCTATTCTTATTGTGACGCTAAATCCGGCTCAAAAAGGACCATGTACAGGACTATGAGGACTTCCAAAATAAAACGACTGCGTGGTACGGGATACGTAGGTACACTAACCATTTATTAAAACAATACAAATTTTTACTTAATTAGCTCGAGGACAATATGCAAATTATTGCTGACAGAAATCGGTCAGGCGTTGCGCTTCGACAACCCACGTTTACAAATATAATTTACACTAAATAACTACATCATATCTTTAGTCATTATTAGTAATAGATATAGATCGGTCGTCACAATAATTGAACAATGTCAAAATGTCAAAGGGAAAAAAATTAAAAAATGTCATCTATATACTAATATTATAAAGCTGAAGAGTTTGTTTGCTTGTTTGTTTGAACGCGCTAATCTCAGGAACTGCTGGTTCGAATTGAAAAATTCTTTTTGTGTTGAATAGACCATTTGTCGAGGAAGGCTTTAGGCTATATAACATCACGATGCAACTGTTAGGAGGAAAGAAATAATGGAAAATGTAAAAAAAACGGCGAAAATTATTCATCCTTGAGGGCTTCCATTGCGTGCGCTGCGAAAACGGTTCAAGATACCAAAAATATATGTATGAAAGAATTATTCCTCTTGAAATTATCTAAAAAAATGTCCGCGACAGTATATGTCTATCTATTAAGATTAATTCACTAGAACCGTTTTTATGGTAATCAAATTTGGTCGAAATTAATGCATTATATGTTAAGAGTTGTATCAACGTCATAGTCATAGAGTGATTCAACGGGAAGGTTTTTATGTACTTTTAGCCTGGAAAAACTTATTAACGCGGGCGAAGCCGTGGGCAAAAGCTATATTAAATAAATTGAATGTAATTATGTCACAAAATAAAAAAAATAAATAAAAATACAATATGAACCTGTGCTCGATTTCTGAAGTACTATTGACGGCAGTTTATCCATTCGTTAGCGCTATTGGTTCGATAACCCATGAATCTGCATTTCTGAACCACGCACTGCAATAAACTTCGTTTATCTGAACTAGCCAATTTTTGCCGTTTATCTGTTCCATAACCGTTTCAGTAGTATAATAAATTCTTAAATTCTAAATAAAAAGACTTAAAACACAAATTCGCAAACTAGTGTAAGTATGGCACAAAACATTTTGTTGAACTGTTTCACTTTTTTTTTATTCGGCAATGAAATAAAATTAATATAATGTTTACACGTTGATTTATATTAAAATAAGTTTATTTCTATATATAAAATAATTATTAGTTACGAATTTTAGTAATAAAATCAATTTTAAAGTCGACTGCTAACAAAGAGCCATCTAGTAGCATAATAAGGAATTGGTTGTCGGTTTCATAGTTATCGAATGCTTCATTATAATATGTTCAGAAACACTGTGAAAGTTAACCGACGTTTATCTTAAGTTTAACTTTAATGGATCAATAGTTATTAAAAGTTTAACTGGGAGATTCAGAAATCGGGCACTAGTCATATAAATGTCATATTATAATACTAGCTGTTGCCTGCGGCTCCGCCCGCGTTAAAAAGTTTTTCCTGGGAAAAGTCCCGCTTTATACTTTTCCGGAATAAAACATAGCCTAAGTTACTCCTTATTACATCAGCTACCTCCCAATAAAAGTCCCGTCAAAATCAGTACAGCCATTTCAGAGATTAGCCGGAACAGACAGACAAAAACTGAAAAAATAAAAAAATAATTTGGTGTATGTACCGTATAAATATTCATTTGATAAAGATTAATCTTATTACGTTGATACAACTCTTAACAAATAATGCATTAATTTCGACCAAATTTGATTACCATAAAAACGGTTCTAGTGAGTTAATATTAAAAGATAGACATATACTGTCGCGGACATTTTTTTAGATCATTTCAAGAGAAATAATTCTTTCATACATATATTTTTGGTATCTTCAACCGTTTTCGCAGCGCACGCAATGGAAGCCCTCAAGGATGAATAATTTTCCCCGCTTTTTTCACATTTTCCATTATTTCTTCGCTCCTAATAGTTGCATCGTGATGTTATATAGCCTAAAGCCTTCCTCGATAAATGGTCTATTCAACACAAAAAGAATTTTTCAATTCGAACCAGTAGTTCCTGAGATTAGCGCGTTCAAACAAACAAACAAACTCTTCAGCTTTATAATATTAATAGTATAGATTGACTGCCTCGGTGGCGTAGTGGTATTGCGTACGCATTACGAGTACGATTTACGCGCTGAGGTCCTGGGTTCGAATCCCGGGTCGAGCCAAAAAAAAAAAAAAAAAAATTGTGACTGGGTTTTTCCATCTTAAAATTTACTCAGTCGCAGCTCGGAGTCAGGAAGTTGGCGGTGTGATACCCCCGTGCCTCGGAAAGCACGTAAAGCCGTTGGTCCTGCGCCTGATCTCTCTCCGGTCATGTCGGATTGCCGTCTCACCGGACTATGAGAGTGAAGGAATAGCGAGTGCACCTGTGTATTGCGCACACACTTGTGCACTATAATATCTCCTGCGTACCTGACTGATCTCCGTTGAGATTGGCCGCCGTGGCCGAAACTGGCTAGGAGGATTTCATTTCAGTATAGATTATTTTTTATAAGCGTTCAATGTGAAAGCTCAGTGCCTTGGTAATGTGCGCCGAACTGATTCCAAATATCCTTGTCATTTAAATAGTCTGTCACTTTCTAGTAGCCTCTAGAAATCAATACACGTTTAATGTAAGGCTTAAATTGGATTTCAGGCTTATTTATTACTTCAGAAGGAAGCTTATTATAGAATTTAATGCAGTTGCCCATAAACGAATTACTTGTTTTGCTGGGCCTAAGCTTTGGAACTGCAAGTTTGTTTTTGTTCCTTGTATTTATGCAATGTAAATCACTGATTTTTATAAAGCTGTCTAGATTTTTGCGTACATACATTATGTTTTGGAATATGTATTCAGCGGGCAAGGTTACTATATTAATGTCTTTAAAAATGTCACGATCAGGTCAGAATGTTTAGTTTACTTATGTAAAAAAAATGTATAGAGAGTTGCATTATTATAATGTAGTTTTGTTCAACATAAAACAGAAAACAAAATAACTTACTTTTTTCGCGGTCCCCCAACTCGACGACGTTTGGGTCCAAATATTACTAGGTAGTTAAACGACATAGAGACTTTTATTATTTTACTTTTAATTTAATTTTTATTGAATAAAAGTTAATACATATGCATGGTGGCCCTTTATACGAATAGCAGGGACTTCCACTAGATGGTAAGGGATAAATACGTATATGAAACCATCTATCTATTATATAAAAATGAATCCCTGTTTTCCTGGTCACGGCATCTCGCGTGAACGGCTGGACTGATTTCGTTATTTCTTTTTTTGATGTGTGTATTATTGTCAGGAGAAGGTTCTTATGAAAGAAAAAATTACGAAAATTGCGCGGATAAACGGCTGGACCGATTTTAATGAAATTTTTTTGTGTGTCTCCAAGAGGATTCCAGAATGGTTTAGATTACAATTCTATCCGGTAGGTAGCGCTGTACTCGGGTCCTAGGATTTTATTTCCTTTTTAGGGCAGGACAACGTCTGTCGGGGCCGCTAGCTTATTTATAAAAAAGACATAAATAGCGGAAACGTAGATTTCTCATATTGCTGTCATAAAATAAGTAGGCGCTTTTTGACATATTCGATAGAATCTGGTTAGTATCTAACGATAATATCTATCTATAGACTTCTAATGGATTTCAAAATATGATAAATATATGCTGTTTAGTCTTAAGAACGAATATATTATGATGACGAGCAGGATGCTTTTAATGGGTACGTATAATTATTATGTAATACGTGTGTGCCGCAAAACGTCCATGCAATTGCGATTCTAATAAAGGAAAGGAATGCTTAACTCCTGATTTAATAAATCATTCATCATTGCTACATAATGGAGCATTCAGATTTCCACCTGATTTCAGGATCTACTAGAGACTCGGGGAATGTTTACCCCAAACTAAAGTCTAATCTAACTGCGTAATGATGTTCTAGATATTAGATTAACCGCTCAACAAGGAGCATTAGGCTGCTTTACCCAAATGATGGGAGTCTTCACTACATAGTATAAAACAAAGTCGCTTCCCGCTGGCTGTCCCTATGTATGCTTAGATCTGTGAAACTACGCAACAGATTTTGATGCGGTTTTTTTTAATAGATAGAGTGATTCAAGAGGAAGTTTATATGTATAATTTATCCCGTGGAAATATAAAGCGGGACTTTTATCCCGGAAAAACTCATTCACGCGGGCGAAGCCGCGAGCAGAAGTCTAGTTTATTTATATTATACTTAACTAGCGGCCCGCACTGGCTTCGCTCAGGTAGCAAAGCATATTACATGCTAAAATTAGTTTTTTGTCATACAAAATATTTATGTAATATACACATAAGCATTCCAATTGAATCACTCCATCCATTGGTGAAGTTTTTCCGAGATAAGAATTAGTCTAGGTCCTCCCAGGGTCTTAAGCTATGTCCCTTCCAAATTTCAAGCCCCGCGATGGATGCGGGCGTTCTAGTATATAGGGTTTCCGCATAAATCTATACTAATATTATAAAGCTGAAGAGTTTGTTTGTTTGTTTGTTTGTTTGTTTGTTTGTTTGTTTGTTTGTTTGTTTGTTTGTTTGTTTGAACGCGCTAATCTCAGGAACTACTGGTTCGAATTGAAAAATTCTTTTTGTGTTGAATAGACCATTTATCGAGGAAGGCTATAGGCTATATAACATCACGATGCAACTATTAGGAGCGAAGAAATAATGGAAAATGTGAAACAAGCGGGGAAAATTATTCATCCTTGAGGGTTTCCATTGCGTGCGCTGCGAAAACGGTTCAAGATACCAAAAATATATGTATGAAGGAATTATTCCTCTTGAAATAATCTAAAAAAAAGTCCGCGACAGTATATGTCTATCTTTTAAGATTAACTCTCTAGAACTGTTTTTATGGTAATCAAATTTGGTCGAAATTAATGCATTATTTGTTAAGAGTTGTATCAACGTCATAATATTAATCTTTATCCAAATAAATGTGTTGGATAGAGTGATTCAACGGGAAGGTTTTTATGTATGTACTTTTAGCCCGGGAAAACTTATTAACGCGGGCGAAGCCGTGGGCAAAAGCTAGTCTATATATAAGCGGGGCTTGACGGGTTAAACTATCTCCCTACCACATTTCATCGAAATCGGTTCAGTGGTTAGGCCGTGACGGCCCCACTCGCGAGAAATAAAAACTGGTATCAAAATCCCGGGTTATGTTCTTCCGGGATAAAAGTAGCCTATTTCCTTCTCAGGATCTCTATATCTCCATACTTTCTCATTTATAGACACGCGCCGCTGACCCCCCGGCCGGTACCGACGCGACCGCAATGTCCTTGCATTTTAAATCAGTAATATCTTCGAAAATATTCATTTAAATTACATGTCGTAAAGGGCCATATTGATCTATATTAAATGCACAATGTATTTATGGTACTTAATTGGATAAGGATTTATGCTGTATTGCTTAAAATCGCTTCGTAAATAAGCCATTATTTCTCGTCAAAAGTAAAGGATAAAAAATGCTTATTTTGGGTTATCCTTAAGAGATAGACATATACCATCGCGGACTTTTTTGTAGACCTTTTTAAGGTGTACAAAAGTGTAGTACATTATTTTGATCTATCTCGTAGAGTTTAGCCAGCGTCGGCAATGTAAGCGCAAAAAAATGTGTTCATCTACGACGTCACATTAGAAACCTTTTAAATTATCAATGTTCCTCTACTATATTATGCATGTATTATACATATAAACCTTCCTCTCGAATCACTCTATCTATTAAAAAAAAACCGCATCAAAATCCGTTGCGTAGTTTTAAAGATTTAAGCATACATAGGGACATGAGGACATAGGGACAGACAGCGGGAAGCAACTTTGTTTTATACTATGTAGTGATATAAACCTGAGCTGTTGTGCTAGCGTGATACTACTTTGACGATTGTCTTAGAGTGGCACTCCCTCGACAATCCTATAGTTTTACGTTAAGAGTCATAAGACCATTCCAAGCCTAATATGACCACCCCACTCATCCTCGCGGTATGCGGTAAGAAAAAATAAAACACTTCTATCAAAAAATATTTTATCTGTAAATACCTAGAATGATTGATATTACCTACTTAGATACAAACCATGAGTTTTTCTAGCACATTTTTTGTAAAATTCTGTGTTACACACACATAACCAAGCGTCGTCGCAACGCTAAAGAAGTATTTTCATCTCCCTGGCCGGAGTTCGGTTCCCCGACGTGAGGACACTTGGTTCAAAATATTACTAGGTACTTAAACAATTAATACACTTTTATTATTACTTTACTTTTTAGAGATTTTTTGGGTCGGGGGTTATTTAAGTTATAATTTTATTTTAATGTTTTTCTTGAGACTGTGATGTCGTGATTATCTATACTATATAATATTATAAAGCTGAAGAGTTTGTTTGTTTGTTTGTTTGAACGCGCTAATCTCAGGAACTACTGGTTCGAATTGAAAAATTCTTTTTGTGTTGAATAGACCATTTATCGAGGAAGGCTTTAGGCTATATAACATCACGATGCAACTATTAGGAGCGAAGAAGTAATGGAAAATGTGAAAAGAACGGGGAAAATTATTCATCCTTGAGGGCTTCCATTGCGTGCGCTGCGAAAACGGTTCAAGATACCAAAAATATATGTATGAAAGAATTATTCCTCTTGAAATGATCTAAAAAAATGTCTGCGACAGTATATGTCTATCTTTTAGGATTAACTCACTAGAACCGTTTTTATGGTAATCAAATTTGGTCGAAATTAATGCATTATTTGTTAAAAGTTGTATCAACGTAATAATATTAATCCAATGAATATATATATACGGTACATACACCAAAATATTTAGTTTTTAAATTTTTGTCTGTCTGTTCCAGCTAATGAAATGGCTGGACCGATTTAGACAGGACTTTTATTGGGAGGTAGCTGATGTAATAAGGAGCAACTTAGGTTACGTTTTATTCCGGAAAAGTATAAAGCGGGACTTTTCCCCGGAAAAACTTTTTAAAGCGGGCGGAGCCGCAGGCAACAGCTAGTTTTTAATAAAACTCTTATTTATTTCTTTCAATTTATTTTCTTTGTACAATTGATTATTCGAAGCACACCTCCGCGAGTGCCCGGGGAAGAGAGCCGGGGTAGGGGGGGCTCATACAAACGTCAGCTGTCACACCTGACAGCTGACATACGTCAACTAAACATCACAAGAACCAGAGTAATATTAAAATAACCAACCAAACAAATATTAAAACACTGATAACTAAATCTTCCTCCTTTCAAAAAAAAAAAAAAAACCTGTGGCACTCGGAGACTGCCGCGGTAAAGCTATTGCATAGCATTTTTTATCAACTTGTGTAATTATATATTTTTTTCTATTGTCCAAATTTCACTCGCGCCCTAGCGCCGAAACTCTATGCAGGCAATTCTAATATTTATAACCTCTTTGAACAGATATAAAATAAAAACATTTTAAAAATTCATACTTAGAACACGTCATCCCGCCGCGTTTGACATTTCGATAAGTTTCACTGACTGGAACAATTTTTAAATACACGGTACATACATACATATACACTCACGCCTGTTATCCCCGAAGGGGTAGGCAGAGGCGCAACTAGTGCACCCACTTTTCGCCGTTATTCCGTCCCATGATGTGATAGGGGGCGAGCCTATCGCCATATCGGGCACAAATTCCAGACTCCGAGCTGATACTGAATAGAAAAACTCAATATCACTTTGCCCGACCCGGGGATCGAACCCGAGACCTCAGCTTTGCAGTCGTACTGTAATACAACTACGCCACCGAGGCACAACACGGTAAATACACGGTAATTTCGACCTTTTATCGTTTAATATTCAGCTCATATCCTCTTGTATATTGTATTCTTACAAGACTGCGATATTAAATTTACTTGGAATTTTACACTCTACATGTTTGTGATAGAGTTGAAAATAGTGAGGGGTGGCAGGTTATTTTCATAATGACTTCTTATATTTACGCGAATGTTAGACATTAAAATAAAACTATTTTGCGGATTTTATCGCGGTTTTTTAATTTATATTTTCTACCGACGTTTCGAAGGCTTTTCAGCACTTCGTGGTCACGGGGCGGACTGAGATGTTGGTGGTCCGAAAAGTTAATGTTACAATATTTACCTTTATTCTTTAATTATACAATTTTTTTTATCAGTTAGTTGTTATGGACGGTTATTTTCGTTACGGAATTTCTGGATTCGGTCTCCACGCTCAAGGCCCACGATAGAAGCTATGCAATAGCTTAAAAAAAAATGTTACATTGATAACTTAACACCAAAATTACAGAGGTAATTGATAAAAGTTTGTTTGGTTGGAGACACTACATTCTTTAGAAGCACCAGATTATTGACACCGAACATAATGTGAGGTTCTATTATTTGTACATCCATTAGTGTCTTTAACATGATATGATCTAAAGTTATTATTACTAACAATTTTACCTAAACTCCACTTATTTATATGAGGCTCTTTCTTAAAACATACATTTTCATTTAGCTTAAAACTAGGTTTTGGTTTCACAGTCGTGATAATTCTTAATATTACGATTATAACTTTCTTAAATTCAAAATTTACATTATTGTTTAACGTTGGTTGAAGATAATAATGTGTTACAGGTAACTTAGTTCTTAAATTTCTGCTCATTAACAACTGTGCAGGTGTCAGATTAGTTCCTGATCCTGATATGGGTGCTGACCTATACTGAAGTAGTGGCAATCTGTAATCTGTTTTATCTTCAAAACATTTAGTAAGCAATTTAGCAATCTGAACTCCCCGTTATGCTATACCATTGGACTGAGCATATCTTGGAGTGGAATATGTAAACTTAAATCCCATCAAAAACATAAATGTGAAATTTGGAAGCCAAGTCCAATATTAACAGTATGCGTGCTTGTCGATTTCACCAACAAAAGAATTGAAATCTAAGTGGGTGCCAAGCCCTGCTTTAGATAATCCTGAAAATTATCTATAAGAACACACTCCATTCTAAAATAAATTTAAACGAATTTTTCTTTCTTTTTCTGCTACGACAATGTATGATATTTAAAAATATAGCTGCTTCAATTTGAACAGTCAAATTATTTACACAAAGCTGATAACTTAGTATAAATTAAGGCTCAAGATATGTCTTGGCTAGTCTTCACATACAATTGTTCTTATATTTGGCTGTTAAACTTATTTTCTTTATGTTACTGTTGTTATATTGTAAGGTCAACATATCCTACTCTTCCAAAATTTTAGTTTTCGGGTAAAACTAGCCAAGACAAATCTTGAACCTTAATTTATACTAAGTTATCAGCTTTGTGTAAATAATTTGACTGTTCAAATTGAAGCAGTTATATTTTTAAATATCATACATTGTCGTAGCAGAAAAAGAAAGAAAAATTCGTTTAAATTTATTTTAGAATAGAGTGTGTTTTTATAGATAATTTTCAGGATTATCTAAAGCAGGGCTTGGCACCCACTTAGATTTCAATTCTTTTGTTGGTGAAATCGACAAGCACGCATACTGTTAATATTGGACTTGGCTTCCAAATTTCACATTTATGTTTTTGATGGGATATCATTACTTTTTGTAAAGAATTGGTTTTAGGAAAATACTACGACTGATATGTGTAACAATGTTAGGCAGCAGAGTTTTCGGATGTAAAAGCCGTGAACCGCTTCATCGTTCTGCCTCATCTATGTGCATTGTGCACGCGATGAAGTCCTCTTGGTATAAAACCTATATGTTAATAATTACTTAAACTCTATGGTTCGCAAGTATAATAGAACGTCCGATGTCATATCATCTGTCAGAATAATAAACGTCTTAAGATGTAAATAAACATTGCAGAAATCAGAAATTTTTAACTTGAGCTTGAAACAGAAGTAAATATATAATATAAAAGACTGAAGAGCGGGCACGAGTTGCTGGTGCCTATAACGTATCTACAGGAATCTACCTCCGTATCCCACAACAGTTCTGTCTGAAGTCGGAAAATTCATAGAAAAATTCGATCAGTGGTGCCCTAATACTGAGGGAACGTAATAAATGGATCAAGGTAAATAGTATTTAAATAAAAATAAAGAATGAATGGTCGTGTACGCCTAAACGTTCATTATTCTAACGATAATTTATAGATAGTATGGAGATTTTCCGATTGCTTGGAAAATGCTTCAAATCTTAAAAAAGTACTGTTTTCAGATTTTTTCCTTTGTATACATACAATTACCTAGCTGGACACCAAATTTCAACTTTCTAGGTCATCTGGAAGTGGGTTAGGTTTTTGATCTATATGTCAGTCAGTGATAAAAATGCCGATTTTTAGATGTTAATATCTCAATGACCGTTTGAGCTGTATTTATGAAATTTGGGATTCTAGATAACTTAAGGGACTTTAATAAATAAACCAAATCCCATGTATTTACGTTAAATAGATATTGAGTTATAGCGGCGTCAAAAGTCGCTCCAAATGGTTCGGGTGAAACTACACTAGGCAGCTTTGACAAGTTTTTTTTTTTGCTTGGCTTGACACGCTGCCGCGTGTCTCGATCTCCATTTTGAAGCAAATTTTTTACATTCCGTTGAATCAAAAGGAACATGATCTGCTACGATCTCTGATGGTATGCCAAAATATGTCAATAAATACGCTAATTACACTATGAGCTGATTTGCTTTGAATTGGTTTTATTTCTAACCACTTTGACATATAAATCATATACTTACAATTAAATAACTTTTTCTTCTAAACTCTATTATATCTGCTCCTACTTTTGCAAAAGGTACCTAATGTTGGTACCTCATGTGACAATAATGGTTCTTTTACATTGTTATTTTGGTAGGTTTGGCAAACTATACACTGTTTTACAAAACTTTCAATGTGTGAATCAATATGGGGCCAGTAATACACATCTCTCTATTTTTGTTTCATTTTGCTTATCCCTAAATGACATTCATGTAATTTATTCCAAATTTACTTTCTTAATGACATTGGTACTACTAATCTATGATTCATACAAATACTTTATTCATTATACAATTAACCTTACAGTTTGCTTGTAGTACCCAAACTAGGCTTAAAGCCTGTATCTTGGGTGCTTATACTAAGACTAACATAAAAGATAAGGCCTCGGTTAACAGTGCGAACCCCTGGAATGCCGGGCTCAGTTTGCGTAAAAGACGCGTGCGTGCCGCCCATACATTTGAAAAAATCGGATTTTGAGTGTAAAGGATGTTCTAATTTATACACCATAAAATTCTTTTAGTACGCATTTTGAAATTATTTATTTACTTATTTATTATGGATCAATGGTCACTAAAATATTCAGAAACATTGTGAGATTTAGCATAGACGGCCGCCATTTTGAATTTCTTTGTTTTGAGGCCGATTGACCTCTAAATCGAAATCTTTTTTTTTTTTTTTTTAAAGGCCATCTTCGGCGCATTAGGGACGGCTGCGGGCTTCCTCCGACTCACGTCTAAGTTGTCGTCCGCAACCGCCCCTGCACGTACCGCTGTTGCGGTCCTTTTCCTGTTGCGGGGGCTTAGAAGCCCCCGAAACACCGTACCGTGTCCGCCTTTTGGTGTCCGAGGCAGCGTGACACACGCTGCCTCGGACATGTCCATCACGGGGGCCACAGAAGTTGGCTAGACTAATGGGTGGGCGGCACGTCCCGCCCACCCGTGACCCCCGGAGGCCCCTATTAGTCGCCTTTTACGACAGGCAGGGGATACCGTGGTGAAATTCTCCAAACGCCCCCAATCCACAGGGCGGGAGACGTCGGTCAGTCGTCCACCCGACGCCTCCTACGTCTCGTCTGGCGGCGGGAGGGATCACCACTGCGCTGGCGATCCCTCTCGGCACTCTCCTTCCGCGAGAGGACCGCCTCGCAGAAGTGGGCCACCGCCTGCCAGGCCTCCCGGCCGCCGACCATGGAAGCGACCACGGCCGGCAGCGAGAGGTCTTCTCCGACGACTGTTCTGAGAGCGCTGCGCTCCTCATCCCAGGCTGGACAACACTCCAACGTATGTTGGGCCGTGTCCATTGGGCAGTTGTCACAATAGTGACACACGGCCGACTCCTCTATCCCTACCACCCGAAACAGGAACTCACCGAAGCAGCCATGCCCGGTGAGCACCTGCGTCAGGCGGTATGTTGCCGCTCCGTGGCGCCTGTCCAGCCATTCGGCAAAGACAGGACGCACTGCCTCTACGACCCGGTGCCCCCACGACGGGGCCTCCAGGCTGAGACGCCACTCCTCCACGGCGGCTCGCCGTAAGGCGGCCCTCTTGGCCTCCACCTCCTTCAGGGCCGGACGCTCCCCGCGACTGAACGCCTCCTCCCGCCAATGGAATACATCGGCAAGGGATTTGGCGTCCAGGTCCCAGGGCAGAAATCCGGCCAATAGGCAAGCCGCCTCGAAAGAGACCGTGCGGTACGCCCTGACCGCCCGCTGCGCTAAAGCTCTCTGCGGGGCGCGCAGAAGGGCGACGCAGGGGCGGCCCAGGGAGTCAGCCCAAACGGGCCTGCCGTAAAGGGCTATGGACCGCACGACTCCGTGATACAGCCTCCGGCAAGGGAAGCCAGGACCTTCCAGGTTGGGCAGCAGGCGGGAAAGAGCGCCCGCTGCCCGGGACAATTTCGTCCTCAACTCCTTAAAGTGGGTGCGGATAAATCGAAATCTGGGTATATCTTTGATAACAAAAGACGTATCCAATGCTTGAATTGAGAAAAATGGCCGCCATTTTGAATTTCTTTGTTTTAAGGCCAATCGACCTCAAAATCGATATCTGGGCAGGCCTGTAGGTACAAAAGACGGATCGAATGTTAGAATTGAAAAAAGTGGCCGCCATTTTGAATTTCTTTGTTTTAAGGCCAATCGACTTCAAAATCGATATCTGGGCAAGCCTTTAGGTCCTGAAGACGAATCCAATGTCAAAATTGAAAAAAGTGGCCGCCATTTTGAATTTCTTTGTTTTAAGGCCAATCGACCTCAAAATCGATATCTGGGCAGGCCTTTAGGTACAAAAGACGAATCCAATATCAGAATTGAAAAAAGTGGCCGCCATTTTGAACTTCTTTGTTTTAAGGCCAATCGACTTCAAAATCGATATCGGAGCAAGCCTTTAGTTACTTAAGACGGATCCAATGTCAGAATTGAAAAAAAGTGGCCGCCATTTTGAATTTCTTTGTTTTAAGGCCAATCGACCTCAAAATCGATATCTGGGCAGGCCTGTAGGTACAAAAGACGGATCGAATGTTAGAATTGAAAAAAGTGGCCGCCATTTTGAATTTCTTTGTTTTAAGGCCAATCGACCTCAAAATCGATATCTGGGCAGGCCTGTAGGTACAAAAGACGGATCCAATATTAGAATTGAAAAAAGTGGCCGCCATTTTGAACTTCTTTGTTTTAAGGCCCATCGACTTCAAAATCAATATCTGGGCAAGCCTTTAGGTACTAAGACGGATCCAATGTCAAAATTGAAAAAAGTGGTCGCCATTTTGAACTTCTTTGTTTTAAGGCCAATCGACTTCAAAATCGATATCGGAGCAAGCCTTTAGTTACTTAAGACGGATCCAATGTCAGAATTGAAAAAAGTGGCCGCCATTTTGAATTTCTTTGTATTGAAGCCAATCGACTTCATCTTCTCTTCATTCTTTTTCAATTTTGACATTGGATCCGTCTTTTGTACCTAAAGGCCTGTCCAGATGTCGATTTTGAGGTCGATTGGCCTTAAAACAAAGAA
Organism: Lapara coniferarum; assembly: GCA_949316025.1. Classification (NCBI taxonomy): domain Eukaryota; kingdom Metazoa; phylum Arthropoda; class Insecta; order Lepidoptera; family Sphingidae; genus Lapara; species Lapara coniferarum. Next base: position 28,151,049 of record OX438929.1, read on the forward strand.
ATTCAAAATGGCGGCCACTTTTTTCAATTTTGACATTGGATCCGTCTTCAGTACCTGAAGGCTTGCCCAGACATCGATTTTGAAGTCGATTGGCCTTAAAACAAAGAAGTTCAAAATGGCGGCCCCTTTTTTCAATTCTAACATTGGATCCGTCTTTTGTACCTAAAGGCTTGCACAGATATCGATTTTGAAGTCGATTGGCCTTAAAACAAAGAAGTTCAAAATGGCGGCCCCTTTTTTCAATTCTAACATTGGATCCGTCTTTTGTACCTACAGGCCTGCCCAGATATCGATTTTGAGGTTGATTGGCCTTAAAACAAAAAAATTCAAAATGGCGGCCACTTTTTTCAATTTTGACATTGGATCCGTCTTCAGGACCTAAAGGCTTGCCCAGATATCGATTTTGAAGTCGATTGGCCTTAAAACAAAGAAGTTCAAAATGGCGGCCACTTTTTTCAATTCTAACATTCGATCCGTCTTTTGTACCTACAGGCCTGCCCAGATATCGATTTTAAGGTCGATTGGCCTTAAAACAAAGAAATTCAAAATGGCGGCCACTTTTTTCAATTCTAACATTCGATCCGTCTTTTGTACCTACAGGCCTGCCCAGATATCGATTTTGAGGTCGATTGGCCTTAAAACAAAGAAATTCAAAATGGCGGCCACTTTTTTCAATTTTGACATTGGATCCGGCTTCAGTACCTAAAGGCTTGCCCAGATATCGATTTTGAAGTCGATTGGCCTTAAAACAAAAAAGTTCAAAATGGCGGCCACTTTTTTCAATTCTAACATTGGATCCGTCTTTTGTACCTACAGGCCTGCCCAGATATCGATTTTGAGGTCGATTGGCCTTAAAACAAAGAAATTCAAAATGGCGGCCACTTTTTTCAATTCTGACATTGGATCCGTCTTTTGTACCTGAAGGCTTGCCCAGATATCGATTTTGAAGTCGATTGGCCTTAAAACAAAGAAGTTCAAAATGGCGGCCCCTTTTTTCAATTCTAACATTGGATCCGTCTTTTGTACCTACAGGCCTACCCAGATATCGATTTTAAGGTTGATTGGCCTTAAAACAAAAAAATTCAAAATGGCGGCCACTTTTTTCAATTTTGACATTGGATCCGTCTTCAGGACCTAAAGGCTTGCCCAGATATCGATTTTGAGGTCGATTGGCCTTAAAACAAAGAAATTCAAAATGGCGGCCACTTTTTTCAATTCTAACATTGGACCCGTCTTTTGTACCTACAGGCCTGCCCAGATATCGATTTTGAGGTCGATTGGCCTTAAAACAAAGAAATTCAAAATGGCGGCCACTTTTTTCAATTCTGACATTGGATCCGTCTTTTGTACCTGAAGGCTTGCCCAGATATCGATTTTGAAGTCGATTGGCCTTAAAACAAAGAAGTTCAAAATGGCGGCCCCTTTTTTCAATTCTAACATTGGATCCGTCTTTTGTACCTAAAGGCTTGCCCAGATATCGATTTTGAAGTCGATTGGCCTTAAAACAAAGAAGTTCAAAATGGCGGCCACTTTTTTCAATTCTAACATTGGATCCGTCTTTTGTACCTACAGGCCTGCCCAGATATCGATTTTGAGGTCGATTGGCCTTAAAACAAAAAAATTCAATATGGCGGCCACTTTTTTCAATTTTGACATTGGATCCGTCTTCAGGACCTAAAGGCTTGCCCAGATATCGATTTTGAAGTCGATTGGCCTTAAAACAAAGAAATTCAAAATGGCGGCCACTTTTTTCAATTCTAACATTCTATCCGTCTTTTGTACCTACAGGCCTACTCAGATATCGATTTTGAGGCCAATCGGCCTCAAAACAAAGAAATTCAAAATGGCGGCCGCTTTTCTCAATTCTAGTATATAATTAAGATTTGCATACAATGGAAACCCAAAAATAAGCTAAAAAGAAACAACCTGTAGATGTTCAGTTTTCATACATTTTGCAGAAATCGGCCCGAGCGTGGATCCACGCTCCCGGCAGAGTTTGAACACTTTTTTTGAGCGTGGATCCACGCTCCCGGCACGCGAGGGCTTAAAAGTAGTTATAATGAGCTATATAATATCTATAGATATATCTTGTCTAAATTTGTAATAATATTTTAATGAATCAGAACACATTTTATGTCATTTGGCAATCCATTATAAACAAATTCCATAAGTTTAATTAATACTACATCTTTAGAAGATTTAAAAGTGAACGATAGCCTTATTGGGAATAGAACGGTCTGCTGAGACCACGAAGAAAAGAAGAAGAGGCTGAGACAATGTCCGGAGGTTCGTAACCCAAGGCACACACCTCTGACGTTACAAAGTTACGTGTGTACTGTTTATCAATTATTGTTCACTTTAACGGTGAAGGAAAACATCGTGAGGAAACCTACATACCTGAGAGTTCTCCATAAGAATTTTGAGGGTGTGTGAAGTCTGCCAACCCGCACTAGGCCTGCGTGGTGGACTAAGGCCTAAACCCTCTCAGCAGTAGAGGAAGCCCGTGCTCAGCAGTAGAGGAAGCCCGTGCTCAGCAGTGGGACAGTATATAATACATGGCTGGTATTAGAAGTTTCAATTATCAATTTACTTTTATTTAAACCATTTATTTTTCTACACACACTCACACACAAAAACATAAATTAAAAAAAACACAGGTAACAATATAAATTATTTGTTGCAATATGTGTGGTAGAAGGGTTACCAGCTCAGTATACGCTGTTAAACGGCACTGATTTTCAGCTGTACCCTACTGTTCATAGAACTACAATCTTTACAAATATGCCGCCAGGTGATGTTTAACAACAAGTGAATAGAAATAGTATTTTGGAAACAGTACACACACACAAGAATATCAAATAACAAAGATATGTGCAGATAGTAACACACAGAACACGTATTTACAAGATAATGTAACGGAACAATATTTTAGGATTAACTTCTCAACTACCCATTGGGTTACTACTTTTGGAACGGTAGCTTTTGAACGTTTAAAAGTTCTCTCCGAAGATGTCCTTTCAGAGTATGCAGAGACATACTTTTGCGAATAGGTGGAGGAAGGAATTAATAATTTTTATCACTTTTTTCTATTCAGTATCAGCTCGGAGTCTGGAATTTGTGCCCGATATGCTCGCCACCTATCACATCATGGGACGGAATAACGGCGAAAAGTGGTTGCACTAGTTGCGTCTCTGCCTACCCCTTCGGGGATAAAAGGGGCGCGCGTGTGTGTGTGTGCGTGCGTGCGTATGTGTGCGCGCGTGCGTGCGTGTGTTTCTATCAGATTCTGTACATTGCCACTGGCTGGCCAGTCAAATACTATGTATTACTTCATATTTCGGAGTTGGGTGATGGAGGTATGGGCGAAGGTGGTATGTCCATGTTTTAGACTTCGTCATGATTTAAGTTTTCCATAATAATTAAAAGCCGGTTTTATATCAGATAAACGTTATATATTTCGTTTGAACATCAATACAGAGTAATGACAACGTTTTGTTGAGCTAGCCGACTAAACTTCGAATGTCCCGAAGCGCATCTGCGCTCTCATTATAAAGGTTCGCTCCCTTCTACATAATTTCATACTACTCGATTCATTGAAGTCAACAGTAATACCGTATTCATAAATAAAAATAGTCAAATCAACAACTTATTATACAAATTCAAAACAATCTGCAATATTGTGTATTACACTACGTTTAGAAATAAGTAGTTCATTTTTAAATCTCACTATGCAATGTTGAAATACTGGTAATCAACCAGCATCCTATTTTATAATATTTTAGTCACCTCGACATGTATGACTCATTTTCCTCAGTTTCATTTAAATAAGATCGTGATAACAAATCATCAATATGCATTAATATCCCTTTTAAGTATTTAAACTGAATGTCATACTTAAGAAATTTTAATTTAAGTCTTTGAAGCCTAACAGAGGATATTTCATGTATGCCCCTAATTAAAACTGTTTCCAATGGTTAATGATCATTTAAAACTATACACTTGCTTCCATACATGTAGTAATGAAATTTTTTAGTTGCCCGTACTATACTAAGTAACTCTTATTCAATTTGAGAAAAAATCTTTTCCGCCTCTGTTAAACTTCTTGTCGCATATGTTACAGGTAATTCATTTTGCATTAAACAACAACCTAAACCATCCTTACTTGCATTACATTGTATAGTAATTGGTATGGTACTATTGAAATTTTGCAAAACTGGTGCATTAGAGATACATTTTTAATATCACAAAAACTATTTTCATTACATTCTGTCCATAGACAATTTACATCTTTCTTTAACAATGACTGTAATAGTGCTGCAATTGCAGCTAATTTGTCAATAAATTTTCTTAAATAATTCTTCTTCTTCTTCTTCTTTGTCGCATTCTTCATTACTGAAGGTCGTGCCCGCTTTGGTAAGCCTTGGTGGTGGCGATGACTAGCCGCTTCCACTCCACTCTGTTCTGTGCCTGTCGCAGAGCCTCCATGACTGGGACTCCCATGACTTCCCTGATAGTGTCAGACCATCGGGTAGGTCTTTTGCCATCTACACTACCCACCACAACCAGCTTATCCAGGTTGTCTGACTGCCTTCGTGCTACATGGCCAAAGTACGAGAGGATCCTCTGGTAGCAGATTGTGGAGAGTCTGGTTTCGATCTTAAGCTGGCTGAGTATGGATACATTGGTTCTCTTTGCTGTCCACGGTATGCGCAACATCCTCCTCCAGCAGCACATTTCTAGAGCGTCGATCTTTCTCCTGTCCATAGCGCGGATCGTCCAGGATTCGGATGCATACAAGAAAATAGAGAATACCAAAGTTCGTACCAGTCTCATTTTATTTTAGTTTATTTAGCATTGGAGATGTTTCGATTCTGCCAGATTCTAGTGAGCTTGCTCATTGCACCCTTAGCCATTTGAGTTCGTCGTCGAATCTCTTTGTCGCATCCACCCTGATCAGTGAGTAAGGAGCCGAGATAAACAAAATCCGTTACAACCTCCAAGTTGGACAATAATCCTGTCAGCTGAACCTGGCCCGCTCTGTCCACGCACATGACTTTAGTCTTTGCCCTATTAATTGAGAGACCGACCAGTTCGCTTTCCTTTTCCACTCTCCTAAACAAATCCGCCATCTCCTTCTCAGTTGCCGCAAGCAGTGTGGTGTCATCATCTTAAATAATTAACCATTCCCAAAAATATTTGTAATTCTTTCTTATTATTTGGACTATTAATATTTAAAATAGCTTCTACACGATCAGGATCAATTTTCATTCCAACTTCAGAAAAAATAAGGTTTAAATATTTTTCCTTTAATTTATTAATTTTAGTTTGTTAAATCTAACATTATGTAATTCCGCTCTCTCAAATACTCTGTTTAATATTATATTCATTGTCAGCACAAATTAATAGGTCATCAGAATATATTACTATGCCTGGAACGTCTCCAAATGGTCATTCATTATATTTTTGAAAAATTTCTGGGACTACGTATAGTCCCAACGGCAATCTCAAAAACTTAGAACACCCCAGAGGACTACTAAATGTACAAGAATCTGTTGAATTACTTTCAAGTTTAATGTTATAAAAACCATCCGATAAATCTAATACTGAAAAAACAGATTTATTATTTAATTTGCCAATTGATTCTTCAAACTCAAACTCAAATAATTTATTATGTAATTAGGCCCCTATGGGCACTTTTACACGTCATTTTTAACAAGGTTTTTTTTTTAAAACTATAAGATTCTACCAGTGCTTCGGAAAAGCCCACTGTCCTGAGAAGAAGCACCAAGAAACTCAGCGTGGTAATTTTTTTGTCATTTTGTTTTTAAATATGTGTGGCGGACCGTCGCCACAGACTATACGCCAGCCTATAGTTTATTCGGGTGGCAACACAGACGGGACGTCACACCATCCCGCCAAAAACATGTTGAGACAAGTTCAGACATCCACTTGGCGTTGCGAACTACGACGGACTTAATATAAACATACAGAGCACGATAAAAGAAGTACAAGGGTTCTCACAGAATTATGTCGACCCACTGAGCAAGAATACACGTGAACTATTTCAACTGTGTTTCATTTACCGCTGCGGCAGACCTCACCATACCCACATATGTATCATACAAATTGCAATTAACAATATAAATTCATATTATGGAACACTAGCTTTTGGCCGCGGCTCCGCCCGCATTAAAAAGTTTTTCCGGGATAAAAGTCCCGGTTTATATTTTCCCAGGATAAAAAGTAGCCTATGTGTTAATCCAGGACATGATCTACCCGTGTGCCAAATTTCATCGAAATCCGTTCAGTAGTTTTTGCGTGAAAGAGGAACAAACATCCTTACATCCATACATCCAAACATCTAAACATCCAAACATCCAAACATCCATACATTCTTACAAACTTTCGCCTTTATAATATTAGTAGGAAGTAGGATTTGTAAATGCGAGCAACCTAATTCCAAGCTTTTGTATCTTCGAAATAGTCTCCCATAGTGTAAAGTCGTTCTTTGACAGTAGTTTTAAATTTTTTTATTGGAAGATTAACAATATGCATTGGAAGTATATTGAAGAAGCGTACGCATTGACCAACAAAAGAATTGCTTATTTTATGGAGACGAGTAGCATGTACAAGTTTATTTTTATTCCTGGTATTTTTATTATGAATATCGCATATTCGGTCAAAATTTGTAATATTTTGCAAATATGTATTGCGATGTTACGGTAAGAATGTTTATCTCTTTGAATTTTTCTCTAAGAGAAACACGAGGTCCGAGACAACAGATAGCTCTAGCCTCTCTGAGCTATGAGGAACGGCACGGCAGGCACGGCGCGGTGCGAGTGTCACGAAGTGAATAATTGTCGTTCCGTTTGTGTTTATCGCAATTTGTCGGGACTCGGCTCGGTTGCGTCCGCGCCGCCTCACCCCCGTGCCTGCCCCACCGAGGTCGGGCCGGTGCGGCGTTACTTCTTATATTTTTAAGTAAATATATTTTAAGTTTTATAGTACAAACTATAATTATTTAATCATGTATGCGTGTATATATTTTTTGTTCTATTGTACGGAGAGTGTTTCGGGAGACAAGTTAAATGAAACGATTGTTTATTAAGACTGCAATTTATTAATCTGATGCAATTATATTTATAGGTGAATACATGTCGTTTCTTATATCTATGTACCTATTAAGTACTTATGTATATCACTACACCTTTCGCCCAAAAGAGAAAAAAAAACATTATTAGTAGTTTTTTTTTTTTTATCTATACCATACATTCTAAATAATACTTCTTAACAAAATGTATTACTTAATACAATTTATCTTATTATTTATTTATTTTTTATTATTATTATTATAGGACAGGTTATACAACTCCATCTAATATTCTTAGAAGTACATACATTACTATGATTATATTAATAGTCTGCTATTTATTTATTTTACTGTGCAAATAAACAATTGTTATTAATATTATTTATTGTATAATTTAGTTCTATTTTTGTGTATTAATTCTAATTTACCATTTTTTATTATCTCTATATTTGGTGTCAAGTCTCTGACTACTCTATATGGACCAGAAAAAATTGGTTCAAATTTATTTCCTACCTCATTTTTTACTAAAACTAAATCATCAACGTTATAACATATAGGATTAATACATTTATCATACGTAACTTTCCTTCTTTCTTTGGATCGTAGCAAATTGTCTCTCGCTTCTTTTTGAGCTAACTGTAAACGGTATTTAAGTTCACTAGGATAATAATCATAGTTATAAAGTGGTTCAACATGTTTAATTAAATTACTTGGGAGTGAACATTTTTTCCCAAACACCAGCTCATACGGCGAAAACTTTGTTTCCGAATGAACTGTAGTATTAAATGAAAAAGACCAAAAAGGAAGCCATGAACTCCATGTTTCTGGGTGATTATCGGTCTGTATACGGAGAAAAGAATTCAAGTTTTTGTGAGATACTTCCAGTGCACCTATTGACTGGTGATGGTAGGCTGTAGAATTTAGTTGTTTTATTTGTAATAACTTACATACCTCTTGGAATGTAGCTGCAATAAATTCCTTGCCCCGATCAGTGACTATTTCCTTTGGTACACCATATCTGAGAATAAAATTATTAACGAAAGATTTTGCTACTTCCTCCGCTTTTTTAGAAATTAAAGGATAGGCTTCTACATATTTCGTAAGTTCACACTGTAACGTTAATATGTACGAGTAGTTATTATTGTCCACATCTAATGGTCCTACAAGATCTAAAAAGATTTTTTCAAATGCAGTATTAGCCGTAGTTGTAATGAGCATCGGTTCTTTTATAGGCACCGAATGCTTTTGGCGCTGACATTTGTCACAACGCCGAACATAATCCCTGACATCATTATCAAGACCCGGCCAATAATAATACTTTTTAATATTGTTAGACATTCTTCTCATACCTGCATGGCCACTACTAGGTAGAAGATGAAAGTCATTTAGTATCACTTTTCTGTCATCTATGTCATGTACAGATTCCACATTATTTATTATACTAACGCGCGGTCCGGACCTATCTTTAGTGGTTTTTATTTCTTCCACTAACTTTTTTATAAAAATTCTGTTATCGTCTTTCTTTACTATACATATCTCTTTAATATTTAGAGATTCACAAAAATTATCTAGCTCACTCACGAATTCGCGTCGCGTCATTTGTGACTCTAAGTCTAGATATTTAATAAAAAGTGTCCGCTTATTAGGAACATAACACAATACTTTACTTTCTTTACTTATGTACCCCTTTTTTCTCATTTCATTTAAGGCTTTTGCTCTACCTAAACATAATTCAACTGATTCTGGTGGTTTAACATGCGTACTCACGACCTTTGGTTGATCAGGCCTCAAGTCTGTGGGTACCATATTATCCACTGTAAAATCAGGAATATTTATCTTATTTGCTTGTGCTCTTGTTATGACGTTAACTACATTTTCATGTATTTCTTTTAATTCGTCAGATGTTATGCAGATTCGAGACAACGCATCTGCAGCTGCATTGTCGGAACCTTTAACATACTCTACATCAAATGTATATTCTTCTAACATGAGCCTAAATTTCATTAATCTACTGGAAGGATCTTTCATACTAAACAGATATATTAATGGTTTGTGATCTGTCTTAATTTTAAAGTATTGACCATACAAATAAGGTCGGAAATACTTTATTGCCCAGACAATTGCTAAAAGTTCTTTTTCTATAACTGGGTAATTTGCCTCGGCCTTATTAAGAGTCCTACTAGCAAAAGCTACTGGTTTTCCATTTTTATTAGACAAAATTGCACCTATTGCCCTATTTGATGCGTCTGTCTGTACAATGAAGTAATTTTGTTTGGATAAATCAGGATATTCTAAAATTGGAGGTGACATAATACACGATTTAAGGGTCTCAAAAGATTGTTGGCATATTTCATCCCATAAAAATGGTACATTTTTCTTTTTTTTTTTTTTTTTTTTTTTTTTTTTCTATTTATTAGGTTCACAAAACTGGTTACAAATTATTGAAAATCCTAAAATACAATCTTACTTATATATTGTTATTACAAGTATTTGCAACCTTCTAGATGTGAACACGACATGCATGATTTAAAAACGGTAGGTAAAACAGATTATTGACTATCTAATAAGGACTATTAAGTGTCAAGTAACTGGTACATAAAAAGTGTTAAGACTAATTTAAATAATGTTTAAATAATATTTTTAAGTATGCTAATTTTAGCAGAGGCAAGTGAACCAAAAAAGATGTCGTACTTATTTGACATGACGTTATAGGAAGAGCACATGCGGTAAAGGGGGGAATGCTGACCGATATTCGTTTTAAACAAAGGTAAAGCAAAGGTTTTTCGATTCTGTAAACGGCTACTTGGACGAAATACATTAAATTGAAGACGTTGCAACATGTCCGGACAGCTAACGTGAGCGTTTACAAGTTTATATAAGAACACAATGTCAGCAGCTGCTCTGCGCTTCTGGAGTGTTGTCAGGTTATAATAATTTAGACGCGAATCATAGGAATATAGTTTTTTACATTTTGTGTCGCTAAAAGCTAGATAATAAAGAAAACGCTTTTGAACCCTCTCAATTCGCGCAGAGTGAACTTGGTAACATGGGTTCCATATCGGACTGCAATACTCTAGGATGCTTCGGATCAGACAACTATATACGATGACTGATAATTTGGGATCGCGAAAGAGTTTCATCTGTCTGGAGACGAACCCGGTAAGTTTCGTAGCTTTATTTACAATGTGGCTTACATGATATCTAAAAGAAAGCGTGCCGTCTACTATGACTCCAAGGTCCCGAATCTGTGAAACTTCAGTAAGAGGAGTGTCGTTTATGAAATAACATGCGGCCAAAGGCACTCTTTTACGACTGAATTTGATATGGTAACATTTATTTACGTTTAATGTCATGCCATTGTCTCTACACCAATCCAGTACCCAAACCAGATCTTTCTGGAGCATGTAGACGTCTTCATAAGTAGATACGGGACGATATATTTTGAGGTCGTCGGCATATAGTCTAAAACTAGAAGTTAAATTCTCGATCAAATCATTTATAAAAATTACAAAAAATAGGGGTCCCAGGTGTGATCCCTGAGGAACACCTGACGTAACAACTCTGGATTCTGATTTAAACCCGTTTCTTACAAAGTCTGTTCAAAGGTTGAGCTATTTCTGCAAATTTTGGTATGAACTTTCTATAATAACTCGTAAAAGCGACAAACCTTTTTACTTCATCTGCATTTAATGGGCATGGATAATCTTTAACTACTTTTATTTTTTGAGGGTCGGGTAATATTCCTTTATTAGAAATTATATGTCCTAAATATAATATTTCTTTCTTTAGAAAACTACATTTTGAAGGATTTAACTTTAAATTTACTTTCTTTAACCTTTCAAAAACATCGTGTAAATTTTTATTATGTATCGTTAAGTTACGCCCAAAAACTATCAAGTCATCAAGATATATTAGACATTTTTCATGATTCAGTCCTGACATAGCTAAGGTCATCATTCTAGAAAACGAATTAGGACTTGTTTTTAACCCCATTGGCATTCTGGTCATTTGATACTGACCCGAATTAAATGCCGTAAATTTCCTACTATCTTTATCTAGTTTCACATTGTAATAGCCTTGATACAAATCAAGATGGGTAAAATATATACTACCAGATAATGATTCTAAAATTTCTGCCATATCAGGGAGGGGAAATTTATCATCTTCGATAACACTGTTTAATTTTCTGTAATCAACTACTAAACGCCATTTTTTCTCTCCCATGGAGTCTCTTTTTTTTGGAACCAATAATATTGGACTAGACCAATTACTTTTGCTATGTTCTATAATACCTTCATCTAACATTCTGTCAATTTGTTGCTTTATTTCTGTTTTTTGACTAAATGGAATTCTGTATTGTTTTGAAAAAATAGGATTAGTGTTAGGTTTTAATGAAATAGTATGCGTGTAAATATCTGTTGTGGTTAACTTATCGCCCGGTAAATGAAAAATATCAGCATATTTAGCACAAATTTGTTTTATACTTCTCTGTTCTTCATTATTTAAATGATTAAGTTCAAGTAATGAAAATAAATTTTCTACTCTATCTGAATTCTTGACAATTTTATCAAACGTGCATAGATTGTAATCACTCAGTTTATGTATAACAGGTTTAATATCATTACAGGATAATGTAACATGTTCCTCTGTAACATTTAATAATTTTATAGGAATCATGCCATTTATTGGTTTAACAAGAGAACTTGCTAAAAAAATTCCATTCTGAATTTCAGCTGAACAAACGACGCATTCATCTTTGATATCTGTATAAATATAGTGAATAGATTCGCATCTCGGTAAAATGTCAAATGTGTTTATTTCACAATTTCCGGTAATTGGTAAACAAACTTTTTTATTTGAATTAGTTTGTAATGTCAAAATATCTTTATTAAAATCTAACAATGCTCCAAATCGATTTAAAAAATCACGACCTAAAATTCCATTTGCTTTAATTGGTAAGGAATCAAAAACAAAGAACTTATGACTAACGGTATCATTACCTAACATAAATGGTAAGTAAATATATCCGAGAGTTTGGACTTTGCCTCCCAGTCCATTTATGGTCACACATTCTTTATGGAACGGAATATTTAGATCAATTACATACTTATACTTTAGTGCTGACAAAGAAGCCCCTGAATCTAATAAGAATGAATATTCTTTACTAACCGGCGATATAAATAAATTAACAAAATAATCGCTATTACATGATAAAATCGTATGTTGTCTATCTTTAGTCTCGAAAAAATTTATCTAGCCTGGGTTCTGAGTCTGAATTATTATTTTCAGATCTATCCATAGTATTAATATTACGTTTGCTTATCCTTTGATTTCCGCGGTTTTTATTAAAAAACATACCTCTGGGTTGTCGTCCGCGTACTCCCTGGCCTCGTGAAGAAGCTTGATTATTCCTCCATGACGTCTCGCGTCCAAAGTGACTCCGGTTTTGACCTCTATTCAGTGATGCACGTCCATATTGTCCTCCACTCGATCCTCTAAAATGATTATAAGTATTCCTAGACTTATAAAAATGTTTATCGGACGTACCCATTATCTCTCCGGAAGTCGACGCCGTAGATATCTCCTCATCCTGGGCAGCCTGGATAGCATCTTTCAACGAACTGTAATCTCTGGCTGCAATGATCGTGCTTAACCTACGGTTTCTCAAACCATCGGAAAATTGTTTAATTGCATGTTTTTCGTTTATTGGTTTTAAGGTATTATAACAATCTTTGTTCCCATTGGCTTGCGAAATCGTTAGGTCCACAAATAATTCCGTTATTTCTTTACCGTACTCAGAAATAGACAAATCATTTTGTTTGATACGTTGCAATCTGTTTTGAATTGCAGACGCAGCTTTTTTTGGTAATAATTCAGTTTTCATGTCGTCAATTAAATCATTAACGCTCGCGTAATCATTTTTTAACCTTAATTTCGCGGCTTGAGACAATCTGCTTTTCAATACAAAATTAATTAAATTACTTTTACATTCTGGTTGCTTAAGCAGTGAGTCATAGTACTGAATATTATCAATAAGCTGTTTTATACTGGTCTCGTCGTTACACATTACAGGTAATAAATTTAAAGCCGTCTTTAAATCAAAAGTATTCATTTTGCTCGTAGACATGATTTCCACACTCTCGCACAAACCAACAATTTCACTATATAATGACTCAAAATCCTTACACGATTTTTTAATTAATGGGATTTCACCTGTTTTTATATTACCTTCATTAATATCTTTATTTAATTGCAATAGCCAGTTAGAATATTGTACAAATATATTATTTGCGTCACTTAATTTGCTAATTAAAATATTTCCCTGTCGTCTCTTTGGACCAATTTTAATTAAATAAACCCTAATGTCCTTTAAATTTTTATATAATTGCTCTAAAATAATAACCATAACTCACTTACCAAACTGGAGTAAATAGCAATTGCACATTATATCTTTAAGATTTTTTTTTTTTAATGTATAAATTGTAAGTAAATACTCTATATTTATATTATCTTTGTCTTTTGCTGGCATTCGTGTGACACTCCTGCGGCCCTGGCTGAAAATCAGTGTCCCTATCTACTCGCCGTAGCGTGCGGACGTGTGCCGAGCGCGCTCCGTGTGTGCACAGTGTTTAGCTAATGTATATTATGTACATTGCACTATGTACTTTGCTTTGTTTTGTGGTGTATTAAATAGTACTGGATAGTTTTGTGGCCGTTTGTGTTTTTGTGAGTTTATTGGAAAGGACCAAAGGACATATTGATAAGAGACAAGACTCTGTATCGTGAGTAGTTAGAATAAGTGTATGTTAGATTAGGTAATAGATTTAAAGAACTAGATTTAAAGAACTATAACTTTTAGATTAGGTAATAGATTAAACTTTAGCATAATTATTCACACCAGAATATCATTAGGTTAGGCTTTTAGGTTAGCTCCACGTGCCCGTTCGGCACGTGGTGAATGTGCCGGTAGTTAGTGAAACAATAACTTTAAGTAGACAGTGACAGCTGTCATCCTGGTGACATTGACAGTGACACCTGCTGTCACATTGGATTCTATGTGTTGCAAGTCCGCAAATAATAATATAATTAAATTAGTATTCAGTGCCTCCTGCAAGCAAACGCCTTGCCGGAAGATATTAAGTGTTGTCTGCTCATACAAACTGTCCGGCCGCCATGTCGGAATCCGACCCTCTTGCTCGTCGACGCAGACAAACGGAGCTGGACGAAGAACTGGCTCGGAAGGAGGACGAGCTGCTGGCCTTGGAGCGCATGACGGCTGCGGAGGGTTTTACGCCCCGGAGGTCTCTGGCGCGCACCCCGCCTCAACCAGACTTACAACAAACCGGCTCGAAGCGCCCCCTGGGATCACCGGAGGAAACCCAGGAGCAGCTGCGTAGATGCCTGGAAGCAGGTAGGGCTGCATCTCTGGTACCGCCAATAGCTGGGCTCATCTCAGGAGCTGTAAAGTCTGCTGGCCTTTTAAGTACTGCCGCAACCGACATTGTAGAAACGGACACATCTGCGCCGATTGTTTCTTCCCCGATTGTTGGGGAGCTTAGTGGCGCCTCAAAACCGGAGCTGCTGGAGCGGGTTCTCTCCTCGCTCCTCGACATAACCAAGATTGCCAACGGCATGATCTCGGAAAAGAAATTTAAACTGAACTCGGCGGACCGGGAAATTGTCAACATGAGGGCTCAGCAGGTGCTGGCAGTGGTCGCCTTGCTGGAGCTGAGCTTGGCGGAGGCTGAGCGGGAGCTGTTAGTGTCGCGGCATAACTGCTCATCCATGGAGCTACGACTGGCGGCATGCAGTAGGGAGGAGACACTGGCCGACGCAATCATGGGCAGGGTGGAGCAGTGCCTTGCTAGCTCGACTGCCACAGCTGCCCATCATTCGCCGAGCTATGCACAGTTGCTGCGCACTAAAGACTCTGCGGTGCCCATCAATCAGCCAAAGGGACCAGTAATGGCAGTATACCCGTCAGAGAGCAGCACCAACCTAAAAACTGCCGAAGACACAAAGGCGGAACTGAAGAAGACGGTGGATCCGCGCAGCATCCAGGTTCAAGTAGTAACTGTGCGAAAGATCGGCAATGCCGGAGTACTACTCCAGACGGCCAATGAGGAAGCCTCCAGGAAGTTGCGGGAGGCCATTCCCCCGACGCTGCGGGTAACCGAGCCGCGACAACGAATGTCGCTGGTGGCAGTGTCTGGAGTGGCAGGGGATCCCGACCGGGACCACATACTTCCGGCGATTCACGAACAGAATTTCAGGACGAACTCAGATTGGCCTCTGGACAGGCTGAAGAAGGAGGGCCGGGTCTCCTTCAAGAAGACTAGGAGGGGGAGCGGATTTACAACCGCGGTGCTGGAGTGCTCCGCCGCCCTCCGGAAAGTGCTGGTTGAAAAAGAGAAGATCTACTACGGGTGGAATGTCTGCAGAACACATGATTTTGTAAATATCACCTGCTGTAGCAAGTGCCAACAATACGGGCATCCTGAAAAATACTGCAGGGCGGCGGAGGCGGTGTGCGGGCGATGCGCGCAGTCGGACCATCGCTCGAGCGACTGCCGGGCCGAGGCTGCCAAGTGCGCTACCTGCGCCAGATTCGGGAAGAAGGATGCTGCAACACATTAGAACAGCTTCGCGGGACTGCCCAGCGCGGCAATATGCAGAAGGGCGCACCATTGCTGCCACTAGATACATTCTCGCCTGAGCTACTGCGCATTGGCCAGCTGAACTTGGGAGGTGCAGCGCTTGCCACCGGCGAGCTTCCTGCGGTGGCGCGGGAGCTGGGGCTCGATATTAGAACAATTTCTAATACAAGAACAATATTCGATGTCCCGGCTTGTGCTTCAGTGCGGACCCTCGTCCTTGGCGGGCCTGTACGTCCACAGTCCTAATATCACCATAGCGGCGTTGCTTGAGTGTTCGAACGACTACTGCTTTGTGGCGCATATCGTCGAATTTGACATTTTTGTTGTCTCCGCGTATTTTAAATATTGCGACGGCATCGACCCGCACATCGAGCATCTGTCCGGCGTTCTCGACCGCCTCCGTGATCGGCGTGTGGTCGTTGGCGTTGACTGTAACGCTCATTCACCAATGTGGTACTGCGACGAGGCGCAATCGCGGGGTCGAGGGCGGACCGCGGACCACCGGAGATCGTCGGTTGAAGACTTTATCCTGGCGCAGGACTTGCAGCTTGCCAACCGGGAGGGTCAACCGGCGACCTTCGGCACGGCGAACGGCGAGTCCAATGTCGACCTCACGTTGCGCACAAGGAGCTGCCGCATTGGAGGGTGGTGTGTTCACATTGGTGCCAGCACCAGCGACCATAGGCTGATCACCTTCTCGGTAAGCCAACCTACCGAGCGGCGAGTCATGGAAGAATGTGCCGAGTCCCCTGTGTTGTCGCCAACGTGTTTTCGAGATCGGGGTGTTGACTGGGGTCTCTTCAGGTCGACAGTTCATATGAAAGCTGGATACTTGAACTTTAGTGGTTCTGCCTCCGAAGTGGCCAGAAACTTCACCGACGTGATCATCCAGTCGGCGAGGAGGGCCCTCGGAGACAGACCCAATCGCACTGAACGCGGCTATGAATGGTGGACGCCTGAACTTGACCGCCTTCGCCGGCGTTGCAGATCTTCGCGCCGAGCCTGGCAAAGCACGCGCCAGGCTGGCGGTACAGCGGAGCAGTATGCAGGTGAGGTTTTTCGCAGGGATAGAGCCGTGTATCTGAGGAGGATGGACGAGACCGAATCTGCTTATTTTAAGCGCGTGGCGGAGTCTGGAAACCAAGACCCGTGGGGCTTGGCATACCGTGCCGCTATTGGGAGGAACCGTCCCCCCACGAACGTAATTAACTGCACCCGCTATGTTGAGGGTCAGGCAGGGACTGTGAGCGAGGCTATGCACGGGCTGGTGCATGCTCTGTGCCCCGACGACGATCAGTCTAAGGACTCGGAGTACCACAGGCACGTGCGGCTCCTCGCTGCGCAGATCCCGGCGGGCTCCGACGCCTGTCCTCCGTCCCTTGAGGATCTGGGGGGCATAATAAGGCAATTGCCTAACACGGTGCCAGGGCTCGACGGGGTGACCGCCAGGATTTTGCGGAACGTCTGGGCCGCTGCATCGGTGGAATTCCACCTGGTGTATGCCAAATGTGTAGATGAGTGCGTATTCCCGGACGTCTGGAAGGACGGTCGTCTCCTGGTTCTGCCAAAGGGCAACAGCAAGCCGCTTACGGACCCAAAGGCGTACCGTCCAATAACGCTACTCTCGGCCTTGGGCAAACTGCTGGAGCAAATCATGCTCAAGTGTGCGCCTCAAGTATCCAGTGGGATATCAGACTGTCAGCACGGTTTCACTTCGGGTAGGTCGACAGTCACCGCGCTTAACGCGGTGATTGGCACCGCCCGGTCGTCAGAGGCACGTTATGTACAGGCAGTCTTCCTGGACATCTCTGGTACCTTCGACAATGTGGAAGAACTCCACCATGGGATGTCCGCAGGGGTCAGTGCTCGGTCCATTTCTATGGAACGTGCTCCTAGACTACCTGCTCCGGTCTCCGCTCCAGAGTGGGGTCAGCATGGTCGCCTACGCGGGCGTCATCACTGTGCTCATCGAGGCACAATCCAGGGCTGGAATTGAATCCGCGGCTGCGGAGGCACTCGACTCCGTTGCGGCCTGGGGCGCTCGCAATCGCCTGTAGTTTTCCTCTGCGAAGTCATCAACTATGACCATCAGAGGAAAGCTCCAGAGGCCCCCGGTCATCCGCATGGATGGTGTCTCGATCCGCTCAGTGAGTCATGCAACCGTGCTCGGGGTGGTGCTGGATGGGAGCCTCCTGTTCTCGCGGCATGCACAGGGGATAGTAGATCGAGCGGCCAAATGCTTCGGGAAGATGTCGCGTGTGTCGGCGTCTTCCTGGGGCATTCGTTACCCAGGCCTGCGTATCCTGTATCAAGAGACGTTTGCTGCGACCCTTGTGTATGCCGCGGCGTGCTGGTACGAGCGGGTTAAGGTTCAGGCTATCTCCGGCACCCTTCTCCGGGGGCAGCGGCCTGCACTAGTGCTACTGACCAGAGCCTATAGGTCTGTTAGCACTGCCGCTCTCCCGGTGCTTACCGGGGTCTTGCCCGCCGACCTGGAGGTTTTCCGGGCTGGCAGGATGGAGGCGGCACGCGGGGCAACGCCTAAGGCTGAGATGTGCAGACTGAAACGCGAAGTTTGGGAATCCGTAAGAGTACTTTGGCACTGCGGGTGAAGTCACAGGCGGAGGATGCAGTGGCCAGCGGACAAATTGTCATAGCAGTGTCGTTGGATATCTCCAACGCATTCAACACACTGCCCTGGGCCTGCATCCACGAGGCACTGCGGTACCACGTGGTGCCGCCCTATCTCCGGCGTCTGGTGCACGCGTATCTGTCTGACAGGCACGTGGTGTATCCGGGCGCCGATGGGTGGCACCGAAGAGCGATGTCGTGCGGTGTTCCACAGGGCTCGGTCTTGGGCCCTCTCCTGTGGAACATCGGGTACGACTGGGTGCTCCGTGGTTCCAATCTCCGGGGCGTCGGCGTGACTTGTTACGCCGACGATACGCTAGTCACAGCGACTGCTGGGACCTTCCGGGACGCCGCAACTCTGGCGGCGGCGGGCACCGGCCAAGTAGTTGGACGAATTCAACGCTTAGGTTTGAAGGTGGCCCTCGAGAAAACCGAGGCCGTGTGTTTTCACGGACCTCGGAGAGGGCCACCGGCCGGTGCCGGCATCGTCGTTGGGGGGGTGCGGATCCCCATCGGCTCTAGCATGAAGTATCTAGGTTTAGTCCTAGATAGCCGATGGCGATTCCGCACCCACTTTAAGGAGTTGAGGACAAAATTGTCCCGGGCAGCGGGCGCTCTTTCCGGCCTGCTGCCCAACCTGGAAGGTCCTGGCTTCCCTTGCCGGAGGCTGTATCACGGAGTCGTGCGGTCCATGGCCCTTTATGGCAGCCCCGTTTGGGCTGACTCCCTGAGCCGCCCCTGCGTCGCTCTCCTGCGCGCCCCGCAGAGAGCTTTAGCGCAGCGGGCGGTCAGGGCGTACCGCACGGTCTCTTTCGAGGCGGCTTGCTTATTGGCCGGATTTCTGCCCTGGGACCTGGACGCCAAATCCCTTGCCGATGCATTCCATTGGCGGGAGGAGGCGTTCAGTCGCGGGGAGCGTCCGGCCCTGAAGGAGGTGGAGGCCAAGAGGGCCTCCTTACGGCGAGCCGCCGTGGAGGAGTGGCGTCTCAGGCTGGAGGCCCCGTCGTGGGGGCACAGGGTCGTAGAGGCAGTGCGTCCTGTCTTTGCCGAATGGCTGGACAGGCGCCACGGAGCGGCAACATACCGCCTGACGCAGGTGCTCACCGGGCATGGCTGCTTCGGTGAGTTCCTGTTTCGGGTGGTGGGGATAGAGGAGTCGGCCGTGTGTCACTATTGTGACAACTGCCCAACGGACACGGCCCAACACACGTTGGAGTTTTGCCCAGCCTGGGATGAAGAACGCAGCGCTCTCAGAGCAGTCGTCGGAGGAGACCTCTCGCTGCCGGCCGTGGTCGCTTCCATGGTCGGCGGTCGGGAGGCCTGGCAGGCGGTGGCCCACTTCTGCGAGGCGGTCCTCTCGCGGAAGGAGAGTGCCGAGAGGGATCGCCAGCGCAGTGGTGATCCCTCCCGCCGCCAGACGAGACGTAGGAGGCGTCGGGTGGACGACTGACCGACGTCTCCCGCCCTGTGGATTGGGGGCGTTTGGAGAATTCCACCACGGTATCCCCTGCCTGTCGTAAAAGGCGACTAATAGGGGCCTCCGGGGGTCACGGGTGGGCGGGAGGGGCCGTCCACCTATTAGTCTAGCCAACTTCTGTGACCCCCGTGATGGACGGCAGCGTGTCTCACGCTGCCTCGGACGCCAAGGGCGTCCTTCGGTGTACGGGGGCTTCTGAGCCCCCGCAACAACAGGAGAAGGACCGCAACAGCGGTACGCGCAGGGGCGGTTGCGGACGACAACTTAGACGTGAGTCGGAGGAAGCCCGCAGCCGTCCCTAATGCGCCGAAGATGGCCACCGCGGAGTTTTAGTTGGTATGCCGTGCGGTGTACATAGGTTAGGGACTCGGCCCGGCGGTCGCCCGACGTTTTCCATCTTTCCGGGCGGCTCAACGTCGGGTCGTAAGGCACGGTGAACCCAACATAACCGCTCAGTCGTTCCCCTTGAACACTGGGCGGTAGTAATAAGTCACTTTCTCCGCGTCAACAAAAAAAAAAAAAAAAAGAGTACTTTGGCAGAATCGATGGGAAGAGGAGGCGAAAGGTCGCGAGCTCTACATGTTCTTCCCCGACGTGGCTGGGACGCTCGGCATGCGCTGGGTCGTACCAGATTATGAGACCTCACAGATCCTTACGGGATATGGCTGCTTCAACAAGCGCCTTTCCAATATGCGACTTCGGCAAGAGAGCGCGTGTGAATGAGGAGGACAGGCACCACGTCCTGTGGCACTGTCCTCTATACGACGAGCTCCGCTGGAGAATGTTAGAGGGACACGAGCTGGAGTACAACGGCCCTGCTTAGTACGCCGATCTTGTGAGCACTGAGGCAAACTACAGGAGACAGCAGAAGTTCGCGCACGGTTGGCACAGGATCTGCAACGGCTCGCCGCAAAGAACGGCTGCATCGAGCGTCGGGTAGATTGGACAGGATGCCCCAGAAGAGGGAAAAATGCTTCAGGGACAAAGGACGTAGATTTAAAGAATTTGTAGGGAGTCTGTACAACTCGCGCGGCGGAGTGCATGCTGCCTAGCAGTCGCAAAATCCGCGCGAGAGCCTCCCGAGATTTGGCCCCATATAATCGAGAGATTGGTTGGGCCCTGGGTTGGTGGTGGGATTTGTCCCTATCTACTCGCCGTAGCGTGCGGACGTGTGTGGAGCGCGCTCTGTATACTGCGGCCGGTGTTGTTTGTATCAATGCTCGTTTGAAACTTCATTTATGTATTTATTTTCAAGCTTATTTCCTTATGTGCAACTTTACATAGTGCCGAATAGTGTTTTGTGCGGTTTGTGAACGCTAAACAGATTGGAAAGGACCAGGTTTGTGGCAGCGAGACAGGACTCAATTTTTTTTTAATAGTGTAGTTTTAGGATAGGTTATTAGGTAAGTTACTTGAAGACATTTCTCTCCTGCATTTTTGTTTTACACACGTTTGTTCCGTGTTTATGTACTATTTTATGTAAAGACCACATTGGTGATAGGTTAAGTTTATAGGTTAGCTCCACGTGCCTACTGGCACGTGGTCGATTAGTGTAGGTAGTTTGCAAATCATTAACATTAAGTTGACGGTTGACAGTTGTCAACTAGGTGACGTTTGAATGACAGTGACAGTGACAATTGCGTTTAGTTTGTGCTAGTAGACCATATTATTGTGATTTGGCTATCCGCTATTTGGCTTCCCATCAGTCTGTGCGGACGCAGGAACTATGTCGGATTCCGACCCTCTCATCCATCGGCGCAGGCAGGCTGAGCTGGACGAAGCGTTGGCCCGCAAAGAGAAGGAGCTGCTAGCGTTGGAACGTCTAACTGCCGCGGAGGGGTTCACGCCCCGAAGGTCCTTGGCCCGCACTCCGCCGCAATCAGACCTGCTTTTTATCAGCGGGAAACGCCCCCTGGCGTTACCGGAGGAAAGTCAGGACCAATTGCGTAGGTGCTTAGCAACAGACAGACCCATCTCACAGGCTCCGCCAATGGCTGGCATTGTTCTAGGAGCAGCCAAACACGTGGGATCTACGAGTGCTGCGGTAGTGAAGCCAGTTGGTGGTGCTGAAACCGTCGATGCAGATGCGCCGGCAGTGGCTCCCACTGCGATTGGAGAACTTAGTGGTGCCACTAAACCTGAGCTGCTAGAGCGCGTTCACTCTTCCTTAATGGACATCACCAAAATAGCTAACGGCATGGTGTCGGAAAAGAAGTTCAAATTAACTCGGCAGACTGGGAAGTAGTAAACTTGCGGGCACAACAGGTGCTGGCGGTGGTCGCCACATTGGAGCTGCGCCTGGCGGAGGCTGAGCGGGAGCTGCTTGTGTCGCAGCACAACAGTTCGTCGATGGAATTGCGGTTGGCAGCAGGTAACAAGGAAGACGCGTTAATAGACACCATCGTCGAGAAAGTGGAGCAATGCCTCGCCGCATCGTCTGTCACAACGGGGGAACTACGCGGGACCTCAATGTCCTTCTCCAATGTCCTGCGCACCAAGGGCGCCACTGTTCCCATTCCCGCTCCGGGTGGCCCAGTCCTAGCTGTCTGCTAGTCCGAGGTGGGTTCAGAATTGCTGAAGACGGCCGACGATACAAAGTCCGTTATTAAGAAGGCGGTTGACCCACGAGCTGCAGGGGTGCAGGTTGAAAGAGTTCGGAAGATAGCCAATGCTGGTGTGCTGGTCCAGACTACAACCAAGGCAGGAGCAGAGAAGCTAAAGGAGGCCATCCCATCAACTCTGCGGGTCACTGAGCCCCGCCAGCGAATGCCGCTGGTGGCTATATCAGGACTAAGTAGCGACCCGGACGCAGGTGAGTTGCTACGCGACCTGCACTCGCAAAACATGGCTGCCAACGCTGGCTGGCCCCTGGACAGACTAAAGAAGGAGGCCAAAATCGCCTTTAAGAAAGGAAGACGTGGAGGATACACGACCGTTATCCTGGAATGCTCGGCTGCTTTGCGGAAAAAATTGGTAGAAGATGGGAATATCTACATCGGCTGGGACGTGTGCAGGGTTTATGATTATGTGTCGATCACCCGCTGCACTAAGTTTCAGCTTTATGGGCACCCGGAGAAGCACTGCCGGGCGAAGGAAACTGTGTGCGGCCGATGCGAGGAGATCGGATATCGCACCACGGACTGCACCGCCGCGACCTCGAAGTGTGCCACGTGCGCGCGTTTCAAAAGACAGGACGCGCCAAGCCACACCACTGCATCCAGGGACTGCCCAGCGCGACTGCACGCGGAAAGGCGAAACGTAGCGGCCACGCGATACGTTCTCGCCTAACCGCATCAAGATTGGACAGCTAAATCTCGGCGGGGCGGAGCTGGCCACGGCGGAGCTGCCCGCACTGTCCAGTGAGCTGGGACTCGATATTGTTCTGTCCAGGAACAGTACGCGATGTCTCAGCTCATTCACCAGTGCGGGCCCTCCTCACAGGCTGGATTCTATCTCCACAGGTGCGACATTGCAGTCTCCATCTTGCCGGAATGGTGCACGGATTACTGTTACGACGCGCACGTGGCGGACTTGGACCTCTTCGTCATTTCGGCCTACCTTAAGTACTCGGACCCAATCGAGCCGCACACTGAACATTTATCCCGGGTGCTCAACCACTTGAGCGGTCGTCGCATCGTGGTCGGCGTTGACTGCAATGCTCACTCTCCGATGTGGCACTGTTCCATGCAGCAGTGCAGGGGCCGCGGCGTCACGGCTGCTCAGCGAAGGTCGTCGGTTGAGGAATTAATACTTGCCAACGGCCTCTCGGTTGCCAACACGGAAGACCAACCGGCGACTTTCAGCACTTCAAACGGTGAGTCAAATGTTGACATTACCCTATACTCAAGAAGCTGCCACGTCGGTGAGTGGCATGTGCACATAGGGGCCAGTACCAGTGACCATCGCCTTATAACGTTTGTGATGAGAAACACATCAGTCCAACGAGATAGTGCCAGACAGTGCGCTGAGCCGCCCGGGGCGCCAATGGGCTTCCGGGACCGGGGTGTCGACTGGGGCCGTTTCAGGACGATGATTCACTCACGGATGTGATATTTGGATTGGAACGCCTCTGCCGCCGAGGTCAGCCAGAGGTTCACGGACGTTGTCGTGCACTCGCGGAGTGCACAACGTCGTTGCCCAACGCTGCCCTCGGCGTCAGAAGAGCTAAAACTGAGATAGGTTATGAATGGTGGACGCCTGAACTTGACCGCCTGCGTCGGCGGTGTGGCTCGTCGCGCCGTGCGTGCGTCGCACTCGCCGGGGGAGCGGTCCAGCGGAAGAATATGCTAGTGAGATTCTTCGAAGGGATCGAGCCGTATATCGGAGGAGGATGGAAGAAACCGAGACTGCCATTTTCAAACAAATAGCTGAGTCCGGTAACCAGGACCCATGGGGCCTTGCTTATCGGGCGGCTAGTGGCAGAAATCGTCCACCAGATAATGTAATTTACGGCATCAGGTTTGCGGAGGGGTTTCCAGGGACCGTGGATGAGGCCATGCACGCCCTCGTGTACGCTCTGTGTCCCGACGACCTGTCAAGGGATACGGAGTACCATGACGGCGTTCGGGCCGAATCCACTGTGCTCCCTTCAGGCCCCAATGCCCATCCTCCGACTGCCACGTGTCTGGGCAGCATAATAAGGCAATTGCCTAACACGGCTCCAGGACTCGACGGGGTGACCGCCAGAATATTGCGTAACGTCTGGGCCGCTGCATCAGTGGAATTCCACATGGTGTATGCCAGATGTATAGACGAGGGCATATTTCCGGACGTCTGGAAGGACGGACGTCTCCTGGTTCTGCCAAAGGGCAATAATAAGCCGATTACGGACCCGAAAGCGTATCGTCCGAAAACGCTACTTTCTGTTTTTGGCAAACTGCTGGAGCGTGTTATGCTCAAGTGTGCGCCTCTAATCTCGACAGGGATTTCAGTCTGTCAGCATGGTTTTGCTCCGGGAAGGTCGACAGTTACTGCACTCGATGCGGTGATTGGCACTGCCCATTCGTCGGAGGCACGATATGTGCAGGCGATCTTCCTGGACATCTCTGGTGCCTTTGACAATGCCTGGTGGCCCATGATCTTGGCCAAGGTTAAGCTGGTGGGCTGCCCGCCTAACATCTACAAGATGTTGGTGGACTACTTCACCGGCCGCCGGGTTGGCTTGTTCGTGGGTGGCCGGGTGTTGTGGAAGGAATCCAACATGGGGTGTCCGCAGGGGTCCGTGCTCGGTCCATCTTTGTGAAACGTGCTGCTGGACGACTTGCTCCGGTCTCCGCTACCGTCAGGGGTTCGCCTATGCCGATGACATCACCGTGCTCGTCGAGGCGCAGTCCAGAGCGAAATTAGAATCCGCCGCTTCTGAGGCCTTAAGGCTTATTTCGACATGGGGTGCTCGTAATCGCCTGGAGTTCTCTGGTAAGTCGTCTACGATGACCATCAGGGGAAAGCTCCAGAGGCCCCCGGTCATTCGCCTGGACGGTGTCTCGATCCGCTCGGTGAGCTCGGCGACTCTGCTCGGGGTGGAACTGGATGGGGGTCTCCTGTTCTCGCGGCATGCACAGGGGATAGTAGACCGTGCGGCGAAATGCTTCGGGAAGATGTCGCGTGTTTCGGCATCTTCCTGGGGCATCCGCTACTCTGGCCTCAGGATTTTATACCAGGGGACATTTGTCGCTACCCTTGTGTATGCTGCGGCGTGCTGGTACGAACGGGTTACAGTGTAGGCGATCTCCGGCACCCTTTTCCGGGGGCAGCGGCCTGCACTAGTGCTTTTGACTAAGGCCTATCGGTCAGTCAGCACAGCCGCTCTCCCGGTGCTTGCCGGGGTGTTACCCGCCGACCTGGAATTATTACGTGCTGGCAGAGAGGAGGCGGCGCGCAAGGCAACGCCAAAGGCGGAAATGTGCAGACTAATACGCGAAGTCTGGGACTCCGTAATAGTACTCTGGCAGAATCGGTGGGAGGAGAAGACGAAGGGTCGAGAGCTCCACTTGTTTTTCCCCGACGTGGCTGGGAGACTCAGCATGCGCTGGGTCGTACCAGATTATGAGACTTCCCATATACTGACCGGTCACGGGTGCTTTAACAAGCGCCTGTCCGATATGCGGCTGAGGGATGACAGTGAGTGTGAATGCGGATGGAGTGCAGAGGACAGGCATCACGTTCTGTGGTACTGTCCTCTGTACGACGAGCTCCGCTGGAGAATGCTTGGGGGTCTCGTTCTGGAGTACCATGGCCCGGCCTAGTACGCTGATCTCTTGAGCTCGGAGGTGAACTTCGGGCGGCTGCGGGAGTTCGCGCATGGCTGGCACAAGATACGGAACAGCTCGTCAGGTAGGCAAACGTCGGCAGCAGCAACGGAGAACAGATAGGCAATACAGCATGCCCCAGAAGGGGGAGAGTGGCTCTTGGGACAATGGATCAGACTAAGAATTTGTAAGGAGCCCGAAGAACTCGCGCGGCGGAGTGCAACCTGCCTAGCAGTCGCAATATCCGCGCGAGCGTCTCCCGAGTTTAGGCCCCATATAATCGTAAGATTGGTTGGGCCATGGGATGGTTGGTGGGATTGTCCCTATTTACTGTCCCTATCTACTCGGTAGCGTGCGGACGTGTATGGTATACAGTGCGTACGGTATTAGCGTCTGTCTTATTTAATATGTATTATGCGCATTGCATTGTTTGTGATGTATTATAGTGCTGAATAGTTTTCGTGGTTTTGTGTTGTGTGAAGTACCCAGGAAAGGACCTATGAACATTCTTCGTTAAGAGACAGGACTCGAGCTGGATTGTGGAGTTAAATAAGTGTTTAGAGTAGGCAATTAGCTTAGTTTAGTTTGATATAATTTAAAGAGAGTTTTTACATGCCTTAAATAGTAACATTTGACTTGTGCTTATGTATAACTTATACATAAGTGATAATATACTGGTGATAGGTTATAAACTTTTAGGCTAGCGTCCACGTGCGGTCTCCAGCACGTGGTCGGTAGGCGCGGGTAGACTGTAATAAACTAACTTCAAGTTGGCGGATGACAGCTGTCATTGTGCCGCTGACAGTGACACTCGTTTGACATTTGCATGACAACGACGCTTGCGGTGACACTGATAGTGACAACTTATTATTCTGTGTTGCCTGTATAATATAACCATAGACCTTCTTCCCGGTTGGTTCGCTTGGCTGCTGCCCAGCGGTCCGGCCGAATATGGAGGTGACGGACGAGGATGGATCCGACATTTTCAAAGCGCGACCCAGTATTGGACGCAGCCCTCCGGTAATCTCCAATGTTGTGCCGGCTGTTGCGATGAACAAAAGAGAAAACGACTGGATACGCTGCTGCCGAGACGATCCAAAATGGAGCCCCGGCGAGATACTGGGAAGGCCCCGCCCCCACAGGTTGTGTCGGGTGTTCCGGCACCTGCGTTGGGCGGCGTGGCGGTGTCTAAGGCAGGGCCAGCGATGGCAACAGCCGAAAATTCCAGCTCTGGACCTACTTCAACGGGTGCGGTTTCCACTGCGAAAGATATGGCAGCCGAGACCGAGGCGGAGCTGTTGGAGGGCATCAGTGCTGCACTGAAGCAAATTATGGCAGTTGTAACAGGACAGGGCAAATTGGACAAGTCCCACGTCGGGGCGATCCAATCCAACGTGCAGAATGTTCTTCCGCGTAGTGGGATATTCGGCATCCGCACTACGGCGGCAGTGGAGAGGAAACGCACATTGGACGAGACCATTGCAAGGAAAGATGCTGAAATTGAGCTCCTTAGAGAGAAACTTCGGAGTGCTGCTTCGGTACGGGATGTGCCCGTTCCCTCCTCTTCTTCTTGCCACGGGGCCAGCTATGCGCAGCTACTACGCACCAAGGACTCTGCGGTACCCATTACTCAGCCGAGCGGCCCGACTATAGCCGTATACCCAGCGGAGAGCGGGTCAAGCTTGAAGACTGCCGACGACACCAAGGCCGAACTGAAGAGAGCAGTGGACCCACGCGGCATGCAAATCCAGCTCGAGCATGTGCGTAAGATCGGGAATGTCGGGGTGCTGCTACAAACAGCCAACACAGAAGCATGTAGAAAACTGCGTGAAGCAATTCCCCCCACACTGAGGGTGACCGAGCCACGGCAGCGCATGCCACTTGTGGCACTGTCTGGTATAGCAGGCGATCCAGACAGGGATGCCATTCTGCCCACAATCCACGAGCAGAATTTCGAGACGAGGGACGATTGGCCCCTGGAAAGACTGAGGAAGGAGGGGCGGGTAGCTTTCAAGAAGACCAGGAAGGGAAGCGGGTTTACAACTGTGGTGCTGGAGTGCTCTGCCGCTCTTCGTAAAGAACTGATAGAGAAAGAACGGATTGTAGTGTGGTATATGTGTAGTATATAAGTAGATGTAAGGTGTATTGTAAGTCTGTTGTTAAGCAGTATAATAAAGAACCTTAAACCAACAACACGTGTACATCAATCCCTTACATTACATGGCGACCCTGCCAGTCGCGTCGGCGCAGCCCTGCGCTAGCGCGCGGCGCGCATGGAAACAATGAAAATTAAAATTCAGAAAAAAATTCATTTAGTTTTATAATGAAGATTTGCAAGTAGAAAAAATCAAGCAAGAAAATAATATTAACAACAAGAAGAAAATGAATCTAGAAAAATCATATTAATTAATCACGAAAGAAAATAGGAAGAATGAAAAATGAAGGTATTGTAAGAAAATAAAATAAGCAAGAAATATGCGAAGAAATAGTATACACAAAATAAGAAGAAAATGAATAGAAAATATAAGAAAATAATTAAGAAGGAAGAAAATAAGAAGAAAGAAAATGTTTGAGCGGTGACCAGGGTGATCCCGGCTCAGGAGACTTTTAAAATTTTACAAAATTTTACTTGAAACAAAATTATAGTGATGTGCAAAGTTTATTATCAGATATGCTCTATTATCTATTACCAAAAAAGTCGGCACATGCATTACAGTTTAAATTGTTACAAACAGGCAATAGAATATTCAAGCACCATATTAGGGAATCAAAACAAGGTGTCCAATAGCGAGTGCATTCCGCAAGATCAGCAATCATCGCAGCGCGACTTGTCGGAGTGCACCGATTTGAACAATTATAATAACACCGTAATGAAATTTGATTCCGATGTTAGCTCCGTATGCCTCAGTAACAACTTAGCCTCTAATACTTTAGCAAATACATACAATGAACTTCATATAAGTAATAATATTATAGAGCCATATGAATCTAAAATTTCCGTTAATTTTCGCACTTAATATCCATCTCTAAAATTGAATTAATATTGTAATTTGTAAATTGTAAAATATATATTTAAAAAAAAAATGACAAAAGACCTACGCTGAGTTTCTTGGTGCTTCTTCTCAGGTCAGTGGGCTTTTCCGAAGCACTGGTAGAATCTTTAAGTAAAACATTGTGAAAAATGACGTGTAAAAGTGCCCTTAGGGGCCTAATTACTGAATAAATGATTTGAATTTGAATTTAAAGAATTAATTGACCCTAGCAAGGAAATAAAAATTGAGGACAATATTTTTAAAAAGAAAGAAGAAATTTTCAATAAAATTGAAAAAGTAAATAGTAAAGAAAAAGGGATAGTAAACACATCTAAGGATATAGAATTAATCTATATATATAAAAATCAATTGCTGTTCGTTAGTCTCGCTAAAACTCGAGAACGGCTGAACGGATTTATCTTATCTCGGTCTTGAATTATTCGTGAAGGTCTAGGGAAGGTTTAAAAGGTGGGAAAAATTCAAATAATTGCCGGGAAAATCCTCAAAACAGCATTTTTCTATTTCCCATACAAACGTTTTCTAAATAAAATGGTGTAATTTATTACCGCTGCATAAAGTTCAAATTCGCGTGCGCGTTAGTAATCTTCTGACATCTATTACAAATTGTCGATAGGGCACGTAGAGTTTCGTGTCAGTGTCGTATTTAATGATGTTATGTAATTTAGAGATTAGATTGACGATGAGTGGTATAAATGTAAAATGTTAGGTACGTTTCGTTTATGTAATTCAAGTTAATATAAGGTGTTACGTGGATAATAATATACACGACATGTCTATATTATCGTCGACGGTGTGAAAACTTGCCTTATGTAAACGTTGCAAAAAAAATGATGTCAGTGGTTACATTGCTACTAATCGAGTAGGTATGCTAAAACATTTATTTATCTTTGGAAATCAAACAGGTCTATTAATCCTATTAATATTATAAAGGCGAAAGTTTGTAAGAATGTATGGATGTTTGGATGTATGGATGTTTGTTCCTATTTCACGCAAAAACTACTGAAGGGATTTCGATGAAATTTGGCACACGGGTACATCATGTCCTGGATTAACACATAGGCTATAAAGCGGGACTTTTATCCCGGAAAAACTTTTTAACGCGGGCGGAGCCGCAGGCAAAAGCTATAATAATATATAAATGTTGGAATGTATGTTTGATATAAGTATGTTCATCCTACTAATATTATAAAGGCGAAAGTTTGTAAGAATGTATGGATGTTTGGATGTCTGGATGTTTGGATGTATGGATGTTTGTTACTCTTTCACGCAAAAACTACTGAACGGATTTCGATGAAATTTTGCACACGGGTAGATCATGTCCTGGATTAACACATAGGCTATCTTTTATCCCGGGAAAATATAAAACGGGACTTTTATCCCGGAAAAACTCATTCACGCGGGCGGAGCCGCGGGCAAAGCTAGTATTAGTATAGATTTAGAAATATTGTGTAAGAATAAAAACATTAAGGAATTAAAAATAAATAATAATACCAGTAGAAAAGATATTAAGAAGTTTATAAGAGTAATAAGAAAGTATAATGTAGGATATCCAAGAATAAGAATTAATAATAATTTTATAGATATTGTAAAAGTCAAGGAAGTTAAAAATAAAGATAGAGAAAGAAATGATGATATTATGAAGAATAAAAGCAATGGTATTAATAAAATGTCGACTATCCTACTTCCTACTAATATTATAAAGGCGAAAGTTTGTAAGAATGTATGGATGTTTGGATGTATGGATGTATGGATGTAAGGATGTAAGGATGTTTGTTCCTCTTTCACGCAAAAACTACTGAACGGATTTCGATGAAATTTGGCACACGGGTAGATCGTGTCCTGGATTACCACATAGGGTACTTTTCATCCCGGGAAAATATAAACCGGGACTTTTATCCCGGAAAAACTTTTTAATGCGGGCGGAGCCGCGGGCAAAAGCTAGTTAATAATATGAGTAAAAAAGTTAAGATGTTAAAGCGTATAGATGAACAATCGAATGATATGGACCTTAGAAATGATAATTTTAATGAAAATATTGTAATGAATTGTAAGGTTGAAAACAAAGGAAGATACATAGTATACACGATAGAGGAAAAGAGATAAAAAGCTTTATAGAAATATGTGAAATTTATGATAGAAGATCTGTAGGTATAACATAGATTTAGAACAAAATATGTATAGTGGTTATGATAAAAAAAAAGTTTATGTGCATGATTTAATGACAATGTGTTTTTTTTTAAGTATACGTAAATATATTTCATAGGAATTTATTTTCATATAAGTTAAAAAAAAAAATTGCCTATTGCAACATTTTATTTTTTTCCCAAAGGGGGAAGGTGTAGTGTGGTATATGTGTAGTATATAAGTAGATGTAAGGTGTATTGTAAGTCTGTTGTTAAGCAGTATAATAAAGAACCTTAAACCAACAACACGTGTCAATCAATTCTTACATTACAGATATACTACGGGTGGGACGTCTGCAGGACACACGACTATGTAAACGTTACCTGCTGCAGCAAGTGCCAGCAGTATGGGCATCCTGAGAAGTATTGCAGAGCGGCGGAGGCACTGTGCGGGCGGTCGGGACATCGCTCCGGTGACTGCCAATCTGAAACCACTAGGTGCGCCACGTGTTCCAAATTTGGGAAGAGGGAAGCGGCATCGCATGCGACAGCTTCGCGGAATTGTCCTGCGCGACATCATGCCGAAGGGCGCACAATAGCGGCCACTAAATACATTCTCGCTTGAGACACTGCGCGTTGGTCAGCTCAACCTCGGTGGTGCGGCGCTTGCCACGAACGAGCTTCCCGCGATGGCGCGGGAGCTGGGGCTCGATATTGTTCTGATACAGGAACAATATTCGATGTCCCGGCTTGTGCTCCAGTGCGGGCCTTCGTCTGTGGCGGTCCTGTACATCCACAGCTGCAACGTTACAATCGCGGCCCTCCTGGAATGGTCAAACGACTTCTGCTTTGTCGCTCATATCGCGGAAATTGATGTCTATGTAATTTATGCATATTTCAAGTACGGCGACTGCATCAACCCGCACATCGAGCACCTATCCGGCGTTCTTGGTCACCTCCGTGGTCGGCGTGTGGTCGTTGGTGTCGACTGTAATGCCCACTCACCGATGTGGTATTGTAGTGAGACGCAATCGCGTGGTCGAGGGTAGACCGCGGATCACCGGAGGTCGTCGGTTCAAGACTTCATCCTGGCGCAGGATCTAATGCTTGCCAATTTGGAAGGTCAGCCGGCGACCTTCGGCACGGCGAATGGAGAATCCAATGTTGACATCACGTTGCATACGAGGAGCTGCCGCATTGGCATGTGGCGTGTACATGTTGGGGCCAGCACCAGCGATCACAGGCCGATCACCTTTTCGGTAAGCCAACCTACCGAGCGGCGAGTCACGGCAGAGTGTGCCGAGTCACCTGTGTTGCCAACGCGTTTCCGGGATCGGGGTGTCGACTGGGGCCTCTGTAGGTCGACAGTCCATGTGAAAGTGGGATGCCTGAATTTCAACGGGCCTGTTTCCGAAGTGGCTAAAAACTTCACTGACGTGATTGTTCAGTCGGCGAAGAAAGCGCTCGGAGACAGACCCGATCGCGTGGAGAATGGTTATGAGTGGTGGGCGCCAGAACTTGACCGCCTGCGTCGGCGCTGCGGATCCTCGCGTCGTGCGTGGCAGAGCACGCGCCGAGCCGGTGGTCCAGCGGAGCAGTATGCAGGTGAGGTTTTCCGTAGGGATCCAGCCGTGTATCGGAGGAGGATGGAGGAGACGGAATCTGCCTACTTTAAGCGCGTGGCGGACTCTGGAAACCTAGACCCGTGAGGCCTGGCGTACCGAGCCGCCAGTGGGAGGTACCGTCCCCCCACAAATGTAATCAACTGTACTCGCTATGTTGAGGGTCAGGCAGGGACTGTGAGTGAGGCTATGCACGGGCTTGTGCACGCTCTGTGTCCCGACGAAGATCAGTCTAAGGACACGGAGTACCACGGGCATGTGCGGCTCCTCGCTGCGCAGATCCCGACGGGGTCCGACGCCTGTCCTCCGTCCCTTGAGGATCTGGGGGGCATAATAAGGCAATTGCCTAACACGGCGCCAGGGCTCGACGGGGTGACCGCCAGGATTTTGCGGAACGTCTGGGCCGCTTCATCGGTGGAATTCCACCTGGCGTATGCCAAATGTGTAGACGAGGGCGTATTCGCGGACGTATGGAAGGACGGTCGTCTCCTAGTTCTGCCAAAGGGCAACAACAAGCCGCTTACGGACCCAAAAGCGTACCGTCCAATAACGCTACTCTCGGTCTTGGGCAAACTGCTGGAGCGAGTCATGCTCAAGTGTGCGCCTCAAATATCCAGTGGGATATCAGACTGTCAGCACGGCTTCACTTCGGGCAGGTCGACAGTCACCGCGCTTAACGCGGTGATTGGCACCGCCCGGTCGTCAGAGGCACGCTATGTTCAGGCAGTCTTCCTGGACATCTCTGGTGATTTCGACAATGCCTGGTGGCCCATGATCTTGGCCAAGGTGCGGTTGGGGGGTTGCCCGCCTAACATATATAAAATGTTGGCGGGTTACTTTACCGATCGCCGTGTTGGCCTCTTTGTGGGTAGCCAGGTGTCGTGGAAGAACTCCACCATGGGATGTCCGCAGGGGTCAGTGCTCGGTCCATTTTTATGGAACGTGCTCCTAGACGACCTGCTCCGGTCTCCGCTCCCGAGTGGGGTCAGCATGGTCGCCTACGCGGACGACATCACTGTGCTCATCGAGGCACAATCCAGGGCCGGAATCGAATCCACGGCTGCGGAGGCACTTGACTCCGTTGCGGCCTGGGGCGCTCGTAATCGCCTGGAGTTTTCCTCTGCGAAGTTATCTACTATGACCATCAGAGGGAAGCTCCAGAGGCCCCCGGTCATCCGCATGGATGGTGTCTCGATCCGCTCAGTGAGTTATGCGACCGTGCTCGGGGTGGTGCTGGATGGGAGCCTCCTGTTCTCGCGGCATGCACAGGGCATAGTAGATCGAGCGGCCAAATGCTTCGGGAAGATGTCGCGTATGTCGGCGTCTTCCTGGGGCATTCGTTACCCTGGCCTGCGTATTTTGTATCAAGGTACGTTTGTTGCGACCCTTGTGTATGCCGCGGCGTGCTGGTACGAGCGGGTTAAGGTCCAGGCTATCTCCGGCACCCTTCTCCGGGGGCAGCGGCCTGCACTAGTGCTACTGACCAAAGCTTATAGGTCTGTCAGCACTGCCGCTCTCCCGGTGCTTGCCGGGGTCTTGCCCGCTGACCTGGAGGTTTTCCGGGCCGGCAGGATGGAGGCGGTACGCGGGGCAAAGCCTAAGGCTGAGATGTGCAGACTGAAACGCGAAGTTTGGGAATCCGTAAGAGTGCTTTGGCAGAGTCGATGGGAAGAGGAGACGAAAGGTCGCGAGCTCTACATGTTCTTCCCCGACGTGGCTGGGAGGCTCAGCATGCGCTGGGTCGTACCAGATTATGAGACCTCACAGATCCTTACGGGACATGGCTGCTTCAACAAGCGCCTTTCCGATATGCGGCTTCGGCAAGAGAGCGCGTGTGAATGCGGTGTGAATGAGGAGGACAGGCACCACGTCCTGTGGCACTGTCCTCTATACGACGAGCTCCGCTGGAGAATGTTAAAGGGACTCGAGCTGGAGCACAACGGCCCCGCTTGGTACGCCGATCTTGTGAGCACTAAGGCAAACTACAGGAG
The DNA here is from genome assembly GCA_949316025.1 of Lapara coniferarum. Lineage (NCBI taxonomy): Eukaryota > Metazoa > Arthropoda > Insecta > Lepidoptera > Sphingidae > Lapara > Lapara coniferarum. The sequence goes on from OX438929.1 coordinate 28,185,941, forward strand.
ACTGCAGGAGTTCGCGTACGGTTGGTACAGGATCCGCAACGGCTCGCCGCAAAGAGCGGCCGCATCGAACGTCGGGTAGATCGGATAGCATGCCCCAGAAGGGGGAGAAATGCTTCAGGGACAAAGGACGTAGATTTAAAGAATTTGTAGGGAGTCTGTACAACTCGCGCGGGGGAGTGCATGCTGCCTAGCAGTCGCAAAATCCGCGCGAGAGCCTCCCGAGATTTGGCCGCATTTAATCGCGAGATTGGTTGGGCCCTGGGTTGGTGGTGGGATTTGTTCCTATTTACTCGCCGTAGCGTGCGGACGTGTGCCGAGCGCGCTCCGTGTGTGGTGGACAGTGTTAGCGGTATCAGTGCTCCGTTAAAATTTGTTTGTTATATTTTCTTATATTATTGTGATTTCTCTTATGTGCAACTTTATATAGTGCCAGACAGTGTTAATGCGGCTTGTGTATGCCAAATATTTGGAAAAAGGACCAGGATTATTGCTGTAAGACAGGATTCCATAGGTGTTAGTGAGTAGTTAGCATAGGTTTAGAATAGGTTGGGGTGCGAAGTCAGGAAACGTCCACATGGTGCACCCTGGGCAACGGCGCGTCGATCACGTTGATTGGCGCGACGGCTAATATCCTGACAACAGTTGGTTAGCGGTCGTCGTTTCTTGCGGTGGCCGTCGTCGTATTTTGGTGGGTCCGTTCATCGGTCGACTCCCGATTCTGTCCTGGGGTGTCGACGGGCGCGGTGTGCGCTCACTCCGCCCCCAGCAGGCAGTGGGGGGAACCTTTCTCCCGCTGTTACCGTCGCAGATCGTAATCTGGTACGGAGCTCCGTGGATATATCTCGCGCTCCTGCCGGACCGAGGGTCTTGGCTTAACTGCCCGGACCGCGAGGGAGAAAACCTCTATAAAAAGTTACCCCGAATCCCAAGCGGCGGCGCACTGCGAGGGGATGTATGGCCGATGGGTAGTTCGGTCACTAGTGCCACCCCCGCCAGAGTACTGGCCGACCCGGCCTGGGTCGACTTTTTATTTCCCCTTACTCGTGGGAATCTTATGGATTGTACTAAATTACCTATTATAAAATTGACAAGATTGCCTACTCCCGTTCCAGAATCCGGGGCTGGAGGAGCGGAGGTCGAAGGGCTCAGTCCCGACGATGGAAGATGTGCAGGAGAGGCTGTGAGTGTACCGCTCAGCCTTCTTGCTGTAGCTGTGGAAACGCCATTTTTGGCGCCAGGACCTGTCATCGAGCCTGGGAAAAGTGGCGTGACCTCGAGGCGTTGTAAAGGACGCCATTGGGAAGAAAGTGAGGCGGACTCCGTGAGATCACAGTCTGGCGGTTCGGAAAGTAATGAATCTGGTCCACCTCTAAAGACCCGAAGTCACATTTAATCTGCGGGGAAACGCGCTGGGCTATCCAGAGCCCAGCGGAATCTAAACGCGCAAAGGCGTGATGCTCTGCGTGCCGAAGCGGAGAACGAAATGGCGGAACGTGTTCAGGCGTACCTGAAAGGTCCATCGGAACCCGAAGTACCCTTGATGGAGTTCGATGAGCCGCGGGTCATTCTCTGGGAGGACCTGTCCAACTGCAGGCAGCTCGTGAGTATGGTTGTCTGAAAATCGGGCAATCTCAAGGGCACGAGTCAAGACTCTCGACGTCGTGGTCGACACGATATCAACATATGTCGACCAACGACTAAATGATGCGATGGTGACGGCTCGCCTCGAAGAGGAAACCCAGAGGTTAAGGGACCACAGTGCGCCTCTGGAGTCGACAATGAAGACGGATATGTTTGTATGTTTTTTGTATGTTTGTATGTATGTAAATTTGTATGGCCGCGAGTTTCTCAAAAACTACTGATCCGATTTGGATGTGGTTTTCGATGTTCAAATGTATAGTGTTCAGGGAAGGTTTAAGTATATAATTTATGAAGATCTGATTAAGATCTTCGGAGATACACAATGGAACTCTTCAATAACTAACAGCAGCAGATGACTCGCGAATGCTCCAATCGTATATCTATGATGTATTGTTTACACCATTCTATAATTAACTAACCAAAAAGCAATAAATAATAACTTTTTAACAAAAAATAAACCGACTTCAAAATCACTACAAATCAAAATTTAAAAAAAGCGACCTTCGGCACGGGGAACGGCGAGTCCAATGTCGACCTTACGTTACATACGAGGAGTTGCCGCATTGGCTCTGGGTTGGTGGTGGGATTTATTCGTGTGAAAGTAGGATAACTAAATTTCAGTGGCTCTGCCTCCGAGGGAGCTAGAAACTTCACTGACGTGATAGTCCGTGACGTAGGTGTTCTGGATCGGACAGACCCATCTCTCGGGCTCTACCTATGGCCGAGATTGTTTTGGGAGCAGCCAAACATGCTGGCTCGACATGCGTCGCGGTAGCGGAACCAGACGTTGGTGTTAAAACAGTCTCTTCATATTCTTTAGTGCCGACTGTGACTCCCACTACCGTTGGGGAGCTTAGCGGCACCTGCAAGCCCGAGCTGCTGGAGCGGGTCCACTCCTACCTGATGGACATTTCTAAAATAGCAAACGGCATGGTGTCTGAGAAAAAGTTTAAGTTAACGCGGCGGACAGGGAGGTCATGAACTGCGAGTACAGCAGGTATTGGCGGTGGTCGCCACGTTGGAACTGCCGAACTACCAGGGGTAAAACTTGCCTTAAAAAAGGGCGACGTGGAGGCTACACCACTGCTGTAATGGAGTGCTCGGCTGCGCTACGGAAGAAGCTGGTGGAGGATGGAAAGGACTACATCGGCTTGGGCGTGTGCAGAGAACCTGCTGCACAAAGTGCCAATTATATGGGCACCCGGAGAAACCGCCGAGCGAGGGAGAATACGTGCGGCCGATGTGGAGAAACTGGCAATCGTACCACGGACTGCACCGCCGCGACCGCGAAGTACGCCGCGTGCGCACGATTACAGAAACAGGATGCGACGAGTCACACCACCGCATCAAGGGACTGCCCTGCAAGGCTCCATGCCGAGGGATGAAATGTAGCAACCATACGATACACGGGACATTTGTCGCTACCCTTGTGTATGCTGCAACGTGCTAGTACGAACGGGTCAAAGTGCAGGCGATTTCCGGCAACCTTCTCCGGGGGCAGCGGCCTGCTCTCGTGCTACTCACCAAGGCCTACCGGTCAGTCAGCATAGCCGCTCTTCCGGTTCTTGCCGGGGTGCCATTTGCCGACCTGGAGGTATTACAAGCTAGCAGAAAGGAGGTGGCGCGCAAGGCAACTTCCAAGGCGAAAATGTGCAGAATACTAATACGCGAAGTCTGGGACTCCATAATAGTAGATAGGGACAGTGGGAATCTCGTTAATCCATTCATGCACGTCACTAATTAGACGACGAGGCATTTGGCTATTTTGAATCATCCAAGCATGTCATGCACATGATTATCTTTTCTCTTTTTTTTTATTTATATATATTATTTTTGTGTTTATTATGTTTTGTATTGAATTGGTTTGCTTTTTTACCAATGTAATTTCGCTTTTATTTTTTGTTTTTTTGAAAGCCAATTTTCTTTTTGCCTTTACAATATTACAAGTGATACACTAATACATACAGCTAAACATTCATGCGTGGACCAACGAGTATATGTGAGCTTGAGTCTAGTCTTAAAGGCATTACTGCCCTTAAGACTAATACAGGATTACAGACGAAGACAAACTAGCTTTATAAACATACGTATCAAAAAACCTTTAAAATGTAACTATGTACATACAATATCATAGATTTATAATATTTTGCAATTCTAACTAATTAAATTTTGCATATGAGAGTGCGGCCACATCAATATACCATACATATTCAAGAAAGTACACAATCACAAAAGAGATAACTCCGTAACCAATATAATGTTTACGTTATACAAACACTTGAAGCAACACAAGCACTAAGGATTTGTTAGAACTTGAAATTTGACAATTGTGAATTTGATAAATGAATAAAGATTTTGAACAAGAAGAAACCCTACCCAGGGACATAGCATGCCCGTTTCACATTATTCCACTGTCCCCATGGAACATTGTCAAACTAAGACCCAGCGGGCGTTTTTAACCGATTCCAACACGTTTCTTCTTACATGCTCTTCCATCAATCTTCACAGCTGTTGTCTGGTTGAAACGATTGCATGTTGCAATAGTGCCAATACTGATTCGGGAAGGGATGGTGGACAGGTCAAGCTTTGCAGTATGCCAAGCTGCATCAGGCTGTCCGCTGACTGCTTACTCCACATACATCTCCAATGAAGTGTGATTTTATCCAATCTCAGGTCTTCAGTATTTCGTTTTAAGAAATTTGTTCACGCTGCGTAGCATAATAATTACATTTCCTTTCGTCAGCCTTATTTAGGTCGGCTCGCTCTGAGACCGAGACCACCGGCGCGTCAAGAACCAGCGTTAGTCCGCCCATTGTGGCTACTACTAATATCAGGCTTTCTTAGGCCCTCTTTGGATTTATACTTCGACTCAATTGCAGTCTGGTAGCCCAGTTTCGATATTTCCTTTTGATCTGGTTCAGAGTTTCGATGTTTCAGTTTGTTATCAGCCCCAACCTGCACCCCCAGGTACTTTCCCTTCATCTGTACCGGAATAGGACAATTGCCAATCCGAAACCGAACTGCGCGTCCACCACAGTGGTTTTCTCACTGGGGATAATTTTAACAGCGACCGAGGAGCATTTTCCAATATTCGTCCTGAGGCCACAGTCAGACAGAAAAACGGTAACGATGTTGATGAGCTCATACAACCCCTGCTCCATGATTTCCATCAATACCAGGTCGTCCGCAAACGTCATGATGTTTAGTTTCATACCATCCTACTGGATCCCTAGTTCAGGTGGTACCTTCTTTATTTCGTCGATGATAAAATTTTATGGTAATGCGGACAATGGGTTTCACTCCACGTTCCGGATGAATTTTGGCAGAGGTCCAGCCCTCATGCTGCACTGTTTATACAATGATTGAATGTACGCCCGCATCGCGTTTGGCAAACCTTTAACTTCTATTACCAATTGTAGCGATTGAAGGATACACAGTCAAGCGCTTTAGCCATGTCTATAGTTGCCATAAAAACCTTCTTATGCAGTTTCTGCTGTTGGCGCATTACCAAGCCCAGCAAGATTACGTTATCCGAGCACCAGTCAGTTAGTGTAAACACTCTTTGTCTTGGGTCAAGAGGCACATCCTGGAGTCTCTTAGCCAGTATCTTATGAAGGGTTCTGACCACCACCGATGACACATGATGAGCACAAGGATTATTCTTCTTAGGGATAAGTGTAGTACGTGAGAGACTCTTCAGGGGCCGCACCACATAATGATATTGAAGACTCGTGCCAGAAGTCTTGGATGTATCCTTTTAAGGCGTTAACCCTCACCATATCCGGCCCCACCGCAGTGTTGTTTGGGGGATAGGCATCCATGATCTCCAACGGTTCTACCGGTCTCCATAGACTATCTTAGACCTGGCAGCTTGTAGGTTTTAGGGTTAGCTTGGATCTTTCGCTACCCGACATAATTTTCGTCCAGTACGGCTCCATCACCTCTTGGGCACGGCCTTTCCGTTGACGCAACTGGTTTTCCAAAATCCTTTTGGCACATTTGGGTTTTTAGCCCACATGTCATGGGAGTCATGAGTACTCCACTTGCTTTCTCGCCTTCCGGTTACGCGGCTGCGGGGACGGAGACCTCACTCGCTTCTTATTTATATGTGTTCTTCGGGGGAACATATCCTTTAGTAGTAAACAAACGTCAGCTAATATAGCATCCTTGGGTTGTAAGAGGATATTCTTGTCTATACAATTAACTTTTTCCCCAAAAGGTTCAAGGGTTTGTAGTTTTTTAAAATACTTAAGAACGCTGTGTAAGGAGATCACCCGCCCGATTCGCCGCTTCCCAATCAGCAGACGCAGACGTGGAACTAATCGCCACGTCACTATCATCATTATCCTTAGGCAAAGAGGAGTTTACTTTGAGAATCTCTTCATGATGCGCCACCAACCTTTGATATTCGATACGCTTGCGCTGACCCTTGACAGTCTCAAGCGAGCGGCCCCGGAAGCTCAACTAGATCCATATTTATTTTGCGACACATTCTTGGGTCTTGAAATAATAGTTCGGCCTCCCTGCGAACCATATACCTTTCCTCATCACACCACCTCTCCTTCGTTGCTTTGCACTTACAATCCTTAATTTGTAAGAATCATACCACTCCGGGTGCATTCTTCGCTCGTGAACATCGCTCGTGGCCCGTTTTGGTGTTAAAGTACGGGCACACTCCGGCACTCTGCACTGGAAGCCATCTTCTTCCGCCCCGTCAAAATCGGTCAAACACACCCGCTGGTCCTTATCAAATGTTGGCACGGCGCGGTCAGTGGACCTGCCACCAGAATTATTTTGCTTACGAGGCTTATTTTGAATTTTAAGACCAACAATAAAAGAAGTGCTGCATGGGGTTGATAGCCTCATGCAACACCCCAACCCCTTTCGGGGTGGGAAGCGCGATGTTACAAATTGGCTGCTTCTGGGGTCAACGGTGTGGAAGCACACACACCTTTCCAAGAAACAGGAACCGGTGAGGCCACGGGGAGGCTTGCAACATCACTTGGTAGTCAGAGGCTAGTGTCCACATGGAAGTGCTCCATTCAAATGGGACATATATGACGCATAACTACCCTAGTAACCCATGGCGCCCCCAAGAGGTCACCCTCTTAAGAGAGTCATAGTTACTCCCGCCGTTTACCCGCGCTTGCTTGAATTTCTTCACGTTGACATTCAGAGCACTGGGCAGAAATCACATTGCGTCAACACCCGCGAGGGCCATCACAATGCTATGTTTTAATTAGACAGTCGGATTCCCCTTGTCCGTGCCAGTTCTGAGCTGACCGTTGAACGGCGGTCGTACAGAACCGCGCCGATCGCGCACGAAACGAAATCGACACGACACTCAGCAACAAACACCAAACCGACACTCCTAAGATTTATTCATTGTACATAAATATAATCACACGAATGGCAGTGTATATAATATTGGTATTATTTAAATTTCTTTATGACCCACAAGCAAAGTAGAAGTTATTTTTAATCGACTTCAAAAAGCAGGTTTTGTATTCGATCCGTATGTATGTATGTAAATTTGTATGGTCGCGAGTTTCTCAAAAACTACTGATCCGATTTGGATGTGGTTTTCGATATTCAAATGTATAGTTTTCAGCGAAGGTTTTAATATATAATTAATGAAGATCTGATGAAGATCTTCGGAGATACACAATGGAACTCTTCAATAACTAACAGCAGATGACTCGCGAAAGCTGCAATCGTATATCTATGATGTATTGTTTACACTATTCTATAATTAACTAACGAAAAAGCAATAAATAAAAACTTTTTAACAAAATATAAACCGACTTCAAAACCACTGCAAACCAAAAAATAATTCAACTTTATATTCGCTTAGTATATACGTATATTTGGAGTCGGTGCCTAATTTAAATTGAACAATGTTTTCGTATATTTGATCTTGTATTTCCTTGGCTTAGCTGGCAATTTATTTACATTATAGTGGTTTTTGAAGTCAGTTCTATTTTTTGTTAAAAGGTTCTTACTAAGGTTAAAAAAAATATTAGTCGGAAACAACTTAGTCGAGCAAAAAATAAAGGACAAGTCACCTGGAATGTATTCAACATCTTCCTTCCCTGGTCCCAAATTACTTAGGGTCGGCGCAACATGTTTTTCTCTTCCATTCTCCTCTATCTTCTGTCATCAAGTCATTCACGCCCTTTTCTTTCATATCAGCACTTACACAATCCATCCACCTTTTCCTTGGTCCTCGTCCTCGCCGTCCATCAACACACAAATTCATCACTCGTTGGGTTACATGCCACCTGGAATATAATAAAAGAAAATAATCGTATCGAGTCGATAAAATCTACAACATCAATACAAGCTGACGGATATATTATTCACAATCCTACTCAAATAGCAACATTATTTAATGACTTCTTTATTCATTAGTAATGAAAATGATCTGCATTCACTTAACGAACAATATCAAAAAATACCAACAGATGTTAATGATAAATCACTATTCTTGAAACTCACTTCAGAGCTTGAAATCATAAATATTAAATCTATACTTATCTATACTAATATTATAAAGATGAAGAGTTTGTTTGTTTGTTTGTTTGAACGCGCTAATCTCAGGAACTACTGGTTCGAATTGAAAAATTCTTTTTGTGTTGAATAGACCATTTATCGAGGAAGGCTTTAGGCTATATAACATCACGATGCAACTATTAGGAGCGAAGAAATACTGGAAAATGTGAAAAAAGCGGGGAAAATTATTCATCCTTGAGGGTTTCCATTGCGCGCGCTGCGAAAACGGTTCAAGATACCAAAAATATATGTATGAAACAATTATTCCTCTTGAAATTACCTAAAAAAAAGTCCGCGACAGTATATGTCTATCTTTTAAGATTAACTCACTAGAACCGTTTTTATGGTAATCAAATTTGGTCGAAATTAATGCATTATTTGTTAAGAGTTGTATAACGTCATAATATTATGTAATCTTTATCCAAATAAATGTGTTGGATAGAGTGATTCAACGGGAAGGATTTTATGTACTTTTAGCCCGGAAAAACTTATTAACGCGGGCGAAGCCGTGGGCAAAAGCTAGTCTGAAATATACATAGCAAGCATTAAATAAAAAATATTAACACTACAGTAATATGTAACTTACTCCATTGCAATAAATTCTTTATTAGATAATACAAGAGTATTGACAGAATGGATAGAAACTCTACCTTTTCCTGAACACACTAATTTCATCTGTCATGACTGTCAGAGTTACAGTTGTATTATTACGGTACTTACATTTACACATTTAATTATTATTGCTTATAGAGGAGGATCCCAGGGCCCCCAGACGTTACTTATTTTCTCAGAAATAAAATGTATAGAATAACGTAGTGTATGTATGCATACATGCTAGCTTGTCCCGACGGCCAATTTACAGGTACCAGGTGCTAAAGATAGGTAAAAATAGTACTTACTTTTCTTAAAGTTTCAGTGCTGATTTTTATGTATGTATTAGAAAATATTATTAAAAATAGCTTTTGCCTGCGGCTCCGCCCGCGTTAAAAAGTTTTCCCGGGATAAAAGTCCCGCTTTATGTTTTCCCGGGATAAAAAGTAGCCTATGTGTTAATCCAGGACATGATGTACCCGTGTGCTAAATTTCATCGAAATCCGTTCAGTAGTTTTTGCGTGAAAGAGGAACAAACATCCATACATCCAAACATCCATACATTCTTACAAACTTTCGCCTTTATAATATTAGTAGGATAGGATACTGCCAGACTCATTTCGACGGCGGTAATTTTTACCAGACGCTTTAAAGCCTCCAAAAAATAATGCAACTTTACTTATAATTTCAGTCCTGATTTTTATATATTATGTTACTCAGGGAACTAATTCTATAAGTTTTGTAAGCAGCTAGACCAATCGGAGGGGTCTAACATTCCGCTAGACACACACAAAGGCTCGCTGTGTATGAACGCGAGCGTGTTTGTTAGATAGTTTTATATGATTATGCGGATTCGATTATGCGGTAATTATTGGTACAATTAAGAGTCAACATCTTACTTCATTATTACTGAAGACTTTAGACAGGCTCAAACTTTAGGGATATTAAAGGGCAACATGTGGAACTTAGATCCACTAAAAAAATTTTTTTAGACCCCGCCATTCATAACCAACTTTTTAGAAAACATTCATATTAGTGCAGTTTTCAAGCCAAACAAGATTAAACGTATCTCAAAATCGGAGGTCTTTAAAATTAAACGAGTAATTGCAAAATACTAGTTTCCAGGAGTTCTATCCAAATATAGATAAACTGTCTTGGTTAGATTTCCAGGCCCATTTTTGGACAAGTCTTTTATAAAACTATCTAACAAACACGCTCGCGCGAAATTCTGTGTTGTGGAGACTCAAACTTGATGCCGTTTTCAATCAAAATCGTGCTTGAAACTAACTAACGAGAATTACTGTTTATTGATATGAAATCCACCTAGTCAGTTTCTGCCACGGCGGCCAATGTCAACGGAGATCAGCCAACGCAGGAGATATTATAGTGCACAAGTGTGTGCGCAATACACGGGCGCACTCGCTATTCCTTCACTCTCATACTCCGGTGAGACGGCAGACATGACCGGAGAGATCAGGCGCAGGACCAACGGCTTTACGTGCGCCCCGAGGCACGGGGGTATCACACCGCCAACTTCCTGACTCCGAGCTGCGACTGAGTAATTTTTTTAAGGTGGAAAAACCCAGTCACAAAGTTTTTTGGCCCGACCCGGGATTCGAACCCAGGACCTTAGCGCGCAAATCGTACTCTTAACTCGTACGCAATACAACTACAGGCAGTTTATTGATATAAAAGTCGCCTAAAGGATAAACGCGACAATTTCTTTATTATTACGAGCTTTAAACTTTATTTACGAGGTGTCCGGGGCCGACCGGCTGGCGCACGGTGGAACGTCCCTATAGAAAGGGCGTGACATGAGTATCTCTCTTACATATCTTATGATAACTCAACAACGGAACAACGCAAAGATTTGATTTTTTTTACGTGTATTATTGAATAGTAGGCCTATCCATTACCAATGTAGTTTATTTGAAAAATACTGATATGACTATGAAAAAAAATACTGAAATATGCCTATATTTCAAGGGAGTTTAAAACCAAATTAAGGATAGATACACAATAATTTGACATTATTGCAATTAAACAAGTGAAATACAATACAGTATAGGGTATATTTTAACCTAATTAATGAAAAATAGACATGTCTTAAAATCGCCTAAATTTACGATCTTAAGGACTTTACTCAAAAGAAATTGTCAGGCGTTTCCTAACACTTTAAAAAACTTATTTCGAGTAATATTATTATATTAGGATGGATTAAAATGACACAACAATTGAAAGCATAATGTTAAAAATTATTTACACCAACCTACTTGATTGCTTTCGTGTAATATCAACACCTGATGAAATATTCATAATTCACAAAATGTAGTCGGCTTGATGAAAAATGTAGATGCTCTGACATTTTTATCAGGCGTGTGACCTATTTTGTTAATTTTCTTCGAAATGGGGACGAGGGGGGGTACATAATGTTTTAGTAAAATTTCCTAATTACTCTGAACTATCAAACACAAGTATCATTAGGTCGGGGTTTCGTGGCGTTTTTATTATATGTCAGATTTTATCAAACATTTCGATTACTTTTTTAAACTTTAATTTAACCATAAAATAAAGCGTCTTTTTAAAAAGAAACAGTTGCATTTATATAAGTGTATCTTATTAAACCGTTTTATTTATAAAATACTTCTCCAAACTATTGCGAATACTACAAATATCTTTCTTAAACAGTGAGGTCATTTTCGACAGTGTTCGATACTTCAACTTTGATGCTATATATTAGGTAAAATAAAGTGATTAGAGGGGTGAAAATTATAAAACTTTAAAGGTCATATTGTCCCCTTTCCACAATGCATTTCAGTTTCCAGTTATCAGACATTCAGTACTACCGGTACATGTCACGCCCTTTCTACGGGGACGTTCCACAGTGTGGCGGGTCTCAGGCAGGCAGGCAGGCAGGCAGGCAAGCAGGCAGGCAGGCAGGCAGTCAATCAGGCAGGCAGGCAGGGAGGGAGACCCTGAACCCTGCAACCAATCAAAGAAGAAGGTGTGGTATGTTTACATAAATAAACAATCTATACTTATATTATAAAAAGGAAAGATTTGTTTGTTCGTAACGGATAAACTCTGGACCTATTTTGAAAATTATTTCACTAATAAAAAGCTACATTACTCCTGAGTGCTATAGGTCACTTTTTATTCCGGAAAAAGTCTAGCAATAAATTTGCAATGATGATGATAATAATAATAAAAACATACATATTATGGTATTGCATCTGGTATACCTAAAATCACTACATAGTATAAAATAAACAGACTTCAAAACCACTATAAATAAAAAAATAATTAAAATTTGTATTCGCTTAGTATATGTTATACGTATATTTGGAGTCGATGCCTAATTTAAATTGCCAGCTAAGCTAAGGAAATACACAAAAAAATATACGAAAACATTGTTCAATTTAAATTAGGCACCGACTCCAAATATACGTATACATATACTAAGCGAATAAATTTTTTTATAATTTTTTTTATTTTTTGATTTGTAGTGATTTTGAAGTCGGTTTTTTTTTTTGTTAAAAAGTTATTATTTATTGCTTTTTTGTTAGTTAATTATAGAATGGTGTAAACAATACAATCATAGATATACGATTGGAGCATTCGCGAGTCATCTGCTGTTAGTTATTGAAGAGTTCCATTGTGTATCTCCGAAGATCTTCATCAGATCTTCATAAATTATATACTAAAACCTTCCCTTAAAATTATACATTTGAATATCGAAAACCACATCCAAATCGGATCAGTAGTTTTGGAGAAACTCGCGGCCATACAAATTTACATACAAACATACAAAAAACATACAAACATATCCGTCTTCATTGCCGACTCCAGAGGCGCACTGTGGTCCCTTAACCTCTGGGTTTCCTCTTCGAGGCGAGCCGTCAACATCGCATCATCCAGTCGTTGGTCGACATATGTTGATATCGTGTCGACCACGACGTCGAGAGTCTTGACTCGTGCCCTTGAGATTGCCCGATTTTCAGACAACCATACTCACGAGCTGCCTGCAGTTGGACAGGTCCTCCCAGAGAATGACCCGCGGCTCATCGAACTCCATCAAGGGTACTTCGGGTTCCGATGGACCTTTCAGGTACGCCTGAACACGTTCCGCCATTTCGTTCTCCGCTTCGGCACGCAGAGCATCACGCCTTTGCGCGTTTAGATTCCGCTGGGCTCTGGATAGCCCAGCGCGTTTCCCCGCAGATTAAATGTGACTTCGGGTCTTTAGAGGTGGACCAGATTCATTACTTTCCGAACCGCCAGACTGATCTCACGGAGTCCGCCTCACTTTCTTCCCAATGGCGTCCTTTACAACGCCTCGAGGTCACGCCACTTTTCCCAGGCTCGATGACAGGTCCTGGCGCCAAAAATGGCGTTTCCACAGCTACAGCAAGAAGGCTGAGCGGTACACTCACAGCCTCTCCTGCACATCTTCCATCGTCGGGGCTGAGCCCTTCGACCTCCGCTCCTCCAGCCCCGGATTCTGGAACGGGAGTAGGCAATCTCGTCAATTTTATAATAGGTAATTTAGTAAAATCCATAAGATTCCCACGAGTAAGGGGAAATAAAAAGTCGACCCAGGCCGGGTCGGCCAGTACTCTGGCGGGGGTCGCACTAGTGACCGAACTACCCATCGGCCATACATCCCCTCGCAGTGCGCCGCCGCTTGGGATTCGGGGTAACTTTTTATAGAGGTTTTCTCCCTCGCGGTCCGGGCAGTTAAGCCAAGACCCTCGGTCCGGCAGGAGCGCGAGATATATCCACGGAGCTCCGTACCAGATTACGATCTGCGACGGTGACAGCGGGAGAAAGGTTCCCCCCACTGCCTGCTCGGGGCGGAGTGAGCGCACACCGAGCCCGTCGACACCCCAGGACAGAATCGGGAGTCGACCGATGAACGGACCCACCAAAATACGACGACGGCCACCGCAAGAAACGACGACCGCTAACCAACTGTTGTCAGGATATTAGCCGTCGCGCCAATCAACGTGATCGACGCGCCGTTGCCCAGGGTGCACCACGTGGAGGTTTCCTGACTTGGCACCCCAACCTATTCTAAACCTATGCTAACTACTCACTAACACCTATGGAATCCTGTCTTACAGCAATAATCCTGGTCCTTTTTCCAAATATTTGGCATACACAAGCCGCATTAACACTGTCTGGCACTACATAAAGTTGCACATAAGAGAAATCACATTAATATAAGAAAATATAACAAACAAATTTGAACGGAGCACTGATACCGCTAACACTGTCCACCAGACACGGACCAGACAATCCCGCGAAGCTGTCGCATGCGATGCCGCTTCCCTCTTCCCAAATTTGGAACACGTGGCGCACCTAGTGGTTTCAGATTGGCAGTCACCGAAGCGATGTCCCGACCGCCCGCACCGCCCGCACAGTGCCTCCGCCGCTCTGCAATACTTCTCAGGATGCCCATACTGCTGGCACTTGCTGCAGCAGGTAACGTTTACATAGTCATGTGTCCTGCAGACGTCCCACCCGTAGTATATCCGTTCTTTCTCTATCAGTTCTTTACGAAGAGCGGCAGAGCACTCCAGCACCACAGTTGTGAAACCGCTTCCCCTCCTGGTCTTCTTGAAAGCTACCCGCCCCTCCTTCCTCAGTCTTTCCAGGGGCCAATCGTCCCTCGTCCCGAAATTCTGCTCGTGGATTGTGGGCAGAATGGCATCCCTGTCTGGATCGCCTGCTATACCAGACAGTGCCACAAGTGGCATGCGCTACCGTGGCTCGGTCACCCTCAGTGTGGGGGGAATTGCTTCATGCAGTTTTCTAGATGCTTCTGCGTTGGCTGTTTGTAGCAGCACCCCGGCATTCCCGATCTTACGCACATGCTCGACCTGGATTTGCATGCTGCGTGGGTCCACTGCTCTCTTCAGTTCGGCCTTGGTGTCGTCGGCAGTCTTCAAGCTTGACCCGCTCTCCGCTGGGTATACGGCTATAGTCGGGCCGCTCGGCTGAGTAATGGGTACCGCAGAGACCTTGGTGCGTAGTAGCTGCGCATAGCTGGCCCCATGGCAAGAAGAAGAGGAGGGAACCGGCACATCCCGTACCGAAGCAGCACTCCGAAGTTTCTCTCTAAGGAGCTCAATTTCAGCATCTTTCCTTGCAATGGTCTTGTCCAATGTGCGTTTCCTCTCCACTGCCGCCGTAGTGCGGATGCCGAATATCCCACTACGCGCAAGAACATTCTGCACGTTGGATTGGATCGCCCCGACGTCGGACTTGTTCAGTTTGCCCTGTCCTGTTACAACTGCCATAATTTGCTTCAGTGCAGCACTGATGCCCTCCAACAGCTCCGCCTCGGTCTCGGCTGCCATATCTTTCGCAGTGGAAACCGCACCCGTTGAAGTAGGTCCAGAGCTGGAATTTTCGGCTGTTGCCATCGCTGGCCCTGCCTTAGACACCGCCACGCCGCCCAACGCAGGTGCCGGAACACCCGGTTATATTATACAGACAACACAGAATAATAAGTTGTCACTGTTAGTGTCACCGCAAGCGTCGTTGTCATGCAAATGTCAAACGAGTGTCACTGTCAGCGGCACAATGACAGCTGTCATCCGCCAACTTGAAGTTAGTTTATTACAGTCTACCCGCGCCTACCGACTACGTGCTGGAGACCGCACGTGGACGATAACCTAAAAGTTTATAACCTTTTACCAGTATATTATCACTTATGTACAAGTTATATATAAGCACAAGTCAAATGTTACTATTTAAGGCATGTAAAAACTCTCTTTAAATTATATCAAACTAAACTAAGCTAATTGCCTACTCTAAACACTTATTTAACTCCACAAACCAGCTCGAGTCCTGTCTCTTAACGAAGAATGTTCATAGGTCCTTTCCTGGGTACTTCACACAACACAAAACCACGAAAACTATTCAGCACTATAATACATCACAAACAATGCAATGCACATAATATATATTGCGGCGTGTGGCCGCAGATAGGTAGTAAAGAGAAAGAAGAAAGAACTCAGGGTTTAGGTTCGTGGTACGAGCTTTATTTTTACACCTCCGCGTACACTCGATACGTTTGCTGATGGTATGCAAACGAGTCACTGGCCTGCCGGGTCTCCGACTCAGGCGAACGGCACGACGCTGATGCACGTGGCTGGCTCCGGCGACAGCTCGCCGGGCAGATGGTATGGCCACGTGGTCGGCGCTGCGGTGGTCAGGTGGTGGTCGGGGCTAGCGCGCCCGACTGCGATGATGGAGATGAGCACGTGGCGGGCAGCTCCCGCGACGTTGCCGGTGCCCACGTGGTCGGGGTCAGCACCCACGACGTTGATGGTGAGCACGTGGTCGGGGCCAGCACCCGCGACGTTGATGGTGAGCACGGAGTCAGCACTCCGTGCAATGAAGGCGCGTCAACGCCGTACCGTAGGTGAACCCTGAAATCAGACACCCAGCGGTTCGGAATGCAAGTTAGGCTTGCATTCCGCGCCAGCGACTCGTGACAGCTCACGAGCCCAGGTTCACAGAATACACAGGTAGCGGTTAGTACGGATTGATTGGCAACTCACCCAGCGGGAACAACGGTATGCGCGGTAGCACGCAGTTATATAAGGCGTGGTGCCACGGCGAAGAAGATTGTGAAAAGAAGGGCCGCATGACAGTGCACGCTTATTTATACGGTCGCCATTCCGACGTACGTCAAACGAATGACAACTAAATAACGACCAATCGGCACCCACGAGGGCTTCGATTGGTGGTTGTTGCCATAGACAGTTTACGAAAGAGTGTAAACGTTCCATGCAACGCTACAGTACCCCGCCGAAAAGACCAGGATTTTACTTATACCTGAATATAAGTAAAATCCGTCTGTCTACCTAGGATTCTTGTCATTCCATCCATTCATTCCATCCTCTAACATACATCTTTCTATCAAACTGTCTAGCATCAAAATATATGACCGAGACTATCAAACAGAAAGTACTTTATAGTATTCAAAGACTCTCCTAAAATAACAAAAAGAATAATTGTACCATACTACAATATTCATAATACCAAGTAGAAGATGTTATTAAGATGGCAAGAGATACAATATGTATGTTGCACAGATGTAGAGTAGTGAAGTTAATAAGTTAAATGTTTGTATAAGTTATAGAAATATATTATATAATTTAGTTAAGTGTATTATTAGTTCATTAGTTAAAATTAGGTTTGTAAATAAGAGTTTAATAATTTAGATTGTATATAAAGGTGTGTAAATGTATAGTTTAATATTTGTAATTAGTAAGTTTCAAGTCTTTAATATGCCAGGTACCAAGTGGATTACCATTCATATCAGCCAAATCATAAACTAAAGGTGATTTTTTACAAATAATTTTACATTTAATATATTTAGGAGCTAGTTTTTTATTAAAATGCTTATCTTTATCACTTTGATAAAATGTTTTTCTCCAAACTACATCACCAACATTAAATTCTGCAGGTCTCTTTCGCAAGTTATAGCTAGCACTATTCCTCTTATGAGCTTGCAAAAGTAAGGACTGTACTTTGTTAAATATATTAGATAGTACGCCTAAGTTTTCAGCATAATGATCTCTAGGTATGAAAACAATATCCTGATCCACGTTAGTGTCTACGTAGTGTGAACCACAAGTGACTAATTCACGACCATGCACTAGGAATGAGGGAGTGTAGCCAGTCACCTCATTAACAGAGTTGTTAATGGCAAACTGTATTTTTGGAATTAAAAGATCCCAAACACGCTGATCATTTTCAATGAAGGTGGAAATAGCGGTCATGATAGTCTTGTTGTAGCGTTCGACAGTGTTTACATGAGGAGTATATTTAGGTGTATAGTGTATGTTTGGAACTTTGTACTTTTCCAACATGTGTTTTAAAGTGGAACTAATAAATTGCCTTCCATTATCCATAAGAATGGTTGATGGAATGCCATGTACGAGGAAAACATTTTCTTCTAGGATTTTAGTGATAATTTCCGCGGTAGCGCGTTGTAAGGGAAAAAGTAAACAATATTTAGAAAAACAGCAAGTCACTACAAAAATATAACAATTTTGTTTTCTAGTACAAGGTAGAGGTCCAATAAGATCTATACTTAACATTTGAAATGGTCTGGAACATGACTTAGGTCTGCCCATTTCACCCAAAGTGGAGTGGTTTTGATGTTTGTGAGAAATACAAATATCGCAAGAAGAGACAAAATCGACTACACTAGCATGCATTCCTGGCCAGTAGTATTTTTGTGCCAGCCTTCTATACGTTTTGAATATACCGAGATGTCCAGCTAAAGGGTTACTGTGGTTTTCAAAAATAATAGGGGACCGAAGTTCTTTAGGTACAACTTCCTTCCATTCAAATTCAGAATTTAAAACACATTTAGACTTCATAAAACGATAAAGACGATTATTTTTTATTATGTAATTAGGGTATGAGGTTGGAGAATTTTGACAACCGTGAAAAATATTTAGGTACCATTCATCAGTTGTATTTGAGGAATTTAGAGAGGTATCTATAGTACTAAGCTGAATAGGACACGAACGAGACAATGCATCAGGAATAACATTATCCGCACCTTTACGATGTTTGATGTCAAAAGAAAATGCAGAGAGACGGACACCCCAGCGAGCAAGCCGTCCTGTAGGATTATTAAGGTTTAGAAACCACTTTAGAGCTGAGTGATCTGTGTAGACAGTAAATTTTTTACCCGACTCTAAGTAACATCGCCAGTGTTCTAATGCAACCAAGACTGCTAAAGCTTCGCGTTCAGTGATGCTATAGTTTCGCTCCTGTGGGGACAGTGACTTACTCATGTAGGCAATAGGATGTTCTACGCCATCTAAAGTTTGTGTGAGTAAAGCACCGACGCCATAGTCGCTAGCATCTGTGTGAACTTCGAAAGGCAGATCATAATTAGGACACGACAATATAGGAGCTTGAACTAGACAATCCTTTAGTTTAGCAAAAGACTCGTCCGCCTCTTTAGACCAAATGAAGGGTTTAGCCTTCTTACTTGTAGAAGTAAGTTTATTGAGGGGACCAGCAATTGAACTAAAGTTTGGAACAAACCTACGATACCAAGATGCAGTGCCTAGAAAACGTTTGACCTCCTTAGGGTTGGTCGGTACAGGAAAATTAAGAATGGCATCGACTTTTCCAGGATCGACTTGTAAACCATTCGAGTTAACAATATAACCTAAATACTTAAGTTCAGTACGAAAAAATTGCGATTTAGAAAAATTAATAGTCAAATTAGCAGATTTTAATTTATTATGGACTCTTAAAAGCATAGCCATGTGATGATCAAAATTAGGTGAGACAACAATAATATCATCCAAGAAAACAAAAACACAATTCTCAAATTCAGGCCCATAGAATGAAATATCAACTAACCGTTGTTGAGTAGCAGGCGCGTTAGTAAGGCCAAACGGAGTTGTTACGAACCTGAACGAACCGCGTGATGGAATATAGAATGCTGTTTTATCACGATCACACTCTGCAATAGGTATTTGCCAAAAAGCTTTCGAAAGATCAATAGAACTCAAATAACAAGCATTATTCAAATTATCCAAAATTTCTGACATATACGGTAATTTATATGCATCTTTTTTAGTGACTGAATTTAATTTTCGACTGTCTAAGCAAAATCTTAGTTTACCATCTTTTTTAGGTGTAAGTAAGACAGGTGAACACCAGGGACTCTCACAAGGTTCTACAACACCAAGCGCTAACATATCATCCAGCTCGTTACACAATACGCGTTGTTTTTCTGGAGAAAGTCTGTAATAGCGTTGTCGAATTGGCGGTGAGTTGCCTGTGTCGATGTGATGTGTTATGACATGTGTTCTGCCTAGACCTCGCTTTTCAGCAGAAATGGAACTAAATAATTCTATAGTGTTATCAGCGTTTAGACGCTGTGATTTAGTTAGATCATCATAGGATAACAATTTAGTTTTGTTATCTTTTACAAAAGAAATACTACTATTTTTAGAATTACCCATGGTTATCGATTGTAAATACTTAGGACATATATTAAACTTGGACCAAAAATCAACACCCAAAATTAAATATGATGATACTGTAGGTATCACGTAAGCTTTAAGGATGTGAAAATTATTTTCAAAATTAATAGGAATGTTTATATAACCAATCGAGTTTAAAAGTTGGCCGCCCGCGGCAACAAAGAATGTATCAGTATTATCCGGACACAATTTAAATCCAGCTGATAGCAATAATTTATGTGCATTGTTCCCCAGTATAGTCACTGAAGAACCAGAATCCAACAAAGCACAAAAAGAAATTTCACCAATGTTTACGTTAACATACGGACGCGAATCATTATCAGGTTTACGTTCCCAGATTGATGTAATATTATAGGTAGAAAAAAATATTTTAATAGTGGAAAGCCAACGTTCCCAGTCTTCTTTATCGAAATTGTTATTTTTAGAAGACACGTTACAACAATCCAGCGTTACATGTTTTTTCGGACTCGATTTAAATTGACACTTTGTACAGTTAGGAAAAATAACACCCTTAGTACCACATTTAAAACAAATCGGAAACCTATCTTGTTTACAGTTAGCGAGCGTATGGTCATCAGTACGGCAGCGAGGACACTGAGAACGGCTTATGTGCGCGGGCGATAAGCGATGGACCGGTTTAGTACGATTCGAAGATGTATATATAGGGTTAGTTTGTGTGTTTGTTTGTTGAATAAATTTATTAGAATTTTTAAAATGTGTAAATTTATTAAAATGATTATTAGTGTTTTTAGGATGTTTATAGTTAGTGTGTGCCAAATCTGGGGCTAAAGTGTTATTAGTGATAGGTGGTGGTCTATGATATTGTGCAGTCATACATTGGATATTTTCGAAATTTTTACAGACTAAACGTAGTTCTTCAATAGTGGAAATTTTAGATGAGCAAGCAATTACATTAGAATAACAAGGCCGAATATTGTGTAGTAAGATTTCTAATTTTTCAGTTTCAGGAAATTGTCTAGAAAGACGGGAAAAAAGTTCAGACATTATAGATAAATAGACAGTTATATTTTCAGATTCGTCCTGAGTACGATTGCGAATTTCGGAGACTAAGCGATAGTCGTAATCGAATTGACCAAAATCCTCAATTAATAATTTGGATAATTGTTCCCAGCTATTAATTTTATTTTTTATGCTACGGAACCAATGCAATGCATTACCATAAAAAAATTCGGTAGCGAATTTTAAGATATCAGAGGACGATATATTTCTAGAAGTTATGAAATCATCAACTTTTTGCAAAAATATCCTAACACAAGTGGATCCATCGAATTTCAGTTGTCTAAAATCAGACATACGAATGCGCTCGCATAAATAAGGTGCAGCTTGAACATTATCGGCAACGAATGTGGGTAGATTTGAGTCGACACTCGAGTTAAAATTATTAAGTTTACTAGTTAAAATATTATAATCACTTCGGATGGTATGTAATGATTTTTTGTCATCGGAAGTGAGAGGTTTGATTCTACGAATTCTATGATAAATATGATTACTTAGAGCAGTAGTACGCTTAAAAATACTAGGTTCAAATTTGGTTTCTAAGTTTAAAATTTTAGATTGTAATTCTGTTAGGGATAATTTTAAATTATTTAAATCAATATCAATATCGAGACCAGACTCATCGATATCTTCAGAGGGATATAATGTCGACAATTTATGTATCTGCTTCCGTAAATGTAATACGGTATTACCCGGATCTTCACCACGGATAATAACCTCATAGCTAAGTTCGTTTTTATTTAATAAAAAGAAAGTAATCGGGTGAGTGCCCATTATGGAGGTTGTAATGGATTAGTACGATAAGAACTAACAAAGTTTAGGTAAAAATAATATGGGGTAGTCTGACAAAAATTGCGAACAATGCACTAAAACATTCACCGTTATGATTTTACACTATTCACTTTTAATCACTGCACTTAGAAAAAATAATTTGACTCACCTGTTCGCAATTTATGTACCGCTCGCTTACACAGTGTAGACTGTGCACCGGACTGTGAGGAGTATCGAGTAGTACTTGGAGATGCAAAAACCCACGTATTTAGTTAAGTTAGGCGCCACTGCGGCGTGTGGCCGCAGATAGGTAGTAAAGAGAAAGAAGAAAGAACTCAGGGTTTAGGTTCGTGGTACGAGCTTTATTTTTACACCTCCGCGTACACTCGATACGTTTGCTGATGGTATGCAAACGAGTCACTGGCCTGCCGGGTCTCCGACTCAGGCGAACGGCACGACGCTGATGCACGTGGCTGGCTCCGGCGACAGCTCGCCGGGCAGATGGTATGGCCACGTGGTCGGCGCTGCGGTGGTCAGGTGGTGGTCGGGGCTAGCGCGCCCGACTGCGATGATGGAGATGAGCACGTGGCGGGCAGCTCCCGCGACGTTGCCGGTGCCCACGTGGTCGGGGTCAGCACCCACGACGTTGATGGTGAGCACGTGGTCGGGGCCAGCACCCGCGACGTTGATGGTGAGCACGGAGTCAGCACTCCGTGCAATGAAGGCGCGTCAACGCCGTACCGTAGGTGAACCCTGAAATCAGACACCCAGCGGTTCGGAATGCAAGTTAGGCTTGCATTCCGCGCCAGCGACTCGTGACAGCTCACGAGCCCAGGTACACAGAATACACAGGTAGCGGTTAGTACGGATTGATTGGCAACTCACCCAGCGGGAACAACGGTATGCGCGGTAGCACGCAGTTATATAAGGCGTGGTGCCACGGCGAAGAAGATTGTGAAAAGAAGGGCCGCATGACAGTGCACGCTTATTTATACGGTCGCCATTCCGACGTACGTCAAACGAATGACAACTAAATAACGACCAATCGGCACCCACGAGGGCTTCGATTGGTGGTTGTTGCCATAGACAGTTTACGAAAGAGTGTAAACGTTCCATGCAACGCTACAATATTAAATAAGACAGACGCTAATACCATACACACTGTACACCGTACACGGAGCGCGCTCGGCACACGTCCGCACGCTACCGAGTAGATAGGGACAGTAAATAGGGACAAATCTTACCACTAACCCAGGGCCCAACCAATCTCTCGATTATATGGGGCCAAATCTCGGGAGGCTCTCGCGCGGATTTTGCGACTGCTGGGCAGCGTGCACTCCGCCGCGCGAGTTGTACAGACTCCCTACAAATTCTTTAAATCTACGTCCTTTGTCCCTGAAGCATTTCTCCCCCTTCTGGGGCATGCTGTCCAATCTACCCGACGCTCGATGCGGCCGTTCTTAGCGGCGAGCCGTTGCAGATCCTGTGCCAACCGTGCGCGAACTTCTGCAGTCTCCTGTAGTTTGCCTCAGTGCTCACAAGATCGGCGTACTAAGCAGGGCCGTTGTACTCCAGCTCGAGTCCCTCTAACATTCTCCAACGGAGCTCGTCGTATAGAGGACAGTGCTACAGGACGTGGTGCCTGTCCTCCTCATTTACACCGCATTCACACGCGCTCTCTTGCCGAAGCCGCATATCGAAAAGGCGCTTGTTGAAGCAGCCATGTCCCGTAAGGATCTGTGAGGTCTCATAATCTGGTACGACCCAGCGCATGCTGAGCCTCCCAGCCACGTCGGGGAAGAACATGTAGAGCTCGCGACCTTTCGTCTCCTCTTCCCATTGATTCTGCCAAAGTACTCTTACGGATTCCCAAACTTCGCGTTTCAGTCTGCACATCTCAGCCTTAGGCGTTGCCCCGCGTGCCGCCTCCATCCTGCCAGCCCGGAAATCCTCAAGGTCGGCGGGCAAGACCCCGGCAAGCACCGGGAGAGCGGCAGTGCTGACAGACCTATAAGCTTTGGTCAGTAGCACTAGTGCAGGCCGCTGCCCCCGGAGAAGGGTGCCGGAGATAGCCTGGACCTTAACCCGCTCGTACTAGCACGCCGCGGCATACACAAGGGTCGCAACAAATGTGCCTTGATAAAGGATACGCAGGCCTGGGTAACGAATGCCTCAGGAAGACGCCGACACACGCGACATCTTCCCGAAGCATTTGGCCGCTCGGTCTACTATCCCCTGTGCATGCCGCGAGAACAGGAGGCTCCCATCCAGCACCACCCCGAGCACGGTCGCATGACTCACTGAGCGGATCGAGACACCATCCATGCGGATGACTGGGGGCCTCTGGAGCTTTCCTCTGATCGTCATAGTAGATGACTTCGCAGAGGAAAACTCCAGGCGATTACGAGCACCCAAGGCCGCAACGGAGTCAAGTGCCTCCGCAGCCGTGGATTCGATTCCGGCCCTGGATTGTGCCTCGATGAGCACAGTGATGTCGTCCGCGTAGGCGACCATGCTGACCCCACTCGAGAGCGGAGACCGGAGCAGGTCGTCTAGGAGCACGTTCCATAGAAATGGACCGAGCACAGACCCCTGCGGACATCCCATAGTGGAGTTCTTCCACAACACCTGGCTACCCACGAAGAGGCCAACACGGCGATCGGTAAAGTAACCCGCCAACATTTTATATATGTTAGGCCGGCAACCCCCCAACCGCACCTTGGCCAGGATCATGGGCCACCAGGCATTGTCGAAGGCACCAGAGATGTCCAGGAAGACTGCCTGAACATAGCGTGCCTCTGACGACCGGGCGGTGCCAATCACCGCGTTAAGCGCGGTGACTGTCGACCTACCCGAAGTGAAACCGTGCTGACAGTCCGATATCCCACTGGATATTTGAGGCGCACACTTGAGCATGACTCGCTCCAGCAATTTGCCCAAGACCGAGAGTAGCGTTATTGGACGGTACGCTTTTGGGTCCGTAAGCGGCTTGTTGTTGCCCTTTGGCAGAATCAGGAGACGACCGTCCTTCCAGACGTCCGGGAATACGCCCTCGTCTATACATTTGGCATACACCAGGTGGAATTCCACCGATGCAGCGGCCCAGACGTTCCGCAAAATCCTGGCGGTCAGCCCGTCGAGCCCTGGCGCCGTGTTAGGCAATTGCCTTATTATGCCCCCCAGATCCTCAAGGGACGGAGGACAGGCGTCGGAGCCCGCCGGGATCTGCGCAGCGAGGAGCCGCACGTGCCCGCGGTACTCCGTGTCCTTAGACTGATCGTCGTCGGGACACAGAGCGTGCACAAGCCCGTGCATAGCCTCGCTCACAGTCCCTGCCTGACCTTCAACAAAGCGAGTACAGTTGATTACATTTGTGAGGGGGCGGTACCTCCCACTGGCGGCTCGGTACGCCAGGCCCCACGGGTCTAGGTTTCCTGAGTCCGCCACGCGCTTGAAGTAGGCTGATTCAGTCTCCTCCATCCTCCTCCGATACACGGCTTGATCCCTACGGAAAACCTCACCTGCATACTGCTCCGCTGGACCGCCAGCCCGGCGCGTGCTTTGCCAGGCTCGGCGCGAAGATCCGCAGCGCCGGCGAAGGCGGTCAAGTTCAGGCGTCCACCATTCGTAGCCACGTTCAGTGCGATTGGGTCTGTCTCCGAGGGCCCTCCTCGCCGACTGGATGATCACGTCGGTGAAGTTTCTGGCCACTTCGGAGGCAGAACCACTAAAGTTTAAGTATCCAGCTTTCATATGAACTGTCGACCTGAAGAGACCCCAGTCAACACCCCGATCCCGAAAACACGTTGGCGACAACACAGGGGACTCGGCACACTCTTCCATGACTCGCCGCTCGGTAGGTTGGCTTACCGAGAAGGTGATCAGCCTATGGTAGCTGGTGCTGGCACCAATGTGAACACACCACCCTCCAATGCGGTAGCTCCTTGTGTGCAACGTGAGGTCGACATTGGACTCGCCGTTCGCCGTGCCGAAGGTCGCCGGTTGACCCTCCCGGTTAGCAAGCTGCAAGTCCTGCGCCAGGATAAAGTCCTCAACCGACGATCTCCGGTGGTCCGCGGTCCGCCCTCGACCCCGCGATTGCGCCTCGTCGCAGTACCACATTGGTGAATGAGCGTTACAGTCAACGCCAACGACCACACGCCGACCACGGAGGCGGTCGAGAACGTCATACAGATGCTCGATGTGCGGGTCGATGCGGTCGCAATATTTAAAACTAGCTGTGGCAGTCCCAGTCCCAGTTTCAGGATGCCCGTATTGTTGGCACTTGCTGCAGCAGGTGATATTTACATAATCATGTGTTCTGCAGACATTCCACCCGTAATAGATCTTCTCTTTTTCAATCAGCACTTTTCGAAGGGCGGCGGAGCACTCCAGCACCACGGTTGTAAATCCGCTCCCCCTCCTAGTCTTCTTGAAGGAGACCCGGCCTTCCTTCTTCAGCCTGTCCAGAGGCCAATCTGAGTTCGTCCCGAAATTCTGTTCGTGAATCGTCGGAAGTACGTTGTCTCGGTCGGGATCCCCTGCCACTCCAGACACTGCCACCAGCGGCATTCGTTGTCGCGGCTCAGTTACCCGCAGCGTCGGGGGAATGGCCTCCCGCAACTTCCTGGAGGCCTCCTCATTGGCCGTCTGGAGCAGTACTCCGGCATTGCCGATCTTTCGCACTGTTTCTACTTGGACCTGGATGCTGCGCGGATCCACCGTCTTCTTCAATTCCGCCTTTGTGTCTTCGGCAGTCTTAAGGTTGGTGCTGCTCTCTGACGGGTATACTGCCATTACTGGTCCCTTTGGCTGATTGATGGGCACCGCAGAGTCTTTGGGGCGCAGCAACTGTGCATAGCTCGGCGAGTGATGGGCAGCTGTGGCGGTCGAGCTAGTAAGGCGCTGCTCCACCCTGCCCATGATTGCGTCAGCCAATGTCTCCTCCCTACTGCATGCCCCCAGTCGCAGCTCCATAGATGAGCAGTTATGCCGCGACACTAACAGCTCCTGCTCAGCCTCCGCCAAGCTCAGCTCCAGCATGGCGACCACTGCCAGCACCTGCTGAGCCCGCATGTTGACAATTTCCCGGTCCGCAGAGTTCAGTTTAAATTTCTTTTCCGAGACCATGCCGTTGGCAATCTTGGTTATGTCGAGGAGCGAGGAGTGAACCCGCTCCAGCAGCTCCGGTTTTGAGGCGCCACTAAGCTCCCCAACAGTCGGGGAAGAAACAATCTGCGCAGATGTGTCTGTTTCTACAATGTCGGTTGCGGCAGTACTTAAAAGGCCAGCAGCCTTTACAGCTTCTGAGATGAGCCCAGCTATTGGCGGTACCTGAGATGCAGCCCTACCTGCTTCCAGGCATCTACGCAGCTGCTCCTAGGTTTCCTCCGGTGACCCCAGAGGGCGCTTCGAGCCGGTTTGTTCTAAGTCTGGTTGAGGCGGGGTGCGCGCCAGAGACCTCCGGGGCGTAAAACCCTCCGCAGCCGTCATGCGCTCCAAGGCCAGCAGCTCGTCCTCCTTCCGAGCCAGCGCCTCATCCAGCTCCGCTTGTCTGCGTCGACGAGCAAGAGGGTCGGATTCCGACATGGCGGCCGGACAGTTTGTATGAGCAAACAACACTTAATATCTTCCGGCAAGGCGTTTGCTTGCAAGAGGCACTAAATACTAAACAAATTAAATATGTTATTATTTGCGTACTTGCAACACTAAGAATCCAATGTGACAGCAGGTGTCACAGTCAATGTCACCAGATGACAGCTGTCACTGTCTACTTAAAGTTATTGTTTCACTAACTACCGGCACATTCACCACGTGCCGAACGGGCACGTGGAGCTAACCTAAAAAGCCTAACCTAATGATATTCTGGTGTGAATAATTATGCTAAAGTTTAATCTATTACCTAATCTAAAAGTTAGTTCTTTAAATCTAGTTCTGTAAATCTATTACCTAATCTAAAATACACTTATTCTAACTACTCACGATACAGAGTCTTGTCTCTTAACAATATGTCCTTTGGTCCTTTCCAATAAACTCACAAAAACACAAACGGCCACAAAACTATCCAGTACTATTTAATACACCACAAAACAAAGCAAAGTACATAGTGCAATATACATAATTTTATTTATTTATTTGACACTTTGTACAATGGTATAGTACAGGCGGACTTAATGCCTAAAGGCATTTTCTCCCAGTCGACCTTAAGGTGGTGCAGAAAGACGTAGGCAGGTGCAAATTATAAATAATGAAAATTAAAAATGTGAATAAAATACAATGCTAATTATCAAACATAATATACGTATACTTACATTAATTTTGCTACATATATAACTGCGTACATATATAATTATCTATCATATATACATAAACAATTACATACATAAATAAATACATACATACACAAATAAATACGTATTTAATAAACTAATGATGAGAATCTGCTACTTCGGCGAGGAGTAATTGCCGAACTCTCATTTTAAATGCCAACCGTGTTGTACATGACCTGATTTCGAGTGGGAGTGCGTTCCAGAGAAGGATGGACTGGATAGCAAAGGAAGAGTGAAGGAAATCAGAGCTATGAGGGGGACATTTAAGAAGGAGATTGCTAGACGAACGCAGGGTTCTATCATGAGTATCACAACGGTAAATGAAGTTGGAAGACAGGTAAGGAGGGGTAGGAGAAGTGAGAATAGAAAAGAGGGTAGAGAGCGCACGCAACGAACGGCGTTGACGGATGGGAAGCCAATTTAACTGCGATCGGTAAGAAGAGATGTGGTCAAACTTGCGAAGATTATAAACGAATCGAATGCAGTTATTAAGAAGACGGTCGAGTTTGTTGAGTAGATCTGCATTCAGATCAAAGTAGCACACATCACCATAGTCGATAACCGGAAGGATTAAGGTTTGCATAAGCATAGTCTTGGTTTTGAACGGAAGGTAATTCTTCAGGCGATACAGAGAGCGAAGAGTACCGATGACTTTCTGACTAACAGAGGTCACCTGGGGTCGCCAGCTCAGAGTGGCGTCAATTTGAAGCCCGAGGTCCTTAACACATGAACACCAAGGAATGACGGAGCCATCAAAAACAACGGGAGGGATATATGAAATATCCAACCTACTTATCATCCTAGAACTTCCTATAATAATAGCCTGGCATTTCATGGGGTTCACCGATAAGCCGAAACTGTCTGACCAACTTTTAATGTGTTCCAGGTCCCTATTAACCTTGTCCACAGCAGTGGTCACACAGTCAATGCTAGCTTGTGAGTATAACTGCAAGTCATCAGCATACAGATGATACGCACATTGAAGGTCAAGTGTTATGAGGTTTATGAAGATAGAAAATAACAATGGAGAAAGTATACCGCCTTGAGGGACACCAGACTCAGTATTGCACCAGTTTGACACGGAGTCGTTGATACGCACCGACTGCTGGCGTCCCTGAAGATACGATGAGAACCAATCCAGTCCCGCGGCAGAGATCAAAAGATGGGAAAGGATAGCTAAAAGAATATCGTGACTGACGGTATTGAAGGTGTTTGAAAAATCCACCAAAGCCAGTACGGTGACTTTGCTGTTCTCCATGCCTAACCTAATATCGCCAGTCACTTTAAGGAGTGCGGAAACGGTACTGTGGCCAGGCCTGAAACCAGATTGAAGTGGGCTCAACAAGTTATTTTCGTGAACGTACCTGCAAAGTTGCTTGTGTGCACAGGCCTCCAGCACCTTGGAAAGGAAAGGGAGAATAGAAATAGGACGGAAGTGGTTGACGAGTGAGGGATTGGAGATTTTGGGAAGCGGAATAACAATGGCTTTCTTCCATAGAGACGGAAAAACACCAATGCTAAGTGAAAAGTTTACAATATGTGAGATGGACGGGAGAAGATGATCGAGGATTGCGATTATCATGCGACGGCTGATGCAGTCATAGCCTGTTGCATTTGATTTAATCGCAAGGATTATCTTTTTGATCTCGCCAGGTGGAACCGGAGAAAACTGGAAGGGGCAAGATATAGGCCTAGGGAGGCTAGCTAAAAAATCCAAGGTGCGACGCCTGGTATGGTGACTAATCAAGGTGCTAGAGGAGAAATGTTGATTAATTTCATCCAATCCAAGGGTCGCACCATGAGAGTCTAAGCTTTTAACTTTGCCTATACCCAGAGTTCTGAGGAATCTCCAGATACTAGCAGGGGAAGACGAGGAGATATTACTGAGAATATGACGGCGTTTAGCATTACGTACCATCTGATTGCACCGATTCCTTGCAGCCTTAAAAGAGCCCCAGTTTTCCTCTGTACGATCCCTTTTGAATTTACGAAATGCACGGTCTCTTCGTCTCATCGCCATCCGAACTCCAGGTGTCATCCACGGCGCAGCAGGACGCCCCAATTTAATTTTCTTAATAGGAGCGTGAGTATCAAAAAGTGAGAGAACCTTTTTATTGAAAATTTCTACCTTTTCGTCAATAGATTTTGCTGTAATTATCTCGTCCCAGTTAATATTTGCAGCGTCCCTATTAAGCTTGTCCCTATCCATCCGACCAAAACAACGCAAGTGCAAAACCTTAGGAGGGGATTTGGGGGGTTTAAGGGCGTAACAGATGTAAATAAGGTCGTGGTGAGAGAAACCAGGGGCAGGAAATTGGCCATGAGAGGAAACAAGGGACGGAGCAGAGGTAAGGATAATATCAAGCCAAGTGTCATCATTTTCAATGTTATGGTGAGTGGCTTGTAAGGGTAAAACGTGAAGGCTAACAGAGGCAAGGATGTCGAGGAGTTTACGTGATCTGGAGGAGTGAGGGGTCAGGAGATCGGTATTAAAATCGCCCATGATGATGTGGTGTGCGTAGTTTGATCCCAAGGATTCCAGAACTGTTTCCAGACTGGAGAAGTAGTCAAGGGAAGGAGGACAATAGACAACTCCGAGTAAGGTTTTCACTCCCTTGACCCAAACCTCAAGAAAAAGATATTCCGCAGAAGTAGAACATAGACAAGAAGAAGAGGCAACAATATCATATTTAAAGTCACTGCGGAGGTAAATCGCGACACCACCTCCCCTCCTGTCAATTCGATCGTTCCTAATTAGAACGAAACCAGGGCGGGGGTATGAGACAGAGGGAAGATGAGGTTTGAGCCAGCTCTCGGAAATCAGGACGGCATGTACGCCGGCATCCGTGAAAGTCTCGGACAAGTCGCTATAGTGACTTGGTACACTTTGAGCATTAATATGACAGATGTTAAAACTGTGCAAAGGTGATTGGTTAAATGTTTGGCGCACCAAGTCACCAAGCCCATCAAGCGCAGAACAGTAACTATCATTATCGAATGAAGCAGCATCCTCATTAGCGGAATAAAAAGAATCATTGTCTGATAACATGATATTAAAAGTATAAATATGATAAAAATATGTTTATAGATATATATAAATAAATACAGATATAGATAATTAATAAAAGAAGATAAACGTTCTCGTGCAACTTAATACTCATTGCACCACCCACCAGCCAACCTACACACTAGTAAAAACAAAAATACAAAAAAAAAATAACAAAAATACTCAAACATAACATAACACATCGAAATGTACTACGATTCCGAACGCATTCAAACAAAAAAAATGACAGATGTCAGAGTAGCGTTGACATATGAGTTAAGACCAAGAAGTTTATAATATTATCTAATGGAGAGAGCGGTACACACATTTTTGTGAAGACAAAAAAATTACCTTTTGTGTTGTATTCTATCTCACTCACTCTTTAACCTATGTTGCCAAAGCTTACGGATTATTTCCCTACCCATAAAAAAATATCAATACCGTTATTGTCGTCTCAATCATGTATATATAAATATTTCCAACATATCTTATATAATGATATAAGTACTATTTTCATTTCAGAATTATTCTTGTTGAATAAGATATCCTTAAGGTTTTTTATCCTTATTAACATTTTAGTTTAAAAAATTTCCTCATTTAATTGGTAATTGCGAATACATACTTCGGCAACACTGTTATAAAACGTTAAGTTCGATGTCAATATAGTTGTCAAATAAATGTTCACTTCGAAATTTTCTCCGTAATTATCTACAATAATAAGTGTGTTTTAGTGATATTTTAATGTGAATTGTGTAGTTCACGGTTGCAGAAATATTTGGTATCCATCATTTAGTGTGAAATTCTACAGGTAAGTTCATTGTAATCAATATTGTGCAAATATTATAATTTTATCAATATTTATACGAATCGTAATAAAATACGTGAATATTTTATAAATGAACTGTAGAAAAACCTCGCTTAATGTGATTTGCTTTATATATGACTACTTTTTTCATATTAACGTAATGTTAAATGTGATTTTTTGTATTGTAAATAGTGTATGTAAACAAGAGGCTAGGGTGACCATGGTGTAAGCTTTGGTGGACCGGTTTGACAATGGTGCTAGAGTATTTGTAATACTAGCCGCCTTACTAATGAATATTATAAAGCTTATTAATCTTTAAATAATCATCGTAAATAAAAACTGAGGATCAACAGTTACAATCGAGTTCTCAGTGTATCCAGCATTGATTTATTGAAACTTTTATTTAAAATAAAATCGAGTTTGTATTTCTCTTTACAGATTTCTTAAAGATCTAGATAAGCAAAAACGTGGTTAAATATAAATACCATTAAAAGGTCAATTTGATGTCTGCAAGAATTACTAGTCAACATTTAAAGACAAAAGATTATGATTCTGAATGTGATAATGTGTCTTCTACTTCTGGGAATATGGCAGTAGATGTCAAAAATAATTATTTATTACCAGAAACTCATCCTGTAAGTATATTATTTTTTATCATTTCACTGGTATAATTATGATCCACTTAGACTTTATTATTTACTAGCTTTTGCCCGCGGCTCCGCCCGCGTGAATGTGTTTTTCCGGGATAAAAGTCACTGTTTATATTTTACTGGGATGAAAAGTAGCCTATGTGCTAATCCAGGACATGATCTACCCGTGTGCCATATTTCATCGAAATCCGTTCAGTAGTTTTTGCATGAAAAAAACATCCATACATCCAGACATTCTTACAAACTTTCGCCTTTATAATATAATAAGATTAGTAGGATAGGGCATTAAGCTTGCGACCCACCAAATTTTATAACGGCGGTACATTGGGTGATATCTGAGTGTATAAATGGCACCTCTGCCTCTGTCTAAAATGTATAGGTACTTAAATATATTATTATTGATTGATATTTACTCTTTACATTACATGTCAGCGAAATGAATATGAACCACCATTGAAACGTCAAGACTTGAAAGATTTCAATATATCAGTTAATGTGAAGACATCCAGTGAAATAAGTTTAAAGACATAAAAGAAAGTATTGCAGCAGAAGATGAAGAGATAAAAGAAGAAAATTAATTACAAGTTATTTCTTATTAAAGTTGTTCATGATTATACAGTCTGAAATTGAAAATATTTTGCAGTGAAATTTTGCTAATATTTGAGATTTTTTTTAAAAGTATATTCCAAGTAGCAAGCAAAGAAAAATTACATATAGTGATGACATAAAGACTTTAGCTTTAACATTACACTTTTAGTCGCCGAAAACATTTTTGTTTTATAAATTCAAAGATATATTTGCCGAAAGAGAGCACATTATGGTGATCTTTAGCAAACTTTAATTGTTTTGTTGGCTTCTTCACAGAAGTTTTAGAATATTAAAAATAAATTTAAGGACGAAACCTCACCCGCAGAATGTAGCGTTAATTTTTGATTCCATGGCTCTCAAACAAGAATTTATTTGGTATTGTAATTTGTAAAACATCCACGTGTTTATTACTTTTGCTATAAATATCTACACAACTTTGTTTACAGTCAACTTACCTATGGAATTTCACACTAGATGTTGGATTGCAAATAATTCTGCAACCATGGATTACACAACTCATAGTAGAATATCTCTAAAACACAATATGTATTATTATGGATAATTACAGAAAAAAAGTTCGCAGAATACTCGCAAAAATTGTAAAATCACACAAAATAGATATTCGTAATATTTCAAAATTACTTACTGAAAATTAGGTTATTAACTTCCTAAATGTGTATTATTTTTTTATGTATGATTGTTTACTTTTATGAGTATGTTTTTTATTTTTTTTATTATATTTAAATTTAACAATAACTATAGTTTTCATTTTTAAATATCCCAATGTTTTTCTGTCTAACCTTACAGTCTCCATATTTGGTTATAAAGGCCGGCAAATAACGTGAACATATCCAGTCGCGGGGGAAAGTAAA
Source organism: Lapara coniferarum (assembly GCA_949316025.1). Lineage (NCBI taxonomy): Eukaryota > Metazoa > Arthropoda > Insecta > Lepidoptera > Sphingidae > Lapara > Lapara coniferarum. The sequence continues at coordinate 28,219,839 of OX438929.1, forward strand.
ACATATACAATGTGAGGCTGTGTGCCGAGCAAAAAAAAAGCACGCGGGGCCTCGTGCGAAGCAAATAATTTTTTTTAACAGCTTTGTAAGTAAGGTGCCATAAAACGGGCCCCCAAGGAGCTGCAAGATGCCCCTGTAACTGCGAGGCCCCAGGCGGTTGCCTGGTTCGCCCCCCTCCTCCAAGGCCGCCACTGAATTCACCACCGCGTGGTGAGGTTTTTTTTTTATGTAAGTGGAACTAGTAGTTCCGAACTACACCTACCAAAAAAGTATGTAAATATGCCAATTTTGTTTGGAATAAACTTTCTAACTCAAATTATATTTTTTAAATATCAACTATTACTAGCCGCTGTAGTTGGTTTTCATAATTAATTTAAACCGCATTACTTTATAGAGATAAAAATAAATATTATGGTGCGATATCATATTATTACACACTCACACACTCACGCCTCTTATCCCCCGGGTAGACAGAGGTGCAATTAGTGCACCCACTTTTTGCCGTTATTCCGTTCCACGCTGTGATAGGGGGCGAGCCTATCGCCTTATCGTGTACAAATTCCAGACTCCGAGCTGATACTGAATGGAAAATAGTCACTTTGCCCGATCCGACTAACCTGGGGATCGAACCCGAGATCTCAGCATTGCAGTCGTACCATAATACAACTACGCCACCGAGGCAGCCATATTATATCATATCATATTATTATGGACAGTTAATTATGTTACGTCCTGGTTTTGAAAATAAACCTTTGTCACTCTAAAGAGAGAGACAGCAGATAGCTGTGACGTCACATTTTATTCTTCAGTTTGTTAAACGGAATGAAAAATCCATATGGGTATAACATTCTTGGTTAAGACTTAAGAATACGAAAGCTGACATTTACAATTTTAAAAATGTATAAAAGGTAGATAAATATTGTGTTAATTGTTTGGACAAGACATTATACACAAAACAAAAATACTAGAGTAAAAATGGAACAACGAGATAACGACTACACAGTCTTAAATAGGCACGAATTGAAAACAAGTTGGAATATAGTAGTTATCGTCGTACTGAACCTCATTTCTTGCGCGCCTTGAGGTTAGAGCTCGAAGCAGCCACAGGATCAACACCACGTCCTAAGACCGTAGATGAAGAATCCGTCTTCTTGGGATATTTCTCCGTCATGGGAATAAGTTCAGCAATGGAGAAGACTTTAGTGCGTGTCCCATCCGGAGATTTTACAACCACAGAGCCGTCCTGGGTCCACACTGAACGCATTCCGAAATGTTGCCGAGCCTTCACGAAGATCTGCTGCCGGTGCTTGGTCAGAAATTCCCGAACAGAAATTGAAGACCCCTTGAGCTTCTTCTTGGCCCTCCACACAGCCGAGCGATGGATGGATGATATGCATTAGCTAAAACCATACACACTGTACACACACGGAGCGCGCTCGGCACACGTCCGCACGCTACGGCGAGTAGATAGTAAAAATAGGGACAATCCCACCAACCATCCCATGGCCCAACCAATCTTGCGATTATATGGGGCCTAAACTCGGGAGACGCTCGCGCGGATATTGCGACTGCTAGGCAGGTTGCACTCCGCCGCGCGAGTTCTTCGGGCTCCTTACAAATTCTTAGTCTGATCCATTGTCCCAAGAGCCACTCTCCCCCTTCTGGGGCATGCTGTACTACCTATCTGCTCTCCGCTGCTGCTGCCGACGCTTGCCTACCTGACGAGCTGTTCCTTATCTTGTGCCAGCCATGCGCGAACTCCCGCAGCCGCCCGAAGTTCACCTCTGAGCTCACGAGATCAGCGTACCAGGCCGGGCCATGGTACTCCAGAACGAGACCCCCCAAGCATTCTCCAGCGGAGCTCGTCGTACAGAGGACAGTACCACAGAACGTGATGCCTGTCCTCTGCACTCCATCCGCATTCACACTCACTGTCATCCCTCAGCCGCATATCGGACAGGCGCTTGTTAAAGCACCCGTGACCGGTCAGTATCTGGGAAGTCTCATAATCTGGTACGACCCAGCGCATGCTGAGTCTCCCAGCCACGTCGGGGAAAAACAAGTGGAGCTCTCGACCCTTCGTCTTCTCCTCCCACCGATTCTGCCAGAGTACTATTACGGAGTCCCAGACTTCGCGTATTAGTCTGCACATTTCCGCCCTTGGCGTTGCCTTGCGCGCCGCCTCCTTTCTGCCAGCACGTAACACTTCCAGGTCGGCGGGTAACACCCCGGCAAGCACCGGGAGAGCGGCTGTGCTGACTGACCGATAGGCCTTAGTCAAAAGCACCAGTGCAGGCCGCTGCCCCCGGAGAAGGGTGCCGGAGATCGCCTGCACTGTAACCCGTTCGTACCAGCACGCCGTAGCATACACAAGGGTAGCGACAAATGTCCCCTGGTATAAGATCCTGAGTCCAGGGTAGCGGATGCCCCAGGAAGATGCCGAAACACGCGACATCTTCCCGAAGCATTTCGCCGCGCGGTCTACTATCCCCTGTGCATGCCGCGAGAACAGGAGACCCCCATCCAGTTCCACCCCGAGCAGAGTCGCCGAGCTCACCGAGCGGGTCGAGGCACCGTCCAGGCGAATGACCGGGGGCCTCTGGAGCTTTTCCCTGATGGTCATCGTACACGACTTACCAGAGGAGAACTCCAGGCGATTACGAGCCCCATGTTGAAATAAGCCTTAAGGCCTCAGAAGCGGCGGATTCTAATTTCGCTCTGGACTGCGCCTCGACGAGCACGGTGATGTCATCGGCATAGGCTACTAGCCGAACCCCTGACGGTAGCGGAGACCGGAGCAGGTCGTCCAGCAGCACGTTCCACAAAGATGGACCGAGCACGGACCCCTGCGGACACCCCATGGTGGATTCCTTCCACAACACCCGGCCACCCACGAACAGGCCAACCCGGCGGCCGGTGAAATAGTCCACCAACATCTTATAGATGTTAGGCGGGCAGCGCACCAGCTTAACCTTGGCCAGGATCATGGGCCACCAGGCATTGTCAAAGGCACCAGAGATGTCCAGGAAGATCGCCTGCACATATCGTGCCTCCGACGAACGGGCAGTGCCAATCACCGCATCGAGTGCAGTGACTGTCGACCTTCCCGGAGCAAAACCCTGCTGACAGACTGAAATCCCTGTCGAGATTAGAGGCGCACACTTGAGCATAACACGCTCCAGCAGTTTGCCAAAAACAGAAAGTAGCGTTATCGGACGATACGCTTTCGGGTCCGTAATCGGCTTATTATTGCCCTTTGGCAGAATCAGGAGACGACCGTCCTTCCAGACGTCCGGAAATATGCCCTCGTCTACACATCTGGCATACACCATGTGGAATTCCACTGATGCAGCGGCCCAGACGTTACGCAATATTCTGGCGGTCACCCCGTCGAGTCCTGGAGCCGTGTTAGGCAATTGCCTTATTATGCTGCCCAGACACGTGGCAGTCGGAGGATGGGCATTGGGGCCTGAAGGGAGCACAGTGGATTCGGCCCGAACGCCGCCATGGTACTCCGTATCCCTTGACAGGTCGTCATCGGGACAGAGAGCGTACACGAGGGCGTGCATTGCCTCGTCCACGGTCCCTGGAAACCCCTCCGCAAACCTGATGCCGTGAATAATGTTATCTGGTGGACGATTTCTGCCACTAGCCGCCCGATAAGCAAGGCCCCATGGGTCCTGGTTACCGGACTCAGCTATGTGCTTGAAGAAGGCAGTCTCGGTTTCTTCCATCCTCCTCCGATATACGGCTCGATCCCGTCGAAAAATCTCACTAGCATATTCCTCCGCTGGACCGCCCCCCCGGCGAGTGCGCTGCCACGCACGGCGCGACGAGCCACACCGCCGTCGCAGGCGGTTAAGTTCAGGCGTCCACCACTCGTAGCCTATCTCAGTGTTAGCCCTTCTGACGCCGAGGGCAGCACGCGCGGAGTGCACGACAACGTCCGTGAACCTCCGGCTGACCTCGGCGGCAGAAGTGTTCCAATCCAAATATCCCATCCGTAAGTGAATCATCGTCCTGAAGCGGCCCCAGTCGACACCCCGGTCCCGGAAGCCCATTGGCGCCCCGGATGGCTCAGCGCACTGTCTGGCACTATCTCGCCGGACTGTTGGCTCACTGACCACGTAGGTTATGAGGCGATGGTCACTGGTGCTGGCCCCCGTGTGCACGTGCCACTCGCCGACGCGACAGCTTCTGGAATATACAGTAATATCCACGTTGGATTCGCCCTTTGCAGTGCTGAAAGTCGCCGGTTGGTCCTCAGTGTTGGCAATGTTGAGGCCGTTGGCTAAGATTAGTTCCTCAACCGACGATCTTCGCTGAGCGGCCGTGACGCCGCGGCCCCTACACTGTTGCACGGTGCAGTGCCACATCGGCGAGTGGGCATTGCAGTCCACGCCAACCACGATGCGCCGTCCGCCGAGGTGATTGAGCACCCGAGTTTAGATGTTCCGTGTGCGGCTCGATGGGGTCCGAATACTTGAAATATGCCGAGATGACGAATAGGTCAAAGTCCGCCACGTGCGCAACGTAACAATAGTCCGTGCACCATTCGGATAGGATGGAGACCGCAATGTCGCGCCTGTGGAGGTATAACCCGGCGAGCGAAGAAGGTCCCCGCTGCTGAATGAGCCGAGACATCGAGTACTGTTCCTGAACAAGAACAATGTCGAGTCCCAGCTCACTGGACAGCGCCGGCAGCTCCGCCGTGGCCAGCTCCGCTCCGCCGAGGTTTATCTGACCAATCTTGATGCGGCTAGGCGAGAATGTAACGCGTGGCCGCAACGTTTCGCCCCTCAGCATGCAGTCTCGCTGGGCAATCCCTGGATGCAGTGGTGTGGTTTGACGCATCCTGTCTCTTGAAGCGCGCGCACGTGGCGCATTTTGAGGTCGCGGCGTTGCAGTCAGAGGTACGATGGCCTATTTCCCCACATCGGCCGCCACACGGTCTCCTTTGCCCGGCAATGCTTCTCCGGGTGCCCATATAACTGACACTTGGTGCAGCAGGTCACCGACACATAGTCGTAAACCCTGCACACGTCCCAGCCGATATATATTTTCCCGTCTTCCACCAATTTCTTTCGCAAACCAGCCGAGCATTCCAGGATGACAGTTGTGTAGCCTCCGCGTCTTCCTTTTTTGAGGGCGATTTTGGCCTCCTTCCTTAATCTGTCCAGGGGCCAGCCAGCGTCGGCAGCCATGTTTTGAGAATGCAGGTCGCGTAGCAATTCATCTGCATCCGGGTCGCTGTTTAGTCCTGAAATTGCCACCAGAGGCATTCACTGTCGGGGTTCAGTGACCCGCAGAGTTGGCGGGATGGCCTCCTTAAGTCTCTCTGCTCCTGCCTTAGTTGTCGTCTGGACCAACACACCGGCATTGGCTATCTTCCTGACTCGCTCTACCTGCACACCCGCAGCTCGAGGGTCAACCGCCTTCTTGATTGCCGACTTTGTATCATCGGCCGTCTTTAGTATTTCTGAACCCACCTCAGACGAGTACACAGCAAGGACAGGGCCACCCGGAGCGGGAATGGGAACAGTGGCACCCTTGGTGCGCAATACATTGGAGAAGGACATTGAGGTCCCGCGTGGTTCTCCCATTGTGACAGACGATGCGGCGAGGCACTGCTCCACTTTCCCGACGATGGTGTCTAATAGCGCGTCTTCTTTGTTACATGCTGCCAATCGCAATTCCATGGACGAACAGTTGTGCCGCGACACAAGCAGCTCCCGCTCGGCCTCCGCCAGGCGCAGCTCCAATGTGGCGACCACCGCCAGCACCTGTTGTGCCCGCATGTTTACCACTTCCCTGTCTGCTGAGTTTAATTTGAACTTCTTTTCTGACACCATGCCGTTAGCTATTTTGGTGATGTCCAATAAAGAGGCGTGTACCCGCTCCAGCAGTTCAGGTTTAGTGGCCCCACTAAGCTCTCCAATCGCAGGGGGAGCCACTGCCGGCGCATCAGCATCGACGATTTCGGTGCCAGAGACTGACTCCACTACCGCAGCACTCGTCGATCCCACTTGTTTGGCTGCTCCTAGGACAATGCCAGCCATTGGCGGAGCCTGTGAGATGGGTCTGTCCGTTGTTAAGCACCTACGCAATTGGTCCTGGCTTTCTTCAGGTGACGTCAGGGGGCGTTTCCCGCTGGTAAAGAGCAGGTCTGATTGCGGCGGAGTGCGGGCCAAGGACCTTCGGGGCGTGAACCCCTCCGCGGCAGTTAGGCGTTCCAACGCTAACAGCTCCTCCTCTTTGCGGCCAACGCTTCGTCCAGCTCAGCCTGCCTGCGCCGACGGATGAGAGGGTCGGAATCCGACATGGTTCATGCGTCCGCACAGACTGATGGGAAGCCAAATTGCGAGTAGCCAAATCACGGTAATATAGACTACTAGCACGAACTAAACGCAATTGTCACTGTCACTGTCATTCAAACATCACCTAGTTGACAACTGTCATCCGTCAACTTTATGTTAATAATTTACAAACTACCTACACTAAACGACCACGTGCCAGTCGGCACGTGGAGCTAACCTATAAACTTAACCTATCACCAATGTGGTATTTACACAAAAACAGTACATAAACACGGAGCAAACATGTGTAAAACTAAAATATAGAAGAAAAATAGCTACAAGTAACGTACCTAATAGCCTATTCTAAAACTACACTAACTAACTAAAACAAATGGAGTCTTGTCTCGCTGCCACAAACCTGCCCCCTTATTCTCTATGACACGCGTTATTTTCACCGTTCGTAACAAGCGCGTAACGCAACTCGTCGCGTTTATCACTATTTTTTTTTTTTTTTTTTTTTTTAAAACGGCCATCTTCGGCGCATTAGGGACGGCTGCGGGCTTCCTCCGACTCACGTCTAAGTTGTCGTCCGCAACCGCCCCTGCACGTACCGCTATTGCGGTCCTTTTCCTGTTGCGGGGGCTCAGAAGCCCCCGAAACACCGTACCGTGTCCGCCTTTTGGTGTCCGAGGCAGCGTGACACACGCTGCCTCGGACATGTCCATCACGGGGGTCACAGAAGTTGGCTAGACTAATGGGTGGGCGGCACGTCCCGCCCACCCGTGACCCCCGGAGGCCCCTATTAGTCGCCTTTTACGACAGGCAGGGGATACCGTGGTGGAATTCTCCAAACGCCCCCAATCCACAGGGCGGGCGTTTATCACTATGGAAATTGGCATACAGAATACCATTTTACGCCCATTACACGAAGTGAACGTGACGCGGCCGCGTTACGAGTTAACAATGTCATAGAGAATCATGCCTCTGGTCCTTTCCAATCTGTTTGGCGTACACAAACCGCACAAAACACTATTCGGCACTATGAAAGTTGCACATAGGAAATAAGTTTAAAGAAAATACATAAATAGAGTTTCAATCTAGCACTGATACAATCAACACCGGCCGCAGTATACAGAGCGCGCTCGACACACGTCCGCACGCTACGGCGAGTAGATAGGGACAGTAAATAGGGACAAATCCCACCACCAACCCAGGGCCCAACCAATCTCACGATTATATGGGGCCAAATCTCGGGAGGCTCTCGCGCGGATTTTGCGTCTGCTTTGCAGCGTGCACTCCGCCGCGCGAGTTGTACAGACTCCCTACAAATTCTTTAAATCTTCGTCCTTTGTCCCTGAAGCATTTCTCCCCCTTCTGGGGCATGCTGAACCATCTACCCGACGCTCGATGCGGCCGCTCTTTGCGGCGAGCCGTTGCGGATCCTGTGCCAACCGTGCGCGAACTCCTGCAGTCTCCTGTAGTTCGCCTCAGTACTCACAAGATCGGCGTACCAAGCAGGGCCGTTGTACTCCAGCTCGAGTCCCTCTAACATTCTCCAACGGAGCTCGTCGTATAAAGGACAGTGCCACAGGACGTGGTGCCTGTCCTCCTCATTCACATCGCATTCACACGCACTCTCTTCCCGAAGCCGCATATCGGAAAGGCGCTTGTTGAAGCAGCCGTGTCCCGTAAGGATCTGTGAGGTCTCATAATCTGGTACGACCCAGCGCATGCTGAGTCTCCCAGCCACGTCGGGGAAGAACATATAGAGCTCGCGACCTTTCGTCTCCTCTTCCCATCGATTCTGCCAAAGCACTCTTACGGATTCCCAAACTTCGCGTTTCAGTCTGCACATCTCAGCCTTAGGCGTTGCCCCGCGTGCCGCCTCCGTTCTGCCAGCCCGGAGAACCTCCAGGTCGGCGGGCAAGACCCCGGCAAGCACCGGGAGAGCGGCAGTGCTGACAGACCTATAGGCTTTGGTCAGTAGCACTAGTGCAGGCCGCTGCCCCCGGAGAAGGGTGCCGGAGATAGCCGGAACCTTAACCCGTTCGTACCAGCACGCCGCGGCATACACAAGGGTCGCAACAAATGTGCCTTGATAAAGGATACGCAGGCCTGGGTAACAAATGCCCCAGGAAGACGCCGACACACGCGACATCTTCCCGAAGCATTTGGCCGCACGATCTACTATCCCCTGTGCATGCCGCGAGAACAGGAGGCTCCCATCCAGCACCACCCCGAGCACGGTCGCATGACTCACTGAGCGAATCGAGACACCATCCATGCGGATGACTGGGGGCCTCTGGAGCCTTCCTCTGATTGTCATAGTAGATGACTTCGCAGAGGAAAACTCCAGACGATTACGAGCACCCCAGGCCGCAACGGAGTCAAGTGCCTCCGCAGCCGTGGACTCGATTCCGGCCCTGGACTGTGCCTCGATAAGCACAGTGATGTCGTCCGCGTAGGCGACCATGCTGACCCCACTCGGAAGCGGAGACCGGAACAAGTCGTCTAGGAGCACGTTCCATAAAAATGGACCGAGCACAGACCCCTGCGGACATCCCATGGTGGAGTTCTTCCACAACACCTGGCTACCCACGAAGAGGCCAACACGGCGACCGGTAAAGTAACCCGCCAACATTTTATATATGTTAGGCGGGCAACCCCCCAACCGCACCTTGGCCAGGATCATGGGCCACCAGGCATTGTCGAAGGCACCAGAGATGTCCAGGAAGACTGCCTGAACATAGCGTGCCTCTGACGACCGGGCGGTGCCAATCACCGCGTTAAGCGCAGTGACTGTCGACCGACCCGAAGTGAAACCGTGCTGACAGTCCGATATCCCACTGGATATTTGAGGCGCACACTTGAGCATGACACGCTCTAGCAGTTTGCCCAAGACCGAGAGTAGCGTAATTGGACGATACGCTTTTGGGTCCGTAAGCGGCTTGTTGTTGCCCTTTGGTAGAACCAGGAGACGACCGTCCTTCCAGACGTCCGGGAATACGCCCTCGTCCACACATTTGGCATACACCAGGTGGAATTCCACCGATGCAGCGGCCCAGACGTTCCGCAAAATCCTGGCGGTCACCCCGTCGAGCCCTGGCGCCGTGTTAGGCAGTTGCCTTATTATGCCCCCCAGATCCTCAAGGGACGGAGGACAGGCGTCGGAGCCCGCCGGGATCTGCGCAGCGAGGAGCCGCACATGCCCGTGGTACTCCGTGTCCTTAGACTGATCGTCGTCGGGACACAGAGCGTGCACAAGCACGTGCATAGCCTCGCTCGCAGTCCCTGCCTGACCCTCGACATAGCGAGTGCAGTTGATTACGTTTGTGGGGGGACGGTACCTCCCACTGGCGGCTCGGTACGCCAGGCCCCACGGGTCTAGGTTCCCGGAGTCCGCCACGCGCTTGAAATAGGCTGATTCCGTCTCCTCCATCCTCCTCCGATACACGGCTCGATCCTTACGGAAAACCTCACCTGCATACTGCTCCGCTGGACCGCCAGCCCGGCGCGTGCTTTGCCACGCTCGGCGCGAAGATCCGCAGCGCCGGCGAAGGCGGTCAAGTTCAGGCGTCCACCATTCGTAGCCACGTTCAGTGCGATTGGGTCTGTCTCCGAGGGTCATCCTCGCCGACTGGATGATCACGTCGGTGAAGTTTCTGGCCACTTCGGAGGCAGAACCACTAAAGTCCAAATATCCAGCTTTCACATGAACTGTCGACCTGAAGAGACCCCAGTCAACACCCCGATCCCGAAAACACGTTGGCGACACCACAGGGGACTCGGCACACTCTTCCATGACTCGCCGCTCGGTAGGTTGGCTTACCGAGAAGGTGATCAGCCTGTGGTCGCTGGTGCTGGCACCAATGTGAACACACCACTCCCCAATGCGGCAGCTCCTTGTGTGCAACGTGAGGTCGACATTGGACTCGCCGTTCGCCGTGCCGAAGGTCGCCGGCTGACCTTCCCGGTTAGCAAGCTGCAAGGCCTGCGCCAGGATAAAGTCTTCAACCGACGATCTCCGGTGGTCCGCGGTCCGCCCTCGACCCCGCGATTGCACTTCGTCGCAGCACCACATTGGTGAATGCGCGTTACAGTCAACGCCAACGACCACACGCCGGCTACGGAGGCGGTCGAGAACGCCGGACAGATGCTCGATGTGCGGGTCGATGCGGTCACAATATTTAAAGTACGCAGAGACAACAAAGACGTCAAATTCGGCGATATGCGCCACAAAGCAATAGTCGTTCGACCATTCAAGTAGCGCTGCTATGGTGATATTAGCACTGTGGACGTACAGGCCCGCCAAGGACGAGGGTCCGCACTGAAGCACAAGCCGGGACATCGAATATTGTTCTTGTATTAGAACAATATCGAGCCCCAGCTCCCGCGCCACCGCAGGAAGCTCGCCCGTGGCAAGCGCTGCACCTCCCAAATTCAGCTGGCCAATGCGTAGTAGTTCAAGCGAGAATGTATCTCGTGGCAGCTATGGTGCGCCCTTCTGCATATTGCCGCGCTGGGCAATCCCGCGAGGCTGTCGCGTGTGTTGCGGCATCCTTTTTTCCGAATCTTGCGCACGTAGCGCACTTGGCAGCCTCGGCCCGGCAGTCGCTCGAGCGATGGCCCGACTGCGCGCATCGCCCGCACACCGCCTCCGCCGCCCTGCAGTACTTTTCAGGGTGCCCGTATTGTTGGCACTTGCTGCAGCAGGTGATATTTACGAAGTCGTGTGTTCTGCAGACATTCCACCCGTAGTAAATTTTTTCTTTTTCTATCAGAACTTTCCGGAGGGCGGCGGAGCACTCCAGCACCACGGTTGTGAATCCGCTCCCCCTCCTAGTCTTCTTGAACGAGACCCGGCCTTCCTTCTTCAGCCTGTCCGGGGGCCAGTCCGGATTCGTCCCGAAATTCTGCTCATGGATCGTCGGAAGTACGTTGTCTCGGTCGGGATCCCCTGCCACTCCAGACACTGCCACCAGCAGCATTCGTTGTCGCGGCTCGGTTACCCGCAGAGTCGGGGGAATGGCCTCCCGCAATTTCCTGGAGGCCTCCTCATTGGCCGTCTGGAGTAGGACACCGACATTGCCGATCTTTCGCACAGTTTCTACTTGAACCTGGATACTGCGCGGATCCACCGTCTTCTTCAGTTCCGCCTTAGTGTCTTCGGCAGTTTTTAGGTTGGTGCTGCTCTCAGACGGGTATACTGCCATGACTGGTCCCTTAGGCTGATTGATGGGCACCGCAGAATCTTTGGTGCGCAGCAACTGTGCATAGCTCGGCGAAGGATGGGCAGCTGTGGCAGCCGAGCTGGCAAGGCACTGCTCCACCCTACCTATGAATGCGTCGGCCAGTGTTTCCTCCCTACTACACGCCGCCAGTCGTAGCTCCATGGATGAGCAGTTATGCCGCGACACCAACAGCTCCCGCTCAGCCTCCGCCAAGCTCAGCTCCAACATGGCGACCACTGCCAGCACCTGCTGAGCCCGCATGTTGACAATTTCCCGGTCCGCCGAGTTCAGTTTAAATTTCTTCTCAGAAACCATGCCGTTGGCAATCTTCGTTATGTCGAGGAGCGATGAGTGGACCCGCTCCAGCAGCTCCGGTTTTGAAGCGCCACTGAGCTCCCCGACAGTCGGGGAAGAAACAGTCGGTGCAGATGTGTCCGTTTCTGCAATGTCGGTTGTGGCAGCACTTGAAAGGCCAGCAGCCTTTACAGCTCCTGTGATGAGCCCAGCTATTGGCGGTACCTGAGATGCAGCCCTACCTGCTTCCAGGCATCTGCGCAGCTGCTCCTGAGTTTCCTCCGGCGATCCTAGGGGGCGCTTCGAGCCGGATTGTTGTAGATCTGGTTGAGGCGGGGTACGCGCCAGAGACCTCCGGGGGGTAAAGCCCTCCGCAGCCGTCATGCGCTCCAGGGCCAGCAGCTCGCCCTCCTTCCGTGCGAGCGCCTCGTCCAGCTCCGCTTGTCTGCGTCGACGAGCGAGCGGGTCGGATTCCGACATGGCGGCCGGACAGTTTGTATGAGCAAACACTTAATATCTTCTTCCGGCAAGGCGTTTGCTTGCCGGAGGCACTGAATGCTAATTTACTTATATTATTTTGCGTACTTGCAACACATAGAATTCAATGTGTCAGCAGGTGTCAATGTCAATGTCACCAGGATGACAGCTGTCACTGTCTATTTAAAGTTATTGTTTCACAGACTACCGGCACATACACCACGTGCCGAACGGGCACGTGGAGCTAACCTAAAAGCCTAACCTAATGATATTCTGGTGTGAATAACTATGCTAAAGTATAATCTATTACCTAATCTAAAAAGTTATAGTTCTATAAATCCAGTTCTTAAACCTATTACCTAATCTAAAAATACACACTTATTCTAACTACTCACGATATAGAGTCTTGTCTCTTAACAAAATGTCCTTTGGTCCTTTCCAATAAAGAATTCACAAAACACAAACGGCCACAGAACTATTCAGTACTATTTACTGCACCACAAAACAAAGCATATAACATAGAGCATTGCACATAGTATATCTATACTAATATTATAAAGCTGAAGAGTTTGTTTGTTTGTTTGTTTGTTTGTTTGTTTGTTTCAACGCGCTAATCTCAGGAACTACTGGTGCGAATTGAAAAATTCTTTTTGTGTTGAATAGACCATTTATCGAGGAAGGCTATAGGCTATATAACATCACGATGCAACTATTAGGAGCGAAGAAATAATGGAAAATGTGAAAAATGCGGGGAAAATTATTCATCCTTGAGGGCTTCCATTGCGTGCGCTGCGAAAACAGTTCAAGATACCAAAAATATATGTATGAGAGAATTATTCCTCTTGAAATGATCTAAAAAAAAGTCCGCGACAGTATATGTCTATCTTTTAAAATAAACTCTCTAGAACCGTTTTTATGGTAATCAAATTTGGTCGAAATTATTGCATTATTTGTTAAGAGTTGTATCAACGTCATAATATTAATCTTTATACAAATAAATGTGTTGGATAGAGTGATTCAACGGGAAGGTTTTTATGTATGTACTTTTAGCCCGGAAAAACTTATTAACGCGGGCGAAGCCGTGGGCAAATCTATACTAATATTATAAAGCTGAAGAGTTTGTTTGTTTGTTTGTTTGTTTGAACGCGCTAATCTCAGGAACTACTGGTGCGAATCGAAAAATTCTTTTTGTGTTGAATAGACCATTTATCGAGGAAGGCTATAGGCTATATAACATCACGATGCAACTATTAGGAGCGAAGAAATAATCGAAAATGTGAAAAATGCGGGGAAAATTATTCATCCTTGAGGGCTTCCATTGCGTGCGCTGCGAAAATGGTTCAAGATACCAAAAATATATGTATGAAAGAATTATTCCTCTTGAAATGATCTAAAAAAAAGTCCGCGACAGTATATGTCTATCTTTTAAAATTAACTCTCTAGAACCGTTTTTATGGTAATCAAATTTGGTCGAAATTAATGCATTATTTGTTAAGAGTTGTATCAACGTCATAATATTAATCTTTATACAAATAAAAGTGTTGGATAGAGTGATTCAACGGGAAGGTTTTTATGTATGTACGTTTAGCCCGGAAAAACTTATTAACGCGGGCGAAGCCGTGGGCAAAAGCTAGTTAATTATAAAGCTGAAGAGTTTGTTTGTTTGAACGCGCTAATCTCAGGAACTACTGAACCGATTTTGAAAATTCTTTCACTAATAGGAAACTACATAACTCCTGAGTGCTATAGGCTACTTTTTATCCCGGGAAAATATTTTTGTCCCGGAAAAACTTTTTCACGCGGGCGGAGCCGCGAGAACTACTAGTATTAAAATAAAAACAGACGATAATACCGTACACTCTGTGCTCCATACGCGGAGCGCGCTCGGTACACGTCCGCACGCTACCGAGTAGATAGGGACAGTGGGAATCTCGTTAATCCATTCATGCGCGTCACTAATTAGATGACGAGGCATTCGGCTATTTTGAGCCATTCGAGCATGTCATGCCCACGAGTATCTTTTTCTTTTCTTTTAATTTTGTTTTTTTTTTATTTATTTTTTTTGTTTGATGGGTTTGTTTCTTTACCATTATTATAATTTTTTTAACATCAATCATTTTTTTCTCTTGTCATTACAATATTTACATGGTACACTAATACATACTACAAAAAACAGTCATGTGTGGATCGACGAGTATATGAGCTTGAGTCTAATCTTAAAGGCATCCAACCCTTAAGGGTGCCCGCACACACACACAATAATATTGTCAATATTATGGATATTGTCAATAATATTGTGGTTGAGCGGTGCGTATTGCGGTATTGCTCAATATAAAAAAAAACATTAACAATATTGTATTGACAATATTATTGTGTGTGTGCGGGCAGGCTAAGACTAATACAGAAGTTTTCAGAGGAAGGTCAACCAACTTTATAAATATACCTATTAAGGGCCTTTTAAATTGCACTACGTAAAAACAATATCAAGACGATATTAAATTTTGCAATCTTAGTTACTAACAATATTTAACATATGAGAGTGCGGCCACTTCAGTAAACCTACATGTATACTATAGTCACTTGTAGCTGCAGTACACAATCACAAAATAGATAATTACCTAACCAATATATTTATGTTATACAAGCACTAAGATCAACAAGAACACTGAGAAAGAAGGCCATTTAACATAATTTTAACATTAAATACAGTGATCCACACTGGAGGATGCAAACGTTCCTTATGAATTCTTCACAACAAAAACAGATATGTATCTCAATATTAGCCAGTAACAGCGCCTATATACCTACGCATTGCGAAAGCTGTCATACCATAAGCACTGAAGAACAGTTTATAGTCACGGTATTTGGGTAGTTAACTAAGTGTGTGTATTGAGGCCTCAAGTTGTTATTTCCGAGTTGAAAATACATATATTTTTGTTCATATTCATTAAAGCTTAAAATTTTTTGAATTATTAATTTGGAAAATTTATACAAGATTTGGAAAAAAAAAACCTAACCAGGGACATAACATGCCCGTCTGACATTATCCCACTAACATGGAAGGTGTATTGTCAAACAAAGACCCAGCGGGTATTTTTAACCGATTCCGACACGTTTCTTCTTTAGAGTTCTTCCATCGGTCTTCATGGCCGTCGTCTGATTAAAACGATTCCAAGTTACCACAGACAGCTCGAGAGGAGGTGGTGGAGAGGTCGAGTTTTTTCAATATGCCAAGCCGCATCAGGTTATCCGCCGACTTCTTACTCCACATAACTGTCCATTTGAGCGTGATACCAAGAAATCTTAGGTCTTGAACTTTCCTTTCCTCCCTAATGAGTCTGCTCAAGCTGCGATTCCTGGCATAGTAGTTACATTTCTTCTCGTCAGCTTTGTTTAGGTCATCTTGCTCGGAGATCACTTGCGCGGCAAGAACCAGCGTCAGCCCGCCCATTGTGGCTACTATATCCGGCGTCCTCAAGCCCTCGGTTTTATATTTCGGCTCAATTCAATCGCAGTTTGGTAGCCCTGTTTCTACATTTTCTTGTTAATGATTGAGACCACCGCATAGTGTTTCTTAATCCGCATATCATGCTATCTAAAGCACACCTGGGAGATGCGGTTCAGGGTTTCGATGTTGAAACCCTGCCCTACAGAATCTATCCTTGGACCTCCATTTGGAAGTTCTCGACCTAATAGGTAAGGCATTGATGTGCGCCTGTATCGATATTATGTAGTCCTGTCCAGTGAGGAATTTAGGTGGGTTGCCAATCCAACTCGACGTTTAAAAGTGCTCCTGGGGGCCTGATTACATAATAAATTATTTTAGTTTGAGTATGAAAAACTATGTTGTCCAGGAACATTTCTAGATTCGCTTAGTGCTTTGCCATCCACAGTTTCATACAAAGCTACAGCCCACCGCCGTCGGATGCTCTTCGTCGTGTGTAGTGGAACACCATGGTCCAGCAATCTTTTTGCCGCGATGCCACTCTCGTCTTCCAGGTATGTCTTAGCAGATCCTCCCAGCACGTCATAGGAGTTCTTCAGCCTTAAGAGCTTGCCGTACGTCTCAAAGGGCGCTCTCCATCTTAGTGAGTGGATTCCAAGTCCGCCACCCACAATTCTGGCATGAAAGAGAGTTAGGGCTGTCAAGCGGTAAGTGCGGCCATTGCTTCACCATGATCCTAATAAGTTTATCCAATGATCGGAGGAAGCCAAATGTGCACACATCGCCTGCAAGCTTTGTTGTGGCTTAAGAGGAGCCTTAGCAAGGCTAGCAAGTTATTGCTGCAGCTCTTCCATAAATGTGGGTCCCACACGACCACCGGCCAATTTTAGTAAAGGCCGCAGGAACGCGCTGGATGCAGGCCGCTTTTGACAGGTTCATCTGGAAATCTTTGGGGGAGGCCTATGTTCAACAGTGGACGTCATGTGGCTGATGATGATGATGATGATGACGCGACCACCAGCCACAAACTGCACACCCAGGTACTTCCATTCGTCGGTACGCTTCAGTGCCGGAATAGAACAATTGCCGATCCTAAACCGGCACCGCGCGTCCACCACAGTGATTTTCTCTCAGGGGATATTTTTGAATGCAATCGAGGAACACTTGCAAACCCTACTCCGTGCTTGCCATCAATATCAGGTCGTCCGCAAACGCCATGATGTTACGTTTTTTACCATCCAACTGGATTCCTAGTTTAGGTGGAACTTTCTTGATAAGTTTGTCGATGACGAAGTTGAATAGAATAGGGGAAAATGGTAATACTCCTACTCCTACTAAAATACTCCTGTTTCACTCCACGTTCCATATTTATTTTTGCAGCGGTTCAGCCGTCATGCCGCAGCACTGTCCCTTGGTCTAAATGCTCTTTGTCTTAAGTCAAGAGGCACGTCCTGGAGTCTCTTCGCCAGTATTTTATGAACGATCCAAATTATCACCAATGACACCGTGATAGGCCTGAAATCTTCCGGTGCACAAGGATTGTCCTTCTTTGGAATCAATGTAGTACGTGAGACACAAAGCTCCTCGGGGACTGCTTCGCACCACATAATAATATTGAAGATTTTTGCCAGAAGTCTTGAGTGCACCCCCTTTAAGATGTTCAACTGTAACCATGTCTGGCCCCACCGCAGTGTTATTTGGGGGATAGGCATCCTTGATTTCTAACGGCTTTACCGGTCTACACAAACTATCGTGCATCTGGCAGCTTGAAGATTGTCGGATTAACTTAGATTTCTCGCTACCGGACATAATTTTTGTCCAGTACGGCTTCATCACCTCTTGGGCAAGGCTTTTCGGTTGACGCAACTGATTATCTAAGATTTTCTTGGCGCACTTAGCCGGCTTTTTAGCCCAAATGTTCTGTGTCATGGCATACTCCACTCTTCTTCTCGCCTTCTAGTTGCACGGCTCCGGGGGCGGGGTCTTCGCTGGCTTTAGTAATGGGTGTTCTCCGAGGGAACATATCTGCAAGTAGTAAGCCAACTTCAGCCATTGTTATATCCTTGGATTGTAGATATACAGTTAACCCTTCCGCCATATTGAATACCTGGCTCAAGGGGCTGTAGTGATTTAAAATATTCCAAAACAAGGTTACTTCCTCCGGCACACTGTGATCAGATCACCCGCCCGATTTGCCATTTCCCCGTAGGCAGACGCAGACGTAGACGCGGAACTTGCCACTACATCATTATCATTATCCTTAGGCAAAGCAGAGTCCTTTCTGAGCATTTCTTCATAATGCGTCACCAACCTTTTATGTTCGATACGCTTGCACTGGCCCTTGACAGATTCGAGCGAGAGGCCCCGGGAGACCTTAACTAGCTCCAAATTAATATTACGGCACACTCTTGCGTCTTGAAATAAGAGTTCGGCCTCCCTGCGAGCCAGAATAAGCCTTTCCGCATCAGACCACCTCTCCTTCAACGTCTTGGCACTTAGAATCTCCAACTTGTTGGAATCGTACCATCCGGGTGCGTTCTCCTCCCATGAACAACCCTGTCCGTTTTAGTGTTAAAGGTACGGGCACACTCCGGTCTCCAGCGCTCTGCACTGGAAGCTCTCTTCTTCCAACGTGTCAAAATCGGTCAAACCTACCCGCTGGTCCTTATGAAATGATGGCACGGCGCGGTCAGTGGACCAGACGACAGAAATTTGCTTATGAGGTTTATTTTGAAATTTAGGACCAACAATAAAAGCATGCAACACCCCTACCCCTTTCGGGGCGGGAAGCGCGATTTTACAGATTGGCTGTTTCTGAGGGCATAGATGTGGAAGCGCACACACCTTTCCAAGAAACAGGAACCGGCGGGGCCACGAGGAGGCTTGCAACATCACTTGGTAGTCAGAGGCTAGTGTCCTCATGGAAGTTCTCCAACAGATGGGACATATATGACGCATAACTACCCTAGTAACCCATGGCTCTCCCAAGAGGTCACCCTCTTACGAGAGTCATAGTTACTCCCGCCGTTCATGGGCGTATGGCGTACAATAAAAATGATCTGCGCCACAAAACTTGTACACATTATATTTTTTTTTACTTTTGGTGACCGCGGGGGGGGGGGAGGGGTATACGTCATATTTTGGTATCCTCACCTGAATTTTCAAGGTCCACAGTGACTATCCGGACATCGCCGCAAATGCGGTGCTCTTCGCGTTCCGAATCATATTTCCCTTCTGATTCCATGGAACTCGAACGCTCAGGCAGAAAAAATCTCTTCCCGGACCTCTCTGCGGCATCTTCAGGCCACTTTGGGTTACCCCGTCTAACACTCGTCTATAAAACGAGGGAACGATTATTGAAACGGTTCCGCTGCCGGGTTACGGAATAGGAACCGGATTCCCTTTCGCTCAAAGGGCGTTATTTATTAGACATAGACATAAGATCGAGCAACTACTATTCACGCGAAACCCTTCTCCACGTCAGTCTTCCAGGGTCTCGCTGAAGGACTACTATTTGCTACTACCACCAAGATCTGCACCAACAGAGGCTCCAAGCGGGCTCACGCCCAGGCTCTTCTGTGCACTCCACCGCACACGTCCTATTCGTTACCGCCTGGCCACGGTCTCGCGCGATGCGAATTGCGACGTGGCGAGCGACCAAACAAATGTAGGGAATTGTATGAAGTAGGCCACAGCTACCGGCGACGCGAATCGCGGCGCGTCGAGCGAATGAAATAAATGTAAGAGCGAGTTTCGGGGTGGCCACAGCTCAGAGCGGCGATCGTGGCGCCGGCGGTGGACGCACTCGGCATCGCGCGACCGAAAAAAAGTATTTTGTTTTAGTCGCGCGACCGCGGTGAATTCATCATCACTACATATTATAAAACAAAGTCGCTTCCCGCTGTCTGTCCCTATGTCCTCATGCCCCTATGTATGCTTAAATCTTTAAAACTACGCAACGGATTTTGATGCGGATTTTTTTTTAATAGATAGAGTGATTCGAGAGGAAGGTTTATATGTATAATACATGCATAATATAGTAGAGAAACATTGATAATTCAAAAGGTTTCTAATGTGATGTGGTAAACACATTTTTTTGCGCTTACATTGCAGACGCTGGCTAAACTCTACGAGATAGATCAAAATAATGTACTACACCTTTTTTGTACACCTTAAAAAGGTGTACAAAAAAGTTCGCGATGGTATATGTCCATCTCTTAGGGATAACCCACAATAACCATTTTTTATCCTTTACTTTTGACGAGAAATAATGGCTTATTTACGAAGCGATTTTAAGCAATACAGCATTAATCCTAATCCAATTAAGTACCATAAATACATTGCGCATTTAATATTGATCAATATGGCCCTTTACAACATGTGATTTAAATAAATATTTTCTAAGATATTACAGATTTAAAATGCAGGGACATAACGGTCGCGGCGGTACCGGCCGGGGGGTCGGCGGCGCGTGTCTATAAATGAGACAGTATGGGGATAGTTTGAGATCCTGAAGAGGACATAGGCTTCTTTTATTCCGAAAGAACATAACTCGGGAATTTTATACCGGTTTTTATTTCTCGCGATTGGGGCCGTCACGGCCAACCACTGAACCGATTTCGATGAAATGTGGTAGGGAGATAGTTTAACCCGTCAAGCCCCGCTTATATATAGATTTATGCGGAAACCCTATATACTAGGACGCCCGCATCCGTCGCGGGGCTTGACGAGTCCTCCTTGAAGATCCTGGGACGGACCTATGCTGTATCTTATTCCGGGAAAAAATAAACCGAGACTTTTATTCCGGAAAATCTTTTTCTGCGAGTAGAACCGCAAGAAAATAAGTATGACGATAGTTTGAGATCCAGAGGTGGACATAGGCTACTTTATCCCGGAAGAACATAAACCGGTAATTTTATCTCGGTTTTTTTTCTCGCGAGTGTAGCCGTCACTGTCACGACACTGAACTGATTGCGATGAAATTTGGAAGGGACATTAGCTTAAGACCCTGGGAAGGACCTAGACTAATTCTTATCTCGGAAAAACTTCACCAATAGATGGAGTGATTCAAGAGGAAGGCTTATGTGTATATTACACTAGCTTTTGCCCACGGCTTCGCCCGCGTTAATAAGTTTTTCCGGGCTAAAAGTACATAAAAACCTTCCCGTTGAATCACTCTATGACTATGACGTTGATACAACTCTTAACAAATAATGCATTAATTTCGACCAAATTTCATTACCATAAAAACGGTTCTAGTAAGTTAATCTTAAAAGATAGACATATACTGTCGCGGACATTTTTTTAGATCATTTCAAGAGGAATAATTCTTTCATACATATATTTTTGATATCTTGAACCGTTTTCGCAGCGCACGCAATGGAAGCCCTCAAGGATGAATAATTTTCCCCGCTTTTTTCACATTTTCCATTATTTCCTCGCTCCTAATAGTTGCATCGTGATGTTATATAGCCTATAGCCTTCCTCGATAAATGGTCTATTCAACACAAAAATAATTTTTCAATTCGAACCAGTAGTTCCTGAGATTAGCGCGTTCAAACAAACAAACAAACTCTTCAGCTTTATAATATTAGTATAGATAAATATTGTGTATGACAAAAAACTAATTTCAGCATGCAATATGCTTTGCTACCTGAGCGAAGCCAGGGCGGGCAGCTAGTAGTAGTATAATTTGAAGTAAGATATCTTACCTTTCCTTTATTGGCGAGCAATATGACGTTCTTGCTGAATTGCTCTGCTTCCAACACCAGGCGCGGTATGATATTGGTGTCGCGCAGCCCTTTGCTCGCTTTCTGTTGCTGACGTGACGCTTCCAGATACGTTATCAAGTTGTCCGTCACTGAAGAGAGTTTTTTACCACTCAACTTCAATAAACGATCGAATCTGTAAAGGAATGTAAAAATAACATCTGACGACCTATTCTCTACTTTCAAATTTCATACTTGGGCACTTAGAAGTTGAAATGACAACTTTGTACTGATTAATTTTCAATAAAAAAATGTTGGTCATAATATGATTATTATAAGGTTTTGCTGGCGGCTTCGCCCGCGTAATATATTTTTCGGGATGAAAGTCAAAGTTAAAAATTAATCTAAAACCTTGCCAGGGTCTCAAATTATTTCTATACCAAATTTCATAGAAATCCGTTGGGCAATTTTGAGTTTATCGCGAACAGGGGCGACGGGCGATTTTGTTTTACATTACGTATGTAAGGAAGGATTCCACATTTGTAAACAGACGAGTAAAGAAGTGAAGACTACAATACCAATAAAGTATTGTTAAAGATTAACGTAAGAAAGGTGAATATAATCATAATTATCAACGATATTAACTCAATCAAAATACATTAATAATAAAGGGTTTATTACCAAATGAATATTTGGAAATTGATAAAAATGTTTTAACCCTTCAAGCCCCGCTTATATATATAGATGTATGGGAAAACCCTATATATATATATATATATATGGACACCGGTGTCCGTCGCGGGGCTTGAGGAGTCAAGTAAATTAATAAAATACGTGAAATTATTTTACTCTTGTACAAACAATAAATAGAAAAAAAAACCGCGTCCAAATCGGTCCATTCGTTTGAGAGCTACGATGCCAAAGACAGACATACAGATATACAGATACACACCCTAAACTTATAACTCCCCTCTTTTTTGTCGGGGGTTAATAAGCAGTGTTTCGTAGAAATTTGTCAAAGCTCGCTTGAACAGTAATATCAGATTCCATTCCATTCTTCAATCGTGTCCTTCGCAGTTTTCGTGAAACATGCTTATGGTGAAATCTATAATTAATGTGAGTGGATATTAAGTTTTAATATTAAAATATGTCCTAGAAACCTAGTTTAGAAAATGGGACTATGATTATTTAGACTGAAACTTATAATGAAAAACAGATTAAAAAATTTAATAATAAACTAGCTTTTGCTCGCGGCCTTCTTCGCGTAAATGAGTTTTTCCGGGATAAAAAGTTCCCTATGCCGTTTCTCAGGCTCTAGACTATCTGTGTACTAAATCCTACTTATATTATAGGTGATATTTAAAAGAAAAAAGAAATAATTGAATTTAGTTGAACTTCACAATTGTTTTATTTTATATCATTATTAATTTTTTTTTTTATCTACTATTTTTAATTTTTGATTTGTATACAAAATAAGTTCTTACATTGTTTTGGCACTCTGTTATATGTATTTTCTTCCTTTCACCCAATACTCTGCTAAAGTAAACTCTGTCATGGGTAGCCCAAGATACAGGCTATGCCTAGTTTGGGTACCTCTGGAAATTCTAGTTTTTAGGATCTCATAGTGCTTGTTAATTTTAAGTAGAATTGATTCTCTGTAAGTCTATTTCTTTCAATAAACTATTTTTCATTTCATTTCATTTCATTTGAATTCTTAGGTGTAGTGTTTAGTGCTTGTTAAATTCCTTCAATTGGATTTTATCGCAATTTAACGGTGATGTGTGTGCATTAGCTTATATAACTAATCTGACTATGTATGCAAAAGACTTGAAAAAAAAAATATATAAAGATAAATGATGGACAAATGATGACAAAAAAGTAAGCCCGGAGTTTCTTTCTGCCTTTCTTCTTCGGGTAGTCATCGCTTAGGTAGCTAGTGAAAGGTTGGTAGGTTAGCTAGGCTAGGGCCTGTAGTGTCCTCACCGGTGAGGATCGCGACGCGTTCCTCCCATTATCATTACTATTATTATTATTTTTTGTTAACAAAATTATCTCTTGTTTTATATTGCCTTCTTGCCAGCCCGAGCTGGCTTCTTACTTTTATTTTTCATCATTTAGTTTACTCGTAATAAAAGTGTCTGTAGTTATGTAAGTAATAATAAATAATTAAATGTGTCTCGACTTATCATAAGTGCAACTATGTTCGCCTACGTGATGAATAAAGTATTTTTTTTTTTTTTTTATTTCATTATAAACGCAAAAATTTGTAAGAATGTATGAATGTCTGGAGATATGGATGTTTGTTCCTCTTTCACGCAAAAACTACTGATCGGATTTCGATGAAATTTGGCCCACGGGTAGATCATGTCCTGGATTAACTTACAAAAGCTAGTAAGAACTAAAAAACACGCTTTACAAAAAATCCAACAATAAATTAGAAAATCATTTTTAAGAAACTTGAATTGAGAATAGTGTAAATAAAAAAAATAAAAAATTATTGTAAAACTAGCTTTTGCCCGCGGCTCCGCCCGCATTAAAAAGTTTTTCCGGGATAAAAGTCCCGGTTTATATTTTCCCGGGATAAAAAGTAGCCTATGTGTTAATCCAGGACATGATCTACCCGTGTGCCAAATTTCATCGAAATCCGTTCAGTAGTTTTTGCGTGAAAGAGGAACAAACATCCTTACATCCAAACATCCAAACATCCATACATTCTTACAAACTTTCACCTTTATAATATTAGTAGGATAAAGCGTGTATGTGTGTGTGTCACGGAAACTGAACATTTCGACCCCTGCAAAACGTCGGATTAAATCGAAATTTGGCATAGTTATCAAGGACCGATGACAATTCAATATTTTAAACTAATACCCCGGAAAACGTAAAAGGCGTGATGTTATTTACGCGAAAATACTAAAGAACAAATTACTTCATAAGATTTGCGAAAAAAACGATGTGTGGGCCTATAAAATTTGAGGGTTGCCGTCGATTTCTCCAACATCCAGTCATCGGATCCTGACTTGGTGACTATGGGACCACTTCACAAGTATCTCTTTTCAAACAAAAAAATGATTTTGAAAATCCGTCCACAATTGGCGGAGTAATCGCGTAACATACACACAAAAAAAACAACGTCGAATTGAGAACCTCCTCCTTTTTTTGAAGTCGGTTTAAAAATGCGTTTATTGAAAAACCAACAAGAAATAAATAAATAATAGTTTATTTATTTTTAGTGACACCTGTTGAACCATAGTAGAATTATAACTATACCGGATACTCTCATGTGATGTGAAAAATTCTACTTTTCACAAGATGGCGCTTTTTTTGGAAAAAGTAAAACATTACTAACAGTAAAACAGAACTAAAATAAATAATCTATACTAATATTATAAAGCTGAAGAGTTTGTTTGTTTGAACGCGCTAATCTCGGCAACTACTGGTTCAAATTGAAAAATTCTTTTTGTGTTGAATAGACCATTTATCGAGGAAGGCTTTAGGATATATAACATCACGATGCAACTATTAGGAGCGAAGAAATAATGGAAAATGTGAAAAAAACGGGGAAAATTATTCATCCTTGAAGGCTTCCATTGCGTGCGCTGCGAAAAAGGTTCAAGATACCAAAAATATATGTATGAAAGAATTATTCCTCTTGAAATGATCTAAAAAAATGTCCGCGACAGTATATGTCTATCTTTTAAGATTAACTCACTAGAACCGTTTTTATGGTAATCAAATTTGGTCGAAATTTATGCATTATTTGTTAAGAGTTGTATCAACGTCATAGTCATAGAGTGATTCAACGGGAAGGTTTTTATGTACTTTTAGCCCGGAAAAACTTATTAACGCGGGCAAAGCCGTGGGCAAAAGCTAGTATAATAATAATACCAGCCCTGTATTATATACTGTCCCACTGCTGAGCACGGGCCTCCTCTACTGAGAGGGTTTAGGCCCTAGTCTACCACGCTGGCCTAATGCGGGTTGGTAGACTTCACATATCTTCGAAATTTTTATAAAGAACTTCTTAGGTATGTAGGTTTCCTCACGATGTTTTCCTTCACCGTTAAAGCGATACACAATACACACGTCACTTTAAAAATCATAGGTGTGTGCCTTGGGTTTTGAACCTCCGGACATTATCTCGCCAGACCGTTCCATTCCCAACTAGACTATCGTCCACTTTTTAAACAGTGACAGAACAAAAAAAATGAAAACTAAATAGAGGATTAAAAATAAAAATAAAACTTTTTAACAAAAATAAACCGACTTCAAAACCACTACAAATCAAAAAATAATTAAAATTTGTATTTGCTTTATTAAGTTGCTTAATTTTGTTACGAAACGAAACCGACACTCGCCAACAAGCACCAAACCGACACTTAAAGATTTATTCATTGTACAAAACCACTGCAAACCAAAAAATATCAACTTTATATTCGCTTAGTATATACGTATATTTGGAGTCGACGCCTAATTTAAATTTCCAGCTAAGCCGAGGAAATACAAGATCAAATATACGAAAACATTGTTCAATTTAAATTAGGCACCGACTCCAAATATACGTATACCTATACTAAGCGAATATAAAGTTGAATTATTTTTTGGTTTGCAGTGGTTTTGAAGTCGGTTTATTTTTTGTTAAAAAGTTTTTATTTATTGCTTTTTTGTTAGTTCATTATAGAATAGTGTAAACAATACATAATAGATATACGATTGGAGCATTCGCGAGTCATCTGCTGTTAGTTATTGAAGAGTTCCATTAGGTATCTCCGAAGATCTTCATATATTATATACTAAAGCCTTCTCTGTGAAATATACATTTGAATATCGAAAACCACGTCCAAATGGGATCAGTAGTTTTTGAGAAACTCGCGGCCATACATTTACATACATACGGATCGAATACAGAACCTCTTCTTTGAAGTCGGTTAAAAAACACGCTTTATTAAAACGAAAACAGAAAGAAGAAATTTGAAATTCCTTTGAATTAATTTCCTTTGAATTGAATTTAAATTAAATCTTTTGAATTAAGAATAATGTAGATAAGAAAGAATTTATTTTATCTATACTAATATTATAAAGCTGAAGAGTTTGTTTGTTTGTTTGTTTGTTTGTTTGTTTGTTTGTTTGTTTGAACGCGCTAATCTCAGGAACTACTGGTGCGAATTGAAAAATTCTTTTTGTGTTGAATAGACCATTTATCGAGGAAGGCTATAGGCTATATAACATCACGATGCAACTATTAGGAGCGAAGAAATAATGGAAAATGTGAAAAATGCGGGGAAAATTATTCATCCTTGAGGGCTTCCATTGCGTGCGCTGCGAAAACGGTTCAAGATACCAAAAATATATGTATGAAAGAATTATTCCTCTTGAAATGATCTAAAAAAAAGTCCGCGACAGTATATGTCTATCTTTTAAAATAAACTCTCTAGAACCGTTTTTATGGTAATAAAATTTGGTCGAAATTAATGCATTTTTTGTTAAGAGTTGTATCAACGTCATAATATTAATCTTTATACAAATAAATGTGTTGGATAGAGTGATTCAACGGGAAGGTTTTTATGTATGTACTTTTAGCCCGGAAAAACTTATTAACGCGGGCGAAGCCGTGGGCAAAAGCTAGTTGTAAAATAAAAATTAAATTAAAATTTAAATACCCCCGACACAAAAAATCTCTAAAAAGTAAAATAATAATAGTGTCTTTGTTGTTTAAGTACCTACTATTATGTTGACCCAAGCGTCGACGCGGCGGGGGACCGGTAAAGAAGTATTTTTATCTCCCTGGTCCGGAGTTCGGTCCCGACGCGAAGACTGGTCCCGACGTGAAGACACTTGGGTCGAAATATTAGTAGGTACTTAAACGACAAAGACAATATTATTATTTTACTTTTTAGATTTTTTTTTGTGTCGGGGTTATTTATATTATAATTTTATTTTTATTTCAAACTTTTTAAATTTGTTTATTATACATCATGGGGCTTTGATAATAAACTATCACCTACTCGACGATAATCGACTACTACCACTTTGACGATCACCTACTCGTTGAGCCCATCCTTATGAGCCCAAACACACTATATCTGCTATAAGTTGCTAAGGAGTTGGGTATCACACAGACTACTTGATGCCGCAGCATCAGCTCATGTTTAATAATATTTCCAAAGTCACAGTACACCAAATTAAAATCATTCAGGCTTTTTAAGTTGGAAATGAGCTGATAATCTTCAAAGGCCTGAACGGATCTTCATAAATTATAGCTAAGAACCATCGCAGTCACATCAGCTTTCAAACAAAAAAAAACGCGTCCAAACCGGTCCATTCGTTTGAGAGCTACAATGCCACAGACAGACATACAGATACACAGATACACACCCTAAACTTATAACTCCCCTCTTTTTGTCAGGGGTTAAAAAAGCGTGGGTTGCATAGTGTCAATAGCTATAAATATTTTATTAACAGATAATCTGAATAGAAGGTTTATCATTTTGATAACATCTTAAAAAGCACCCCACACTTTTTTTCAAAAAAATGTATTTTTAACTTATCTACATTATTCGTAATTCAAATTTAGTAAAATTTACTTTCCATTGTGACTGCCTCGGTCGGGTAGTTTTATTACAGTACGACTGCAAAGCTGAGGTCTCGGGTTCGATCCCCGGGTCGGGCAAAGTGATATTGAGTTTTTCTATTCAGTATCAGCTCGGAGTCTGGAATTTGTGCACGATATCGCGATAGGCTCGCCCCCTATCACATCATGGGACGAAATAATGGCGAAAAGTGGGTGCACTAGTTGCGCCTCTGCCTACCCCTTCGGGGATAACAGGCGTGAGTGTATATATATATGTATGTATGTATTACTTTCAATTTTTTAGTCGGATTTCTTATAAAGCGTGTTTTTTAGGTTTTTTAACTATCATTTATCCTAAAACAAGATGTAAAAATATAAAATCAGACAAATCATTTATTTTTAATTATTTAAAAGCCTGAACTGCTGAATCAAGTTTTTTTATAAACTAGTAGTGCTCGCGGCTCCGCCCGCGTGAAAAAGTTTTTCCGGGACAAACATATTTTCCCGGGATAAAAAGTAGCCTCTAGCACTTAAGAGTTATGTAGCTTCCTATTAGTGAAAGAATTTTCAAAATTGGTTTCGTAGTTCCTGAGATTAGTGCGTTCAAACAAACAAACTCTTCAGCTTTATAATATTAGTATAGATGACTCTAAATTAGTTCCACTGTTATTATTTGTTTGTTTGAAATTTAATATTTTGTTAAGGTAAGAATTACCTAGAGCCTGAGGGTCATCATGTATGTTAACTAGAGCATTCCAAATATTCAAATAATTTTCATCGGTAGATACCAATTCGGAACAAATGGTTAAAGCGGGGCCTGACAACTTGCCTACCAAATATTGAACCCAGTCTCACAAATGTACATTATCGTGAACCACAGATTTAAATTGCTGGTAAAATATAGGCCAGGTACGGTACATAGCCTAAGAAAAAAACCATATCAATTGGAGGGAAGTATTTTTTTAAGCGCTGTAGTTGTGCATTATTTTCATTGCATGGTATGTTCTGGTCGGTTAATTCTGACAACACACACACACACACACTCACGCCTGTTATCCCCGAAGGGGTAGGCAGAGGCGTAACTAGTGCACCCACTTTTCGCCGTTATTCCGTCCCATGATGTGATGGGGGCGAGCCTATCGCCATATCAGGCACAAATTCCAGACTCCAGGCTGATACTGAATAGAAAAACTCAATATCACTTTGCCCGACCCGGGGATCGAACCCGAGACCCCAGCTTTGCAGTCGTACTGTAATACAACTACGCCACCAAGGCAGTCTTAATATAATAGGCAGTTAATTCTGACAAAACTTGCATTATATGGCAGTACAACTTATCGAAGGAAATAAATGATTGGTAACTAGTCTTAGCGGTTGGATTTAACTTTAAAAAAATATTATAATCGTCTAATATGGTCTCAAACTCTTTGAGCAAGTTATCTATACCAGACACAGTAGTTGATTGAAATAGTTTACATTTATTTTGATCATTTAACTCGTTTGACTTATCGTATATGTACTGCATACGTTGAAAAAGTGCATCTCTCTTGGCCTGATACACCTAAGCTGATTGTTTTCTATGTCAATCGCGATTTGAAACTTTCGGGAAATGGCTTCTATTTTTTAGCCGTTCAATCAACTCAAGTGACCTCCACAAGTTAAAACAATACATAATAAGTAATTTTACCAACCTTAAGCAGTACAATCCGAGTTTAAAACACTGAATTCACATTATAACAGTTTAATTTTAGTTATGGAAAAACTATACACAAAAACAAATCTACCCTCGACTTTCGAAAAAAAAATATGATACACGTAAATTCCAATATTTTGCACTAATGTTGCGGTAATTATTTATTTTAATAACAAATACTACGAAATAAGTATGCCAAAGCAGAAATTAAAGTTTTAAAACACTATAAAAGCGCACGAAACCTTGACAGACTTTATTTCCTGAACAGTGACCAGCACAAAATTCATATACGTAATTTAGCGGGATTATTATCGGGCAAATATGCGCTTGACTTTTGCTCAATGCAATATATCGCGGTTCAAACGGGCCAAAAAATTATAGTGGTTAAACCTCACAATTTGAATTTAAAGTTTGAAGTGGACTGTAAAATAAATAGGCGGTTTTGTGCACTGGCAGTGTTATATGTAGGTACCTATATGCGGAAACAACAGACAACAGTCAAGGGATAAAAATAAAGTACTTACTGCAATGCGGTGACCTGCCTGTTCTGGATGCTTCCCCGGGATCCCTTTTCTTGCGGTCTTCAGAAGTATTGGTGATGTGAAGGTAGGCGGATTAGCGGATGTCGGATGGCTAGTGTGCCAACATTTCTATTCAGTGTTGCCAGATGTATGATGGTTGAAGTCGCCAAAAATTCATTATAAAGTAGCCTAAAGTCGCCCAAATGTGTGGGGAAGCGAAGAGCTAAAAAAGTTCCCAATTTTTCAATTATCGTGTGTATGGTGATCTGAATATATGTTTTCATGGGCGTATATAAAGTGTGGAGGGGTGTTAGCCTCCTTAGCTGACAGAAAAAATAATCCGGGTCACATAATATCTACATATTGTAATGCCTATGTGCACTTCTAACAAACATCCAAAAAAATTTCAAACTTTCACAATTACAAAACCCAACTTAACGTAAAAATATCACAGAATTTGGTGACGGGGAGGGGGGTATACGTGAGCTATGGATCCACCGGCGGTACATTTTGGTATCCTAGGACCCCCCTATGTCAAAGCTATAGCTACGCCCATGCATGATTTTTACCCTAAAAGTTTAAAATATCCTCAAATTCAAAATAAATTATATAATTATTAAACAATAGCCTAAATTGGTGACTGAATACCATTCGCATAGCCTAAACGGCGACCCGTCGCCATTTGCAATTTTTGGTCACCCCGACACCTTCCGAGATAGTCTAAATGGCGAAAAATCGCCTAATCTGGCATCCATGGCAATCATGGATGTTTCTATTTGACATCCTACTAATATTATAATCCTATTTTCTACTTATATTATAAACCTATACTATGATTTTTATACATGTTAACTAACAAAAAAGTAATAAATAAAAACTTTTTAAGAAAAAATAAGCCGTCTTCAAAACCACTGTAAACCAAAAAATAATTCAACTTTATATTCGCTTATTATATACGTATATTTGGAGTCGGTGCCTAATTTGCATAGGTTCTATCGCGGGCCTTGAGCGTGGAGACCGAATCCAGAAATTCCGTAACGAAAATAACCTGTCACCTCTCACTATTTTCAACTCTATCACAACCACGTAGAGTGTAAAATTCCATAAGGAAATTTAATATCGCAGTCTTGTAAGAATATAATATCTAAGATGATATGAGCTGAATGTTAAACGATAAAAGGTCAAAATTACCGTGTATTTAAAAATTGTTCCATTCAGTGAAACGTATCGAAATTTCAAACGCGCGCAGTTGATGAGAATGTACCAAATGAATGAGTTTTTATGTTTGCAACATTTTGATATAATGTCGTCTGTAAAAATTATGATTGATTATTTTTGCCTCAGAATAATAACTTGCTTTAGTTATTATTCTGAGGTTTTTGCTTTGTTGATTATTTTATGTCAATATATTAGAACGTAATATTTATATGTGAAATATTATGTTACAATGTTTCTTATGATTATCCGAGGTACTGTGACATCCGTTTATTGCAAATAAAATATCTAGAGCTGCTGGTGCTACGATTCGACTTTGTGCTAGAGGTGGTGCGTATTTACGCAACCAGGTTTTTACACCAGGTATTCACTTGCAAGTACGCCGACCAGGTGCCGACTGCCGACCCGAAACACTTGCAAGACTTGAAAGTATTTTACACCGCGCTCAGGCTTCATCGTTCACAAATGCAATTATGGTTCTTATTTCAACAGGCTAGTGAACAATTTCCTATGCAAGTATTGGAGCGTTAAAAGTATTATATTCAAAAAGATTATAATATATGGAGAGCACAGTACACACATTTTTTTGAAGACAAAAAAATTAGCTTTTGTGTTGTCTTCTATCTCACTCATTCTTTAACCTATGTTGCCAAAGTTTACGGATTATTTCCCCAACCATCAAAAAATATCAATTTTTAAAAAGTTTTTGGAACAAAGTTCCTTATCGGGCGTCGTGAAAGGGAGCTAGACGGAAAAAATTCTCACGATAAGTTGAACGAAACTTTTATACTTGCCCTGTGAAACCAGCCAGTAACAATAAAGAACTGGCCGTAAAAGTGACATTCGGAATTTAAATAAAAAAAGACAATTTAAATGCTTTTTGGAACGAATAAAATATGTATGAAATATAAATTAATTTTAATGTCAATGCTTGCTTAGGTGATAATCGTGATTCGATGACATATCTATTGTGTAGTTAGAAGTAAATGTTTTCATTAATGTGGTAACGTTTTAAGTGAAATATTTTTTTTTTATTACAATATCTTCATTAATTAATCGAAAAGAACTTCGTTCCATCCGGGTGTCCCTTGACACCTCTCAAGTTTTTTTATTTTATATCTGTTTTGTTGAAACAATAAAGATTATTATTATAGTATATAGTATATAGTAGTATTGATGACCAAAATATAATTCCATCAAGCTTCGTAAACAGAATGTAATTGTCAAAATGACGTTTATAACAACACTTTCAGCATAAAAAGAGTTAGCAGTATATAGAGTAATATGTATAAAAGAGTACGCAACAGGAAAATCTCGGACATGGAATGCACTTATCACTTGCCGCATGCCTGACAGCAAGTAGTTTTTTGCTTCTAGAAAAAACTTAATGTTTGTGAATTGTGTTAATATATAGTGTGAAAAGCAATATTAATACATTTTCTTGTTAAATACAAGTCACGCACCATGGTAACCTCTAAAGTAAGTTTTAAATCTTTCTTTACTATATACACCTTTTACTTTATAAAACATTTATTATATTTTTCATCTTGAAAAATAATTTTGAATACATTACTTGTTCAAAGGTCATGATTCAGCTCTTTGTTATGCTTAAATGACCTTCGAGAAATGTTCTTTATTGAAATAAATTAAGTACTTATCTTTTAAGTTTGTAACAATGAACGAAATTTTGTAAACACATGTTTGATTCACGTAGCTTATCTATTAATATTATAAGGAGGTTAAATTCGTATTTTTACCTACCACCAGTAAACAATAACATAGGGTACATGAACATAGGGAACATAGGGGCACACACCTCTGATGGCACACACCTCTGATTTTTCTAAAAAAAATATGTGTGTATTCTTTGTGAATTATCGCTCGCTTTAACGGTGAAGGAAAACATCGTGAGGAAACCTGCATACCTGAGAAGTTCTCTGAATTTCGAAGGTATGTGAAGACTGCCAACCCGCACTAGGCCAGCGTGGTGGACTAAGGCCTGAACCATCTCAGTTGTAGAGGAGGCCCGTGCTCAGCAGTGGGCAGTATTACAGGGCTGATATGGTATGGTATGGTATAGCAATAATTCAGAAAACAGCCACCTTAGACCTACTGCCTTCGCGATTACCATTGCATCATAGTAATGGCAATTCTTTAAAGGAGTTTTCCACTTTTTGTATGGGTGTTGGGCCTTAAAATCTAACCATGCTCGAACTTTATGGATTTTAAAGGGACAAAATATGGAACTTGGATCCATTAAAAAATATATTTTTAGACCCCTCCATTCATAACTAACTTTTTTAAACATTGATATTAAGTGTAGTTTTTAAGCAAAATAAAATTACATAAATCTCAGCATCGGAGGACTTTAAAATTAAATGCTTGTCTGAACTGTCATGGTTTGAACTTCAGGCCCATTTTTGCACATGTTCTTTAATAAACATTCTTTCCAGCTGGAAATCCTTGTGGATTTTGGTGTGAAGCCTGACCAACAAGAATTGGAAAAAACATTGAACGCACTGAGATCCCAGGATGGTGTAAAGCAGGTTAGTTACATTATAATCTTAGTATGTACTAGCTTTTGCCCACGGCTTCGCCCGCGTTAATAAGTTTTTCCGGGCTAAAAGTACATAAAAACCTTCTCGTTGAATCACTCTATCCAACACATTTTGGATAAAGATTACCTAATATTAGGACGTTGATACAACTCTTAACAAATAATGCATTAATTTCGACCAAATTTGATTACCATAAAAACGGTTCTAGTGAGTTAATCTTAAAAGATAGACATATACTGTCATGGATTTTTTTTTAGATAATTTCAAGAGGAATAATTCTTTCATACATATATTTTTGGTATCTTGAACCGTTTTCGCAGCGCACGCAATGGAAGCCCTCAAGGATGAATAATTTTCCCCGCTTTTTTCACATTTTCCATTATTTCTTAGCTCCTAATAGTTGCATCGTGATGTTATATAGCCTAAAGCCTTCCTCGATAAATGGTCTATTCAACACAAAAAGAATTTTTCAATTCGAACCAGTAGTTCCTGAGATTAGCGCGTTCAAACAAACTCTTCAGCTTATTAGTATAGATTACCACACATTGCCTCGGTGGCGTAGTTGTATTACAGTACGAATGCAAAGCTGAGGTCTCGGGTTCGATCCCCGGGTCGGGCAAATTGATATTGAGTTTTTCTATTCAGTATCAGCTCGGAGTCTGGAATTTGTGCCCGATATGGCGATAGGCTCGCCCCCTATCACATCATGGGACGGAATAACGGCGAAAAGTGGGTGCACTAGTTGCGCCTCTGCCTACCCCTTCGGGGATTACAGGCGTGAGTGTATATGTATGTATGTATGTATTACCACACGTTCGTGTCAGATATAGATTGCACAGCCGTATTCATAAGACCTACAGTCGTACCTTAATACGACTACGCCACTGAGCCAGAAAATAATAATAAATCTATACTAATACTAGCTGACCCGGCAAACGTTGTTTTGCCATATAAATAATTTCCTAGCAATTTCTAGCTATTAAAAAATAAGGGTTGATCGTAGAGGGGTGAAAATTTAGGGTTGTAGGTATTTTTGTATGCTGTATCATAAAAAAATTAAAACAAAAAATTTTGTCTGAAAAATAAAAAAAAAAATTTAGGGGTGATCCACCCTTAACATTTGGGGGGATGAAAAATAGATGTTGGCCGATTCTCATAGATACCGGATAAGCACAAAAAATTTCATCAAAATCGGTCAAGCCGTTTCGGAGGAGTATGGCAACGAAAACTGTGACACGAGAATTTTATATATATAGACTAATATTATAAAGCTGAAGAGTTTGTTTGTTTGAACGCGCTAATCTCAGGAACTACTGGTTCGAATTGAAAAATTCTTTTTGTGTTGAATAGACCATTTATCGAGGAAGGCTTTAGGCTATATAACATCACGATGCAACTATTAGGAGCGAAGAAATAATGGAAAATGTGAAAAAAAACGGGGAAAATTATTCATCCTTGAGGGCTTCCATTGCGTGCGCTGCGAAAAGGGTTCAAGATACAAAAAATATATGTATGAAAGAATTATTCCTCTTGAAATGATCTAAAAAAATGTCCGCGACAGTATATGTCTATCTTTTAAGATTAACTCACTAGAACCGTTTTTATGGTAATCAAATTTGGTCGAAATTAATGCATTATTTGTTAAGAGTTGTATCAACGTAATAATATTAATCTTTATCCAATGAATATATATACGGTACATACACCAATTTTTTTTTTCAATTTTTGTCTGTCTGTTCTGGCTAATCTCTGAAATGGCTGGACCGATTTTGACGGGACTTTTATTGGGAGGTAGCTGATGTAATAAGGAGTAACTTAGGCTACGTTTTATTCCGGAAAAGTATAAAGCGGGACTTTTCCCCGGAAAAACTTTTTAACGCGGGCGGAGCCGCAGGCAACAGCTAGTAAATTATAATCTATAGGGAATAAGCACGTCGTAAGCTCTGCTACCTGGTGGCGCAATCTGACTGTTTTTCAGCACATCGATACTTGGCATTAAGGGGCACCCGTTCCTAATCCGCGAAAATACATGTTTTACAATTCCTAACTACTACCTTAAAATGACTGAACAACATGACATGGAAAATATATATAATAATTTGATTCATTAACTTTAATTTTGCAGAATTAGATTTTCTATTTATCATTTGTTAAGAAAAATATAAACGAAATAAAAAACTAGTACTTTCACTTATATTGGGTATCAACTTTTCCATCAATGTATTTATGAATATAAAACTTACATTTATTAATAGAGAACACATTTATTGTCGATATTGCAGAAATGTTTTTTTTGATTTACGATAATTTTAAGTCATTTATTTACATTTTTCGAGTTTCTGCTCGGACTATTGAAGCGGGTCTCTGCCGGGTGACAGGGGGAGTACGGCGAGCGCCGTTCCAAGGAATGGACGTACGCAATTTTTTTGTCGTGTTTACGTCAATAAAATATTCTATTTGAACAAAATAATGACTGAAATAAGAATTAAAATAATATTATCCACATTTTTGCCACATTGATTCTCTCGGTTATTTGTAGAATAATAAGTAATAATTATAATTAGTTTTACATTGACATGTTGTCATGCCACGAAATCCCTGTTTTCGCTGTCTGGGCTCTATGACATAATGGATGCGGCAAATGAGTATTGAGTCCGCATATTCTTAAAAAAGTCACGATTTATTAAAAGAGTAATTATTTCATTTGTCATTTACGCTCTCGCGTGCCAGGAGCGTACATGTACGTTCAAAAAAGTGTTCGTACTCTGCCAAGAGTGTACATAATATAGCTCGGGCCTATTTCTGCAAAATGTGTGAAAACTGAACATTTACAGATTGTTTTTCTTTCGCTACTTTAGGCTTGCCGTTGATTACAAGATCTTGACGCAGGTAATGTTAGAATTTTAAAAGTAGCCGCCATTTTGACTTTCTTCGTTATAAGCTCGATTGACATTAAAATAGATATCTGGATATAACTTAAGTTGCCTAAGACTGAATCAATGTCAGAATTTAAAAGGTAGCCGCCATTTAGAATTTCTTTGTTTTAAGGCCAATTGACCTCAAAATCGACATCTGGGATAACTTTGGTTACAAAAGACTGAACTAATGTCAGAATGCAAAAAGTGGCCGCGATTTTTAATTTCCTTGTTTTAAGTCCAATCGACCTCAAATTTGATATCTGGACACTGTTTTGTGTACATAAGGTATATCCAATGTTAAAAAATAACAAAGCTGCCTCGACTTAGATTTTTCTCGTTTTAAGGGCTTCAAAATGAAAAACCGCTGGGCATGACTGGCCACAAACTGTAGTAGGTAATAGGCATAAATTTTAGAACTTCAAAATATGGCCATCATCATTGTTCATTCAATTCAATAACTATTTCGGAGCTTTATCTTGCAAAGATATTTAAGAAGTGGCATGTGGCGACAAACAGCAAATGAAATAAATTCTTCTGTGAAAATATCAAAATTGTTTAAAAAAATATGGAATAATTAACATTTCAAATATTGCTTTAAGTGTAAGTAGCCGCATAGTAGGAGTCACCTTGCTATATTTTTTTCTTTCCCCTCATCGTAATACCATGTTATTTGGTGACTATTCAGTTATTTTATCGCTTATTTTTATTTAATATTTAGCCCCTTTACTATACTGTACAAGGCTATGCAGCATAATTACTTTATTGGTTTTCAAAATATTTTATTTTTCATGTAAATTCGTATTTAATTTTTTTTCCGTAATGGAAGACGATTCAAAAACTAATGTTATAAAATCGGGGGTTACAGTTTAGTGTGTGGCGGGGGACTTTATTTTATAATATCTTAACAGTATAAAACAAAGTCGCTTTCCTCTGTCTGTCCCTATTGTAGGTTATGTTGGTGAAATAATTACGGCCACAGAGGATTTAACTTGCTTATATTAGAAAAAACAATTAAATATCCAACGTTACAAGTTGACGGGGAAAGAGGCAGAACAGAGAGAGAGAAACGTTACATTTGACAATGACATTTAAAATTACGTTTAGTTTACACAATATTAATATTTGTAACACCTATTCCCCTATGTACGCTTAGGTCTTTAAAATTACGTAACGGATTTTCATGCGTTTTTTTTAAATATATAGAGTGATTCCAGAGGAAGGTTTATATCTATACTAATATTATAAAGCTGAAGAGTTTGTTTGTTTGTTTGTTTGTTTGAACGCGCTAATCTCAGGAACTACTGGTGCGAATTGAAAAATTCTTTTTGTGTTGAATAGACCATTTATCGAGGAAGGCTATAGGCTATATAACATCACGATGCAACTATTAGGAGCGAAGAAATAATGGAAAATGTGAAAAATGCGGGGAAAATTATTCATCCTTGAGGGCTTCCATTGCGTGCGCTGCGAAAACGGTTCAATATACCAAAAATATATGTATGAAAGAATTATTCCTCTTGAAATAATCTAAAAAAAAGTCCGCGACAGTATATGTCTATCTTTTAAAATAAACTCTCTAGAACCGTTTTTATGGTAATCAAATTTGGTCGAAATTAATGCATTATTTGTTAAGAGTTGTATCAACGTCATAATATTAATCTTTATACAAATAAATGTGTTGTATAGAGTGATTCAACGGGAAGGTTTTTATGTATGTACTTTTAGCCCGGAAAAACTTATTAACGCGGGCGAAGCCGTGGGCAAAAGCTAGTGTATAATACATGCATAATATAGTAGAGAAATAATTTGTATGTTCTATTGTGACCGCGAGTGCCTTTCTGACAAAAGTCGGGGAACTACTTATACTAGACGGAAAGGCGTTTCGTGTGAAAGTGTCGCTGACCGACTATATTGCAAGATCTCTCGATCTGTATGTGTAACGAATACTGTTAAAAAAATTAGTTTTTGTATATAAAGTGATTTCTATACAGGAAACCTCTTTAATGCAGGCGAAGCCGCGGGCAAAAACTAGTGTAAGGATATGACAAAGTCGTGTTAGTTAAACCCTTTATAACTTGTCTAAGTCCCGAATAGCAGAATAACTATAAAAGATTTGAAGAGTTCACGAAAGTAAAAATTATGAAGATAATTTAATTTCTCATATATTTTGTACACGACGCCACTTGACATCTCTCATGCAATACTATATGAAACGGTGAAGCCATTTTTAAAAAGAAGAAGAAGAAAGTATTCTTACAAAACCATTTTATGATTATTCAAAATAGTAATGTAACGCAACATTTTTGTGCTAGCTATAAAAACATACATAAGTATAAGGTCCAAAAGAACTTAGAAATGTCTCATTGAATAATTTATAAAATTAAACAAGGTTTGAAGTTAATATTCAATAGAAACAAATATAAAATTCAGGGAACATAACCTCATAACTTTGCTTCAATTATATACAAAAACTCCAAATATCATCTAAAAATAAAGCATATTCTGCCACGCTGATTTAAAAAATAAACGACTGGAAGCCATATTTTTTTTTACCATATTATAACTAATTAAATTGTAGGTTGTAAAAGTTTTCTTTTTTATCCACATGTGGCTCTTGTGTCGGTTTTGTACTTCCATTTACAGTTCGTAAACGTTCGCTATTTTATTTAGTAAATATATTTTCTTGTACATTGATTTGAATCTTATTTCGCTCTCCTGAAAAACACTATTTCTGACATGTCCATATATAATAATGCACCATCGCAACAGTATTGTAATTAGAGTGACAAAGTACAGGTCGCGCTAAAAATATTTTATAATGTTGGAAACGAAGTTAACAATATTTTTCGCCTAAGCAAGGTCGAATTCGCAAATAAAAAGATCATGTAATAATCACAAGTAATTAAACAATCAAATCAGGTTATTAACAATTCATTCTGATTTTGTATTTAATTAAAATGAAAAATGAAATATTATGCCGCATCTAATATTCTTAGGTTCATGGTGTGAAATCGCTATAGTCGCTGAAAGTTGTTTCCTAATTTT
Source organism: Lapara coniferarum (assembly GCA_949316025.1). Classification (NCBI taxonomy): domain Eukaryota; kingdom Metazoa; phylum Arthropoda; class Insecta; order Lepidoptera; family Sphingidae; genus Lapara; species Lapara coniferarum. The sequence goes on from OX438929.1 coordinate 28,259,811, forward strand.
CACTAGATGGCGGTCAAATTTGACGTAATATTAGATGTGGAGATATGAGGAGAGTGTAGTGACGACTAGTCTTGAGGGGAAGCGAACGCGTGACGTCATTCGGGTATAGGCGGCCCTTAACGTAAAATACTCGTAAAAGGCTGAAAAATAACATTTAATTTGTTGTTAATGTATTGCTGTGTATCTGGATGCTCCAAAACATAAAATAAACAAATGATGTGAAGTTCAATTATATTCCCAAAAATAGTACCTAAGTACTAACATTCCATGATTATGTGAAAATCGATAAAAATAATAAAAGCTGTATAAAACATACATAGTTATGAATTCTAAAACCATTTGGAAATGTCTCATTACGTAATTTATAAAAAGAAAGTGTTTTGAACATAATATTCAATACCATAATACCGGTTGGAAGGGAAACGCTCTCTATACCGGAACGGTAAGAGAGAAGAACCATAACATTAACGAAAAACTATATTCATTTGCAAAGCTAAGCGATAATTCTTACAATTTTAGTATTTCCGTAATTCATGCGCGCGCAATGTAAAGCGTACAAAAAACTGGGTAGGGTACAAACTACAAAGCAAACGCCGACAAGGCGGCGGCCGCCGCGCTGCGCCAGCCACGCGGTCGTTAACCCGTCAGCTGATGTACGTGTTTCATTACGATTTTTTTGAAATATTGACTTTTTTACTATGTTTTTCAGAATAATAGTTTGATTTATCTATCCATACGTGAATCTGTACATAAATTTGAGAAAATCCTACTAAAATTGTAACAATGCGATCGCGATTTTTTTAGTGCCATCACGTCAGGAATCACCAATACTATCACCTGTATTCGTTTCCGAGAGCGTTTCCCTTCCACCCGGTATAGACCGATTGCTGTCACATCCTTACTGTCCAAAGTCTTGGAGCGAGTTATAAACACTCACCTCCTGAGGTATCTTGAGGACCACCAACTGATAAGTGACCGTCAGTACGGTTTCCGTCACGGTCGGTCGGCTGGTGATCTTCTCGTGTACCTCACGCACCGCTGGGCGGAGGCTTTGGATGGTGGGGGTGAGGCTATTGCGATCGGCCTTGACATTGCGAAGGCGTTCGATCGAGTGTGGCATGGCGCTCTTCTACCGAAGCTACCAGCCTACGGAATCCCCGAGGGACTCTGCAAGTGGATCGCCAGCTTTTTGGATGGTCGGAGCATACAAGTCGTAGTGGACGGCTGTTGCTCCGAGACCAAGACCATCAATGCTGGTGTTCCACAAGGCTCGGTGTTATCGCCGACACTCTTCATCTTGCATATCAATGACATGTTGTCTATCGACAGCATGCATTGTTATGCAGACGATATTACAAGTGATGCGGGATACATCGGCCAACAGAATCTCCCTCGAAGTTCCGTTGAGGAATGACGGTCTCAACTTGTGTCTGAAATCGAGAGCTCTCTGGGGCGGGCCTCCAAATGGGGTGAAATGAACTTAGTTCAATTTAACCCCTTGAAGACACAAGTTTGCGCGTTCACTGCGAAGAAGGACCCTTTTGTCACGGCCCCACAATTCGAAGGAGTCACTCTCCAAGTGTCCGAGTGTATTGGGATCCTCGGCGTCGAAATCTCGAGCAAAGTTCAGTTTAGGAGTCATTTGGAAGATAAAGCCAAAATGGCTAGTAAAAAGTTGGGCATCCTGAACAGAGCCAAGCGGTACTTCACGTCGGGTCATAGGTTAGCGCTCTACAAAGCGCAAATCCGGCCCCACGTGGAGTACTGCTCTCATCTCTGGGCAGGTGCCCCAAAATACCAGCTCGACCCACTTGACTTCTTACAGCGCCGAGCTGTTCGAATCGTCGATGATACCAATCTCACGGACAAACTGGAACCGTTAGGACTGCGGAGAGACTTTAGGTCTCTCTGTGTGTTCTATCGTTTGTTCCATGGGGAGTGCTCCGAGGAATTGTTTAAGATGGTTCCATCGTCACCTTTTTACCATCGCACCACCGAACGATACGGTTCCAGCGTTCTTTTTTACCACATACGTGTAAGCTCTGGAATGAACTACCTGTGTCGGTGTTCCCTGAGCGCTATGACCTGTCCTTCTTCAAACGAGGTTTAAAAAAAAGAGTATTGTCCCTACGGTAGGCAGCGGCTTGTCTGTGTCCCCGGCATTGCCAAGTCCATGAGCAGCGGTGGCCGCTTACCACCAGGTGGGCCGCTAGCTCGTCTGCCTATACTGGCAATAAAAAAAAATATAAAAAAAATACTATAAGTAAGGGAATATAACCTAGTTTTGCTTAAATAACTAGCTCCAATGTAAAAAAAGAATAGTTTAAGAATACCGTTCGCCTGATGGTAAGCGATAAGACCACCCATGAACAGCAGCAACACCATCCAGCACCTTGAGTTAAAAAGTGCTGTGTGGCATTACACTGCCCTCGTCATCCCTACACATAAGATGTCAAACTATGTCCAGCAGTTACACTGGCTACAATATTTTATTTTTGATTATTTGAAAAACTTACAGCTAACATTACAAAGCGTAAAATGACATAGAATAGACTTATGAAGGCCAATTACAAGTTTTCACAGATAGGTTGATATTTAAATAGGTGATATGTCGGTTAAAGCTATAAAATACATTATCAAACGACATATAATTAATTTAGGTATATGCATAAGCCAGAAAACACAATAACAAATGTAACTCTAGGTACAAAGGCGTCCTTCAAACCAAAACACAACAGTGCATGCACACTGCTGCTTGGCGGTCAAAATAGACATTGCGGTGGTACCCACCCAGACGGACTCTTACATATGAGAGACCGACCACCAGTAAAAACCTCCAGTTACTGATGTTACTAACTATATATAATTTTCAGGCCACAATTAAAGATGGGGCGATAGTTGTGGAGACCACTCTACCCAGTGGAACTGTGCTTGACATGGTGGCCAAGAGTTCTGGAAAAAGAGCTGTACTGCAAGGTTTTGGAGGTATTATTTTACATGAATTATCTTTGTTTATTATTGATACATTATCAGTTTTTCATCGTGTTTGTTAATTTTAAGTAGAATTGATTCTCTGTAAATATTTATTTCAATAAACAATTTTCATTTCATTTTATTTTACTGCTACTCAATATTGTAAATGCGAAAATGTCTTGATGTTTGTTGAGAAGTTAATAGCAGAAACAGTTTAACGGATTTGGATGAAATTTGGCACACGGGTAGCTCATGTCCTAGATTAACTCATAGGCTACTTTTATCCGGGTAATTTGCTTCCATGGGAGTTAATGGATATTTTTTAATGTCATACCTTATAGTTGATGGAACTTGCGACGTACTGCGTTTATACATTAGAATTACAAATGTATGTGGAGTTTAGACCAGTGAAGACTATCTAAACACTCCTAATAAAGGAGTCTGATTTTATTTTATTGAATTTTTAATTACTGCCTCGGTGGCGTAGTTGTATTACGGTACGACGGCAATGCTGAGGTCTCGGGTTCGATCCCCGGGTCGGGCAAAGTGATATTGGGTTTTTCTATTCAATGTCAGCCCGGAGTCTGGAATTTGTGTTTGAAATTTTATAGTTTTTTTTTTATTTATTTTTTATTTATTACTATTATCAAAACAATTAACAATTCATTTTACAAGAGATATAGCATAAACTAGATTAAGTTTTTGTGTACATCTACATCATCCGTCATCTGTAATTATTACTAAATAGAACATGGTTAATATACAGTTAATTAAAGCCTAAATACATATACCCTTCAAGAATTTGATATACACATTAATACAATATTAACAAAAATACAATATTTTTATCAAACTACATCGGCCGACTTTAGACGGTAGTTTGTATTTCCAATAAGTAATATTAAACACCAAATGCAGGTAGGCGCGCCTATTCGTCCATCGTTAAACAGGATCATTGAATTGTATAACACATCATGTTTTTTTTTTTTTTATTATTTTTATTTATTTAATGTTATGTTTTTTTATCCTATTTAAAAAATACTTTTTGAGTGTAATTTTTCTGTTCGCGGAATCAATTTTATTTTTTATTTGACTGGGTAATTGATTCAATAAGTAGGGTACCATGTATTTTAACGTACGACGTCCGTAAAGGTTGTTATAGTGAGGTAAGTTGTAATGTAATTTTAAAGCTAATCGTGTTCTTTTATTGTGCTGCTTTGTTTTTGGAATGTCACTGTTATGTGCATGTTCTACAATTATAGAATAATTGACTTTTTCTCGAACTGGTAAAGTTTTACAAAAGTGAAATAGGCCATAGTAATTGTCATCACTGTATTGCTCTTTTATCTTCTGTGGAACAATTGTTTTAAGAATACGTAGTTGAAGGTGTTGTATATTATCCAAATGTGTAGGAAACGTCCGCCCATAGCTGCTTAATCCATAAGCAATAATGGATTCGCCTAGTGCGTGATATATGTACAACAGTGTTTGATAGGGTATTTTGTATTTTATCAGATTAAATTTAGCAAGTATACTTCTTAATTTATCACAAATGTAATTAATATGTGCTTTCCAGTTATGTTCTTCAACTATTTCTATTTGAGAGCAATTACAGTTGGATTGGAGCTGATATAAATTAAGGTGCAGGCAATCATGCTCATGTGCAATCAGTTGTAGGTTCTGCCCGGACCGATTTTGGGCTGAGCTAATATACATTGCCTTAGTTTTGTCAGCATTCAATACTAATCCTACGTCATGAGACCATTTTATCAGTTCCGTGAAGTTCAAGCCTGGTGTTATTTTACTTTTAGTTTATTTGGGTGGCTCACAGCGAACTATAACAAACTGCCTCGGTGGTGTAGTTGTATTGCGTACGCGTTACGAGTAAGATTTGCGCACTGAGGTCCTGGGTTCGAATCCCGGGTCGAACCAAAAACATTGTGACTGGGTTTTTCCATCTTAAAAAGTACTCAGTGGCAGCTCGGAGTCAGGAAGTTGTCGGTGTGATACCCCCGTGCCTCGGAAAGCCGTTGGTCCTGCCCCTGATCTCTCTCCGGTCATGTCGGATTGCCGTCTCACCGGACTATGGCAGTGAAGGAATAGCGAGTGCACCTGTGTATTGCGCACACACTTGTACACTATAATATCTCCTGCGTACCTGGCTGATCTCGGTTGAAATTGGCCGCCGTGGCCGAAACTGGCTAGGTGAATTACATAACAATAAACAAAAATAAGAACTGAATACAATAAGCCAATCACGAGTCACCACAGTTATTTATTTATTTATTTAAGGATCACCAACATGACATACATTAATATAAGTAATTACAAATTGCACTATACAAATATTCTTAACTAGCTTTTGCCCACGGCTTCGCCCGCGTGAATAAGTACATAAAAACCTTCCCGTTGAATCACTCTATGACTATGACGTTGATACAACTCTTAACAAATAATGCATTAATTTCGACCAAATTTGATTACCATAAAAACGGTTCTAGTGAGTTAATCTTAAAAGATAGACATATACTGTCGCGGACATTTTTTTAGATCATTTTAAGAGGAATAATTCTTTCATACATATATTTTGGTATATTGAACCGTTTTCGCAGCGTACGCAATGGAAGCCATCAAGGATGAATAATTTTCCCCGTTTTTTTCACATTTTCCATTATTTCTTCGCTCCTAATAGTTGCATCGTGATGTTATATAGCCTAAAGCCTTCCTCGATAAATGGTCTATTCAACGCAAAAATAATTTTTCAATTTGAACCAGTAGTTCCTGAGATTAGCGCGTTCAAACAAACAAACTCTTCAGCTTTATAATACTAGTATAGATTTAAATTTAGCCATAATTATAGGCGACTACGACATGCACAGAAACGAGATTAAAGGGTTACTACTATTATAACAAAAAAAAAACAATTTTTTTTTACCTAATAGTGATTTGAATTACAAGCCTAACAATATAACAATTTCAGTATGATTTTTTATGTTATGTTTATATTGCAAGAATTGTAATGTTCACTGCCGAGTACTGTACCAATATTTTTGTATTCCAGAGACCCAATCAGCAGTAGCGATGGTTGCAAGCCAGTCGTGCTGCGGCGGACAGGTGTTGGGAGTGATCCGGTTCCAACAGACTGAAGACGGACCGCTGGTGGCTGACGGAAGCATCGACGGACTGTCTGAAGGCTTGCATGGTCTACACGTGCATGCAGCTGGCGATCTTAGCGAGGTGGGTGACCTCAACTTGCGTTAACTCGACTTACGCGAATTCGACTTACGTAAATTCGGCTTACGCGTATTCGACTTAGGCAAATTCGACTTACGTAAACTCGACTTACGAAAATTTGACTTACGTAAATACGACTAACGCTACCCTGACTTACGTCGATGATCATGAGCCGGTCGTGCGACTAAAGTTTTTTCGAATATAAAGTTTCAATAGCATTCAAGAATGACATAGTTTATTATTCGAGTATGAATGTAAGAATTTTCAGAATGAGAGCATTATTTACTGCCATTATTACTGCCACTGTCAGTTACTTTTCGCTACTCTCAGTATTAGTAAATCTCAGTAACTCATTGTTATTAACTTCGATAGCTCAGTATATTTTCAGTGACTCATGCACTGTCAGTAACTTACAGCAATTCAGAATACTAGTTCCGTAATAGGGTACTTTACTTTGTTCGATTTTGACAATTATTCAATATTTATATCAATTAATACGAAATAAAAGCCCTTTCGTGAAATCAGCAATAAAATTAGTTAAGAAATGGGGAAGCAATTCATTATATATTTCAAATATTAAAATGTGCGCGTAGTAGTACTAACAGCAGATGACTCGCGAATGCTGCAATCGTATATCTATGATGTATTGTTTACACCATTCTATAATTAACTAACAAAAAAGCAATAAATAAAAACTTTTTAATAAAAAATAAACGCGACTTCAAAACCACTACGAATAAAAAAATAATTAAAATTTGTCTTCGCTTAATATAAACGTATATTTGGAGTCTTTAATTAATAGTATTTAATTATTTTTTTATTTGTAGTGGTTTTGAAGTCGGTTTATTTTTTATTAAAGAGTTCTATAACGCGGCGTGTCAGGTGAGTTCAGATGAGGTCTTGTACAGGAAAAGAGCAATATCCAACAAAGTGTTTATTTCTGCACACAATTATACAGTTACAAGATAGACAACACAACTGTCCACGGTAAGTTCCAGATGTCTGTTCCAGGCGAGTTCGTGACGCGTGTTTGCGAAACAAAGCTACACCCAGGAAGCAGGTCCGAAAGCGGCGCGGGGCGCGGAGCGCCTCAGCTAGAGGGAACCACCTTTCCAGTACTGGATGCGGCGGAACGCTAGCGTTGACTGGCGTTGACTGGCTGCTCTGCGTCGGGCTCGCTGTTTTATATTGCAGCAGGCGTCGATGTGTGCGTGCGGAGCGATGAGAGGGGTTTCGTATGATGGCGGCGGCGCACTAGCGCCGCGCGGAGTTGCTACAGTCTCCCCCTCTGGATACGACGACGACCCGACGAGTAGACAGCGAAATCAGTTACTCTTCTCTTCGTTCTTCCGTGGCCGCCCTCGTCTTTTGACGGGGCGCACGGATGGAGGAAGCGGGCTCACACTACCTTGGTATGGGCTCAAGGCAGATGTGTGATACACACCAAGTGTGGTGTGTTGGGATTCGACGGAATGATCTTCTCCCTCCCCCTGCACTTGAACAGCTCCAAGGGCATCATTACTTGCATCAGTTTTCATAGCGTGAGGATTCGTCTCATCTGCTTGTCGAAGTACGGGTGCTGTCGTGAGATGAATCTTCAGTTCTTGAAAAGCATCTTCTTCCGGGCTGCACGTTGGGACGCCAGGTTATACGATAATCAGGTGGGTCCTAGGAAGGAAAGAAAGTTCCGGAATACGTTCCAGATGTCCGTTCCAGGCGAGTTCGTGACGCGTATTGCGAAACAAAGCTACACCCAGGAAGCAGGTCCGAAAGCGGCGCGGGGCGCGGGGCGAGGAGCGCGGGGAGTGCGTCTCAGCTAGAGGGAACCACCTTTCCAGTACTGGATGCGGCGGAACGCTAGCGTTGACTGGCTGCTCTGCGTCGGGCTCGCTGTTTTATATTGCAGCGGCATCGATGTGTGCGTGCGGAGCGATGAGAGGGGTTTCGTATGATGGTGGCGGCGCACTAGCGCCGTGCGGAGTTGCTACAGTCTCCCCCTCTGGATACGACGACGTCCCGACGAGTAGACAGCGAAATCAGTTGCTCTTCTTTTCGTTCTTCCGTGGCCGCCCTCGTCTTTTGAAGGGGCGCACGGATGGAGGAAGCGGGCTCACACTACCTTGGTATGGGCTCAAGGCAGATGTGTGATACACACCAAGTGTGGTGTGTTGGGATTCGACTGGATGCTCATCTCCCTCCCCCTGCACTTGAACAGCTCCAAGTGCATAATAACTTGTATCAGTTTTCATGGCGTGAGGATTCGTCTCATCGGCTTGTCGAAGTACGGGTGCTGTCGTGAGATGAATCTTCAGTTCTTGACAAGCATCTCCTTCCGGGCTTCACGTTGGGACACCAGATTATACGGTAATCAGGTGGGTCCTTGGAAGGAAAGAAAGTTCGAAATCCGTTCCAGATGTCCGTTCCAGGTGAGTTCGTGACGCGTATTGCGAAACAAAGCTACACCGAGGAAGCGGGTCCGAAAGCGGCGCGGGGCGCGGAGCGCCTCAGCTAGAGGGAACCACCTTTCCAGTACTGGATGCGGCGGAACGCTAGCGTTGACTGGCGTTGACTGGCTGCTCTGCGTCGGGCTCGCTGTTTTATATTGCAGCAGGCGTCGATGTGTGCGTGCGGAGCGATGAGAGGGGTTTCGTATGATGGCGGCGGCGCACTAGCGCCGCGCGGAGTTGCTACAGTTCTAATTTTGGAGTTTTTGTCCATATGGTCATGTCAACCCCATCAAAGCTCGAAAAAATAATAAAAAATATGATTAAAATAGCCTATTCCAATAACCTCGAGACACTGTCAGTATATATCAGAATTGTTACTTTTAGTAACTGAGTAACTCAAACACTAGCAAACTTTAGTAACACCAGCTAACAATAAAATATTCGTAACTATATTTTATTCTTTCTCCAGGGTTGCAAATCTATAGGAGAGCATTACAACCCATCAGGTGGGAGGCATGGAGGTCCAGGTGACCCCAGGGAACGCAGACATGCTGGAGACCTTGGCAACATAGTGGCTGATGAGACGGGCCGCGCCAGATTTAGAATACTGGATGATGTGCTGAAGGCAAGACTTTTTCATACAACTCTATTTTTTCCTGTTTGAACCCGTTGTGGGGGGAGAGGGAAATTTTCCTATTATTTATTTTGTATCTTTATTAACCGACTTCAAAAAAGGAGGAGGTTCTCAATTCGACGGTATGTTTTATTTTTGTGTGTATGTTACGCGATTACTCCGCCAATTGTGGACCGATTTTCAAAATTCTTTTTTTGTTCGAAAGGAGATACTTCTGAAGTGGTCCCATAGTCACCGAGTCAGGATCTGATGATTGGATCCTGCAGAAATCGAGGGTAACCCTAAAATTTTATGGGCCTACACATCGTTTTTTTTTTCGCAAATCTTATGAAGTAATTTATTATTTGGTGTTTTCGCCTTTTACATCACACCTTTTACGTTTTCAGGGGTAGGACATTGTAGCCAGTGTAACTACTGGACATAATGAGACTTAACATCTTATGTCTCAGTATGACGAGCGCAGTGTAATGCCACACAGTACTTTGTAACTCAAGGTGCTGGATGGTGTTGCTACTGTTTATGGTCGTATCGCTTACCATCAGGCGAACGGCATGCTCGTCTCGTCATTCAATGTCATAAAAAAAATAATATATGTCGACTAGGATTTTTTCTTATTTACACTATTCTTAATTAAAATTTATTCAATTAAATTTTAAATTTTTTAGTTGAATTTTCTATAAAGCGTGTTTCTTAGGTTTTTTAAACTATTACTTATTATTCATTTTTTAGTTCTGCTCTACTATGGTCCAACAGATGCCACTAAAAATAAATAAATAAACTATTATTTATTCATTTTTTATTTGAGTTATCTATAAAAGCGCGTTTTTAGTTTAAAATATTGAATTGTCATCGGTCGTTGATAAGTATGCCAAATTTCGATTTAATCAGACGTTTTCAAGGGGGTCAAAATCATGTTCAAAGATTCCGTTACATACATACGCATGAAGCTAATGAAAGCGTGTTAACAAGCCATTATTTCTCGTCAAAAGTAAAGTATAAAAAATGGTTATTGTGGGTTATCCCCAAGAGATAGACGTACCGGGTGGAAGGGAAACGCTCTCTATACCGGAACGGTAAGAGAGAAGATCCATAACATTAACGAAATACTATATTCATTTGCAAAGCGAAGCGATAATACTTACGATATTAGTATTTCCGTAATTCATGCGCGCGCAATGTAAAGCGTACAAAGAACTGGGCGGCCGTCGCGCTGCGCCGGGACCGGCCCGCGGTCGTTAACCCGTCGGCTGATGTACGTGTTTCATTACGATTTTTTTGAAATATTGACCTTTTTGACTACGTTTTTCAGAATAATAGTTTGATTTATCTATCCATACGTGAAGCTGTACAGAAATTTGAGAAAATCCTACTAAAATTGTAACAATGCGATCGTTATTTTTTTAGTGCTATCACGTCAGGAATCACCAATACTATCACCTGTATTCGTTTCCGAGAGCGTTTCCCTTCCACCCGGTATACCATCGCGGACTTTTTTGTAGACCTTTCTTTAAGGTGTACGAAAGTGTAGTACATTATTTTGATCTATCTCGTAGAGTTTAGCCAGCGTCTGCAATGTAAGAGCAAAAAAATGTGTTTATCTACGACATCACATTAAAAACCTTTTAAATTATCAATGTTCCTCTACTATATTATGCATGTATTATACATATAAGCCTTCCTCTCGAATCACTCTATCTATTAAAAAAACCGCATCAAAATCCGTTGCGTAGTTTTAAAGATTTAAGCATACATAGGGACATGAGGACATAGGGACAGACAGCGGGAAGCGACTTTGTTTTATACTATGTAGTGATGAAGATCTTCGGAGATACTTAATCGAACTCTTCAATAACTAACAGCAGATGACTCGCGAATGCTGCAATCGTATATCTATGATTTTTTTTTATCTTGTTTACACTATTCTATAATCAACTAACAAAAAAGCAATAAATAAAAACTTTTTAACAAGAAATAAACGCGACTTCAAAACCACTACAAATCAAAAAATAATTTAAATTTGTATTCGCTTAGTATATACGTATATATCGAGTCAATGCTTATTTAAATTGAATAATGTTTTCGTATATTTGTGTATTTCTTTAGCTTAGCTGGCAATTTAAATCATCATCGACTCCAAATATACGTATATACTAAGCGAATAAAAATTTTCATATTTTTTTTTATTTCTAGTGGTTTTATTTTATGTCGTCAGGTATGGGACATCATTGGAAGATCTGTGGCGGTGAAGGAGAGAAGGGATGATTTGGGGAGGGGGTCGTCTCCCACTTCTGAGGATGACGGGGACAGCGGCCGGCCGTGAGTATTACAACCACCACCATACCACTGGTGGTACTTACTGGTGGTAGGTCTCTTATATGTGAGAGTCCGTCTGGGTGGGTACCACCGCAACGTCTATTTCTACCGCCAGCAGTGTGCATGCACTGTTGTGTTTCAGTTTGAAGAATATTGCAGCCAGTGTAACTACTGGACATAATGAGACTTAATACAGCAATACTTACGCTACCTCGACTTACGCGAATTCGGCGTTACTTGATTTAATTTTCTCGTTGTTTTGAACTCCGCGCAGTCAAGGTCAAGCGGCGGCGTTCGTTTTTGTCTCCCTAAAGCTCCTGATTCTTTGGACCCAGTTCAATTAGAAGATCAAATGACAGTTCAAAACTTGACAGAAGCCCTCAGTTCAATTGAAAAAGACAAAATATCTTGTATGTCTTTATATGCAAAAATGTGCCCCAACTTACGCGAATTTGACTTACACGAATAGCGCTCGGTGCCACTTATCGCGTAAGTCCGGGGTATTACTGTATCTTACGTCTCAGGATGACGAGCGCAGTGTAATGCCACACAGTACTTTGTAACTCAAGGTGCTGGATGGTGTTGTTACTGTTTATGGTCGTATCGCTTACCATCAGGCGAACGGCATGCACGTCTCGTAATTTAATGCAATAAAAAAACGTACAACTTTATACATTATTATATATTTCATATTTGCTTATATGTATGCCCTGGGTCTAAACATCCAATCCAATAAAACATCCTACTATCGACTTTCTTTTTCAATGTTCCCATAAAAAAATGAATATATAAAAACATTATCCAGGCACTACTTGGCCATTAACATGTATAAAAATCATAATATAGGATTAGAAAAAAGTGTGTTCGTTTCAGTGAATTTACGCCTGTAAAGGAGTAACGCTGACTTAGTAATTGTAATAATTGCTAACAGATGCCGCTGGTCATCTTCTTTAAGAGATTAAATAAGGATCTAGGGACAGCCAAATGGGAGAGATCAAATAGGGATCTTGAAATTGGACAGCCGAGAGTTGGGTCGAAATAGCTCAATTGACAGAGCACCGGCACGGTACACTGGAGGTCGCGGGTTCAAATCCCACTTTCGACGGATCCTTTTTCAACTAGCTTTTGCCCACGACTTCGCCCGCGTTAATAAGTTTTTCCGGGCTAAAAGTACATAAAAACCTTCCCGTTGAATCACTCTATGACTATGACGTTGATACAACTCTTAACAAATAATGCATTAATTTCGACCAAATTTGATTACCATAAAAACGGTTCTAGTGAGTTAATCTTAAAAGATAGACATATACTGCCGTGGACTTTTTTTTAGATCATTTCAAGATGAATTATTCTTTCATACATATAATTTTGGTATCTTGAACCGTTTTCGCAGCGCACGCAATGGAAGCCCTCAAGCATGAATAATTTTCCCCGTTTCTTTCACATTTTCCATTATTTCTTCGCTCCTAATAGTTGCATCGTGATGTTATATAGCCTAAAGCCTTCCTCGATAAATGGTCTATTCAACACAAAAATATTTTTTCAATTCGAACCAGTAGTTCCTGAGATTAGCGCGTTCAAACAAACAAACAAACTCTTCAGCTTTATAGTATTAGTATAGATGTTCCCATAAAAAAAACTATATTATTAATACTACTTTTTCCACAGTGTAGCCTGCGGCATCATAGCGCGTTCAGCCGGCATATTCCAAAACCCGAAGAGGATTTGTGCGTGCGACGGCGTCGTGGTGTGGGACGAAAGAGATCGACCCCTAGCCGGTAAGGGGCGAAGAGAAGAGAAGAGGTGCTGCCAAAGAGAAAAGGAGAATGTCAAGCCTTGTTGTAAAGTTTAGGGTTTAGTTTACACACACACACACGCACACACACACGCACACACACACGCGCGCACACACACACACACACACACACACACACACACGCACGCACACACACACGCACACACACACACACACACACACACACACACACACACACACACACACACACACACACACACACACACACACACACACACACACACACACACACACACACGCCCGTTATCCCCGTGGGGTAGGCAGAGGCGCAACTAGTGCACCCATTTTTCTACGTTATTCCGTCCCATGATGTGATAGGGGGCGAGCCTATCGCCATGTCGGGCACAATGTCCAGACTCCAGGCTGGTAGTGAGTAGAAAACCCAATATCACTGTTCGACCCGGGGATCGAACCCGAGACCTCGGCATTGCAGTCATACCGTAATACAACTACGCCACCGAGGCAGTCTCAGGGTCTAAACTAGAGGGTGGATGGGGAATAAGGGGTCGATGTTAATGTAAATTCGACCGTATTTTCATAGACGTAGGGGTCGTATTCTCATTTTTTTTGCATTAAATGACGAGACGAGTACTGTGTGGCATTCCACTGCGCTCGTCATCCTGAGTCATAAGATGTTAAGTCTCATTATGTCCTATAGTTACACTGGCTACAATGTCCTTCAAACCGTAATACAACAGTGCATGCACACTGCTGCTTGGCGGTAGAAATAGACATTGCGGTGGTACCCACCCAGACGGACTTTCACATATGAGAGGCCACCAGTAAGTCCTAATCACATTGTTATAAAAATTTATGTCCTTGTATGTAAAAGCATTTTTGTCGACAAGGGTGTATTATTTAGGGATGAAAAATTTACCCCTAGCAAAGGGCGAAGCGTGGAACGGAAGTGATGCTGCGAGGAAGAACTGTCCACCGTTGTACTGTCAAGTTAAGGGTAAAAAACTGGTGGTAGGACCCTCATTGAGAGTCCGTCTGAGTGGGTACCACCGCAATGTCTATTTCTACCGCCAAGCAGCAGTGCGCATGCATTGTTGTGTTTCGGTTTGAAGGACATTGTAGCCAGTGTAACTACTGGACATAATGAGACTTAACATGTTATGTCTCAGGATGACGAGCGCAGTGGAATGCCACACAGTACTTTGTAACTCAAGGTGCTGGATGGTGTTGCTACTGTTTATGGGTGGTCGTATCGCTTACCATCAGGCGAACGGCATGCTCGTCTCGTCATCAGCAGTGAGATCATTGTCCTGCCCAAATAAACTGTCACGATTGCACATACTCATGTAAGGTCCAAAGTTTTACGTTAAGTTTTTATTTATTGTGATATTTAGTTAATGGTGTTTGTTTAATAAAAAAAAATAAAGTAAATTGTGTTTTATTATGCAGCTATATTTAACACTAGCTTTTGCCCACGGCTTCGCCCGCGTTAATAAGTTTTTCCGGGCTAAAAGTACATAAAAACCTTCCCGTTGAATCACTCTATCCAACACATTTATTTGGATAAAGATAAATATTATGACGTTGCTACAACTCTAACAGATAATGCATTAATTTCGACCAAATTTGATTACCATAAAAACGGTTCTACTGAGTTAATCTTAAAAGATAGACATATAGACAGAAAGAAAGAAAACATATTTATTAGCCACAGCTTATGGCGACGTACAAATGACATGTAGAAAATGTATGTCACAAAAGAAATAAAAATTTAAAGTAAGTAAAGTTTGCACGTCGCGTCGTGGCTGTGACAAGTAGGTGACCACTCAGCATAATGTTGTACTGCGGCGTGAGCCACAGCACAACGCTGGTTTTCAGTGGTCACCTTGGGTGACGTGATATACTGTCAAGGACATTTTTTAGATCATTTCAAGAGGAATAATTCTTTCATACATATATTTTTGGTAGCTTGAACCGTTTTCGCAGCGCACGCAATGGAAGCCCTCAAGGATGAATAATTTTCCCCGTTTTTTTTCACATTTTCCATTATTTCTTCGCTCCTAATAGTTGCATCGTGATGTTAGCCTAAAGCCTTCCTCGATAAATGGTCTATTCAACACAAAAAGAATTTTTCAATTCGAACCAGTAGTTCCTGAGATTAGCGCGTTCAAACAAACAAACAAACTCTTCAGCTTTATAGTATTAGTATAGATGTGACCTGCTGAGCTGCTGTGTTATACATACACCTCGAAGAGGTAAGCTTGAAGGCATGTGTAAGCTGAATTCATTGCCATGACAACGCTTCAACAAAATAAACCGTGATCTTTTGTTTGTATATGTCGGAGATAAACTATTTATTTATTTAATTAAACAATTATTTATTTATTTAAACAATAATTCATTTAAACACTTATTTATTTCAAATAATAATATTTACTGGGTAGAAAATAGAAACACTAGTGGAATACAATATGTGATCGCTTCGGGCGCCGAAACAAGACAGTGGGGCTAGGACGTGAAACGAAAAACACGATGCGTCTCCGCTTTGTTTTATTGGTCCGTGGGCCAGTAACAGATTTCCATGACCAAGTTCCTCTCAAACGATAATTGGTGAGACGCATGAGAGAGAGGTGTATCATAAAGCCTCGTGAACGTCAGCTGCGGCTCCGTGGGTGCCATGAGCGGTGGTAGCCTCTCAAACACGTAGAAAAAAAATAACATTCAGTCATTTCCTCCCAACTAAGAGTCATTTTCATCAGCTAACCCGATACCTTGTAGAAAAAAAATAATCAGCTGAATGTAACTTGGGACATTATGCGTCAGCCGGTCAATCAAACATGTAAAAAAAATATATCATTTCAGTGATTTCCTGGGAACGCGGCCGTCTCCATTTGGCGCGGTCGAATGGAACCTCACGCGTGATTATCTTCCTTAATAGGCGTTCTTTCAAGGAACGCGCGATACTTTCGCGTTAATTTAAAATAGCATAACAGTTGTGTAACATGCACTAGAACATACTTTGACATGATCGTAATGCGCAATTGGCATATCGCATCTTTAGAACGAAAACGACACAACTAAAAAAAAATCGGAAATTGAGTTATCGTCATAAAATTACTTAAAACTGGTCCCTAAAAAGGCTCAGTATAACGGTTTGGTCCTTTTCCCACTTGAATATGGCTGTGTTTGAGCTATTGTTGTATTGAGAACTTCGTTTTAAGTAATTTTATAACGATAACTCAATTTTTTTTAAATTGTGTCGTTTACGTTCTAAAGGTGGAATTATTTCTTTCCAAAATATTGTTTTCTTTACAAAATATAAGCATGCCGAAACGTCTTGTCACTCGGACGTGTCAGATCAAACAACAACTTATTACCAATTGGTAATAACTTTTGGATGAATAATTTGGTCGTGATGTCCGGTCCACCTATAACTAACTATACTGTTTAATGTATTTGCTGTGAGTACTGTAGATGTCCCAGCTTTAGAGCGGCAAAATAAATCAATCTCTAGTAGACATAATGTATTGAACTATACACTATGTCTACTTGAGATTGATTTGTTAAAATTAGTTTACCGACCTAGGACGAATTGTTAAATAAAACACAAACTTGATTATTCCGTTTATTGTAATACAACAAAAGCATCTAATACTTATAAATATTGATAGATTAGTCTACACCAGGATATGTGGACACAAAAATGAAGAATAGACTTGGTGATAGGGTACCTTTGATGAAAGGGTACTAGAGTTTCAACCAGGTACCAAAGTTTAGAATTTTTGGTACCTGGTTGAGTACTCTTAGCTAAGAATAGAGGTACTTTGTAATTTTTGATGAAGGAGTACCCTTTCAACTTTGCTATCCAATTGAGTTGCCTTAATTTAGAATAGGTGTGCCTTTGTCAACTATTGGTTAGCGGGTACTCTTAAACTTTGGTAACTGGGTACACTATGATTATGATCTACCTTTGTGTCTGTATAAAATTAATATAATATCTAAAATAGTCCTGATCCTATCCTAAATAAGTCTTGTATTTTTGCGAGGGATTTAACAACAAAATTCAAATTCTTGAACCATGTTGTGCAATTTGTGGGTTGCACGTATCATTTCGTGTAACGCAGTCCATTTGTGGATCACACAATTTCATTACAATTTTATCTCACCCATAAATATACATAAATATGAAATAAAAAAAATAAAAAATATCTGTGTTATATTACTACACGTTTTTAAAGTAATTATTTTTATTTTAAAACTTGAAACAAGTTTCAAGTCATAAACTTTGATTTTAAGCATTCAAGAACGCTTTTGAGATACACGTTGAGAAAGAAATAAAGTTAAATAAAATAGAACCTGCACTCAAATTAGCATCTCATTAGAAAATATTAATTATGATTTACACTACTTTTGGTGAAAAGGTACCGAGCTTGGGTACTTTTGGTGACTTAGGTACTGTTGATGGGGTACTTCCCAGAATCTTGTCTCCGTATCAAAGGCCAGTATAGCAACAACTATTTTTCAATTTGCCCTCAGACCTCACATCGTAGGGTCGACGCAATAATTTTATTTAAGCTTTCAGAATGGATTTAGTATAATTCATAATACCATCCCTGTACAACAAACCTACTACTGTTCACGGACTTCTTCTGAAAAGGTTTGGTTCACCTCGCTGCACTTATGACAGACTTCACATACCTTCGAAATTATGGAGAATAGGGCCCATCTTATATATGATTTTGTACATTATTCTATACTGGATTTTGCCCGCGGTTCCGCCCGCGTTTAAAAGTTTTTCCGGGATAAAAGTCCCGCTTTTTACTTTCCCGGGATAAAATTCAGCCTATGTGTTAATCCACGACATGAGCTACCCGTTTGCCAAATTTCATCGAAATCCGTTCAGTAGTTTTTGCGTGAAAGAATAACAAACATCCATACATCCAGACATCCATACATCCATACATAATAATAATAATAATAATAAGTTTATTTATCATAACAAAGTTTTGGCGTTTACAATATGTGGTCGCTGGAGCCTCCTTTTAAACATAAGCGCCTGTATTAGGAGACACCGCTCTTCCATAACTTAAAACTTCCATAACTTACGTCTTACATACTTACAAACTTTCGCGTTTATAACATTATAGTAGGAAGTACCGATAGATAGTACGAAAAAGAAGCCGTTCTGCGGAAACTGCATTAAAATTGGTTAAGAAATGAGGCAGTAATTAATATTTCAAATATTGCAATAGGCAGCACTGGGCGCGTAGTGGGGTTAGCACTTCATCTCTTTCTTTCGCACGCGTTGTAACTCTCGATAACGTCATATGTGGGTACTGCGCGTCTTTTCTAATTATTGTCACTTATCCTTTCGAAAGAAATTCAATGGCTTATAACTTGTTGATTTTTACTCGATTTTAATAATTCCTACTGGGTTAGAATGAATTGCGCCAATTTTGAAAATTCTTTTTCCATTTGATTTTGGATAGCATACATTTTTCACAATTGTATTTAAAAACTGACTGACTGCCTCGGTGGCTTAGTTGTATTATGGTACGACTGCAATGCTGAGGTCTCGGGTTCGATCCCCGGGTCGGGCAAAGTGATATTGAATTTTTCTATCCAGTATCAGCTCGGAGTCTGGAATTTGTGCCCAATATGGCGATATGCTCGACCCTATCACATCATGGGACGGAATAACAGCGAAAAGTGGGTGCACTAGTTGCGCCTCTGCCTACCCCTTCGGAGAAAAAAAGGAGTGAGTGAGTGTGTGCGTGCGTGTATTTAAAAAAAGTAGTTAACTACCCTATAGTACGTTACAAAGTTTTGAAATTTGGTGGAATGGGTGGCTGTCCAATAATAGCAATACTGGGTTGTGACGTCACCAAGTGACATCGGCCATAACACTGCCTGCGTGCGAAAGAGAGAGCGCGATATCCCCGCCACTCCCCCACTTTTGCTCACAAGAATATTTAAAAAATGGAATAACTGCTTTATTTTTCAGTCGATTTTGATGCTGGTTTCACAGAAGAATTTCTTTTTCGTATTTTCTGTTACAACAAAAAGAACGCACAAAATCAAACATAAAATTATCCTATTATGACCAATTCCAATAAACAGCGGACAGAAGAAACTGGTTCCTATACTTATGCAATAAACTATCTCCGAATTCATTTTGCTGATAAGAATAAATCAATCAAAATGTGACTGAAAGCATACTAAATCGTATGCTTTCAGTCATATTTTGATCGTATCAGTCTTGACAGAGTGGCGGTTTTTTTTTTTGTTAATGGCCCTACTGCCAGTAGCCTGACGCGAGTCGGCTTTTGGCCACACCGGTCTTTAGGGTGAACGCAGAAGGCGCTCACAACCCTTTGAATTAGGTGACCATGCTGAGGGCAACCCACTAACGGGTTACGAACCTCGGCTCAGGACGGCCACTGAGAGAGGATGAGACATCAACGATTAGGGAAAGATTGGTTTTTAGGCCTAATCCTATTAGATTGTGTTGTCATCGGCACGCGGGCCGGAACTGCTAGGGGGTCCGGAGGCGACGGGGAACGCGGCGACGTCCTCGACGGCGAGGACGGAACTGCGGTCTTATGAAGTGTTGGAGTTTAAGAACTCGTTCTTACGGCGGATGGCCAGAGTGATTTCGTCCTCTGGATCGGTTAATACGGAACGCGGCCGTCTCCATTTGGCGCGGTCGAATAGAGTATATATTGACGCTTTACGGACTAACGTGTTTGGGTGATTTACCGCCCAATCGAAGTAGCGTCTGCCCGTCGGCCATATGCATGAAATGCCTGATGGTCGGCATGTTGGTGTCCACATGGAGGTTGCGGTTGCGAACGTACCACGGGGCACCAAGAGCATGTCTCGTCATTCTGTTTTGTAAGACCTGCATACGCTGTAAACGAGCAGGCGGTAAATAGGCGAATACGGGCGATGCGTACGTCATGATAGGTCGAATGCAAGTCGTAAAGATCCTAATCTTGTTGCGGATTGACATTTTACTTTTCCTGTTTAAGAGCCAATGCAATTGGCCCATCGCGAATGCGGCTCGCGCGCGTACCGCGTTTATATGTGGGATGAAGGTCAACCTCTGATCAAGGGTAACTCCTAGATATTTGGCTGTGTCCGTCCAGGGGATGACCTGGTTGGACATGCGGACTGAGGCGTGGGGCACATGGACTCTCTTTTTCTTAGTGAAAAGGATAGCCCGACTTTTGGTGGGATTGACGGTGATTCGCCATTTGCGGAACCACTCGCCGAGCTTGTCGGCGGCGGCCTGCAAAGTGCGCACCACATTGTCGGGGTCTCTACGTGAGGCGTAGATTGCGGTGTCATCCGCGAAGAGCGCCAGATGGGCGTTCTTTGGTTTGGGGATATCACTGGTATACAGCGAGAAAAGAAAGGGGGAGAGGGCAGAGCCTTGCGGGACTCCGGCCGTGATGGTGTGTCGGGAAGAGAGAGTTCCCTCCACGCGATATTTGAAACCGCGATTCGACAGGAAATCTCCTATGATGTGCACGAGTTGAGTGGGCACGTTGAGAGTGTACAGCTTGAAAAGCAAGCCGTTGTGCCACAACCTGTTGAATGCTTTTTCAATATCGAAGAAAAGAGTACCGGTAGGCATGCCGATTCGAAACTTGTCGTGAACGTGCTCCGTGATACGGAGCACCTGTTTCACGCAACTGTGTCTAGCGCGAAAACCAAACTGTTCCGGAATGATCAGGTTGTGATTGTGGGCGACTTATTTTGAGGCGGTCGAGGACGATCCGCTCGTAAATTTTGCCCAGCGTACTGAGCAGGTTTATTGGTCTATTAGACGACGGTTCGGATGCGGGTTTTCCCGGCTTATGAATACCTATTACAACTGCCTCTTTCCAGACCTCTGGGAAGAGGCAGTTTCAAAAAGCGGCGTTATAGATGGCGGTTAGAATTTTGACTAGATGCTCCGGGAGCATTTAAGCATGCGGGTGGGGTGAGTGGTGGTGGTCGTCATGTAGTGCATTTCGAAGCAGATATAATGCGCCTTACGATCTCTCGCTACACTTCTCTGTCAGATGTTTTTTTAAACCCAGTTAAGTCCTAGGAAAGAGGACGGCTGGCAATGTTAAATATAATTCTGATTCACTTTTGCTATTGATTAAGACAGTTTCGTTCATAGTTAGGGCTGCCATCATCTAAATTGCCGACGCCGGATAAACACGGCAAAAATCCCGGACATTTGGGCGAAATACGAGCATTTCCCCGGACACCTCTGAAAAAATATTTTGCCGTTACTTCTTGAATGCAGGGAAATGCATGAAGTTTTAACTAAGATTTATTTCAATTTGTCGCTCATCTATAAAAAATGGATTTCCCCTGACAGCAAAAGTGTCTGGGTTTTGCCCGGACAATTTTTAAAACCCCGGCCGGACGGCCCCCGGACGCCCTTCAAACTAGGACAAATCTGGGGAAATCCGGACGGATGGCAGCCCTATTCATAGTGCACAATAGCCGAGTTAGGATTGGAACGATCTGTCAAGTCGAATATCCGCAGGTTCAAAACCCAAATACCTCTGATATTTCGGAATTAAGTGTGTATTGTTTATCAGTTATCGTTCGCTTTAACGGTGAAGAAAAACATCGTGAGGAAATAAATAAATAAAAACATCGTGAGGAAACCTACATACCTGAGAATTCTCCATAAGAATTTCAAGGGTAACTATGTGAAGTCTGTCCGTATTACAGCTTGGTGGCCTAAGGCCTAAACCCTCTCAATAAAGAAGGCTCGTGCTCATTGGATGTATGATACAGGGCTGGTATCATACTATGAGAGAGTTTATTGAAATCGCCATCAGGAAATATTCAAATTAATAAAACATGAAATGAAATGAAAAAATGAAATCCTCCTAGCCAGTTTCGGCCACGGCGGCCAATCTCAACGGAGATCAGCCAGGAACGCAGGAGATATTATAGTGCACAAGTGTGTGCGCAATACACAGGTGCACTCGCTATTCCTTCACTCTCATAGTCCGGTGAGACGGCAGACATGACCGGAGAGAGATCAGGCGCAGGACCAACGGCTTTACGTGCTTTCCGAGGCACGGGGGTATCACACCGCCAACTTCCTGACTCCGAGCTGCGACTGAGTAAATTTTAAGATGGAAAAACCCAGTCACAATTTTTTTGGCTCGACCCGGGATTCGAACCCAGGACCTCAGCGCGAAAATCGTACTCGTAATGCGTACGCAATACCACTACGCCACCGAGGCAGTCAATAATAAAACATAATAATATTTACATTAGTCGTTACCACGCTGGTCAGCCTATTCTTCATTTTTCTGAACCGTTTCAATACTTATCTGTACAAAATTGAACACATTTAATTATTGACTAGAAATTAAATTATTTTAAGGTTATCTTTACAATTTGCGAAAAAGATGTCTGTCTTTGACCATCTAGAAAGGACGCGTCATGTGTTTACGGCCGCGAACAAAATATCTGTCCCTTTAAATAATTAATGTAACTAATACCATAGACTAATAATATTAGTCTATGCTAATACATAGAAAGTGCAACACATACTTGTCATTATAAACACATATTAAACCCTATTTTG
This sequence comes from Lapara coniferarum, assembly GCA_949316025.1. NCBI lineage: Eukaryota > Metazoa > Arthropoda > Insecta > Lepidoptera > Sphingidae > Lapara > Lapara coniferarum. The sequence goes on from OX438929.1 coordinate 28,282,796, forward strand.
TTTACGCACATTAATTTGTCAAATACAACATTTTTTATGAACGTGTGCATGAGTCAGTGATCATACAGCCTCTAGACCACAGAACACTAATACTCTCACGAGCTCTAAACGTCGAATAATAGGCGATCGGTTTCGGGAAACACATCTGACTAATGGATCAGATGTAGCTTGTCGTTGAATATTGTGAGCCATAAACACTTCAACATTATCGATTTAATAAATACTAGCTTTTGCCCGCGGCTCCGCACGCGATAAAAAGTTTTTCCGGGATAAAAGTCCCGCTTTTTATTTTCTAGGGATAAAAGGTAGCCTATGTGTTAATCCAGGACATGATCTACCCGTCTGCCAAATTTCATCGAAATCCGTTCAGTAGTTTTTGCGTGAAAGAGTAACAAACATCTATACATCCATACATTCTTACAAACTTTCGCCTTTATAATATTAATAGGATTATAATCGCCCCTTGCACAAAACAGTGGTGTTATAAAAACAAACAGACTTCGGGATTTCAGAAACATAGCATTTAGATACATTTCATATTTATGACAATAATTTGACTTAATCAATTCATAATTAAAAATAATTATCTAAATTCATGTTAGAGAAACGAAATGAAATGAAATAAATTTATTCGAACCCATAAAATGTTTATGTTATGTTATGCCGGCCAATATGTCGCACCTTTAGAACGAAAACGACACAATTCAAAAAATAGAAAACTGAGTTTTCATTTTTAAATGACTAAAAACTAGTTATTTATAAAAATGAAATAAAAAACGGACTGATATAACAGCTTTGTCCTTTTCCTGCTTGAATATGGCTGTGTTTGAACTATTGTTGTATTGAGTACTTCGTTTTAAGTAATTTTATGACGATAACCCAATTTTCTATCTTTTTGAATCGTGTCGTTTTCATCCTAAAGGTGCGATGTGTTATTTTAGCATTGACGCCCGTTACTGTTTTATTATATCTGCATTTCTCTCTGACTTAAGTGCATTTTACGCTATCTCTATTACTTAATAATATACCAACCCTGTATTATTATACTGCCCACTGCTGGGCACGGGCCTCCTCTACTGAGGGGGTTTAGGCCTTAGTCCACCACTGGCTGGCTGGCCCAGTGCGGGTTGGTAGACTACACATACCTTCGAAATTCTTATAAGGAACTTCTTAGGTATGCAGGTTTCCTCACGATGTTTTCCTTCACCGCTAAAGCAAACGATAATTGATAAATAATACACGCGTAACTTCGAAAAATCAGAGGTGTGTGCCTTGGGTTTGAACCTCCGGACATTGTCTCGGCAGACCGTTCCATTACCAACTAGGCTATCGTCCACTTCTATCTCTATTACTTAGTTGTTTAGAAATTACACGACAAGTGGCGCACTCAATAAAAATAGTTGTGTGAAACGTAATGATGTTGGCAGGCCCAATCGTAACGCAGTGACCCGCTTCCTCAAACCTCAAGGTGGCAGATTTAATATGGAGCGTAGAACTAAGGAAGACCATCTCAGTGTATTAAAAAGTGTCCGTTGAAAGGAAGCATATTAAGGTGGCGCTATTGTAGCAAGTGGAAGAATTTTAAATAGAGCGCCACAAATTATTAGAGAGATACTAAATTAAAATTGCTTCTATATTTTTTCTTTTTATATCCTACTAATATAATAAAGGCAAAAGTTTGTAAGTATGTATGGATGTCTGGATATATGGATGTCTGGATGTATGGATGTTTGTTACTCTTTCACGCAAAAACTACTAAACGGATTTCGATGAAATTTGGTACACGGGTAGATCATGTCTTGGATTAACACATAGGCTACATTTTATCTCGGGAAAATAAAAAGCGGGACTTTTATCCCGGAAATTTTTTTAACGCGGGCGAAGCCGCGGGCAAAATCTAGTTAACAATAAAGTCATTAAAATTACAAAGCTGTATCGACAAAATTTCACAAAAAACAATAGTTCATATAATTTCCACTTCCTACACTATCGCTATTCCGATGAGTGTTCGAACTATAATTTGCTGTTTACAAGTGGACACTTTTTCGACTAATCCCCCATACAAGATGGTCCTCCTTACTTCTACCCTCCATAAGAATTACATATACATATATACATATACACTCACGCCTGTTATCCCCGAAGGGGTAGGCAGAGGCGCAACTAGTGCACCCACTTTTCGCCATTATTCCGTCCCATGATGTGATAGGGGGCGAGCCTATCTCCATAAGAATTAATTTGAAGAATATTAGGTGTCTAGGGCTGTATAATCGCTAGCATGAACATTTGATCTTATATTTCGGCGGAAAGAACGATCATACAATCCGTGTCCTTTATATATCGTCTAAGGATAACATATATTCAAGAGTGTTACCAGAAATAAAAAAAAATATCTACATACCCACTTACAATAAATATTAGCAGGTAGGCGTATAAAATATTATAAACGAAATTATTGTCAGATAAAATAAATAAATAAGAAGTTTCCGCGAATATAGTTAAACTATGTACAATGCGATTATAAGATTTTGTGTAAATTTTTGACTTTTAAAGTGACATTTGACATGTATAAAGGTCATTGACGTTCCTATTCTTATTTTAATAGCTTTGTATAATTCTGGAATTCGGTTTTATTAGTGTAAAAGTAACAGGTTAAATGTTTATAACCCGTTACTTTTATTATTATTTTAAAAATAGACTTCCATAGAATGTGGCTAAAATACGTTTCGTTCAACTGTGATTTGTCGGGAGACTGACATGTGACATCCGTTGTGCTCTCGACCAATAACAATCATCACAATTAAACGACAAGGACCTTCTTTTTTGTTATATTGCATTGAGTGACCAGACGAGCATGCCGTTCGCCTGATGGTAAGCAATATGACCACCCATAAACAGTAGCAACACCTTGACTTACAAAGTAAGCTGCTGCTGACTTATAAAGTAAGCTTGCTGCTGACTTACAAAGTAAGCTTGCTGCTTGGCCTTAAAACACTCCCATACAGTTTTATATTTGCTGTGAGCGTCAACAATCGTAGAAAAGCATTTTGGCTACTTGCCAAGAGCTACACTCAGCAGCATAAATATCTGTACAAAATCAAACTTTCAAATCGCCTATATACGCGTTAAGTTAAATTAAAAATATAAAAATTTCGTATGAAGTAAAGCAATCTCTTTTACTTTATTTTTGTGAAGAGAAAAAAAAAGATTAGTAAGAACACAAAAGTATGGAGGCAATTTGAAATTTTGAATTTGTTCAGATACTTAATGCTGGTAACTGTACAAGAACGATATTTACACAGAAAATTATTCTCAGATAATCTGCATAAAAGTAATAATTCATTCATAGCGAAAAGGAAATTCGAACTGAATGGAAATGCGACAAAATCACGCATCTCCTTAGTATGTAAAAGTAATGTTATCCATTCGTAGTGTTGGAAAACCAAATTAATAATAATTGAATATAAAACCGACAAAAACATCCTTTCAAACATCCATCCCTTTTTAATACATCGAGTCTTATTTGACAGGTTTTTCAGTATTTAATCTTACCCCATATAATTTGCACCATTGTAACATAGTAAAAAAAGGAATTAGAGAAGTAGGGGTCTCGAACCTACCGATTTTTCGGTATTTCTACCGATATTGGGTCTGTCCTACCGAAATACCGAAATGACATGATTTTACCGATTTTTAGAGATCCAGAAGATTCTACCGATTTTCAGCAATTCGAGGTCAATATCCCCTTTTTCTTTTATATTTTACGATTCCATTGTTAATATCAGTTAATATGTTACTGTTTGGGGCGGCGGCGGGCAGTACTTTTAAAGAGAAGACAAAATTTGTTTAATATTTTTACTTTGACGAGGGGGGGGGGGGTGCAAACGTGACTCTCGTTACTTGAAATTACCTTCTTTTGTTGGAATAATAGTCCCTAGAGTAAAAAAAAGAGATTTCATTGAATATATTGCTCGTGTTTTTTTTGCATATACCGATTTTTGATCCAAATATACCAAATTTTCTTGGCAACTCTACCGATTTCACATTTTGTCGTCCGAGACCACTGTAGAGAAAGGTAAAGGGCCCCAGGAAGCGTACCTAGGGGCCCGACGCACTTAATCCTACATGTGCCCTACATGTGGAGAACAGAGTGAATGACTTCAGTCTTCCCGGTAGAAAGTGGTGATTTAATAAAAAATAAAATAAACATAGTAATGATGGGTTTCCACGGGATTTTAGCTTCAGGAGCCGTCAAAATTTTGAAAATAAAGTTTTTGGCGTATTGTATGGCCGTTTTTTCCTTAATTTAAAAAATATTATGGGGTAAATTTCAGTCAAATGCTATACAGTGCTTTTTAAAACCCAAAATTAATATCTATCGTTACCAACGCTACTTAAACAGATTATTTGTTTTATTAACGTATTTTAAAACTCATAGAAACTTGAAATAATGTTGAAGGTGTGATTGTTTTGTCATTACAATGGGCTTGAAACTATATCCCCCTGCTTAAATATTAGGGAATTGTTTACATATTTTAAATAAACATTTTTAGTTTTTGATTTATTTCTTTGTTTTTAACGTCTTAATCTATAATATCTTATAAATTAACTATAGGTATTGCACACACATTCAGTATGAAAATTAAAAACATTGGAATTCCAGTTAATTTGTCACACGTTTTTACACCATTTTCGTTATTAATCTCTTATGTGGCCTTTGACTCCTCAAGCCCCGCGACGGACACCGGTGTCCATATATACCTATAGGGTGTTCCCATACATCTATATATATAAGCGGGACTTGAAGGGAGAATAACTCCAGAAGTTTTTCAATAAAAAAAAAACGAGACTTGAAAATAATGGAGTGACAATGAGTCACTATCAAATTCCTTAGTGCCTTAACAAATAACATATTTTTTGATAACCCTTCACGCAATTAATTAGGGTCCCACGAAAATATATATTAAATAAGCTCTCTTACATTCCGCGTAGTACAGAACTATTTTATTCAGCATCGAATACTGACTACCCCTTTAGGGGTAAAGCAAATAATTGGACTTAACACAAATCACAGCTAAGTTTAAGGTTAACTTTTATATGTTTGGGGAAAATCTAATATAGATAATTGCCCAAATTATGCATAAGAAAATTCAAACATCGAAACACATTTGTGTCAGTCGAAGGAACAGTGGGGCTAGGACGTGAAAAAAAAACACGATGCGTCTCCGCTTCGTTTTATTGTGATTGGTTCAGAGACTGACGTATCGGTATTTTGATGTTTGTGATTGATCGAGAGACCGATACGTCAGTCTCTCAACCAATCACAATAAAACTAAGCGGGGACGCATCGTGTTTTTTTTTCACGTCCTAGCTCCACAGTCCTTGCAACTGTCGCGTCGTGCATCACCTTTCAAAGGTCCATATTTTTAAACAAAGGCTGGCTTCGACTGCAGTTGAATCGATGCGCTCAACCAAATCACATTTAAGCCCCATTTGATTAGAGCAATTTTCTTTCCACATACGTGAGATCCTTAAATCGTCCCATTTGAACATGCGCAATGTACGATACATACATACATACACTCACGCCTGTTATCCCCGAAGGAGAAGGCAGAGGCGCAACTATTGCACCCTCTTTTTGCCGTCATTCCGTCCCATGGTGTGATAGGGGGCGAGCCTATCGCCATATCGGGCACAAATTCCAGTTTCCAGGCTGATATTGAATAGAAAAACTCAATATCACTTTGCCCGGCCCGGGGATCGAACCTGAGACCTCAGCTTTGCAGTGGTATTGTAATACAACTACGCCACCGAGGCAGGCAGGCAAATTACAATGTACGGTAATTGCTGGCAATTATTGATCCGTTTAAATAACACTTAAAAGACCTCGCTCTAAATACCTTTGTGAAGATAAAAATTAAAATCAAATAACCTAGTGAGGCTTTCGCCTATTTCTAGACACACTCATTATTTATCCCCGATGCGGTAGGTAGGTAACCAGAGCATCTTGTCACCATGTTTGGTCCCATGATGATACAGGGACCTTTTCTTTCTAGACATGACTGCTTCAATTTAATAAGAAAGAGACAGTACCCCACTAAAGTCTAAAGTGAGACAACAAATATTATCTAGTCATTGCGGCCCTGATTCCCTATTCCACATATTTTGACATATAACAAGTACGAAATGCGCCTCATTATAACAAATGCAATTGGCATGCAATGCCAATTCGATATCGAGTTTATACCAAGAGGACTTAATCGCGTGCACATGATGATCAGAAGGCTTAGAATGTGAAAAAAAAAAACACGATGCGTCCCCGCTTTGTTTTATTGTGATTGGTTGAGAGACTGACGTATCGGTATTTTGATGTTTGTGATTGATCGAGAGACCGATACGTCAGTCTCATAACCAATCACAATAAAACGAAGCGGAGACGTATCGTGTTTTTTTTTTCACATTTTGAGCCCACAGAATGGTTCAACGTTTAAAGGCACACACACCCGAAAACACTGCATTTTACCAGTTACACGTACAAATCGCAATATTTTCCTAAAAGCAGTAATTAACATTATTATCACCCAAAAACACCAGGGGTCCTTAATTAAATACGTTCGTAACACTTTACAACATAAACTTTGCCTGAACAATAATCATGCACGCCGAAAGGGACAGAAAAGCCGTCAAGCATCTCTGTCTAACACACGTGTTGTATAATCTTGTTTCATCTCTCTGAACTGTCATTTCGTGATGAACCAACATGAAGTATTAATAATGTAAGCATTCGACGCTAATTTTACCAAAGATTACGTAACACGGAGTTTACACTGACATAGAGAGTAATGCTCTTGGTACGTGATCTTTATACTTAAAGTAAAGTATGAAGACCACGGTCATCTCACTTTTACTAACATCGGCTGAGTTCAATAAATGCGTATCGCCACAGGCCAAAATCGACCTTACGGCTAAATAAAAGTACTAATATTGATTAAAATTTTACACGGACATACCATTCGTATCACCTTGCATTTTTAAAAAATCGCAGTAATCAAAGTACGCGCTATTTACTTATTGGCGCGACCGAGACTTCTGTCATTTTGGAAAGTGCAACACACACCGTTTTGTGTAATTTTGAACGCACAGATAAAGAAAATTAAACCGATTGTCTGTTTTACGCACTAATATGCCAAAGGCACCAGTTTTAATAAACGTGTGCATGAGCATTTGAATTTATACTTTGACAGAATGTAAATTATAGGAGCCGTCCTTATTATTTTGTCTAAGAGTGTACCAGCAATTATAATAAAGAATGCAAGCTTTAAATAACATGTATTGTAGCTAATGTTATTATTACTAGGAATTAATTTAGTCGATGGGCTACAATTTATGTTTTGTTATGCTTTGCTCTTTGTGCAATTAAAATAAAAAATCACACAGTAAATATTGAACCATTGCGATATTGAACTAGTCGAGCTCTACTGTTAAAACTGTGATAGACAGTCATAAATACGTCACTAGTGTTATTGTAAAATACCCCATTTTCATTTACCCCAACTCATTTATCTTGTTTTTCGTTTACCCCTTTTCAAACATTACACAGGGGGCTAGGATGTGAAAAAAAAAACACAATGCGTCTCCGCTTCGTTTTATTGTGATTGGTTGAGAGACTGACGTATCGGTTTCTCCGGTCAACCACAATCATCAAAATACCGATACGTCAGTCTCTCAACCAATCACAATAAAACGAAGCGGAGACGCATTGTGTTTTTTATTCAAATCCTAGCCCCCCAGTTCATTTTAAGAGTAGGTGTAAATAATGTGTATTTACAAACAATACTTATCGAATTGTAAAACAAAATTTCTATAACAATAAATTAGACCGATAATAGCTAAAAGAAGTTTGGGTCAATGAAATATGCATATAAAAAAATGAAAAAAAAATGATAATAAAGTTTGATTTATCAGCTAGATCCGATTATAACTAACCATCAGAAACTGCTTGCCATTTACCACCTCAGAAAACTATAACCACTTGATGTCTGAGCTGGTAACTTGATGGTCACTTTGTACCAGGGAAACATAGAAAGCATGAAGACTAATCACGTAAAAAGAAGTTCAATTGGACGTCGATGTACAATCAGCAGCACAAATATCTGTACAAAATCAAAATTTCAAATCGCCTATATACGTGTTAAGTTACACTGAAAAAAAATCTTCGTATATGTAAAGCAAATCTCTATTATTTTATTTTTGTGAAGAGAAAAAAAAAGAAAAAGATTAGTAAGAACACAAAAGTATGATAATTTTAAATTTTGAATTTGTGACTGTACCAGGAGACCATAAAATGTATGAAGATTAATATTTAAATACCAAATAGCATAAATATGTAAGAACAGTTTATGTTTGGACGTCGCAAGTACCAGGGCAGCATCGCACACAAGGAGAATTACATCTCCTCGAAATTATATTATCCTATTAAGTCATATTGTTATACAAATTTCACTCCAAATACACCCTGGTGTAAAACCGGGGTATTACCATAGCTAAAACCCTATTTTACTGATATCCTTCAATCTACCGAGGAGTCGGAGTCTTCGTTCTTGGTGCTTATGTGGAAGGCGATGACCGGGATCGTGCCCAGGACCATGCAGGAGCCCATCCCGTAGAAACACCAGGAGTACCCGCCGGTGACGTCACGGATTAAGCCTAGAAAAAAAATGGTGTTACATTTTGGTCTCTATTGTACTGGCACGCCATAATGGCCGTTTTGACAGATTACAATAATGAAGTGAAATCTCAATTCGTTATCGAAAAATGATTTTATTTTTAATGGAAACATTGAAAAAGTAACAGGCGAAAGCTGGATTTGTACCCGCGACCTCCATTTTTCCATGATTTTATTTTCAATGTTTCCATTAAAAATAAAATCATTGTCCAGGCACTACATGGTCCTTAAATGTATAAAAATCATTATACAGGTTCGTTATCGAAAAAATCCGTCAGAGATCTTACAAGTGACGATCGTATTGGATTTCATTTTTTAAATGTTGAATTTCGAAAAACAAGTGTCGAGTTGTGTCATCTGCATACATCTGTTCACTCCGAGATTTTGTTGCTCTCCTTATATACTTACACACACACACGCCTGTTATCCCCGAAGGGGTAGGCAGAGGCGCAACTAGTGCACCCACTTTTCGCCGTTATTCCGTCCCATGATGTGATAGGGGGCGAGCCTATCGCCATATAGGGCACAAATTCCAGACTCCGAGCTGATACTGAATAGAAAAACTCAATATCACTTTGCCCGACCCGGGGATCGAACCCGAGACCTCAGCTTTGCAGTCGTACTGTAATACAACTACGCCACCGAGGCAGTGCTCCCTATATCACCAACCAAATTATGAGAAGTGAGCGTGTTATGCCTCCGACAGCGTTTGTGAATACTGTCAACTAAGATTATTCAAAACCAAAATAAAATATTCAAATTAAAATCTCATTTTTATCTTTTCAGTTCTTTAATGAATTTAATAAAGATGGTGGTAGGTCTCTCATATGTAAGAGTCCGTCTGGGTGGCCACCGCAATGTCTATTACTACCGCCAGCAGTGTGCATGCACTGTTGTGTTTCGGTTTGAAGGACATTGTAGCCAGTGTACTGGACATAATGAGACTTAACATGTTATGTCTCAGGATGACGAGCGCAGTGTAATGCCACACAGTGCTTTGTAACTCGAGGTGCTGGATGGTGTTGCTACTGTTTATGGTCGTATCGCTTACCATCAGGCGAACGGCATGCTCGTCTCGTCATTTGATGCCATAATAAAAAAAGAGATGGTAGATATTCACGCAGTCGGTTTTTTTTTTTTTTTTTTAAGCAATTTTTTTTCGTATTATTTACTTACGTTTAGAATAATTTTCAAAGTCGATCATAGTAAGTGGATGTTAATAGCTACAGCATATTTCTATACAATAATCTCATAGAATCTCACCAGCAGTTGGAGGTACGGAGACGGCAGCAAGACTCTGGAACATCCTCACCAGGCCGTAGGAGGAGGCGATCCTGGCCGTCCCGAAGGCATCAGCCAAGAGTACTGGCACCAGGAGGAACCAGCAGCCCAGGCAGAGGCCGTAGGCGCCTGGAATTAAAGAGTTCTGTAGAATTTGTTTTTGATGCAAAATTTTAATAAGCCGGTGTGGAAATTGCAGTCGTACCGTAATACAACTTCGCCGCCGAGGCAGTTATTTATCAATAATATATAATAATACCAGCCCTGTATTATACTGCCCACTGCTGGGCACGGGCCTCATCTACTGAGAGGGGTTAGGCCTGAGTCCACCACGCTGGCCTAGTCCGGGCAGACTTCATATACCTTCGAAAATCTTATAGAGAATTCTCAGGTATGCAGGTTTCCTCACGATGTTTTCCTTAACCGTTAAAGCGAACGATAATTGATAAACATACGCACGTAGCTTTGAAAAGTCAGAAGTGTGTTGGGTTTTGAACCTCCGGACATTGTCTCGGCAGACCGTTCCATTCCCAACTAGGCTATCGTCCACTTCGTTATTTATCAGTATGGCTATAATTAATAAATTTACATAATCTGGCAAAATCTCATTTCACCTCTATCACTTATCTGGCTCACTAATTCATCAGGGTACTCTAAACCATAAACTACTAGATTTAGATTAGTGATATTGTTAGAATTACTAAAACATGACAAAAACAAAGTGAAATTTTAATTCAGATCATGTAGTAAAAAACATTGAGGCAGGTGAATGAGTTAGTAGTCATTTTCGAAAAATCATCCTGTCGCTGTTGGGTCGCACAGAACAAATAATTATAATTTACAAATAATTTATTTTTTCAATCTTACGCTAAAATATATACACATGACACAGTGGTACCCGCACTAGGCGAACCTGTATCGCGGGCTACGTGAGAGTATTACCAAGATATATTTTAACTCAGATTGTACAGAGTGAGCCAAAAAAGAACGATAATCAGAAAAAAAAACAAAAGAAACAAGAACCGAATTTTATTTAAGAGCCTATGTGAATAACATATGGAATCGTGATGGGCGTGACTTAGCGTATTTCAAATGCGAGGCGCCGCACGGCCCCGCTGAGATAGATCGCGCGCCTCGGCCCTCGTCGCATCGCGTCGTTGCGACAGGTCGTTGCACTCAAGCCCGCGAAAAGATCGTCATTGCAAATGCATGTCTGTGTTGTAAATATTATAGTTATTATAATTTCTAATAAATTTATAACTTATAAAACATAGAATTTATTTTAATTCGTTTATAGAACCATTATTATGTCACTATTATCTACCTAATTACTTGAACATTATGTAAAATGACATTGTAAGTTATCTAAACTCATCGAAAGTATTATTCACTTATAGTTGACTTTTGTTGACAAGATAAAATTTGGTGTGGTGGTAGGTTCGAGTTTTACCCCTACGTAGGTCTGTATGTAGGTAAAAAGCAAAGCAGTATGAAACTTCTGTAATATGTTTTAAATTATATTTTGCTTTGTTTTGATTTATTCTTGTGGACTTTCCTAACTTTGGTGGACATAAAATAAATAATAATACAATAAATGGCGTCACTATTTTTCGGCCCGACTCGGGATTCGAACCCGGGACCTCAGCACAATAGGCGTATCGTGTGTGCAACTACGCCTTGGAGGCAGTCAAACATAGCATCACACCTTTTCTCCTCACATTTCGTTAGCAATTTTAGGTCTTATCAAATAGGAGACGAGCTTATTGCCACATACCGGGCCCAATTCAACAGACCGAGCTGATACTGGACAGAAAAAAATAGTGTTTGCCCGACGCGGGATTTGAACCCGAGACCTGAGCGTGGAGGCCGTACCGGGCACGTAATACAACTACGAGTTGCGACATCAAGGTAGTTTCGACAAGTCATTCACGATGAAACTTCTTCCCTGGAATGTCAGGTCTATTTTACGTAAATGATGCTTCACTCTAGTGCCACCATGCAATTTAAAAATCGAATTTTGTATGTAAAGGACGTTCGAAATTTATGCAATGCAATAAAATTACATAGCTTGATATGAAGATTGATTACATTATTATGGTTGAATAGTCACTATATAGGATATAAATGTTACAAATGTTGAAGGCGGCCGCTACCTATCTAGATAATTTTTATAATTTTTAATTTGAACTGTATGTAATGTGGGGTAAGAAAAATATAGCAAGGTCATTCTTACTACGCGGGTACTTATGCTTATAGAAAATTTGAAATGTTAATTACTTACAATTTTTTAAATATTTTTGATATTTTGTACAGAAGAATAGACCGATGTTTGCTGCAACAGCTACTTCTTCAATTCTAAGGCATTTGTTTTTGTTTTGCAATATGGAAAAAAATGAAATCCTCCTAGCCAGTTTCGGCCACGGCGGCCAATCTCAACGGAGATCAGCCAGGTACGCAGGAGATATTATAGTGCACAAGTGTGTGCTTTGTTATATTGCAATTTGCAATATAACAAAGCTCCGATATCCTTATTGAACTGAATGAAAAATAATGATGGCCATATTTTAAAAGGAGACGGGAAAAACTTCATAGAACTTTGGGCTTAGTGTTACAGAGATAATTTATGCATTATTTTATAGTTATATTAGAACTATTTCCAAATGAGAAAGAAAAATCTATCTGTCCAATGGGAGTAAAGAAAGAACCGCTGTAGAGTAGAGCTTCTAAATCATTTTTCGGTGAATAACTTTTTTTTACCTGATGACATAAGATGTTCACAGTACCTAACCATTGGATTGCCCTATTGAATAGTGAACAGAGCTAGCTTAGACAATAACCAGAATTGAACATATCACATGGAATCGACGAGGACTGATATAAATATATAATGGCTCATTTACACTCTCGCGCGAGTGGTACGCCGAACACAATACGAGCCACGACGCGAGGTGTGAAGCTAGAGTGTTAGTGAGTCAATAATGTATTTCAATTTGACATTACGTCGGGAGCGCTGAACAAAGTTGCCAGTAAAATTAAATAATATCGACCAATATTAAATATCCCAAAAAGTTAAAATGTCTTTTTAGTTTAATTTCTAAAATACCTATAGTTTTTAATTCTTATTCTTTTTCAGCCTTTAAAAGGCTACTATTGCACATAGGTCTCCCCCAAAGAATTATTAATACTATTATGTCAATATTATTCTTGTTATACATGCTTAGTATTCTTTGAGTATGTAACCAACGCTCTAAGTTGGTGCCAGCGCCGTGTGTAATATTACACGAACCACTTGGTGCCACTTTTCACCTTTCTATAACTCAAAACCTATTTAAAGTAAACACATAAAACTGTGTGAGTTTAATTATATCTATAAGGACATCTAGAAGCCCAAATTTCATGAAGCTAGCTCAAACGGTTATAAAGATGTCAAAATCGTAAATTTTTGTACTGACTGACAGACTTATAGTATCTAAACCTAACCTACTTCCAGATGACCTAGAAGGATGAAATTTGGAATCCAGCTCGGTAATTATGTGTAAGCGTAAGAAAAAATCTAAAAATAAAAAAAGTTAAAAATACAGGGGTCCACATAAAAAAAAATATATTTTTAATGGTAGCGTTGGAACCGTTACAAGCAAATATTTGAAACAATCCCAATATATGTTTTATTATATTTGCTTTATAACAGAAATATAAAGATAAAGTTAAGCCAAAACATTTGTGGTGTCCCCATAAAAAAACACTTGTAATACGCGCTAAACAGCCGGCCAACGGTGTGTCGTCGGCGGCGCGCGGCACCACACAACTCAATACCTACCTAGTTTTCTTTACAAAAAGTAATGATATCCCACCAAAAACATAAATGTAAAAGATATCACATTTGTAAATACCAGCAACTATTATAGGTATTCAATAAAGCAAACAAATAGAATTTAATACTTGTTCATAATGTTATTTTGTTCCTATAAATACATATTTAGATTTTGCATAAAACTTGGCACACATTTAGGTCTCCATTCTTTTTGCGGCGAAGCCCACAGCTAAGCATAATTTTGGTATTGAACTTGGCTATCCTTTTTTACATTTATGTTTTTGGTGGGATATTTTTAAATGGAAGACATAAAAATAGAAGAATATTGATACATGCTTCAAAAGTGTAAGGTCAAGCCCAATTTAGGCCGTCTCCTTTATACCTATTAGAGTTTGTGGCCAGTCATGTCCAGCGGATTTTGATTTTAAAGCCAATAGCCTTTAAAGAAAAATAAATCTAAATGGCGGCCTTTATTTAAAATTCTAACATTACATCTGCCTTTTGTGCACAAAACAATGCCCAGATATCGATTTTGAGTTCGATTGGCCTTAATACAAAAAACTTCAAAATGGTGGCTACTTTTTTCAATTCTGACATTGGATCACTCTTTTGTTAATAATGTTACACCCAGATATCGATTTTGCGGTCGATTAACCTTAAAACAAAGAAATTCAAAATGGCGGCCACTTTTTTCAGTTCTGACGGTGGATCTGCCTTTAGTAACTAAAGTGGTACTCAGATACCGATTTTGAGGTCAATTGGCCTTAAAATAAAGAAATTCAAAATGGCGGCCAATTTTTTCAGATCTGACATTGGATCCGTCTTTTGTACCTACAGGCCTGCCCAGATGTCGATTATGAGATCGAATGGCCTTAAAACAAAGGAATTCAAAATGGCGGTCATTTTTTTCAATTCTAACATTGGATCCGTCTTTTGTACCTACAGGCTTGCCCAGATATAGATTTTGAGGTCGATAAGCCTTAAAACAAGGAAATTCAAAATGGCGGCCACTTTTTTCAAGTCTAACATTAGATCCGTCTTTTATACATAAAGGCCTACCCAGATATCGATTTTGAGGTCGATTGGTCTTAAAACAAAGAAATTCAAAATGGCGGTCACTTTTTTCAATTCTAACATTGGATCCGTCTTTTGTACCTACAGGCTTGCCCAGATATAGATTTTGAGGTCGATTAGCCTTAAAACAACGAAATTCAAAATGGCGGCCACTTTTTTCAAGTCTAACATTGGATCTGTCTTTTATACCTAAAGGCCTGCCCAGATATCGATTTTGAGGTCGAATGGCCTTAAAACAAAGGAATTCAAAATGGCGGTCACTTTTTTTAATTCTAACATTGGATCCGTCTTTTTTACCTACAGGCTTGCCAAGATATCGATTTTGAGTTCGATTGGCCTTAAAACAAAGAAATTCAAAATGGCGGCCACTTTTTTCAATTCTAAAATTGGATCCGTCTTTTGTACTTAAAGGCCTGCACAGATATCGATTTTGAGGTCGATTAGCCTTACAACAAGGAAATTCAAAATGGCGGCCACTTTTTTCAAGTCTAACAATGGATCCGTCTTTTATACCTAAAGGCCTGCCCAGATATCGATTTTGAGGTCGATTGGCCTTAAAACAAAGAAATTCAAAATGGCCGCCGTGTATACCAATTCTAACATTGGCTCTTAACATTTTAGTTATTATTGATTCATAATGTATAAATAAATGAGTACTACAAAAAATCATACTAAAATAATTTTATGGTGTAAAAATTTGAACAGCCTTTACATGCAAAATACGAATTTTTTAAATGTATGAGCGGCACGCAAGCGTCATTTACGCAAAATTGGGCCGGCATTCCAGGGCGTCCCTAGCTATGAATTACCCAATATAAATAATACATACATATACTCTCACGTCTTTTATCCCCGAAGGGGTAGGCAGAGGCGCAACTAGTGCACTCACTTTCCGTCGTGCGTATTCCGTCCTATGATGTGATAGGGGGCGAGCCTATCACCATTTCGGGCTCAAAATCCAGACTTCGGGCTGGAAAGAAAAAAATCCAATATCACTCTGCCCGACTCGGGGATCGAACCCGAGACCTCAGCATTGCAGTCATAACGTAATACAACTACACCACTGAGGCAGAATAAATAACAAAAAAAAAGCAGTGACTATTGTTTTTCAATCAGGGATTCGAACCCGGCACCTCAGCGTACCGATCACTAAATATAACTAAAGCAGGTCTCCGACTAAAAACAATTTACAAAGGTGAAAGGATGTAATAATTACGCTTGCTGCCTATCTTATAGACCTAATAGAGCCTATAATTTTATATTGATACACGGACGTGAGCTGGATACACTATAAAACAGAATTTCCAGGGCACCTTCAAATTTGCCGCGCGGTAGCGCGGACCAATCCCTACACTAGACGGCCAATTCGAACTTTGAAGGCGTCCGAAAATTTCGAGCGCACGTCCGTCGTCAGTAAAGATTCCGGACGACCGCGCCCGGTAATGCTAGAACAAAAAATATCGACCATAGAAACTGACTGCAAGAATCTCAACTGACATTCCGCGCCCCTCTTTCGTCGTCTTCACCCCCGCCAAGAACAGTCGCCATTTTGACCATGTGTCACTTCTACTATTTATGTATACTACTTATTAACTATGGTGTATTTTATTCGTTCTGCGGGATAGGTAACTACGGGCCGAAATTTTATAGTTTCCTTCGATTTTCATAACAATTATTGCAACGGAAACTGGAAAGTCTGACACTTGACATTGGCGAAATCACTGATAAACGGTGGAAGCCACAAAACGAAAAAAAGAAGAAGAAGAAGACCATGTGTCACTGTCAAAAAGGCAAGCGTCGGCCATCACCTCTTTAAATCCACAAATACAGTAATATCCAGTCAATGTAATTTCAACATTTTTAACAATATTACGTAGGTGTTGTGTATCCAAGTGGAATAGTTTACGACAAGACGTTAAATTGCATCAATTTCCCGCAAGGAAAGAGATTAAAATCCGGTGGATACAGTGCATAGGTAGTGAAAATGTTTGTGATACAAAGAACATGTATGTTTGCCATAAGCATTTTGAGCAAAGATTTGTTTACCAGGCAACAAAACGCTTGAAGAGTGACGCCTATCCAAGTTTATTTACAGACTTGGAGATTTCTTCAGGAAATTCGTCATTGGTTTATGAACAAACAGGTAACTTATCTTCCAGAACCGAAGATACTTTTAAGATATAGCTAAATTGTTTTTAATATTATATGTCTTGTCTTTTCTAGTTCTTCTGAAGTACAGAAATCACGATTATGCACGAAAGCGACACATTGACCATACATACTCAAAAACTGAAGAAAGTATCCCGTTTAAAGTGGCATGCTCTGAAGTCAATGGTATGTAGTAATTTATGTATATTGTGTAATCTAAATTCTAACACACACACACTCACGCCTATTATCCCCGAAGGGGTAGACAGAGGCGCAACTAGTGCACCCACTTTTCGCCTTTATTCCGTCCCATGATGTGATAGGGGGCGAGCCTATCGCCATATAAATTCTAAAGTTGCCTGCCATCTGGTGAGCAGCTGGCTTGTCTCCATTAATTAGTCATCAACTTTGCTGTGTGTCTGAAGACAGTCATGGGTAGAATTATAAGCATAAGAATAAGATCTGTCCTAAAGTAATGACAAGGCCAAAAAGTATACTGTGTTATTGATAGATTTGAATAATAATTGGTAAATGTAAGATGTTTTATTGTTTTTTTTTCAGTGATTTGTCAGTCAAGACAGTCTGCTGCTGTGACCTCCGGAACTGAGATCCAGGGTACACAAGGTATTTATTTGTTTGAAGTTTGTTGTATTGTGGTCCTACAAAGTCTTTGTTGACTATTTTTTTATATATAATATTTTGTTTTATTTTCAGTTTCATCATACAAAACTCCAAAAAAGTTGGTCAGAAGGAGATTAATAAAAACATTGGGCACCTTATCTCCACAATGTCAACTAATCTATAATGAATATAAGAAAGCAAAACGTATAATTAATTATAAATCCAGAGCGCAGAAGCCATTGGTATTCAGTAAAGAAAAGTCTTTAGAGGGTTTAACTAAAAATATAAATCCTTTAACTAAGAAAGTTCTGTGGAAATTATGCAATAAAAATAAAAAGGCACGTAGATTTACAATGGATAAAATTAATTTAATTTTATTTAATTATTTTCTTAACTCTGATGTTATTGAAAACTTTTTTGGACTGCCTCGGTGGTGTAGTTGTATTACAGTACGACTGCAAAGCTGAGGTCTCGGGTTCGATCCCCAGGTCGGGCAAAGTGATATTGAGTTTTTCTATTCAGTATCAGCCTGGAGTCTGTAATTTGTGCCCGATATGGCGATAGGCTCGCCCCCTATCACATCATGGGACGGAATGATGGCGAAAAGTGGGTGCACTAGTTGCACCTCTGCCTACCCCTTCGAGGATAACAGGCGTGAGTGTATGTATGTATGTATGTTTTTTGGACAAGTACAGGCATACAATTATTATAGATTTAATAATCCGACTGCCCACTCTTATTAATATTTAAAGCTGTATTAATAACAAGATTTAAAGTTTTAATTGTGAAGGTTTTAGTATCAATATTTTAAATTTACAATCCTTGTTTGAAAATGTGAATTCTGCACCAACGATGAACTCTAAATTAGATAGTTCAGATATAACTGAAAATATTGAGTTTAGTAATGAAGAAAATATTTATGAACAAGCCAGACGAGAATGGTTAAATATTCATTCAAAGGCCTACACAGAAGGGTGGGTAACAAGGAAAGTGCTTTCTAAAATTAATAATTGTGCAGAATGTAAAAGCAATCTTTTAAGTGAATAATAATATTCACAATTTCATAGTAGAAAATGAATATAAAAGTTGTAAGAATGCAAGAAAATTAAGTTATCCCCATGAAAACATTGTTATAAGTTTTGGTAATGTAATTAAAATTACAAACGAATATTTGGAACAACAAGGACATAAAAATAGTATTAGTAAAAACATTAAACAAAGTATATGTTCCAAATATTCTTTTGAATTGCCATTCTCAAAAACTTAGTTCCTGAATATTTGTTAGACATAAGTATTAAACTCTGTATTTTTATTGGTGCAATGTAATAAACAAAATATTAAAAGTGATAGACATCATAAGGGCCGAAAAATATAAATAAAAAAAAATGCAGAAGAAAGCATTGCTTAAATTTAAGAAAAAGTTCAAAAATAAAAATATAAAATAAAAACCTGTTTTATTTCAACATGTAAATTTTTTCCTTAATATTAAATATTTTTTAAATTAAAAGGAAAGAACCTAATCACTAAATAATCAACAAGGCTGTATGGGCCTGAAAAAATATTCCATCATGGGCTGCATAGTTTTGTTCCTTTGCCTTTACTACAAATGTCCGTAAAAAATCAAATAAATGTCATCTGACAAACTTGCAAGTCTCCTTTACGGTTCAAAGATAATGTATCCGACATGGCGGTCTGAACGTAGTTCTTCTGAGTAGTCTGTGCGGACGACTGAAGCCGGCACGGGCCACTCCCATAACAGCGATGGCGTATTTGGACGTCGCGGATGAGAGAAAGTGACGGGAGGCGCACGCGTATGCCGAAATGAAATGGCGTAAGCGCCAAAACAATTTTCTTTTAATTGTGATTATACTATTTAATTCGTTTTAATTGTGTATTGATAAAACTTTGAAAAAATTGTTGTATTGTATTTAAATAAAGTTACGAATGTACATATTCCACAATTTAGAGATAAAGCGTGTTTAAAGAAAATATCAGAGGTAACTTTGAATTTTTTTTCGATCGAGAAAATTTATAGCAATTGTGTTTTGGCTTTGACATATTATTGAGTTATACGTTCAATTTACACATATCCAAAAATCTAACTTCTGATCTTAGTAGTTTACGAGAAATTTGAATTTGAAAGTCCTTAAAGTTCCTGACATAGGCTCTTAATTTCTGAAATTAACCTAAAGGTTTTGTGTTAAAAGATAATTATTTAATACTACCCTATTTTAATAGTTTGCTGCTATATTCAATGCTATGTAGGTACGAAAAGAAATGATTCAGTGGTACAAAGATAAGAGGATCGTAGTATCGCTTACCATCTGACGAGACGGTTGCTTGGTCCCTCATTCATTTGATTAAAAAGTGTCCTACAAACTATATTGCACACACTCACGCCTGTTATCCCCAATGGTGTAGGCAGAGGTGCAACTAGTGCACCCACATTTCGCCGTTATTCCGTCCCGTGATAGGGGGAGAGCCTATGACCATATCAGGCACAAATTACAAACTCCGGGCTTATACTGAATAGAAAAACTCAATATCACTTTGCCCGACCCGGGGATCGAACCCGAGACCTCAGCATTGTCGTACCGTAATACAACTACGCCACAGAGGCAGTCAGTCGAGGCACTACATTGCAGAATATATTTTATCACTTACCTGAAGCAATAGCCAAGGCCCACCAAGACGTCAAACTGGGAAGTGTTAGCACAGCTATCCCGGCCACGAGAATGCTAGAAACATATATTTATACAGAGTCATTTACTTACTAAATGAAACCACATATCGTCGATGAAGTACCAATACCTCCTAACTGACAATTTAGTCCAAAATTACTTTTTTATTACAATAAACATAAAACTCATATTCGCATGGATTGAATTAACTTCTATCCAAAATTTATTTACCAATAAGCTTCTTGAGCTATGTCAAAACATCTACTTAGTGACAGAATTCATTCGTTCGTATGTATTTAACAGTTTTTTTCTTCTGGTGTAAAATTAGATTCTCAACACTTAGGAGGTATTGGTACTTCATCGACGATATTCGTCTGTAACTCTGCTAACATCGTGCTAAAAATTATCAATGAATAACGAATACTTTCGCTAAAAATCTCGGGTGTAGTATTCCATTTTTTATTATTTTGTAGTTTAGTGCGAATGTAGTGTGTGCGTAAGTGTATTTCTGACTGAAAATGTAATGTTGCTGCTGCGAGGAATTCTCCTAGAGCAGTCATAGTGGCATTAGGGCGTGTAAACTTAAAGTTACATTTTATTGATATTTATTTTGTTTGAAACTGACACATTTTTATTTTATATCTATGGTTAAAATAACTTAATGGAAAACATTATTTTCAATGAGACAAGTATGTGGTTTCATTTATTAACGCAATGTCAAAATGACTCTGTATGTAGTCATTTCAAAATTGCGTTACTAACCGAAACAATTTTATTTTATACAGAAAACTAACAGTGACTACTAACATCTCTTACAATTCATATTATAAGACTAAGCAACATTATCAATATTAAAATGTTGCTCTATAAAACTTTTTTTTTTCATGGTTTTGAATGACGAGACGAGCATTCTGTTCAAATCAAATCAAATCAAATCAAATCATTTATTTGTAAATGTAGGTACATATTTGCAATAGATCGTATGATTAATTAAGTCCGCTACATTTTACTTATTTAGAAAGTATACAAATTTAGGGTTTTAAATTAAATTAATTCGTTCGCCTGATGGTAAGCGATACGACCATAAACAGTAGCAACACCATCCAGCACCTTGAGTTACAAAGTACTGTGTGGCATTCCAATGCGCTCGTCATCTTGAGACATGAGATGTTAAGTCTGATTATGTCCTGTAGTTACACTGGCTACAATGTCCTTCAAACCGAAACACAACAGTGCATGCCACTGCTGCTTGTCGGTAGAAATAGACATTGCGGTGGTACCCATCCAGACGGACTCTTACATATGAGAGACCTACCACCAGTGACAGCCCTGTCTGTATTATAAGGTAACGAGGCATACAAACCTTAGTATGTAAGCCTTCCTCCTGCAGAATAGATGAAGGTCGCATAGGTATCCGAGACCCAGTCGTCCACATAGATCTAGTACTGCGCTGATCGCTACTAGGTGACCTGGAATTAAAATAATAATAAAGACTGCCTCGGTGGCGTAGTTGTATTACGGTACGACTGCAATGCTGAGGTCTCGGGTTCGATCCCCGGGTCGGGCAGTGATATTGAGTTTTTCTATTCAGTATCAGCTCGGAGTCTTGAATTTGTGTCCGATATGGCGAAAGGCTCGCCCCCTATCACATCATGGGACGGAATAATGGCGAAAAGTGGGTGCACTAGTTGCGCCACTGCCTACCCCTTCGGGGATAACAGGCGTGAGTGTATATGTATATGTCGCACCTTTAGGATGAAAACGACACAATTCAAAAAGACAGAAAATTGAGTTATCGTCATAAAATTACTTGAAACGAAGTTCTCAATACAATAATAGTTCAAACACAGCCATATTCAAGCAGGAAAAGGACAAAACTGTTATACAAGTCCCTTTTATTATATTTTTATAAATAAGGGACTAGTTTTTAGTCATTTAAAAATGACAACTCAATTTTTTTAATTGTGTCGTTTTCGTTCTAAAGGTGCGATATGTACATACGTACATACATACATAAATACATACGGATCGATTACACAACCTCCTTTTTTGAAGTCGGTTAAAAAAAAACATGTGATTAGAAACACATCGAGCAGACCTGCAGCGGACTTGGTGTGCCCCGCGGCGACGGTGTACGCGGGCAGGTAATACAACGCGTACGGCGACCCGCACGACATCAGAGCCACAGACGCGCACAGCATCCCGAACCGCCACGACTTCAGCAGGGATACGTCCAGGTATCTGGGTATAGACACGCAGTTAAGGCCGGGATCATTTTTTTCTTAAATAAAATTAAATTAAATGAAATGAAATAAATGAAATGAAATAAATGAATGAAAATCTATGGAGATGAATACTTATATATCTATTGTTATAAATCAGAAGCGAGTTTGATTTAAATAAAAACAATTTATCACTGATTTTACATTTACATAAGAACATGTAACAGAAATACTTTTACAAATATGTCGGCAACTAACCGACCAGCATAACAGTCAATGTTCAACTTACTCAACTGAGATCGACGATGAGACCGAGCTCCAATGAGCGTCTGAGCACGAATGAATGCAAATGGCAGTACGGCAGCCTTTTTATACACCCAACTGTCATTACTTTGACGTCACGACTGGTTTTCACAACTGACAACACGCTACAAATACCATTACAAATACCGTCACAAAACTTTTATTCTAACACGGCCTCTCCTGACAGGAGTCCGTCCTCGGGCTCCATCTTCTAGCTCTGAAGATCAATCTCCAGAATGGCAATGAAGTTCCCTCGAAATATCTTCACTCGCCATGACGCTGGATGGTGCAGAAGGCTCGTTAATACACCTCTACGTCCAGGACGTAGTTGTTGATGCTTGACGACGCCACCAGGTGTTTCGGTCTCAGAGGTTGGGCGACGCTAGGAGCATCTGCCTCATCATTTGCATCTGCGTACAAAAACACAAAGCACAATAACATGTCCATAAAGATAATAAGAAAATAAACACCCAGAGTACGTCCCATGTGCTAGGATCACATGTCTGAGTGTACTACAAAGCAGCATCCAATAACATGAAACCATACTGCACTTGAAGTGTATTCGTTGATCAGGATAGCATGCCTGACATAAGACAAAGGCTACGCCTATAGTAAGATAAAACTTTCCTTAAACGTGTTCACCCCTTAAGAGTTTTAACAACTTTTCTATGAAACCTGTAGTTTTACAAAATATACAGCACCCAATACGCTTTTCCGCCATCACGTCCTAGTGTCTTGACTGCTGTCAAATAGTTACTAAACTGAATACAATTCAAATTCTTATCTAAGCGGAGATTAGTGCCAATAACGGTCAGCAGCAATTTCCTCTGGGAAGCAGCTCAGTAGCTGCACTGTACTGCACACCGTCAATGAATCGGAACTGACACGTCACACGTGGCATCACCAGCAGCGATTTTCAATTCCTGCTAACAGAAAATATACGCAGCAGCATCACATCGCTCAGCCATTCCTGACCCTCATGAAGTTAGGTGGAAAATTACTTGGAAAGATTAGATACCCTTTTACAAAACTTTTCGATTTCATCGCCAATTTCATCATCAACTAAAATTCTTAATTTCAATTTAGAATTAAATTTCAGTTTGGAACTTCATTTCCATTTCAAATTCAATGTCAAACTACAATTTGTATTAGGTGTCGTTAAAAACACCAAACAATCATTATACGAATGTGTTCATCGTTTAACTAGCGGCATACTGACAAAACTTGTTATATGAATGGTTTGTTAGTAATGTTATACTCAGATCAATCTTTTAAATTCACGAAAAACATCAATTCTTTATAAAGGCCTCATCGAATCACAACAAAACAAAAAGATATGGCAGAATGAAAACTTCTCACCCGAGTGCGTCGCCAGGAGCGCATGGTTCAGCAGCGTGAGGAGCGCGCAATTCTGCTGTGCGTGGAGCGCGCAGTTCAGCAGTGCAAGGAACGCGCAGTTCAGCAGCGCACCGCAACGCCAGGAGCGCGCAGTTCAGCAGTCCTCGTCCTCCCGTGATCTGATGAGCTTCTGCAGATCTGGAGGTACCAGGCACAGGCTCCGTCGTCCTCACGTCAGAAGCCTCGCCGCTGGGTATGGCAGTGCGCTCAGGCGTGGACTCCTCAAAGTATGCAGCGCACGTCTCAGAAGTCCACTCCCCTTGCCACGGTACCATAAACTCGGCCGCAGCTTGCGTTAATTTGCCGTAGGCGCCAGCAGTTGTAGCTCATATCGGCCATGTGGAATTGCCTTGACCACACGATAGGGCCCGTGCATGCCGGAGTCAAGCTTGCCAGTCGCCTGTACCCGAGTGCAGTACGAGGAGCGCGGAATTCTGCAGCGCGTGGAGTGCGCAGTTCAGCAGCGATACCGGGACAGCGCCTGCCAGGACTGCACCTGATATGCATTCGCACAACCGGAATGCGCGACATTCCGCACTCATACAGCCTGGAGGGAGTCGTTCCGCGCTACTCCGCATTGCAAAGACAGGGCATGTACACTGCAATCATAAAAACCACAACAGCAACACACAAATTATGTTTGCAAATAGTTAAACAGAATTCTTTAGAACCAAGTTACAAACTAATAAGCTCATGTCTAGACATGCTGCAGTCATGCCGAAACATGTTTAAAATAAACAAAAACAAAAAAAACACAACGAGATGCTGTCGGACCCTTAAGGGAACCGCTATACAGCCTCACCATGACCGTGTCATGATGTCCAATACGCGATGCCACCGGAACCGACATACAGCCCCACAATAGCTCCTTTTTTTGTTAATGGCCCTAATGCCAGTAGCCTGACGCGAGTCGGCTTTTCTGGCCACACCGGTCTTTAGGGTGAACGCAGAAGGCGCTCGCAATCATAATAGCTCCCCATTAGGCAGAACTATGATGTCGAAACATTACTGCAAGTGTTGCGGGGATCAAACCCTCTCAACCCCACCATGACACACCGACAGGTGATGCCATGATGTCGCGCAGTCTAAAGCGCGAAGTTCCGCAGCGTATAGGGTGCACAGTTCCATAGCGTATAGGGCGCACCGTTATATGTCGCTTGAAGCATGCCTCCGCACGTCTAACATGTAACCTGAAGTAACATTCAGCCAAAAGCTTATGACTCATGAAAGCAAGCGTGCACTCGAGCTTTCACGAGCAACAAGCTCATCAAAATTAATTTTGAACAAATTCATTGTAACAAAAATTGACAAAAGGTGTATTCTGACTGCTTGAATTCCGGACTTCAATCATCCACAACACACCATAAAGATTCCTTGATATAACTCATACACGCTCAGGCACACGCAAAGGTGACATGGCTTTCGCCATTCACAAAGGTGACATGGCTTTCGCCATTCACAAAGGTGACATGGCTTTCGCCATTCACAAAGGTGACATGGCTTTCGCCATTCACAAAGGTGACATGGCTTTCGCCATTCACAAAGGTGACATGGCTTTCGCCATTCACAAAGGTGACATGGCTTTCGCCATTCACAAAGGTGACATGGCTTTCGCCATTCACAAAGGTGACATGGCTTTCGCCATTCACAAAGGTGACATGGCTTTCGCCATTCACAAAGGTGACATGGCTTTCGCCATTCACAAAGGTGACATGGCTTTCGCCATTCACAAAGGTGACATGGCTTTCGCCATTCACAAAGGTGACATGGCTTTCGCCATTCACAAAGGTGACATGGCTTTCGCCATTCACAAAGGTGACATGGCTTTCGCCATTCACAAAGGTGACATGGCTTTCGCCATTCACAAAGGTGACATGGCTTTCGCCATTCACAAAGGTGACATGGCTTTCGCCATTCACAAAGGTGACATGGCTTTCGCCATTCACAAAGGTGACATGGCTTTCGCCATTCACAAAGGTGACATGGCTTTCGCCATTCACAAAGGTGACATGGCTTTCGCCATTCACAAAGGTGACATGGCTTTCGCCATTCACAAAGGTGACATGGTTTTCGCCATTCACAAAGGTGACATGGCTTTCGCCATTCACAAAGGTGACATGGCTTTCGCCATTCACAAAGGTGACAATAAACTTTCTCTCCATTCTTGAAGAAGGCTCGGCAAGTATCCGGCGTCCATTCCCTCGCCATAGCACCATATAATCGACAACTGCCTTAGTTTGTTTGCCAGCCATATGAGCCTGCACGCCCGCACGGCAGGGGGCACGTACGGTAGGGGTGCTTGCGTTGTAGACTATCAGCCGACCCGCACGGCATAGACCGCGCGTCTCTACATAGCCTGGAGTACACTGCTCTGCACTGGGCACTCACTACACAGATCTCATATTTCTGCAAGCAAAGAAAAAACCAACACAGAAACACACCGTTCGGCTTATTCTGACCTTTGATTAAGTTTAGTGTCAAAATTTTTAGAACAGCATCCTTGTTGCTACAACAAATCCACTTGTGAAGTGGTTTGGGCAGAATCTCTAGACACTACCAGGTGGTAAAACGAGATCCCAACATTTGCGGAGATTATGGAGAAATAAAAGAAACCATAGCCCTCAAGTAAGGCTCATGGGTCATACGATACCACAGCTCCTCCATCATTGCAGCAAACGTCAGATCCACCAAGGATCCCACAGAAGCTCCTCAGTAGTCACGCTTTACGGAGCCTTGTAATGCTGAAGACATTGAGTAACTATTCACTGCAAGGATCTTCAGTCCCTGCAATCAAAAATATCACAACAGCATCAAACCGTTCACTCTACCTTGGCCTTTAAATAATCATGTCTCGCATCAAACTTTAACCAGGAATTTAGTAGTCATCTTAGCGTAAAGATAACCTCATAATTATTGCAGGTCTTGCTCATAATCCAAAATTTTAAACAGTGGTGTGCTGCGATCCTAAACCATGAACAAGGAAAGCCAACAATCCTTCAGACCGAACACTATGCACCTAGATCACTTGTCAACCAAGGCCATGTACAGTCACTATTTACTACAACAGGTATTTTTAATTCTCCAAGTCCTTAACTTTAGGGGCAGCTCTCTACCAACAATAACCACGAATTGCTCGTTAACCCATGTCTGTACATGCCCTGATAAACAAGATCTCAATATTTGTAAAGGTTACCAATAAATAAAAGAAACCAGAACCCTCTAAACAAGAGTTTTGGGTCATACGATACCAAACTTCCTTTACAGTCACTGATAAACATTCTCTGGGCTGGAGCAGTTTACTTCAACCGCCAGTTGCCAGCCGTTCACTTTGCCCAGGACGCCAACTGTGACAATGTACGCAGCACATCTACCGGAACACTCAAGCATCAACAGGAACGTTTGAACACCAATAGTTTGATCGCGGTACACACGCAGATCCTCAAGTTCATGTGAAGCCGTATGCACATGACATCAGAAATGAACCTGCGATGGCTATGTTTCACACTTGTCCATTTTTATTCACGTTGTAGTCTGGTTCTTATCCCGATATTACTCAGCGCAATGTCTTTCTTCACGTAAATTGCGGGTAGTCAAATATCTCCATCGTACCATGTACGTATTCCACATAGCGTACATATGTAGTGAGCACAATCTATTTCTGTGGGCATCGATTACATATCCCACTTCTGATGTTATAAATCAGAAGCGAGTTTGATTTAAATAAAAACAATTTATCACTGATTTTACATTTACATAAGAACATGTAACAGAAATACTTTTACAAATATGTCGGCAACTAACCGACCAGCATAACAGTCAATGTTCAACTTACTCAACTGAGATCGACGATGAGACCGAGCTCCAATGAGCGTCTGAGCACGAATGAATGCAAATGGCAGTACGGCAGCCTTTTTATACACCCAACTGTCATTACTTTGACGTCACGACTGGTTTTCACAACTGACAACACGCTACAAATACCATTACAAATACCGTCACAAAACTTTTATTCTAACACTATTGTTATACTTCTTTAGGCGCGTTATGAAAAATGATGAGAGTGAAATTTTACGATGCGCGCGCATGTGTGACACAAAATTCTCACAATTTTCACAAAAGTCGAAGCTGTTTATTGAAATTTTTTTGATGAAAATGTAAAGGAAATATTAAATTAAGAAAACAATAGATATTTAAATAATGACTAAACTTAAATTCAATTTTTGTATTTATTAATTTACTTTTAAAATATTAAATAACCAATAATAAATATTTAAAATTAATATTTAGTACAAATTACGTCATAGGTACATATTTATTATTCTCTAAATTATACAACAGTGCATACACACTGCTGCTTGGCGGTAGAAATAGACATTGCGGTACCCACCCAGACGGACTCTTACATATGAGAGACCTACTACCAGTAAAAGGTGTGTGCCTTAGGTTTTGAATCTATGGACATAGTCTCGGTAGACCGTTCCATTCCCAACTAGGCTATCGTCTACTTACTCTCTCACTCTAACCAGGAATAAACATTACACCAGCAATTAGTTAGTTTATCGCAATTTAACGGTGATGTGTGTGCATTAGCTTATATAACTAATCTGACTATGTATGCAAAAGACTTGAAAAAAAAATTAAATATAAAGATAAATGATGGACAAATGATGACAAAAAAGTAAGCCCGGAGTTTCTTTCTGCCTTTCTTCTTCGGGTAGTCATCGCTTAGGTAGCTAGTGAAAGGTTGGTAGGTTAGCTAGGCTAGGGCCTGTAGTGTCCTCACCGGTGAGGATCGCGACGCGTTCCTCTCATTATCATTAGTATTATTATTATTTTTGTTAACAAAATTATCTCTTGTTTTATATTGCTTTTCTTGCCAGCCCGAGCTGGCTTCTTACTTTTTATTTATCATCATTTAGTTTACTCGTAATAAAAGTGTCTGTAGTTATGTAAGTAATAATAAATAATCAAATGTGTCTCGACTTATCATAAGTGCAACTATGTTCGCCTACGTGATGAATAAAGTATTTTGTTTTATTTATTTTATTTTCATTAGTTTTACCAACCTATTGTACTTACCGTGAAATCTTCTCGACGCAACCTTTCTTCTTTTCTACCACAACGTCTTCCGTCTTCGCTTCCTGTTCCAATTTAATTGGCACCGGCTCAGCTAATTTGTTCTGGATTAACCGACTAGGGAGAGGAGGCCGTATGTACAAAGATCTGGGGGAGACATTTTAAACATCTTTAAATGAGAGACTACTCAATTCGTCATTCACCTTATCGCGTTGAATTACATTATTCGCACCTTTAGGATGAACACGACATATTTCAAAAAGATAGAAAACTGAGTTACCGTCATAAAATTAAAACGAATTTCTCAATACGACAATAGTTCAAACACAGCCATATTCCAACAGGAAAAGGACAAAACTTTTTATAAATAAGGGACTAGTTTTTACTCATTTCGAAATGACAACTCAATTTTATATTTTTTGAATTGCGTCGTTTTCGTTCTAATTTAGGTGCGAATTATAATTTCACACATAAATTACTTTTGCTAAATGAACCTTGGACCCCAACTCAAATCGAATAAGATTATAATATAAACGCACTCACGCCTTTTTATCCACGAAGGTGTAGGCAGAGGCGTAACTAAGTGCACCCAGTTTTCGCCATTATTCCGTCCCAAGATGTGATAGGGGGCGAGCCTATCCCCATATAAGAAGAAAGAAAGAAATATCGGGTACAAATTCCAGACTCCGAGGTGACATTGAATAGAGAAACTCAATATCACTTTGCCCAACCCGGGGATCGAACCCGAGACCTCAGCATTGCAGTCGTACCGTAATACAACTACGCCACCGAGGCAGTCATGTCATGTTAGGATTATAATGTTTTATTTTTGTTGGGTTCTAGTTACTCAAGCAATAAACTTTGCAACCACTGTATGGACCGTCTCATGAACACTCACGAGATTTCAGGACAATATCATATTGGTATATTGACTAAGTATTTCGTTGAATGAAACAAAGCATCGAGAGGTTTAATAATGACTTTTAGTACCTACTAGTAGTGCTCGCGGCTCCGCCCGCGTGAAAAAGTTTTTCCGGGATAAAAATATTTTCCCAGGATAAAAAGCCTATAGCACTCAGGAGTAAAGTAGCTTCCTGTTAGTGAAAGAATTTTCAAAATCAGTTCAGTAGTTCCTGAGATTAGCGCGTTCAACCAAACAAACATACTCTTCAGCTTTATAATATTAGTAAGTATAGACATGACGGATCAGAAGGTCTAGAACTCTTTAAAAAGAGGTGACGTCAGCTCTGCCGACGTCACAGGGTTCCACCATTATAACCCATGATGTGAGAGTAAAATTCCAAATTGTTGTTCATCCTTTATTTCTGGATGTTCCAAACTTATTTTCAGAGCTCCGCACAGTTGGAAGGCTCACAAGAGACTGCCCATTTCAAATGCGAGGCGCCCTATTTATACCAACGATTTGACATCTCGACTAGTTTTTTGCACGATTATTATTTCTAAATACCCGCCGCTCCGACATATATAATACGGGTGATAATTAAAATGGATTTTTACAAGCACTCACCGACTAAGTTTTCGTCTGGTGGCTTTGTAAACACAAGTGCTGTCCGTGGACAGATCCTCAACTGAATGCAGGATGGAGGAGGAACGCGTCGGCCGCAGGCGGAGACGGGCCACTTCCCGGGGCAGACCTGAAGACAAAGAAAATTCTAGAAACACAATATAATATAACACAATCCTACTAATATTATAAAGGCGAAAGTTTGTAAGAATGTATGGATGTATGGATGTTTGTTACTATTTCACGCAAAAACTACTGAACGCATTTCGATGTAATTTGGAACACGGGTAGATCATGTCCTGGATTAACACATAGGCTACTTTTTATCTCGGGAAAATATAAAGTGGAACTTTTATCCCGGAAAAACTCATTCACGCGGGCTCCGCCCGTTTTAAAAAGGTTTTCCGCGACAAAAGTCCCACTTTACATTTTACCGGGATAAAAAGTAGCCTATGTGTTAATCAAGGACATGATCTAGCCGTGCGCCAAATTTCATCGAAATCCGTTCAGTAGTTTTTGCGTGAAAGAGTAACAAACGTCCAAGTTTTTTTTTTCCATTTTTTTGTATTCTCGTGTTTACCTAACACTTACTGCCATCTGGTCCAGAGACAATGGCCAAATAAAGATTTTTTCTTTCTTTTCTTTCATACATCCATACTTCCATACATCCATACATTCTTACAAACTTTCGGTGGTTGCGAGCGCCTTCTGCGCTCACCCACAAGACCGGTGTTCTTGTATAAGCCGACTCTCGTCAGGCTAACAAGAGTTTAGTCAGGGACAAAAAAAAAAAAAAAACAAACTTTCGCGTTTATAATATTAGTAGGATAGGATTTATACACACACACACACACACACTCACGCTTTTTATCTGCACTATTGATTTAGTCAAAAACTATTAATCATACACCCTACACCGGCATACCAACCAAAACCCGCGGTGGCCTTCTTCGGCGTTTACGGGACGGCCCCGGGGTATTTTGTCCCACTTTATACAACATCCTTACCTACTATTATAAATGCGAAGTAACTCTGTCTGTCGCGCTTTCACGCCAAATCTACTGAACCGGTTTAAATGAAATTTGGTACACAAATAGTCTGAGAAAGGACCAGGGCCGCACCGTCCATATGTGCGAATTGTGCGGCGCACACAGGCGCCAGGGCAATAGGGGCGCCGGAATCAGGATGACATTTTATATTTGTTATACTACCACTATATTCTTTATAGGTGAGTAGGTAAGATAGTAGGTACACGTACAAGTCTTACATATATTATTAAAATCTTCTTACAGAAGCTCATTTTCTAAATTAAAACTTATGAAACAAGTTACAGGACGACAAAAATCATAGGCGCTCCATAGATTTCGCACACAGGCGCTGTCTTGGGTCGGCGCGGCCCTGGAAAGGACATAGGCTACTTTTTAATGCGAAAAAAGTGTTCTAATTGGGTTGATAGAGGGGATGATATGTATGAGAATATCGTCATTTTTAGATCTAGAAGCTTGAAACTTATTTTTTAGGTTGTTGGTAAATAAATATCAAATTCAAAGAAAATAATCCCGGGAAAATATATAGCGCGACTTTTATTCCGGAAAAACTCTTTAACGCAGGCGGAGCCGCGGGCAACAGCTAGTAAACTATATTTATTGTTATTAGGTCTCACGTACGCGAGGGACCATCGGGGTACCACCGCAATGACTATTTCCACCGCCAAGCAGTGTGCAGTGTGCATGCACTGTTTTGTTCCGGCTTAAAGGATATAGCCAGCAAAGTAGGGTAGTTACTACTTTTTTTTAAATACAGTTATGAAAAAGTATGCTATCCAAAATCTAATGGAGAAAGAATTATCAAAATTGGCGCAATAGTAAGTAAGTTATAAAGCTTTGAAATTTGATGGAAGGGGTAGCTGTCAAATAACAGCGATACTAGGCTGTGACGTCACCAAGCGCCGTCGGGCATAACGCTGTGTGCGTGCGAAAGAGATAGCGCGATATGCCCGCCACGCCCCCACTTTTGCTGACAAGAATATTTAAAAATTGAAT
The DNA here is from genome assembly GCA_949316025.1 of Lapara coniferarum. Classification (NCBI taxonomy): domain Eukaryota; kingdom Metazoa; phylum Arthropoda; class Insecta; order Lepidoptera; family Sphingidae; genus Lapara; species Lapara coniferarum. Next base: position 28,315,703 of record OX438929.1, read on the forward strand.
AACTACTTCATTTTTCAATCGATTTTGATGCTGATTTCACTGAGGAATTTCTTAATCGTATTATTTTCTGTTACATCTAAAATAATGTACAAAATCAAACATAGGAAACTACCCTATTACTGGGTATTGAGACTTAAAATCTTATGTCTCATGATGAGCGCAGTGGAGTGCTAGTCGTACTTCAATGATCTGTATGCTGTTGCTACAGTTTGGCGGTCGTTTTACCATCAGGCGAGCGTCATACTCGTCTCGTCATTTAACAGCAATGAAAAGAAAAACTGGTCTACATTTACTTACCAACAACTCCAAGCACGTCCAGACCTTCCGAATCTTCGGATTCCGATAATTGAGCTGGCATCTGTTGTCGGGCCACCTGAACAGAATACATTTTTTTAAGCTTTGATAACCTTATTATACCTTGTTTTACTGGCGGCAGGTCTTTCATATGTAAGAGTCCGTCTGGGTGGGTACCACCGCAATGTCTATTTCTAGCGCCAGCAGTGTGCATGCACTGTTGTGTTTCGGTTTGAAGGGCATTGTAGACAGTGTAACTACAGGAAATGAGACTTAACATCTTATGTCTCAGGATGACGAGCGCAGTGGAATGCCACACAGTACTTTGTAACTCAAGGTGCTGGATGGTGTTGCTACTGTTTATGGGTGGTCGTATCGCTTACCATCAGGCAAACGGCATGCGCGTCTCTTCACTCAATGCAATAAAAGATCAGTAAGAACACAAAAGTATAAAGGCATTTTGAAATTTTTAATTTGTACAGCTAATTATGCTACGGGTTGTACATTTTTCCGATTTCAAGTTAGGGCAAAGCCTCATGATATTTTTGGTTTTCTTATACACCATAATGCTCTTTGAGTATGTCGCAGTAAAGCAGTGGCTACCTTACCAAGATATGATCGAGGAGTTTTGGCGGCAACAAAAAACACTTGATTAGTACAGTTATTTCAATTCACTTCATTAGAGCCCTTTAATAGAACTATATTGGATAGTATACCATCATAATTATGCAATATAACACTATCGCCAAAATAATGAATTAAATAATGAACACCTCATGAGTCATGACACTTCCAAGTTCCCGCCAAAACTCCTTTGATTATTTACTTTTAAAACCGCGGCCACGAACTTGTGTTGAGGAATGACGTCAGTAAAACCGTTTCGTTCCCATTGCACTCCCGAAAAAATATTCCCGAGTCCGTACATTTTCGCTCAAAAGCACTGAGTATACTTAAATTTGCACTGTATACTTTTCTTTTACATGATTCACTTATAACAAAATTTATTAAAATTGACCGGTTTATGCGTAACTTGGAACGTGAAAGAAATATTAGCAATCTTAAATCAGGGAATAGACAATCATGCGTTCTGTTCCATCACTACTCAGGAGTAAAACAATATTGTTTTATAAGGTCATGGTACGAATCTGAGTAACATTACTTTAAGCTTGAAATAAAACGTTCCTGCAATGTGATGTTTTTTTTTTTTTTTTTTTTAATTAAGGGCTTTGTCGCTAGACTAATAGGTGGGCGGCACCTATTAGTCTAGCCAACTTCTGTGACCCCCGTGATGGACGGCAGCGTGTCTCACGCTGCCTCGGACGCCAGGGGCGTCCCTCGGTGTGCGGGGGCTTCTGAGCCCCCGCAACAACAGTCGAAGGACCGCAACAGCGGTATGCGCAGGGGCGGTTGCGGACGACAACTTAGACGCGAGTCGGAGGAAGCCCGCAGCCGTCCCTAATGCGCCGAAGATAGCCGTAAAAAAAAAAAAAAAAAAGGGCTTTGACGGTCATGCGATAATATCGCCCAATGATATATGATGGTTTTGTAAAAGATGGTGGTAGGGCCCCAGGCCGGCATAGTGTCGATTGACTGAACCATCGCTCATCATTCGACATTATCTGGACCTCTCTCAGCATACCTTCAAATGCAGTGGTGCACTTTATCGTGCCCATTAAAAAAAAAACCGGCCAAGTGTGAGTCGGACTCGCGCACCGCGGGTTCCGTAAAATTTACGGTTTCCGCAATTTTTCCTTTATCTGTGTCATAAGACGTTGCTTCGTACCAAATTTCAAGATTTTGACTTCACGAGAAGTACCCTGTAGGTTTTGATTCCCTTGCGAGTTTCGAAAATTTGCGGAAATTAGCGATATAAACGGTTGTATGATGTATCTTTTGATTGCCTTGGCTTAGAAGTTTGATTTTTTCACAGCACTAAGGGACAGTAGACCTGAGTATTTGATGTAAATTTCAGCTAAATACCTCCAAGCGTTCCTGAGAAAAAGGGTCTTGACAGACGGACGGACGGACAACAAAGTGATCCTATAAAGGTTCCGCTTTTTCCTTGCGGGGTACGGAACCCTAAAAATCAAAACTCCATACCTCAATAAGACTTGGATGCATGATCTCTGAGAATATGTTGTTGCGTTTGTCGTCAAGCTGCGCGTTCTTCTGGTTCAGCGCGAGCTCACCATCCGGGTGGAACAGGTTCTGGAGACGGTTGTCCTTGCCCGGGTCGGTTTTACCTGGACATTATCGACATGTCTTGGAAAAAAGGCCTTTGCTGGGTTCTAAGTCCATTACGCTTATGCAGTTATAGCGTGTTCGCTTTTGCTAGATATACTTATAAGAATGAATATGGATCGTATTAATGGATGTAACTTTATTTCTCTCTGAAGTACAGTATCAGGTGAGACGCTGTCAAAGAGTCAGGTATCTTAAGATCTCCGCTATTCAATAAACAGAGAACAATAATATCTCAAATGATATCTTTAGTGCATATAACGGATTTTGACAGGTAATTTGGGAGTCAGAGACTGTTTTGAATTTGTACCACTATTTTAATGTACAATAAATTGCAAAAAAAATAAAATTTTATGTTTTTTAAACAGCCCTGATTCAGCCACAACAGGTGCTCGAATGACAGCTCATGTTTAGTTTATTAATTAAATAGTTCAATATAGATAATGCCATCCACTATGACGCGCCCCACCAGTTTCTCTAATTGCTTACAGTCCGAGCGGGAAACCTTGCGCTTGTGTTTTACACACACACACACACACTCACGCCTGTTATCCCCGATGGTGTAGGCAGAGGCACAACTAGTGCACCCACTTTTCGCCGTTATTCCATCCCATGATGTGATGGGGGGCGAACCTATCACCATATCGGACACAAATACCAGACTCCGGGCTGATACTGAATTTAAAACCCAATATCACTTTTCCCGACCCGAACTCGAGACCTCAGCATTGCAGTCATACCATACAACTACGCCACCGAGGCAGTTTTATAAACTGTTTATAAATAAGGTCCTAAATGTCTACTTAAGATCCTACTCAAGAGTGAGATTAGTTTATTAACTTGGCCTTAACTCATTTCACTACCATCAGGCGCGAAGTTTCATTGACGTGCTTCCTTGGTATCCTTGATCCTTGGTATCGCATCTAGGATTCCTCCATACCATTCCATACCAGCCCTGTATTATATACTGCCCACTGCTGAGCACGGACCTCTACTGAGAGGGGTTAGGCCTTAGTCCACCACGCTGGCCTAGTGCGGGCAGACTTCACACACCTTCGAAATTCAGAGAACTTCTCAGGTATGCAGGTTTCTTCACGATGTTTTCCTTCACCGTTAAAGCGAGCGATAATTCACAATGATAAATTATTAGAAAAGTCAGAGGTGTGTTTGGGTTTTGAAGCTATGGACATTCGTCTCGGCAGTCCGTTCCACTCCCAACTAGGCTATTATCTTTATCAGATTCCTCACCTTCAGTAATATCGTGCAATAGCGTGGTGTGCTCCGTGGTGGTGGTGGTTGTGGTGCCCGGGGTTCGATCCCCAGATGTGGTACAGACCGGCGCTGGTCGGTACAGCGTTGCAGACACACATACGTGCAGCATGCCACCACCTGCAGACAAAATGATCATCACTGAACGTAGCAGACAGACAAAATGATCATCACTGTACGTAGCAGACAGACAAAATGATCATCACTGAACCTAGCAGACAGACGAAATGATCATCACTGAACGTAGCAGACAGACAAAATGATCATCACTGAACGTAGATGACTTAATGGTCGCGGGGTGAAGGCAGCTTTTGACAGGTCCATCTGGAAACATTTAGGGGAGACCTATGTTCTCCAGTGGATCGTCATGTGGACGCCTGGTTAGATTTTCAGGCCCGGCACTCATACAAAAAGCGGATCCTTTCCCTAAATAATCCTACTAATATTATAAAGGCGAAAGTTTGTAAGAATGTATGGATGTTTGGATGTATGGATGTATGGATGTATGGATGTTTGTTACTCTTTCACGCAAATACTACGGAACAGATTTCGATGAAATTTGGCACACGGGTAGATTATGTCTTGGATTAACACATAGGCTACTTTTTATCCCGGGAAAATATAAAGCGGGACTTTTATCACGGAAAAACTTTTTAAAGCGGGCGGGGCCGCGGGCAAAAGCTAGTGTGAGTGTAAAGAAGTTACTTACCCAACAATAGCACAGTCCCATGCAGTCCATACATATCAACCAGCTTCTCAATCAACATCGGGAACACGAAGCTACCAGCAGCCGTCCCGCTTACGCATATACCGTTCGCCATCGCGCTAGAAAGAGATAGACGAATGACCACGGGCATAGCACATTATGAGAAAATCTTGTCTCAAGGTGACGGGCGCAGTAGAGTACCATGCAGTAGTTTGTAATTCTGAACTCTGTAGGCTTTTTTTTGTTAAATGTGTGCTATCCGTGTCTACCTCGCCCCCCGTCGGGATTGGCAGAAAAAAATGTTTGCGCATTATTGCCATATCGTCTCCATTGGATAAATAATCTAAGGTCCCTATGTATGCTTAGATCTTTAAAACTACGCAACAGAATTCGATGCGGTTTATTTAGTAGATATAGTGATCCAAGAAGAAGGTTTATCTGTACTTTTAAAACTTATTAACGCGGACGGAGCCGCGGGTAAAAGCTAGTAATAAAGATACAAATAAATGTACAAACTTGGTTTTGTAATGTCAATTTACCGGTGCTTGTCGAAATATTGAGAGACGATGACGATTCCCGGAGTAGTGGACAGTCCGCCTCCGATGCCTGGAACAAAATAAATAACATACTATTAGAAACTGCAACAGTTTTGATTTAAATAAAAATATGTGGCACTGACTTTAGAGAAATACTTTCACAAAAAATATCACCAAGCGAACGACCGGCACGAAGGCAATGATCAACTGACTCGACTGTCAAACGTTCTATGCTTTTATAGTTAAAATTGTAGATCATGTCATTAATACCCTCAAAAAATATTTTTGCTCTAACAATACACACTCCCGCAGTTTATCCCCGAAGGGGTAGGCAGTGGCACAACTAATGCATCCACATTACGCCGTGTGTGTTCTGTCCCAAGTGATGGGGCGAGCCTATCGCCATGTCGGGCACAAATTCCAGACTCCAAGCTGATACTGAATGGAAAAACTCAATATCACTTTGCCCGACCCGGGGATCGAACCAGAGACCTTAGCATTGCAGTCGTACCATAATACAACTACGCCACCGAGGCAGTCAAGTACCGAAGTAGTCAACTATCCCATTGCTGGAATTAGTCAAATAGTAGCAATAATTGGCCCGCGTAAATGGGTCAAATCAACTCACCAGTCATAACTCCAAAACTAAGCAGTAGATGGAACAATCCAGTGCTGAAGTAGGACAGGGCGAGTCCAGTCGCGCAGAAAAGTCCTCCGATAAACACGACCAGCCGGCAGGAGTACTTTTCGCACAGCGCGGATGACAGCGGGGCTGGAAAGAGATTTAAATCTATACTAATATTATACAGCTGAAGAGTTTGTTTGTTTGTTTGAACGCGCTAATCTCAGGAACTACCTGTTCGAATTGAACCTTTTTGTGTTGAATAGACCATTTATCGAGGAAGGCTTTAGGCTATATAACATCACGATGCAACTATTAGAAGCGAAGAAATAATGGAAAATGTGAGAAAAACGGGGTAAATTATTCATCCTTGAGGGCTTCCATTGCGTGCGTTGCGAAAACGGTTCAAGATACCAAAAATATATGTATGAAAGAATTATTCCTCTTGAAATGATCTAAAAAAATGTCCGCGACAGTATGTGTCTATCTTTTAAGATTAACTCACTAGAACCGTTTTTATGGCAATCAAATTTGGTCGAAATTAATGCATTATTTGTTAAGAGTTGTATCAACGTCATAATATTAATCTTTATCCAAATAAATGTGTTGGATAGAGTGATTCAATGGGAAGGTTTTTATGTACTTTCGCCCGGAAAAACTTATTAACGCGGGCGAAGCCGTGGGCAAAAGCTAGTTTAGCATATTTATGTTCACGAAAACATTCACGAAGTAAAACGAACACGAATTAGTACGTTCACGAAGTATGACGTTCAGAGTTCACGAAGTAAAATTTTCACTAAGTGAAACGTTCACAAAAATATCTAAATTGCAACTGAAAATAAAATTTATGTATTATCTAAATCAAATTTTTAAAATATTTACTTCAAAAATCACTACAGCATATATGAACATATAAACGGTTAAAATTAGGTAATGATATAACTAGCAGTTATTTTCAATGAATTCTAATAATTCTCTGAACGTATGTAGGTACTTAATCAATAACATACAAATGTACAATGCATTATGTTTTGTTAAAAAGTTTTTATTTATTGCTTTTTGTAAGTTAATTATAGAATAGTGTAAACAATACACCATAGATATACGATTGCAGCATTCGCTAGTCATCTGCTGTTAGTTATTGAAGAGTTCCATTGTGTATCTCCGAAGATCTCCATCAGATCTTCATAAATTATATACTAAAACCTTCCCAGAAAAATAAACATTTCAATATCGAAAACCACATCCAAATCGGATCAGTAGTTTTTGAGAAACACGCGGCCATACACATTTTCATACATACATACAAACATACATACATACGTATCGAATACAGAACCTCCTTTTTGAAGTCGGTTAAAAATTCACGACAATCAGGTATGACCGACGAGACATGACCGGAGAGAGATCAGCCGAAGGACCAACGGCTTTACGTGCTTACCGAGGCACGGGGGTATCACACCGCCAACTTCCTGACTCCGAGCTGCGACTGAGTAATTTTTAAGATGGAAAACCCAGTCACAATGTTTTTGGCTCGACCCGGGATTCGAACCCAGGTCTTCAGCGCGCAAATCGTACTCGTAACCCGTACGCAATACAACTATGCCACCGAGGCAGTCAAAAAGCTTAACTTACCAAGTGCAAGACATAGCGTAGACAGCGCAGCGGGTATCCACGATGCGACAGACTCCGAGGAGTCAGGGAACGTCTCCATGATCTCCACGTACAGCACTCCGTAAGACTTGAACAGGCCGGCAACCCAAAATTGAACCATGAACGCTCCGAATACCACCACCCAGCCGTACCCGCCGTCCGGAGGGCTGATGCTTCTGTGAAAAATATTCTTGTTAACACGCTGAGCCCAGGGAGCTTTGGATGTGAAAAAAAATCACGATGCGTTTCCGCTTCGTTTTATTGTGATTGGTTGAGAGACTGACGTATCGGTATTTTGATGTTTATGATTGATCTAGAGACCGATACGTCAGACTTTCAACCAATCACAATAAAACGAAGCGGAGACGCATCGTGTTTATTTCACACTCTGAGCCCACAGCAACGTTTAAAATTACGTCATTTTAAAGGTTCCGTACCTCAAAAGGAAAATAAACCGGACAAGTGCGAGTTGGACTCGCGTATCGAGGGTTCCGACAAACTTGTAGATAAAGTATCTAACTAAATAAGTTCAATAATTCACCAAAATTAATTGTAATAAATTAATCAAATTTAAAAGTTTGTAAATTCGCTTTTTTTGTTTATTGAAGTACATAGTTGCGGTTTTCAGATTTTCGCTTTATATGTGCTGTAAGACCTTACTTCTGGCCAAATTTCATGATTCTACATCAACGGGAAATACTCCATAGGATTTGATTCTCTTGTAAAATCGCAAAAAATGCGAAAGTATGGGACATAAACGGTTGTGGTTGAAGTTTTTCACTTAAAGGATTTTTCATACACATCTTCATGTATATTTCGAGCCTATTATGTTGCATAATTCTGGTCTCTAGTTATTACATTGGAAACTTCGCCTCGCTGTGAATTCGTTCGCAATTCGCCGGTGAGAAAACGGCCTTAACTTTACCTGACCATGACTGAAACAAGCCTGCCTTAAATTGCCTTATCTATACTAATATTATAAAGCTGAAGAGTTTGTTTGTTTGTTTGTTTGTTTGTTTGTTTGAACGCGCTAATCTCAGGAACTACTGGTGCGAATTGAAAAATTCTTTTTGTGTTGAATAGACCATTTATCGAGGAAGGCTATAGGCTATATAACATCACGATGCAACTATTAGGAGCGAAGAAATAATGGAAAATGTGAAAAATGCGGGGAAAATTATTCACCCTTGAGGGCTTCCATTGCGTGCGCTGCGAAAACGGTTCAAGATACCAAAAATATATGTATGAAAGAATTATTCCTCTTGAAATGATCTAAAAAAAAGTCCACGACAGTATATGTCTATCTTTTAAAATAAACTCTCTAGAACCGTTTTTATGGTAATCAAATTTGGTCCAATTTAATGCATTATTTGTTAAGAGTTGTATCAACGTCATAATATTAATCTTTATACAAATAGATAGAGTGATTCAACGGGAAGGTTTTTATGTATGTACTTTTAGCCCGGAGAAACTTATTAACGCGGGCGAAGCCATGGGCAAAAGCTAGTCAATCATATTTCACGAATAAATCCTTGCTTGTCTTACCATAACATAGTATATAAAGCAAAGTCGCTTCCCGCTGTCTGTCCCTATGTCCCTATGTATGCTTAGATCTTTAAAACTACGCCATGGATTTTAATGCGGTTTTTTAATAGATAGAGTGATTCAAGAAGAAGAGGAAGGCTTATATGTATAACTAGTAGTGCTCGCGGCTCCGCCCGCGTGAAAAAGTTTTTCCGGGACAAAAATATTTTCCCGGGATAAAAAGTAGCCTATAGCACTCAGGAGTTATGTAGCTTCCTATTAGTGAAAGAATTTTCAAAATCGGTTCAGTAGTTCCTGATATTAACGCGTTCAAACAAACAAACTCTTCAGCTTTATAATATTAGTATAGATATACAGGATCATTTTTACATTGCGTTACTAAATGAAACCACAATTGTTCATCTATACCTCTGCCAATATCGTACTAAAAATTATCAATGAAATATATTTTTATTTATTTATTTATTTGCACTTAATATACAAAAGTATATAGGCGGACTTAATGCCAAAGGCACTCTCTCCCAGTCAACCTGAGGGTGGTGCAGAGATAAATAAGGTAGGTGCAACAAGGCACTTGATATAAATTAAACATACATAGATAAACGTACATAGAAATAATATAACAATTATAAAAAAAAAAGAGACAATCCCTATCTTAAATGCATACATAATATGAGTAAAATTGTAAATACATAAAATACAAATTATAATTACATGAATACATAATATATAGGTACATATATATTATAATATTATAAACTAATGTGATAACTCTTCTGCTTCGTTCAGCAGTAGCTGCCGTACTCTCTTTTTAAAGGCGAACCGAGAGGTGGCCGTTCTGATTTCGAGGGGGAGTGAATTCCATTGAAGAACAGATTGGACAGCAAAAGACGAGTGAGTGAAGTTAGAGTTATGAGGGGGGCATTTCATGAGAAGGTTCCTAGAAGAGCGGAGGTTCCTATCATGGCTACTGCAGAGATATTGATAATTTGATGATAAGTAAATAGGAGGGGTAGGGGAGGTAAGGAAAGAGAATAAAGTAGTGAGTGCCCGCAAAGAACGGCGCTGACGTATGGGTAGCCATTTTAGTTGATGACGATAGGAAGAAATGTGGTCATATCTAATATAACGAATACTATCGCCAAAAATCACGTTTGTAGTATTCCATTTTTTATCATTTTGTAGTTTAGTGCAAATATGGTGTGTGCATAAGTGTATTTCTGACTGAAAGTGTAATGTTGCTGCTGCGATGAATTCTACTATTATACTTCTTTAGCGGTCCCCCGACGCGACGACGCTTGGGTAGAAATATTACTAGGTGCTTAAACGACAAAATACTTTTATTATTTTACTTTTTCGAGATTTTTTGTGTCGGGGATTATTCAAATTTTAAATTTATTAAGCTATTGCATAGCTTTTATCGCGGGCCTTGAGCGTGGAGACCGAATCCAGAAATTCCGTAACGAAAAATAACCTGACACCCTTCACTCTGACCGGCACAGCGGTGATATTTTATTTTCAACTCTACCACAACCATGTAGAGTGTAAAATTCCATAAGTAAATTTAATATCGCAGTCTTGTAAGAATACAATATGTAAGAGGATATGAGCTGAATGTTAAACGATAAAAGGTCGAAATTACCGTGTATTTAAAAATTGTTCCAGTCAGTGAAACTTATCGAAATATCAAACGCTCGCAGTTGATGAGAATGTCCCCGTGGCGGGATGACGTGATTCTAAGTTTGAATTTTTAAAAAGTTTTCATTTTATATCTGTTCAAAGAGGTTATAAATGTTAGAATTGCCTGCTTAGAGTTTCGGCGTTAGGGCACGAGTGAAATTTGGATAATAGAAAAAAAAGTAATTATAATTACATAAGTTGATTAAAAATGTCTTTCTCTTTCTCTTTCTCTTTCCCTTTCTCTTTCTCCCTCTTCCTCCCCCTCTCCCTGTTGTAGTATTCCAATTTGTAGTTTAGTGCGAATATGGTGTGTGCGTAAGTAAGTGTATTTCTGATTGATGTTGGGACGAATTCTCCTAGAGCAGTAATAGTGGCATTATAGAGCGTGTAAACTTAGTTACATTTTATCCATATTTATTTTGTTCGAAACTTACACTTTATTATTTTACATCTATTAATATAACTTAATGAAAAGTGTTATTTTCAACGAGATTAGATTGTGGATTCATTTATTAACGCAATGTCAAAATGACCCTGTATAATGCGGGCGGCACCGCGAGCAAACTTGCTATCTCCAACTTCTCCGCAGAAAAGATTCCATCGTTTTCTAAACTGCCTGCCTGACGAAACGAGTATGCCGTTCGCCTGATGGTAAGGGATACGACCACCCATAAACAGTAGCAACACCATCCAGCACCTCGAGTTATAAAGTACTGTGTGGCATTCCACTGCGCTCGTCATCCTGAGGCATAAGATGTTGAGTCTCATTATGTCCAGTAATTACACTGGCTACAATATCTTTCAAACCGAAACACAACAGTGCTTGCACACTGCTGCTTGGCGGTAGAAATAGACATTGCGGTGGTACCCATCCAGACGGACCCTTTTATATGAGAGACCTACCCTTACGTAGTATTACTACTCTTATTAGTCTATGGTATTACTTATTCTGTGGACCTACCAACAGTAAATGGTTGTCTAGAAGACATCGGTCGTTGCTAATCTTAGCGATAAGACCGCCTATTGTTACACTAGCTGTAGTTAATATGTTTTTTAGGGTTCCCTACCTCGAAAGGAAAAAACAGAACCCTTATAAGATCAGTTTGTTGGACGATAGCCTAGTTGGGAATGAAATGGTCTGCCGACACAATGTCCGGAGATTCAAACCCAAGGCACACACCTCTGACTTTTCGAAGTTATGTGTGTATTGTTAATCAATTGTCGTTCGCTTTAGACGGTGAAGGAAAACATCGTGAGGATACCTACATGCCTGAATTCTCCATAAGAATTTCGAGAGTATGTGAAGTCTGCCAATCCGCACTAGGCCAGCGTGGTGGACTAAGGCCTAAACCCTCTCAGTAGAGGAGGCCCGTGCTCAGCAATGGGCAGTATATAATACAGGGCTGGTATTATTATTTTATTATATAGGATCACTTTGTTGTCCGTCCATCCGTCAGTCACGACCCTTTTACTTATGGAACGCGTGGAGGTATTAAGCTGAAATTTATATCAAATACTTTAAATCTACTGCCCCTTGGAGCTGTGAAAAAATAAAACTTCTAAGCCAACGCAATTTAAAGATACAGCCGTTTATGCCGCAAATTTTTGTTACTCGCAAGGAAATCAAAACCTACAGGCTACTTTCCGTGAACTCAGAATCTTGAAATTTGGTACGAAGCAACATCTTGTAGCACAGATAAAGGAAAAATTGCGGAAACCGAAAATTTTACGGAACCCGCGGTGCGCGAGTCCGACTCGCACTTGGCCGGTTTTTTGATTGCCTTACCAGCGTTTATTGTGATACCGACACTTACAAATTAACTTAAAAATATTAACAAAGTATGTATGATTCACTACCATAGGTAAACACCACATACAAAATCTATTATATAAAAATGAATCCCATTTTCCTTGGTCACGGCATCACGCGTGAACGGCTGGACTGATTTCGTTATTTCTTTTTTTGATGTGTTTATTATTGTCGGAGAAGGTTCTTATGACAGAAAAAATTAAGAAAATTGCGCGGAAAAACGGCTGGACCGATGTCAATGAAATTTTTTTGTGTGTCTCCAAGAGGATTCCAGAATGGATTAGATTACGGGTTCTAGGATTTTATTTCCTTTTTAGGGCAGGACAACGTCTGTCGGGGCCGCTAGTGTTCAATAAAGATTTATCTATTTATCTGTATAAGACGACTCACTCTGTAGACTCTGGCTGCGGCCTCAGCTTTCTCGAAGCGGCGAGCAGCGGGCGCGCCGTCACCGACGAGAGCGTCAGCAGAGAGTCCTCCTCTTGCTCCGTTGGAGACATCGCCGAGAGATACGCGCCGACTTGCTGTTAGAAGATAAGTATTTAGTTCAGGCCTGCTCCACACGTTATTACCAACACTCGTGCCGGTACGAGTGCCAACGTCGCGTCGGTTGGTTAATATCGTGAGGTGTTAACACGTTGCTTAATATAATTCTGCGCCGTCATAGCGTGGGGATGTCCAATACTAAATTAAAACTATTTTTTTCGTTTCGATTTTGTGGATGAGGATGACTTCTTCGTTCCACACAAAGCCTATTATAATATTGAAATGAAAAAAAATCTCCTAGCCAGTTTCAGCCACGGCGGCCAATCTCAACGGAGATCAGCCAGGTACGCTGGAGATATTATAGTGCACAATTGTGTGCGCAATACACAGGTGCACTCGCTATTCCTTCACTCTCATAGTCCGATGAGACGGCAATCCGACATGACCGGAGAGAGATCAGGCGCAGGACCAACGGCTTTACGTGCTTTCCGAGGCACGGGGGTATCACACCGCTAACTTCCTGACTCCGAGCTGCGACTGAGTAAATTTTAAGATGGACAAACCCAGTCACAATTTTTTTGGCTCGACCCGGGATTCAAACCCAGGACCTCAGCGCGCAAATCGTACTCATAATGCGTACGCAATACCACTACGCCACCGGGGCAGTCAAATTATAATATTATCTATTATCGTACACACTCATTGCCTGTTGCAACCAGACTGACGTAGGCGCGAACATGTAGACGAATCGCGAGCGCTGGAGCAGATTCCTTTGATAAAGCCGACACTGGACGGCCAACTCCGAATAACTCCGCCAACGTTGGGACTTATTTTTGAATGCATGACGAGACGAGCATGTCGTTCGCCTGATGGTAAGCGATACGAACACCCATAAACAGTAGCAACACCATCCAGCACCTTGAGTTACAAAGTACTGTGTGGCATTACACTACGCTCGTCATCCTGAGACATAAGATGTAGAGGACTAATGCCATTTTCTCGATCCATACCTTAGACAATCGGCGTTGCGGCCGACCTTGGCGCCAACATGTGGAGCCGGCGTTGGATATCTCACTTCTTATATGTACTTTACTTACTTCTTTCACAAGTTTTATTTGATGGTTATCGTAAAATAGTTAATTTGGATAGTATTCATTATATAAAGTACCATTTATTTGCTAGCTGATAGCTGCGACTGAGTAATTTTTAAGATTGAAAAACCCAGTCGCAATGTTTTTGGCTCGACCCGGGATTCGAAACCAGGACCTCAGTGCCCAAAACGTACTCGTAACGAGTACGCAATACAACTACGCCACCGAGGCAGCCAGTCATATGCATGGCAAAAAAGACGGAAAGCACAGAAATTCCTTCTTCCCTACAAGGTCCATGTAAGCAACTCCAGATGTTATTAACATACAATCCAACATATACTCACTGTGGCTAGTGGCAACTCAAGTAGGAGGCTGGCCGGCCTCTCCCTTTGCTCCGGAGGGGCCGACTGCACTGACAGCAGGGAACCCGCCTTGTCCGGGGACAGAGATGCCTATGACACAAGTGGTATGGTAAATAAGTAAAAAAATTTGCCGTCCTAAGACACCAAAAAGATCATTTCAATAAATAAGAGTTACACGTACACTCCCAGTCACCAAAAGATGTTTTTTTATTATTATTGCGTCGAATGACGAGACGGGCATACCGTTCGCGCGACGGTAAACGATACGACCACCCGTAAACAGTAAGAACATCATCCACCACCTTGAGTTACTAGGTACTGTGTGGCATTCCACTGCGCTCGTCATCCTGAGACATAAGATGTTAAGTCTCATTATGTCCTGTAGTTACACTGGCTACATTGTCCTTCAAAACGAAACACAACAGTGCATGCACACTGCTGGCGGTAGAAACAGACATTGCTGTGGTACCCATCCAGACCACCTCTTACATATGAGAGACCTACCACCAGTAAAACATCTGATAGTTTTAAAAGGTTTTATTGATACATTTCGCGGCGTCCCTAAAAGTGTCACCACGCCACTAGTTTGCCGGCACACGTGTTCCTTCCTACTCGGGGTCCTTCAACCGGAGCGTGAAGAATTAAAGAGTTGCAACTGTGCCAACCGTGGGGATCTTTACCTCTTGCCTGTCGACATGTTTTTGGACTTCTCTTCGCTTACCAATAGATGCAGTGACTGTCATGCACGTATAAAAACTGACTAAAAGAAGATGTTCGCTTTTCGTATGGCAGGGCTTCAAAATCTAACCTGGCTCAAAGTTGATGGATATTAAAGGGGCAGAAATATGGAACAATAAAAAAAAATATTTTTTACAACAAACTTTTTTAAATACGTTCATTGCAAACAAAATAAAATACATAAATCTCAACATCGGAGGACTTTACAATTATACGATTTATTGCAAAGACCTTGTTTTCGGGCATACTATCCAAATATATAGAAATTTGGAGCCTAGTTGGGAGTGGAACGGACTGCCGAGACGAAGTCCGCCGCTATACTCCCGAGTGTCGACATTGGGCTGTAAGACTGTGTGAAACCAACATAACCGTTCCACTCACCCCCCAGTGGTGGTAGCGACAAAGCGTTTTTCCCCGCGAAAAAAAAATGTTCAAAACCCAAGTTCTAAACACCTATGACTTTTCTAAAAAAAAATGTATTCTTTGTGAATTATCGCTTGCTTTAGCGGTGAAGGAAAACACCGTGAGGAAACCAAAGAAATCTCAAGTTTGAGTTACATCTCAAATAGACATAATGTATGAAGAGTTCAATACATTATGTCTACTTAAGATGTAACTCAAACTTGAGATTCATTTATTAATACCGGCCTAAGGCCTCAACCCTCTCTGTAGTAGAGGAGGCCCGTGGTCAGCAGTGGGACAGTATATAATACAGGGCTGGTATGGTATGGTAGGTATATATAAATTAAAAATATGTTGAGACTGAGACTGCCTCGGTGGCGTAGTTGTATTAAGGTACGACTACAATGCTGAGGTCTCGAGTTCGATTCCCGGGTCGGGCAAAGTGATATTGAGTTTTTCTGTTCAGTATCAGCTCGGAGTCTGTAATTTGTTCCCGATATGGCGATAGGCTCGCCCCCTATCACATCATGGACGGAATAACGGCGAAAAGTGGGTGCACTAGCTGCGCCTCTGCCTACCCCTTCGGGGATAAAAGGCGTGAGTGTATGTATGTATGTATGTAAAAATATGTTGGCTAGAATTTTAAGCCCGTTTTGGACATGTCCTTGGGTCTTAATTTTTGTCGTAACTTAGCTTTTAAACAATCTTGCAAGTTCTCACCTCAGTAATGGCATCTGTGGGTATGTCCACGGAGCAGGATAGTGGCGCCGTGGAGCCTGGAGGGGCTGACGTCCCCAGGATCTGCCCGTCCAGCTTCGACAACTCCTGGAACAACATCAGATATTAACAACAGTGTAATGACCGCTTGTCCTTGTAAGTATAATTTAATGGCTTAAATGTATTAAATGTAATCAGTTACAAAAGGTGTTGAACAGATTAACAAAAATTATATCGGCTGTACAACTTTGTGTCCTTAGCAAACTTGTTGTTTTCTTCACAAGAACAAAGAACAAAATATTTTGGGATATTTGGCGGGAACGTGGAAGTGTCGTGAGGTGCTCTTGTTTTAATTCATTATTTTGGTGACACATAGTGTTATATTGCATAATTATGGTGGTATATTATACAATATAGTTCTATTAAAGTGCTCAAATGAAGTGAATTGAAATAACTGTGCCAATCAAGTATTTTTTCGTTGCCGCCAAAACTCCTTGATAAAGTCTTGGTAAGGTAGCCACTGCTTTACTACGACATAGTACGTAGGAAAAAAAACAAAAAAAACAAAGACAACCAAAAATATCAGTTAAGACGAGGCTGTATGGGCTTGAACCCTTTGCCTTCCCTATAAGGGAAAATTATGAAAAAAATATTTTAGATTTTGCTTTATCCATTACAAACAAATAAACAAACAAAAAATCAAATCATTCCTCTTTATAATATTAGCATAGGCAATAAAAAACGATATTAGGTTGTGGCGTCAGTCACCACACCACTTGGAAACGAAACATTCAACAATTAATATATATCAAAAAAAGTTTCCATTCCACAATGTAAACGCCGGCCGTGGGAAACTTAAGAGCTCGTAAACAATACAGCACTCAACGTACAAGCTTAGACTACGTACAAGTGACCAAAGAGATTCGCTGGCAGCCCCACCACAATGAACAATCAACTTGTGTATTTATAGAAAAGCTTTACGCATTCCATTTTACTCTCCTATCACAAACTGTCTTCATAACCACTCGCATACTCTGTACTCGGTACAATACATCACTTTGAATCCGTCACTTAATTTCATTCCTAAGTAGGATAATACCCAACAAGTTAATGTGTAGAAGTGTTTTGAAGTTTTTAAGATCTTCAGCTATTTTTGTGGCCGACTGTACTGTATTTATTACCATTTGCTACCACTTTAATAACAACTTGGAATTGATCAAACCGAAGGCAGCGGTTGGAATCATAATGCGGAACTCATATTGTATAATTCTTTCAAACTGATTTATGTAACTGCCTGGATGTATGTGACTGCCTCGGTGGCGTAGTTGTATTACGGTACGACTGCATTCCTGAGGTCTCGAGTTCGATCCCCGGGTCGGCCATAGTGATATTGGTTTTTCTAGAATTCAGTATCTGCCCGGAGTCTGGTATTTGTGCCCGATATGGCGATAGGCTCGCCCCCTATCACATCATGGGACGGAATAAACACGGTGAAAAGTAGGCGCACTAAGTTGCGCCTCTGCCTACCCCTTCGGGTATAAAAAGGCGTGAGTGTGTGTGTGTGTGTGTATATTAATTTTTCGTTTTGTCCCTCCTTGGATCTAAATCTGAATTGTTTCTCTGAATTGAAAGCTGACTACGCACTTGCTTAGTTATATTTTTTGAAATTCTATATTTATGTAACTCCTGATTAGTGCTTAAGTTACATTTAAATATTATAACATCAATAATATGTCTTATCATATATTTTAGTAACATAGTACTGACTCTAATTTCTATTCACAAACTAAACAAATAAATACTTCGAACAAAGGGCCCTGTCTAATAACTAATGACTTATGTTCTCGGAATCTGAATTATTAATCAAATGATTCACGGAATGTCTCTAATAAAAAAAAAAGCATTCTTAAACATGATTCATGCTAAGCCAAACACTGTATTAAGCTTTGTATTCTAATTCTCCTTGATCTTAATTATTATGTACCTATCTTTCCTGCGGGAAATCACGGCACGTTGACCGGTCCTTTTGAAAGGCTTGCGTGGGGATATGGATCCAACACGTAGAGGCCCCTTTAAGATACATTACTTGGGATGTGTACACCTTGCAGCAGTGGCGGAGGGTGACATTTTCCGAAAGGGAACCCGTCAAAAAATATTATGGTTAATAATATAAATAAATATGGTCTGCAAATCGTTCTAACTATAATTAGATTTTAGCCTATTACGCTATAAAAATCATAAAAGTCTAGATGCATTACGAAGGTGGTTTTGTAAAAGTACTCAAATCATTATAACAGCTACTAGAATAGGTGATTAAAATTTAAACAAGAAATAAAGCAAGTCACTTTATAGTTGTTACCCTATTATAGATTATGTATCTACCATACTCCGCGTTAGCATATTTTTCGTAAAACGGTAGAAAAAAACTTTTATCTAAAATAGGTAGATACATACTTATCTGATATCTCTTATAGTAAATAGGCACTAGGTACTATTTTGCTTTTACTAAGTTAGTGCAACCAAAAATTGCAGGTGTTTTATCACATTTTAAACTAAACTTTAAAAACACAGTTTACACAAGAAATGAGCCGTCAAGCAGTAGCTTCTGTACCTTATAATAATTGATGTATAATACGAAGCAACACTTCACAATTTCTTAAAACATTAAAAAGTTTTTCTATAAGTAAATAACGCAATTTTAAAACTATCTCATTAATCTAGTCTGTTATTACAATTTAATAGTTGCACGTACCTTCACACTACACACAAACGTTGATAACACTTTATAACACACAAATTCATTATTATATTCCACATTTACTAATTAAAAATAAACTGTTTTTGTTGTTTTTGTTGTTAACATGGTCGGTTAATAGTGAAGCCGGAAAGATGCGTAAGAGGTAACCCGAGATCTTTTATCTCGGGTTACCTCTTACGCATCTTTCCGTGAACGAAAAATGTATCGGTATGAATGAACAAATAAAACAAAGATAGCAAATACGCATACATGCGCGAGAAAAAAGAGACGGCGAGGGAAGCTAAACGACAGCGAGTTCCCTCGCGCGGCTCCCGTGGCGACGGGTCACAATTAATTACAACGCCATCTATTACCATTTATTTAAACTATTTTACGTCGATCGATGAATGATCGATAAATGAAATTGTTTGTTTGTTAATAATATAATTTAATTTAATATTTGCCTTGCATAAATTACAAAAGCGAAGCCGGTAGGAATCGGGTTGTATGGACCCTTCGCCACTGCCTTGCAGGTACTCTCTCTGTCTGAACTTATAGAGGAAATACAGCCAAAGATATCGCCCGCAAGTTGCAAGGACTATTGCGGAGAAGATGGGAACTATACCGGGTCTATGGATAGGATCTAGCTGGAGTGGTTGCTGGGCTATTGATTGAGACAACGGGACGCCTGCCAAGTAAAATGTCTCAATATTTTATATTCAAGGCAGACGATGACATCCCTCCCACTAGATGGGCATCCCAAAAGTGGCATATGCCAAAGACGCAATATCGGTGCGGGTAGCTATAGGGTGTCGAGAGGTGTGCACCGATTTTACCATCGCGGGTCGCCGACGCGTCCCGGAGCGGGTTTCCTCGCTACTATGCAGATTGAGCACTTCTATCCTGGAGCTCAGGTTCTTAGGTCTTGTGACTTCCACCCCTAGCCGGTCAGGGGGTCTCCTTTAGCCCTCACGGAATCGGGGTTCGCAGTGTCGCCACTCACCGTCGGCTCGCCACAAAGCCGCCCCTGCGGGCTTATTCCTAATATTATATGTGGATCTAGTACTACTAAAAACTAGGCCGTTGCAATAAATCGTATAATTTTAAAGTACTCCATTTTTAAGATTTCTTACTATATTTTGCTTAAAAACTACATTTAAAATTAACGTTATGACGAGCATACTAATAAATGGAGGGGTCTAATATTTTTTTTATTGGATCCAAGATCCATATTGGAACGAAGTTCCTTATCGCGCGTTGTGAAAGGGGGCTAGACGGAAAAAAATCTTACGAAAAGTTGTCACGACACTTTTATACTTGCCCTGTGAAACCAACCAGTAACAATAAAGAACTGGCCGTAAAAGTGACATTCGAAATTTAAATAAAAAAAGACAATTTAAATCTTAGAGTAAGTATAACTACGTATACATTTTACGTATACATTCTTAAAGTAAGTATAACTACGTATACTCTAAGATTTAAATGCTTTTTAGAGTAGTTTTTTTTTTTCGTTAGTTGTATGTTAATTTTAATGTCAATGCTTGCTTAGGTGATGATCGTGATTCGATGACATATCTATTTTGTAGGTAGAAGTAAATGTTTTCATTGATATGGTAACGTTTTAATGAAATATACAATTATTATTATAACTTAAAAGAAATAAAATTTTATTACAATATCTTCACTAATTAATCAAAAACAACTTCGTTCCATCCGGATGTCCCTTGACACCTCTCAAGTTTTTTTTTGCCTCTTTTATATCCATGTAGTTTGAGACTGGTTAGATTTTGAAGCCCTGCACCCACACACACTCTTAATAAAACAATGAACTAATCCAAAATTTTGGCTGAGATGAGTTTTAGGAAAATATGGACCCCCTAAGGGGCAAGCTGCATCGATTAAGAAAAAAAAATGCGTCTTTTCAACTTTGGAAATAGGGTCAAAATCGTTTGAATTTATGTTCGTTCCCCGCCCAACTAAAAAAATATCGTATACAGTTCGTTTTTGACGATTCCCACAAGTCAACGATTTTGTATTAGGTCATTATTTTATTAAGAGTGCGACAAAAAGCGGTCATCTCCTTTAGAATAACTTAATTAATTTAGGCACATCAGTATTTTTACATTTTATTGAATTCCTATTGAAATCTATGTAGGCACATGTGTTACAAATATATTATACTAACTTTCGCCCCCGGGTCCGCCCGCGTTAAAAAGTTTTCCGGGATAAAAGTCCCGCTTTATATTTTCCCGGGATAAAAAGTAGCCTATGTGTTAATCCAGGACATGATCTACCCGTGTGCGAAATCCGTTAAGTGGTTACACCTCAAAGAGTAACAAACATCCATAATTACAAACTTTCGCGATTATAATATTATTTTAGTAGGATTCGACGGAATTTCGACCACTGGATGACCACTAGTAACTCTTTATTACAAAACAGCTAAACTGATTATCACAGCGAAGATACCGTCGTATAATTTGTACACCTCAATCGACTCAGCGGAATACAAAACGACCATCGCGTCGCCTTGAATAGAAAAAATCAATACATATTGTCTATGAAATGTGTCATCGCGAGGAAGGTGATACGTATGGGCCTTCCGTTGTAAATGGTAAAGCTACAAGATCAATTATTGCTAGCAATAATCACCATACAACACCTTGAGTTACAAAGTACTGTGTGGCATTCCACTGCGCTCAAAATCCTGAGATATAAGATGTTAAGTCTCATTACGTCCTGTAGTTTCACACACACACACTCACGCCTATTATCCCCGAAGGGGTAGGCAGAGGCGCAACTAGTGCACTCACTTTTCGCCGTTATTCCGTCCCATGATGTGATAGGGGGCGAGCCTATCGCCATGTCGGGCACAAATTCCAGACTCCGAGCTGAAATTGAATAGAAAAACTCAATTTCACTTTTCCTGACCCGGGAATCGAACCCGAGACCCCAGCATTGCAGTCGTACCATAATACAACTACGCCACCGAGGCAGTCCTGTAGTTTCCTTTTAAAATTAACCTTTTCATGTTTGCCTATTAATCAAAATTCGAATCTTTTACGTTGTCCAAGACTTATGTATTGTCTAGTATTCCTTCAGTATTTATCTAAAAATATTTTACAACAATCTGGAATAATCTAGATTCTAGACTATTCGATGGCACTGACTGCATCGGTATTGATCGAGTAAGAGACGCCCCGATCAATACTGGCAGACGGAACTGGTACCCACGCGACTGTAGCGTTCAGGGAAGGGAACTATATAAATAGCACTTCGTCGGCCACACTCAAAAAGCTCATATCTTCAACAACCTAAGCTTTACAATGGGCAAAAACAAATAATTAACAATACTACTGATAACAATTCAATCAAAAGATTTGTTTACCTAAAAATAAATCACTACATAGTATAAAACAAAGTCGCTTCACGCTGTCTGTCCCCATGTATGTTTAGATCTTTAAAACTACGCCATGGATTTTGATGCGGTTTTTTTTAATAGATACAGTGATTCAACGGGAAGGTTTTTATGTACTTTTAGCCCGG
Organism: Lapara coniferarum; assembly: GCA_949316025.1. Lineage (NCBI taxonomy): Eukaryota > Metazoa > Arthropoda > Insecta > Lepidoptera > Sphingidae > Lapara > Lapara coniferarum. Next base: position 28,338,138 of record OX438929.1, read on the forward strand.
AAAAACTATTTAACGCAGGCGAAGCTGCGGGCAAAAGCTAGTACTTTATACATAGATAATTTTCACCGACTCCAAAAGGAGACAGGTTATCTCATCGTCGTATTTTTTCACACGCACGCATACTCACGCCTTTATCCCTGAAGAGGTAGGCAGAGGCGCAACTAGTGCACCCACTTTTCGCCGTGCGTATTCCGTCCCATGATGTGATAGGGGACGAGCCTATCGCCATATCAGGCAAAAATTCCAGACTTCGGGATGATACTGAATAGAAAAATCCAATATCACTTTGCCCGACCCGGGGATCGAACCCGAGACCTCAGCATTGCAGCTGTATCGTAATACAACTACGCCACCGAGGCAGTCGTATTTTTACATGTTGGTAATTTTTTTTTTTTCAAAATGGGTTCAGTACTTTGATTTTTAAGTCCAAGTAAACGAAATTGAGAATTTTTCTTTCGTGTGACTGTTTCAGGGGTGATTCACAACTATCTATTTGCAAATACAGGACATAATTTTAAAACCTCAAGTTAAAAAAAATGCAATTCTCAAGTTGTCCAAGATGACTTCATAATATTCCATAGTCTGTTCGTAACACTAATCTCAATTCTGTATTATGTCAATATGTGGACAATGGTGTCGGTTATGTGTTTTGTATTTATTTAGATTAAGATTAGTTTGCAATATATTTTAGCATGTAACTGTTTATTGTTCCTAATAAATTAAAATAAAATAAAATAATGAGACTTAACATTATGTCTCAGGATGACGAGTGCAGTGTAATGCCACACAGTACTTTGTAGTTACAAAGTACTGTGTGTCATTACACTGCACTCGTCATCCTTGAGTTCAAGGTGCTGGATGGTGTTTCTACTGTTTATGGGTGGTCGTATCGCTTACCATCAGGCGAACGGCTTGCTCGTGTCATCATTCAATGCCATAAAAAAGATTTTGCGTTGTATTCTGTTAGGTCTATTTCATATTTTATATATACACTAGCGGCCCCGACAGACGTTGTCCTGCCCTAAAAAGGAAATACAGCGCTACCTACCGGATAGAATTGTAATCTAAACCATTCTCGAATCCTCTAGGAGACACACAAAAAAATTTCATTAAAATCGGTCCAGCCGTTTTTCCGCGCAATTTTCTTGATTTTTTCTTTCATAAGAACCTTCTCCTGACAATAATAAACACATCAAAAAAAGAAATAACGAAATCAGTCCAGCCGTTCACGCGTGATGCCGTGACCAGGAAAATAGGGATTCATTTTTATATCTATACTAGCTTTTGCCCGCGGCTCCGCCCGCGTGAATGAGTTTTTCCGGGATAAAAGTCCCGTTTTATATTTTCCCGGGATAAAAGATAGCCTATGTGTTAATCCAGGACATGATCTACCCGTGTGCAAAATTTCATCGAAATCCGTTCAGTAGTTTTTGCGTGAAAGAGTAACAAACATCCATACATCCAAACATCCAGACATCCAAACATCCATACATTCTTACAAACTTTCGCCTTTATAATATTAGTAGGATAGGATTATAGCTTTTGCCTGCGGCTCCGCCCGCGTTAAAAAGTTTTTCCGGGATAAAAGTCCCGCTTTATAGCCTATGTGTTAATCCAGGACATGATGTACCCGTGTGCCAAATTTCATCGAAATCCCTTCAGTAGTTTTTGCGTGAAATAGGAACAAACATCCATACATCCAAACATCCATACATTCTTACAAACTTTCGCCTTTATAATATTAATAGGATTAATAGACCTGTTTGATTTCCAAAGATAAATAAATGTTTTAGCATACCTACTCGATTAGTAGCAATGTAACCACTGACATCATTTTTTTTGCAACGTTTACATAAGGCAAGTTTTCACACCGTCGACGATAATATAGACATGTCGTGTATATTATTATCCACGTAACACCTTATATTAACTTGAATTACATAAACGAAACGTACCTAACATTTTACATTTATACCACTCATCGTCAATCTAATCTCTAAATTACATAACATCATTAAATACGACACTGACACGAAACTCTACGTGCCCTATCGACAATTTGTAATAGATGTCAGAAGATTACTAACGCGCACGCGAATTTGAACTTTATGCAGCGGTAATAAATTACACCATTTTATTTAGAAAACGTTTGTATGGGAAATAGAAAAATGCTGTTTTGAGGATTTTCCCGGCAATTATTTGAATTTTTCCCACCTTTTAAACCTTCCCTAGACCTTCACGAATAATTCAAGACCAAGATAAGATAAATCCGTTCAGCCGTTCTCGAGTTTTAGCGAGACTAACGAACAGCAATTGATTTTTATATATATAGATATACTAATATTATAAAGCTGAAGAGTTTGTTTGTTTGTTTGTTTGAACGCGCTAATCTCAGGAACTACTGAACCGATTTTGAAAATTCTTTCATTAATAGGAAGCTACTTTACTCCTGAGTGCTATAGGCTACTTTTTATCCCGGGAAAATATTTTTATCCCGGAAAAACTTTTTCACGCGGGCGGAGCCGCGAGCACTACTAGTATTTTATATATACACTAGATGTTGCTCGCGACTTCGCCAACGTCATAAGCCTTTCCCGCTACAAAATCCTACTAATATTATAAAGGCGAAAGTTTGTAAGAATGTATGGATGTTTGGATGTAAGGATGTTTGTTCCTCTTTCACGCAAAAACTACTGAACGGATTTCGATGAAATTTGGCACACGTGTAGATCATGTCCTGGATTAACACATAGGCTACTTTTTATCTCGGTAAAATATAAAGCGGGACTTTTATCCCGGAAAAACTTTTTAAAGCGGGCGGAGCCGCGGGCAAAAGCTAGTATGTCTCTAAAACACAGTAGGACGCATGCGCCATCTACTTAAGTAATTAGATAAAAAATGACTGCCTCGGTGGCGTAGTTGAACGTTTACGACTGCAGTGCTGAGGTCTCGGGTTCAATCTTCGGGTCGGGCAAAGTGACATTGGGTTTTTTTATATTGCATCGAATGACGAGACGAGCATGCCGTTCGCCTGATGGTAAGCGATACGACCACCCATAAACAGTAGAAACACCATCCAGCACCTTGAGTTACAAAGAGAGTGTGGCATTCCACTGCGCTCGTCATCCTGACACATAACGCACCTTTAGAACGAAAACGACACAATAAAAAAATAGAAAGTTGAGATGTCAATTTTAAATGACTGAAAGCTAGTCCCTTATTTATAAAAATATAATAAAAAAGGTGCCGATATATTAGTTTTGTCCTTTTTCTGCTTGAATATGGCTGTGCTTGAACTATTGTTGTACTGAGTAGTTCGTTTTAAGTAATTTTATGACGACAACCCAATTTTCTATCTTTTTGAATTGTGTCGTTTCCATCCTAAAGGTGCGATAAGATGTTGAGTCTCATTATGTCCTGTAGTTACATTGGCTACAATGCCCTTCAAACGGAAACTCAGTATCAGCCTGGAGTGTGAAGTTTGTGCCCGATATGACAATAGACTCGTATCATGGGACGGAATATGACGACGAAAATTGGGTTAACTAGTTCCCTCTGCCTACCCCTTTCAGAGATATAAGGCGCGATTGTTTGTAAGAATGTTTCTGTATAATTGGCACATAACCCCCTATATTCTCAAAGCTAATTAATTTACCTGTCACTGTCATCTATCTGTGTCCTTAAGCTAAGTAGCATTGCATTTCTTTCTTTCTCTTTCTTTTTTCTTTTCATTGCCATGTATATGGTTTCAAAATTTTAATTTTAATTTATAATGTATCTTCCCGTACCGTTGTACTATCGGACGGAAGGGGGGGGAGTTACGTATCAAATAGCGGAACCTTGCCCCCCCCCCCCCTCCTCCCTCAAATTGAAGCCACAACATATACAGTGAAACGGGAAATGTTTGTACAACCATAAAGAAAAAAAAAAAGAAATAAATTTTCCCACCCATAAATTTCCTTAAAAAAATACTACGCAGGTGACCTAGATCATAATGCACCAAATGTATTTAGGTCATCGGACGAACTAGGTCCAGCGGGTCGCGGCCGAAGGCTGTTGCGCTAGCTCATGCCGTTGATCGGATAAAAACTAGTCGCTCAGTTTACTGGACATTATGTGCGGTGTTAAAACCTCACATAAGGTGACTGCCTCGGTGGCGTAGTTGTATGATGGTACAACTGCAATGCTGAGGTCTCGGGTTGGATCCCCGGGTCGGGCAAAGTGATATTGAGCTTTTTTATTCAATATCAGCTCGGAGTCTGGTATTTGTGCCCGATATGGCGATAGGCTCGCCTCCTATCACATCGTGGGACGGAATAACGGTGAAAAGTGGGTGCACTAGTTGCGCCTCTGCCTACCCCTTCGGGGATAATAGACGTGAGCGATTGTGTGTGTTAATAAACCAATCTTAAGTTTGAAATACATTTCAAGCAGACCAGAGTTATTAATACCGCCCTATGAGACTTAACTAATGTCTCGGGGTGACCAGCGCTGAGTGCCACGCAGCTTATTTATTTATTTGTCAGAAGGCTTACAGACTAATAACATGTATAGTATAGTTTTTAAATACATAATAACATACATATACACTCACGCCTTTTATCCCCGAAGGGGTAGGCAATAGGTAGGCGCAACTAGTGCACCCACTTTTCGCCATTATCCCGTCCCATTATGTGATAGGGGGCGAGCCTATCGCCATATCGGGCACAAATCTCACTCCGAGCTGATACTGAATAGAAAAACTCAATATCACTTTGCCCGACCCGGGGATCGAACCCGAGACCTCAGCATTGCAGTCGTACCATAATACAACTACGCCACCGAGGCAGTCATAGTGTACATAATAATTTAAATTGCCAATTACAAGCCTCCACTTATAAAATTTGTTTGTCATTAAAAGTTCTGTATGGTGTAACTCTATGAGTGGTCGTGTTAGCAATTAGCATCAGGCGAGTGTCATGCTCGTTTCGTCATTCAACGTCATTCATTCACCGGGGGAGAAGATGTTATACATGTATACGTGCGTAGACTATAACTACATGCGTACACGCTGCGTTGAGACAGCGCTAATAAATCAATGTGCTAGTAACCGGCTTTTAATTAACACCTGCCAGTGACACAGCAGTATCGGACGCCACTAGATGATAAAAAAAACCCTTCCTAGCCGATTTTGGCCACGGTAGCCAATGTCAACGGATATCAGCTAGGTACAATCATCTAATTTGGTGCTAGTACACTTTCTCAACATAAAATCCCACTACTTTACCAAGTAGGTGCGATCGTTACGGAGATGTTTTTTTTTATGGCATCGAATGACGAGACGAGCAAGCCGTTCGTCTGATGGTAAGCGATACGACCACCCATAAACAGTAGCAACACCATCCAGCACCTTGAGTTGCAAAGTACTGTGTGGCATTCCACTGCGCTCGTCATCCTGAGACATAAGATGTTAAGTCAAACCGAAACACAACAGTGCATGCACACTGCTGCTTGGCGGTAGAAATATACATTGCGATGTTACCCACCCAGACGGACTATTACATTGAGAGACCTACCACTAGTAAATGATGTACAAAGGAAAGAGCAGATGTTTCTTATTGTCTCCTTTAGTTGCAAGTTGCATGATGCTGACAGACGACGCGTAAGGGACTTATTTAGAACCTTAAGGAGCTTGAGCGTACACTTTTCTGATTGTGCATATTTCATACACTAGCTTTTGCCCACGGCTTCACCCGCGTTAATAAGTTTTTCCGGGCTAAAAACCTTCCCGTTGAATCACTCTTTCCAACACATTTATTTGGATAAAGATTCATATTATGACGTTGATACAACTCTTAACAAATAATGCATTAATTTCGACCAAATTTGATTACCATAAAAACGGTTCTAGTGAGTTAATCTTAAAAGATAGACATATACTGGTGCGGACATTTTTTTAGATCATTTCAAGAGGAATTATTCTTTCATACATATATTTTTGGTATCTTGAACCGTTTTCGCAGCGCACGCAATGGAAGCCCTCAAGGATGAATAATGTTCCCCGTTTTTTTTCACATTTCTCATTATTTCTTCGCTTCTAATAGTTGCATCGTGATGTTATATAGCCTAAAGCCTTCCTCGATAAATGGTCTATTCAACACAAAAAGAATTTTTCAATTCGAACCAGTAGTTCCTGTGATTAGCGCGTTCAAACAAACAAACTCTTCAGCTTTATAATATTAGTATAGATTTTGCTATGCAATGCAATCAGTCCTGTATTATATAGGTACTGCCCACTGCTGAGCACGGGCCTCCTCTACAACTGAGAGGGCCTTAGTCCACGACGCTGGCCTAGTGCAGGTTAGCAAACTTCACATACCTTTGAAATTCTTATAGAGAATTCTCAGGTATGTAGTTTTCCTCACAGCCGTGGTGTGTGCCGGCAGAGTAGAATAGCCCCCCCTGTTCTTACCGAGGAGTCGTAAGAGGCGACTGAGCTAATAGGCAGCACCGGAACTTCATCTGCTCATAATAAGTGCTTAGAGAAGGAAAACTTCACACAAACCCGGAACGGTATCCCCGTAAGCCACGAGCCAGTTCCTGCAACCGACAAGGCACCACACGTATCGACTCGTCGTTCCTGTGGGTACTGCCGGTTAGGTCGAGAGGGTGGCTTAAGTTCTGGGCTACCTAAATCGCGTCTCAGGCGATTCAGCGTCCAATTGTGGAGCGGACACCACCCACTATAGCTTCTAAGCTGGGTGGAAACCAACACTGTTGGTCTCTACAGCCATCAAAGAATGTGTCTCAGAAGAACCTCCAACAGTTGACGCTGTTTAAATCATCAACAATAGATGTATTAGGCCAATGGTTAGTTTTCCTCACGATGTTTTCCTTCACCGTAAAGCGAACGATTATTGATAAACAATACACACGTAACTTCGAAAAGTCAGAGGTGTGTGCCTTGGGTTTTGAACCTCCAAATATTGTCTTGGCAGACCTTTCCATTCCCAAATAGGCCATCGTTCGCTTACATTTTACTCGTCCCGATATCGGACGCCGCGCCGCTACCGATATCGGATCGGATAATATGGAAATGGATTCTTGCCCGTTTCGTAACAGCCAAGAAAAATACAACAAAATATAACTTGTATAACACCCGACCAACTAATTAATTCGCAGTAAAACAATATCACAATACAATAATTGTTCTCAAGTTTTTCTTTGAACTTTATTGCATCACTCTTACAACACAAAAGGAAAACCAATAGGGGCGAAAACATACCTTCGATTAACACGTAACGCGACCAAGTGAAACGCAATGTGTATTGACTGTTGACTTGAATCAAATCTATATTCTACTAGCGGCCCCGACAGACGTCCTGCCCTAAAAAGGAAATAAAATCCTAGAACCCGAGCGCTACAAACCATTCTCGAATCCTCTTGGAGACACACAAAAAAAAATCATTAAAATCGGTCCAGCCGTTTTCCCGCGCAATTTTCTAATTTTTTCTTTCATAAGAACCTTCTCCTGACAATAATAAACACATCAAAAAAAGAAATAACGAAATCAGTCCAGCCGTTCACGCGTGATGCCGTGACCAAGGAAAATAGGGATTCATTTTTATATAATAGAAGAAGATAGATGACCAGAATCACACTGTTAACATCCGACGCGACGCGATGCTCGCCCACGCTACCTAATCCAATCGATCCAGCCCCCTTATTCTCTAAGACACACGTTATTTACACCGCTCGTAACAAGTGCATAGCGTAATTCATCGCGTTTATAACTATAGAAATTGGCATACTGTATACCATTGTCCATTTAACGCTAATTACACGAAGTTAAGAGCCTATGTGAAAAACATATGGAATCGTGATGGGCGTGACTTAGCGTATTTCAAATGCGAGGCGCCGCACGGCCCCGCTGAGATAGATCGCGCGCCTCGGCCCTTGTCGCATCGCGTCGTTGCGACAGGTCGTTGCACTCAAGCCCGCGAAAAGATCGTTATTGCAAATGCATGTCTGTGTTGTAAATATTATAGTTATTATAATTTCTAATACATTTATAACTTATAAAACATAGAATTTATTTTAATTCGTTTATAGAACCATTATTATGTCACTATTATCTACCTAATTACTTGAACATTATGTAAAATGACATTGTAAGTTATCTAAACTCATCGAAAGTATTATTCACTTATAGTTGACTTTTGTTGACAAGATAAAATTTGGTGTGGTGGTAGGTTCGAGTCTTACCCCTACGTAGGTCTGTATATAGGTAAAAAGCAAAGCAGTATGAAACTTCTATAATATGTTTTAAATTATATTTTGCTTTGCTTTGATTTATTCTTGTGGACTTTCCTAACTTTGGTGGACATAAAATAAATAATAATACAATAAATGGCGTCACTATTTTTCGGCCCGACTCGGGATTCGAACCCGGGACCTCAGCACAATAGGCGTATCGTGTGTGCAACTACGCCTTGGAGGCAGTCAAACATAGCATCACACCTTTTCTCCTCACATTTCGTTAGCTATTTTAGGTCTTATCAAATAGGAGACGAGCTTATTGCCACATACCGGGCCCAATTCAACAGACCGAGTTGATACTGGACAGAAAAAAATAGTATTTGCCCGACGCGGGATTCGAACCCGAGACCTGAGCGTGGAGGCCGTACCGGGCACGTAATACAACTACGAGTTGCGACATCAAGGTAGTTTCGACAAGTCATTCACGATGAAACTTCTTCCCTGGAATGTCAGGTCTATTTTACGTAAATGATGCTTCACTCTAGTGCCACCATGCAATTTAAAAATCGAATTTTGTATGTAAAGGATGTTCGAAATTTATGCAATGCAATAAAATTACATAGCTTGATATGAAGATTGATTACATTATTATGGTTGAATAGTCACTATATAGGATATAAATGTTACAAATGTTGAAGGCGGCCGCTACCTATCTAGATAATTTTTATAATTTTTAATTTGAACTGTATGTAATGTGGGGTAAGAAAAATATAGCAAGGTCATTCTTACTACGCGGGTACTTATGCTTATAGAAAATTTGAAATGTTAATTACTTACAATTTTTTAAATATTTTTGATATTTTGTACAGAAGAATAGACTGATGTTTACTGCAACAGCTACTTCTTCAATTCTAAGGCATTTGTTTTTGTTTTGCAATATAACAAAGCTCCGATATCCTTATTGAACTGAATAAAAAATAATGATGGCCATATTTTAAAAGGAGACGGGAAAAACTTCATAGAACTTTGGGCTTAGTGTTACAGAGATAATTTATGCATTATTTTATAGTTATATTAGAACTATTTCCAAATGAGAAAGAAAAATCTGTCTGTCCAATGGGAGTAAAGAAATAACCGCTGTAGAGTAGAGCTTCTAAATCATTTTTCGGTGAATAACTTTTTTTTATCTGATGACATAAGATGTTCACAGTACCTAACCATTGGATTGCCCTATTGAATAGTGAACAGAGCTAGCTTAGACAATAACCAGAATTGAAAATATCACATGGAATCGACGTGGACTGATATAAATATATAATGGCTCATTTACACTCTCGCGCGAGTGGTACGCCGAACACAATACGAGCCACGACGCGAGGTGTGAAGCTATAGTGTTAGTGAGTCAATAATGTATTTCAATTTGACATTACGTCGGGAGCGCTGAACAAAGTTGCCAGTAAAATTAAATAATATCGACCAATATTAAATATCCCAAAAAGTGAATATGTCTTTTTAGTTTAATTTCTAAAATTTCTTTAAAAGGCTACTATTGCACATAGGTCTCCCCCAAAGAATTATTAATACTATTATGTCAATATTATTCTTGTTATACATGCTTGGTATTCTTTGAGTATGTAACCAACGCTCTAAGTTGGTGCCAGCGCCGTGTGTAATATTACACGAACCACTTGGTGCCACTTTTCACCTTTCTATAACTCAAAACCTATTTAAAGTAAACACATAAAACTGTGTGAGTTTAATTATATCTATAAGGACATCTAGAAGCCCAAATTTCATGAAGCTAGCTCAAACGGTTATAAAGATATGAAGGTCAAAATCGTAAATTTTTGTACAGACTGACAGACTTATAGTATCTAAACCTAACCTACTTCCAGATGACCTAGAAGGATGAAATTTGGAATCCAGCTCGGTAATTATGTGTAAGCGTAAGAAAAAATCTAAAAATAAAAAAAGTTAAAAATACAGGGGTCCACATAAAAAAAAAATATATTTTTAATGGTAGCGTTGGAATCCCAATATATGTTTTATTATATTTGCTTTATAACAGAAATATAAAGATAAAGTTAAGCCAAAACATTTGTGGTGTCCCCATAAAAAAAACACTTGTAATACGCGCTAAACAGCCGGCCAACGGTGTGTCGTCGGCGGCGCGCGGCACCACACAACTCAATACCTACCTAGTTTTCTTTACAAAAAGTAATGATATCCCACCAAAAACATTAATGTAAAAGATCTCACATTTGTAAATACCAGCAACTATTATAGGTATTCAATAAAGCAAACAAATAGAATTTAATACTTGTTCATAATGTTATTTTGTTCCTATAAATACATATTTAGATTTTGCATAAAACTTGGCACACATTTAGATCTCCATTCTTTTCGCGGCGAAGCCCACAGCTAAGCATAATTTTGGTATTGAACTTGGCTATCCTTTTATACATTTATGTTTTTGGTGGGACATTTTTAAATGGAAGACATAAAAATAGAAGAATATTGATACATGCTTCAAAAGTGTAAGGTCAAGCCCAATTTAGGCCGTCTCCTTTATACCTATTAGAGTTTGTGGCCAGTCATGTCCAGCGGATTTTGATTTTAAAGCCAATAACCTTTAAAGAAAAATAAATCTAAATGATAGGCGATAGGCTCGCCCCCTATCACATTATGGGACGGAATAACGGCGAAAAGTGGGTGCACTAATTGTGCCTCTGCCTACCCCTTCGGGGATAACAGGCGTGAGTGTGTGTGTGTGTGTGTGTAAATCTAAATGGCGGCCTTTATTTAAAATTCTAACATTACATCTGCCTTTTGTGCACAAAACAATGCCCGGATATCGATTTTGAGTTCAATTGACCTTAAAACAAAGAAATTCAAAATGGCGGCCACTTTTTTCAGTTCTGACGGTGGATCTGCCTTTAGTAACTAAAGTGGTACTCAGATACCGATTTTGAGGTCAATTGGCCTTAAAATAAAGAAATTCAAAACGGCGGCCAATTTATTCAGATCTGATATTGGATCCGTCTTTTGTACCTACAGGCCTGCCCAGATGTCAATTTTGAGATCGAATGGCCTTAAAACAAAGGAATTCAAAATGGCGGTCATTTTTTTCAATTCTAACATTGGATCCGTCTTTTGTACCTACAGGCTTGCCCAGATATAGATTTTGAGGTCGATAAGCCTTAAAACAAGGAAATTCAAAATGGCGGCCACTTTTTTCAAGTCTAACATTAGATCCATCTTTTATACCTAAAGGCCTCCCAGATATCGATTTTGAGGTCGATTGGTCTTAAAACAAAGAAATTCAAAATGGCGGTCACTTTTTTGAATTCTAACATTGGATCCGTCTTTTGTGCCTACAGGCTTGCCCAGATATAGATTTTGAGGTCGATTAGCCTTAAAACAATGAAATTCAAAATGGCGGCCACTTTTTCAAGTCTAACATTGGATCCGTCTTTTATACCTAAAGGCCTGCCCAGATATCGATTTTAAGGTCGAATGGCCTTAAAACAAAGGAATTCAAAATGGCGGTCACTTTTTTTAATTCTAACATTGGATCCATCTTTTTTACCTACAGGCTTGCCAAGATATCGATTTTGAGTTCGATTGGCCTTAAAACAAAGAAATTCAAAATGGCGGCCACCTTTTTCAATTCTAAAATTGGATCCGTATTTTGTACTTAAAGGCCTGCACAGATATCGATTTTGAGGTCGATTAGCCTTACAACAAGGAAATTCAAAATGGCGGCCACTTTTTTCAAGTCTAACATTGGATCCGTCTTTTATACCTAAAGGCCTGCCCAGATATCGATTTTGAGGTCGATTGGTCTTAAAACAAAGAAATTCAAAATGGCGGTCACTTTTTTGAATTCTAACATTGGATCCGTCTTTTGTGCCTACAGGCTTGCCCAGATATAGATTTTGAGGTCGATTAGCCTTAAAACAATGAAATTCAAAATGGCGGCCACTTTTTCAAGTCTAACATTGGATCCGTCTTTTATACCTAAAGGCCTGCCCAGATATCGATTTTAAGGTCGAATGGCCTTAAAACAAAGGAATTCAAAATGGCGGTCACTTTTTTTAATTCTAACATTGGATCCGTCTTTTTTACCTACAGGCTTGCCAAGATATCGATTTTGAGTTCGATTGGCCTTAAAACAAAGAAATTTAAAATGGCGGCCACCTTTTTCAATTCTAAAATTGGATCCGTATTTTGTACTTAAAGGCCTGCACAGATATCGATTTTGAGGTCGATTAGCCTTACAACAAGGAAATTCAAAATGGCGGCCACTTTTTTCAAGTCTAACATTGGATCCGTCTTTTATACCTAAAGGCCTGCCCAGATATCGATTTTGAGGTCGATTGGCCTTAAAACAAAGAAATTCAAAATGGCCGCCGTGTGTACCAATTCTAACATTGGCTCTTAACATTTTAGTTATTATTGATTCATAATGTATAAATAAATGAGTACTACAAAAAATCATACTAAAATAATTTTATGGTGTAAAAATTTGAACAGCCTTTACATGCAAAATACGAATTTTTTAAATGTATGAGCGGCACGCAAGCGTCATTTACGCAAAATTGGGCCGGCATTCCAGGGCGTCCCTAGCTATGAATTACCCAATATAAATAATACATACATAATATACTCTCACGTCTTTTATCCCCGAAGGGGTAGGCAGAGGCGCAACTAGTGCACTCACTTTCCGTCGTGCGTATTCCGTCCTATGATGTGATAGGGGGCAAGCCTATCACCATTTCGGGCTCAAAATCCAGACTTCGGGCTGAAAAGAAAAAATCCAATATCACTCTGCCCGACTCGGGGATCGAACCCGAGACCTCAGCATTGCAGTCATAACGTAATACAACTACACCACTGAGGCAGAATAAATAACAAAAAAAAAAAGCAGTGACTATTGTTTTTCAATCAGGGATTCGAACCCGGCACCTCAGCGTACCGATCACTAAATATAACTAAAGCAGGTCTCCGACTAGAAACAATTTACAAAGGTGAAAGGATGTAATAATTACGCTTGCTGCCTATCTTATAGACCTAATAGAGCCTATAATTTTATATTGATACACGGACGTGAGCTGGATACACTATAAAACAGAATTTCCAGGGCACCTTCAAATTTGCCGCGCGGTAGCGCGGACCAATCCCTACACTAGACGGCCAATTCGAACTTTGAAGGCGTCCGAAAATTTCGAGCGTACGTCCGTCGTCAGTAAAGATTCCGGACGACTGAAGCCGGCACGGGCCACTCCCATAACAGTGATGGCGTATTTGGACGTCGCGGATGAGAGAAAGTGACGGGAGGCGCACGCGTATGCCGAAATGAAATGGCGTAAGCGCCAAAACAATTTTCTTTTAATTGTGATTATACTATTTAATTCGTTTTAATTGTGTATTGATAAAACTTTGAAAAAATTGTTGTATTGTATTTAAATAAAGTTACGAATGTACATATTCCACCATTTAGAGATAAAGCGTGTTTAAAGAAAATATCAGAGGTAACTTTGAATTTTTTTTCGATCGAGAAAATTTATAGCAATTGTGTTTTGGCTTTGACATATTATTGAGTTATACGTTCAATTTACACATATCCAAAAATCTAACTTCTGATCTTAGTAGTTTACGAGAAATTTGAATTTGAAAGTCCTTAAAGTTCCTGACATAGGCTCTTAACGTGAGGCGACCGCGTTACGAGTTAACCCTGTCATCACTACATAGTATAAAACAAAGTCGCTTCCCGCTGTCTGTCCCTATGTATACTTAGATCTTTAAAACTACGCAACGGATTTTGATGCGGTTTTTTAATAGATAGAGTGATTCAACGGAAAGGTTTTTATGTACTTATAGCGCGGTAAAATTTAATAACGCGGACGAAGCCGCGGGCAAAAGCTATAGAGAATAAGGGGGCTGATCTGTGTTGGACGTAAACATGCCACCCGAGGCGACGTACGCAGTGTTTTTCTAGACAACACCCAACTCCACGCGTCAGTCATCCCAGATCGGAAATACATGGATACCAATTTTAAAATGTTCTTGTATTATTTTGCAAAAATACAGATGAACAGTTACTTTAGATGGTTAAACAGTATCTTGTTCTAAATAATATGAGTTTACCTCGATATAGAGGTCATAATGTATAAATCTATACTAAATCTACATACATATACACTCACGTCTGTTATCCCCGAAGGGGTAAGCATAGGTGCAACTAGTGCACCCACTTTTCGCCATTATTCCGCGTCCCATGATGTGATAGGGGAGCGAGCCTATCGCCATATCTGGCACAAATTCTAGACTCCGGGCTGGGGGGTCACGGGTGGGCGGAAGGGGCCGTCCACCTATTAGTCTAGCCAACTTTTGTGACCCCCGTGATGGACGGCAGCGTGGCGGTTAGGCCTCACGCTGCCTTTGACGCCGAGGGCGTCGTTCGGTGTGCGAGGACTTCTGAGCCCCCCCAACAACAGGAGACGGACCGCAATAGCGGTACGCGCAGGGGCGGTTGCGGACAACTTAGACGTGAGTCGGAGGAAGCCAGCAGCCGTCCCTAATGCGCTGAAGATGGCCACCGCGGAGTTTTGGTTGGTATGCCGTGCGGTGTACATAGGTTAGGGACTCGGCCCGACGGTCGCCCGACGTTTTCCATCTCTCCGGGCGGCTCAACGTCGGGTCGTAAGGCACGGTGAACCCAACATAACCGCCCAGTCGTTCCCCTTGAACACTGGGCGGTAGTAATAATTCACTTTCTCCGCGTAAACAAAAAAAAATATAGACTCCGGGCTGATACTGAATAGAAAAACTCAATATCACTCACTGCCCGACCCGGGGATCGAACCCGAGACTTCAGCATTGCAGTCGTACCATAATACAACTACGCCACTGAGGCAGTTCGTTATCTATTAGTAAATTATTGAGACTAGCCGTTAGGGATTTATGTAGAGATAAAGACTCACGCAAGCGAAGTCATGAGCAAACATCTAGTTTATAATATTAGTTAGATTCGCTCTTTTTTTTTAAAACATGCCTTCACCTTAGGTTTGACAACCATATCGTCGCTAAGTATAATCCATCGAATAGATTCTAGGCATCTATTTTAGTCTATGGCGCATGTTTTTGTAAATGTTCATGATTTAATAATGAACGCTACACTTCATAAAAGGTTAAAATATTTTTATAGTACGCTGGCAAACAAGCAGATTGGTTACATGATGTTTAGTGGACCCCACTGGATAAAAACACGTAAATAGTATCTACCTAGGTACCGACAGTGAGGTACCGAGGCTATATGGTCTCTGGAGCTACCATACCAGCCCTAAATATTATATACTGCGCACTGCTGAGCACGGGCCTCCTCTACTGAGAGGGTTTAGGCCTTAGTCCACCACACTGGCCTAGTGCGGGGCAGACTTCATATACTTTCGAAACTCTTATAGAGAACTCTTCAAGTGACTGCCTCGGTGGTGTAGTTGTATTACGGTACGGCTGCAATGCTGAGGTCACGGGTTCGATTCCCGGGTCGAGAAAAGTGATTGGATTTTTCCATTCAGTATCAGCCCGGAGTCTGGAATTTGTGCCCGAAATGGCGATAGGCTCGCCCCATCACATCATGGGACGGAATAACGGCGAAAAGTGGGTGCATTAGTTGCGCCTCTGCCTACCCCTTCGGGGATAAAGGCGTGAGTTTGTATGTATGTATGTACTTCCTTCCACTCTGAAATCCTCCTAGCCAGTTTCGGCCACGGCGGCCAATCTCAACGGAGATCAGCCAGGTACGCAGGAGATATTATAGTGCACAAGTGTGTGCGCAATACACAGGTGCACTCGCTATTCCTTCACTCTCATAGTCCGGTGAGACGGCAATCCGACATGACCGGAGAGAGATCAGGCGCAGGACCAACGGCTTTACGTGCTTAAGACACACACTCTAGACACACATCAAGGGTCATTCATCTATCTCTAGATTCTATACCTACGTATTTAGGTACCTAACTTCGTAGAATGCCTAGATTATTGACTACTTTCCTTACAACGCTTAAGGTCATTAATGTTTTGTATAGGTCATTAATTTGTTGCATGGGCAGTAGATTTAATTATATTTTTTTAAGTCCATGTCAGAGATTTACATGCGATTTTAGGAAAAGAATATTATTCAAAACCAGTTTAGTATGCAAATTAGTTATAGATTCAACTTTTTTATCATTTTCTAAGGCTAAGCAAGGGAAAATCAACAACATATCTGAAAAGTAATTGTCGTGGCATCATATTATGTCATAATTTAAGACCAAACCAGAGAAATATCAAAATACTCACCTTTAAAATAAAATTCTCGTGACTTCGTTCGCTGATATTTTTTAAGACCAAACTAGAGACAAACTTACCTGATTAAAAAGAAATTTTCGTGGCCTCGTTCTTGGTATTTCTAAAGCCAAACTAGAGAAACACTTACCGGATTAAAATTAAATTGTCGTGGCTTCGTTCTTCGTATTTTTAAAGCAAAACTAGAGATAAACTTACCTGTTTAAAAAAAATCTCGTGGCCTCGTTCCTGATGTTTTTAAGACCGAGCTAGAGAATAACTCACCTGATTAAAATTAAATTCTCGTGGCAAAGACATGTTTCGATATCAGGCGGTAAAGATTTAATCTGCACTTGGTTTTCTGACTCCGTTGAACCGAGTGTTGCACTTTTTCGATCGGGAACGGCTGCAGCCGCCGTATACATTGGTTTCGTTTTAAATTTATCTCTTCTTGAAGCCGTTTTGTCAAATTTCAAAAGCTTATTACAAAAATTCTGGTATAGTTTTACGGCATTAGCATTTTCTCGCGAAGTGCCGTTGTGTATTGGCACCGTTGTGAACGACCGATAGAGATTGACTAAATGAATTGTGTCGGAGTCTGCGCAGTTCGCCGATCAATAACGCTGATGCGCTGTGCCCAGGTGGGAAAATTTCACTCCAAATTTGGGGTTTTATTTAACATTTTGCCCACGGCTTCGCCCGCGTTAATAAGTTTTTCCGGGCTAAAAGTACATAAAACCCTTCCCGTTGAATCACTCTATCCAACACATTTATTTGGATAAAGATTAATATTATTACGTTGATACAACTCTTAATAAATAATGCATTAATTTAGACCAAATTTGATGAACATAAAAACGGTTCTAGTTAGTTGATCTTAAAAGATAGACATATACTGTCGCGGACATTTTTTTAGATCATTTCAAGAGGAATAATTCTTTCATACATATATTTTTGGTATCTTGAACCGTTTTCGCAGCGCACGCAATGGAAGCCCTCAAGGATGAATAATTTTCCCCGTTTTTTCACATTTTCCATTATTTCTTCGCCTCTAATAGTTGCATCGTGATGTTATATAGCCTAAAGCCTTCCTTGATAAATGGTCTATTCAACACAAAAAGAATTTTTCAATTCGAACCAGTAGTTCCTGAGATTAGCGCGTTCAAACAAACAAACAAACAAACTCTTCAGCTTCATAATATTAGTATAGATTGGTGAGTGAAATTTGGGGTTACCTCTGAGGGGAAGAAATTTACTCGATCGACAGCAAATTATAGTGTATTTCTTGGCAAAATAGCCATTTTCAACACTGAAAAGTCCAAGGAACTTTTTTTAGGTTCTACCTTGGCCTTGTATTTGTCTATAATCCGTAAAGACCGCGGCTTAGAGACAGCAAATTTTAAAATAAGGGCAGCAAAAATAAAACCATATTTCTGGAAATTTAATGCTAGCCATTTTGCGTACCTTACCCTAGGAAATGTTTTTTAGGTCACGACTTTTAAACAAAAAACATATTACTTACGAATTTGTTGCATTCAGGACCTTTTTTCGCACAATAAGCACCCGACTTAGACTAACAGGACAGACACTGTTCGTCTAAGGCACCCGAAAGCAGGACATGCGGGGCGGCACAAATATATGTGGACTGGTCTGCTCTGTTTGATGGTTGACTTTATTTTATTTTTTTTTACTTAAAATTAAACATGTAGGTGGTTATAATTTCCTTTGCACCCATCAAGCCCGGCTCGGTTACATTGGCCCGGTACGTCATCTGTCAACAAGCGTCATCTGTCATAAGGTCGATGTGGGTGCGTATAAGGTTGATTTTCGCTTGTACAGATGACGTACCGGGCCAATGTAACCGAGCGGGGCTCGACGGGAATGAAAGTATCAAGCTGGCGATGCCCACCATTATTTTTTTGTCGTAACACAATTTTCTGAGATTCTTCACTTAGTTTTGTAGGGATTTCATAGAAGTCATCTGGCAACATTGCTTTATGTTGTACCTAGTGTCAGACGGAGTGCTAACTTTATAATATAAACCTATCTATTTTGATTCTCGGAAATCCGCTTCGCTGGGCTTATCGATTTGTTGCCGAGTGCACTATCTGGAGGCACGGCAGAGCCCCGCCAACACGAGCGAAGCGTAGGGCACTACCTACGTTTTTTCGAAGCGCTTCGTCGTTTTTTTAACCGTCATAATTTGGGTTCGGTTTATACCAAATAAACAAAATTCTCGGGATAGATCTCAAGAGTCGACTTATTAAACATATAAAGATTCATGATTTTATTTTTAATGGAAACAATGAAAAAGAAACAGTCGAAAGCAGGATTTGAACCCGCGACCTCCAGCGTACCGTGCCGGTGCTCTGCCAACTGAGCTATCTCGACCTTACGTCCGTCTGTTCAATTTCCCTATTTTATCTCTTTAAAGGAGATGCCTAGTGATATCTGTTTAACAATTATAAGGGCCATCCCTTAACATGTATAAAAATCATAATATAGGATTAGAAAATAGTTTGGTGATATCGTTTCAGTGTATTTACGCCTGCAAAGTTACTGCTTTCATAAAATAAAATCATTGTCCAGGCACTACATGGCCCTTAAAATGTAAAAAAATAATAATGTAGGATAAGATATTAAGACTCAAAATGCCTAGTAACACACTGGCTACAGTATCCTTCAAACCGGAACACTACAGTGCGTGTACACTGCTGCTTGGCGGTAGAAATAGACATTGCAGTGGTACCTAGCCAGACGGACTCTTACATATTAGAGACATACCACCGGTAAAGGGTAATCAATAAAACACATAATATAATACACATTTATTTAAATGACTAGTATTGAACACTACGATAAAGGGCTCTACACAAAGTTTTCAAAACCAACCGACTTCAAAAAAGAAGGTTCGTATTCAACTCGCGCCACGGTACTGGCCGTATCGGGACCAAATAAGAATATATACACAACATATATATACAGGGTGGAACGGAAACGCTCTCTATACCGGAACGGTAAGACAGAAGAACCATAACATTAATGAAAAACTATATTCATTTGCAAAGCTAAGTGATAATACTTACGATGTTAGTATTTCCGTAATTCATGCGCGCGCAATGTAAAGCGTACAAAAAACTGGGCGGCCGCCGTGCTGCTCCGGCACCACCCCGTGGCCGTTAACCCGTCAGCTGATGTTCGTGTTTCATTACGATTTTTTTGAAATATTGACCTTTTTTTACTATGTTTTTCAGAATAATAATTTGATTTATCTATCCATACGTGAAGCTGTACAGAAATTTGAGAAAATCCTACTAAAATTGTAACAATGCGATCGCGATTTTTTTAGTGCCATCACGTCAGGAATCACCAATACTATCACCTGTATTCGTTTCCGAGAGCGTTTCCCTTCCACCCGGTATATACTTTAATTGTTCTATAAAATGTATATGATTCCATTGAATCACACGTTCAATATTCAGTTTAAATGCAAATACTATTCTTCTTTTACGTGTAATTGGAAAACAAATAATAATATTGTAAAAATACATAGCCTATAACCATCGCACAATAAATACGCATCGATAGACACCTCACTTGTCAAAATCGGTTCAATAGGAGCGACGCTAGAGTGGAACATAAAATGGATACATACAAACATACATACATAGGGTGCTAAAGTAATGACTTCGCCGTAATCGGGTAAAAAGAAGTCTTCCCATAGCAATTTTCGACCAACATGTAAGAACTTTTATAGTAATATGTGTTAGAAATTCGTCGGGTAGTTTAAAAAACCTTGTGCTGCCTCCTGCGTATAGACATTTATGACACTCATAACCTGTTATACTCGAGGACAAAGTGGGCGTAATCTATGGTTTAAACTAATTTGCGTCTTGAAGTGTATATTTTAAAGTATCTTTTTAATTACTTCGACTGCCAAGTCTCCCGTTCAATTCCGATCAGATAAGATGTTGGATTTTTCTGCTCATTAATTATAGCGAGACTTTAAAGTGAACAGTGAGTATATTAGAAACTCAGAAAATAAAAAAAAACAGTGGGCTTAGAATGTGTAAAAACACGATGCGTCTCCGCTTCGGTTTATTGTGGTTGGTTGAGAGACTGACGTATAGGTATTTTGATGTTTGTGATTGATCGAGAGACCGACACGTCAGTCTCTCAACCAATCACAATACAACGAAGCGGAGAGGCATCGTGTTTTTTTTACATTCTAAGCCCCCTGCTCTGGGAGGCACCACTTCTGCTTTTTCGTTTTAAATTGAACATTATCAGTACAAATTAATTCCATATTTTACTACAAGATGGCGTGGTTTTATTTTCCCAGTTAGGCTATAGTGTCTTAGTTAGTATATAATCTGCCAATTTACGCCTAAATATTCCTATAAACCACAGCGCTACGGGTTTTCTTTTATGTCCACCAGAAATGATACATCTGTACCTAATAAATCAAAGGCTAGCTATACATCGTGCCACTGTCAGAAATCGTTGTGTTCATCCGAATATGTCTGAGTCTCGGTCGAATTAAAACTCAACAATACATCCGACTTAACCGTCGACTTAAACTCGGACGTCTGAGTCTCGGTCGAAGTTAGATTTAGACTCGACGGACTCGATGATATACTATCAAATAGTTTGTAGTTAAACTTCGGTGAGTCGCACAAACATAGACAAGTTTGAGTCTCTTTTATACTCAAGTCGGGTGATTGAGTCTCATTTGTTAAAGTCTCCTTATTCGAGCGACTTAAACCGAACTCCAGGGGGAATGTTTGGGTCTGTATGTCGGACAGAGACACGGTCTCGGAAAAGTATATTTCGTCCTCGCTCGTCTGAGACTTGAGTGACAATAAGTCCTCAAAAACTGTCTGGGTTGAGATCTCGTCGCGTTTTATTTCATCACAATCACTTTTCCCAGGCAACGTCTGCCACGACGGCAAAGCGACATCGTTTTTGATACTATCTTCCGGACTCAACGTCTGAGTTGCAAAAGTCCGTTTCGGGCTATCGCAAAAGTCGAATTTCTCGTCATTTTTCACTTTTTTCGAGTCATTCGTTAATTTCGACTTACGTTTCTCCGCTTTGTACTTTTTGTGCAAGTCCGGATGTTTCCTTAACAAATGCACTAGATATTTTTCTCGATTCTTATACTCGATATTACAAATTTCGCATGGATATTTCAGATTACATATTTTCATGTGCCTTCTATAGTCTGGCTGGGCTGAAAATCCTTCGCTACAGTACCTACATTGAAACAATTTCTTCCTGTGAACTTTCTTATAATGTTGATTGAGGAATTTTCGCTCTGAAAACCATTTCTGCCGCTCAGAGCCGACATTATAAGAACAATCTACGACCGAGCAGTAAAACTGCGTTTCAACACAGTAATCTTTTGGTTTTTGGTGCATTTTTATTAAATGTTGTTGTAGATCATATTTCTTTTGATATTCTCCCTTACAGTCGTACGGACAAGCTAAATGTACTTTTTCCTGAGAGTCGGGTAAAGAAATATATATAGTTAATTTATCCTCGTCTAAAATATGAGATATATTTATATCTATCGGTAAATCTGGCTCTGGATCTGCAGCCTTTTTCTGGAACAAGAGACATTGAGATTTAATCGAAATACAACTCGTAGAAAAACTTTTTTTTTATATTTATTTTATAACACTTTATATACAACGAATATAAAGGCGGACTTAATGGCGAAGGCATTTCCAGTCAACCTTTGGGTGGTGCAGAGACAAAACAAAGTAGGTGTACAAAAAATTTTTTTTTCATTTATTGTTTTATTTATGTCACAAAGAGTTTTTTTGTCTTCCGTGACACCCACTGCAAACGGCTCAACGGAAGACCAGCGTTGACTATATTATTTGCTGAGTTGAGCCTGTTTGCAACAAACATATTATATAATTCAATTCAATTCAATTCAAATCATTTATTCAGTAAATAGGCCCCTAAGGGCACTTTTACACGTCATTTTTCACAATGTTGTTTTACTAAAAGATTCTACCAGTGCTTCGGAAAAGCCCACTGACCTGAGAAGAAGCACCAAGAAACTCAGCGTAGGTCTTTTATCATATTTTTTTATATATATATATTTTACAATTTGTAAATCACAATATTACTTCAAATTTTAAAGATGGATGTTAAGTGCGAAAATTAACGGAGAGTACCTAGGTGAAACAACCACCTACATGTTTAATTTTAAGTAAAAAAAATAAAGTCAACCATCAAACAGAGCAGACCAGTCCACACAAGCAGCACCCGTTCACGAGTATGACGCATGTGCCAGCTATCGGCCTCCTCAACCATGTTTCAGGGAAGTGACCGACCCGGCACACGACGCCGCCGCAAGCACAGACATTAAAGCGAGCAAGACTACTCAGATTGTGGCTAACCAAGACAAAAGAGATGCAACAAAGGGGTATATCAAATGAGTAACGTAGTATGTTCAAAAATATACTCTTAGGACTACCCGGGAAAGTCGCACATATCCATCTGTCAAAAATCACTTAAGCCAATTACAATCGAATAAAAAAAATGTCAGAATAAGAATAATAATATGTAAAACAAGGATGTCAAAAAAAAAAAAACATGTCAAAAAAATAATGATAATATATGTAACATAATCAAATTATAGAACATGAGTGAATCCGAGCAATTTAATCCCAAGCATTTGTATCCTCCAGATAATCGCAAATACGATAGTAACCTTTTTTAAGTGTTTTGTGTTTTAGTTGTGTGTGCGTTTGTTGCAAATAAAGTTTCTTTCTTTCTTTTTTTCAATGTGAGAAGGAACGTTTCACAAGAAGTACGTTTATAATAAAGGGATTGAAGTTTTTATCTAATCCGGGATACGAAAAGATGACTCTTTTATACCCGAATGGATAGACAGATGTGCAAATAAGGCACCCACTCTCACCTTTTGTTCCGTCCCATGATAGAGAATGAGCCTATCACTATATAGGGCACAAATTTCAGACTCCACGCTTCTGAGCTGAAAAACTAATGTAACTTTTGCCCGACACGGGATTCGAACCCGTGCCCACAGAGCAGAACTCAGATACATTATTATTTTGCCCACATTTGCTATGTATTGCATGCACCAGATATGACAATAAACGTTTTCTTTCTTTCTTTTCTAGATACTACCATACTAAGGCATAATTATTCAAGAATTTTTTAAGGGGTATAATAAGACCAGCCCACTGCTGAGGATGGGCCTCCCCTACTGAGAGGGTTTTTAGGCTCGGTTAAATACTCCAAAATAAGTGTTTGACAATCAGATTCTTACATAAGAACGATTATTACGTCAAAAGACAGTGTGCATGTACGACATTGTACCATTTACTTTTACTGGTGGTAGGTCTCTCATATGTAAGAGTCGATCTGGGTGGGTACCACAATATATATTTAGACGGCCAAACAGCAGTGCATGCACTGTTGTGTTCCAGTTTGAAGGACATTGTAGCCAGTGTAACTACTGGACATAATGAGACTTAACATCTCATGTCTCAGGATGACGAGCGCAGTGTAATGCCACACAGTACTTTGTAACTCAACGTGCTGGATGGTGTTGCTACTGTTTATGGGTGGTCGTATCGCTTACCATCAGGCGAACGGCATGCTCATCTCGTCATTCAATGCCATAAAACCCTGGTCATTAAGTGCCATCACTCTTGTAGCTGTCAACATACAACTTGACCCATTGCTTGTATATGTCCGTATCGACCAAACGATTGGTTGATGTGCGGGCTTAGAATGTGGCAAAAAAACTCAACTCGTAAGACGATGTCGTTTAATTTTGATGTTTGTGGTTGATAGAGAGACCGACGTCAGTCATGTGTCAGTCTCTCAACCAATCACAATAAAACGAAACGGTTTCGTGTCGTGTTTTTTCGTCTTATTCTAAGCCCACGGGCAACTTTCACCTTTCGCACTCAGCTCAAGCCCCAAGGGTCAAGTTGTTTGTGAATGCATCAGGCGAGCGGCATGCTCATCTCGTCAGCTGCAGTTATAGTAACAGTATTTATTTTAAAGCTTTATTGTACACCAAAAACAATATACTTATGATTAAAAAAACAATGTAGCCAGAGAACTGGTACAATTGGCGGTCTCACCGCTCAATC
The DNA here is from genome assembly GCA_949316025.1 of Lapara coniferarum. NCBI lineage: Eukaryota > Metazoa > Arthropoda > Insecta > Lepidoptera > Sphingidae > Lapara > Lapara coniferarum. The sequence continues at coordinate 28,362,848 of OX438929.1, forward strand.
GCTTACAGACAACCATTGGATGGAATAAGAGAAAATAACTAAAACTGTAGTCTAGGGCATACATATAAGCAAATATGAAATATATATAATTTACATACACAATAATACAACAAATACATACACACAAAATAAATGAACTTATACGTATAAAATATACATAACAGTAGATGTATAACAAATTATAATCAATGTCACACAAAGTTTTGGCAAAGTACATAAAATATAGTAATATCTATACTGTGGTTTTAGGTATTGAGCAAGTGTTCTTTTATGATTTTATTAAAAACAGACAGTGACTGCGCCTGTCTTATAGCTACTTGCAATGCATGTAATAATAACAGTAGTAATAATGAACAGTACATACATATGTTATATACCTTGGCAGTGTTCCGCAACAGCATGTCCGACTCGAGACATTGCAAACGGAACGACTTGCAGACACGCAGCGTCTCCTCACACGCCGCGCAGAGGAGCTCAGATATGCCGTCCTCGCGGCTTCCCTGGAAGTACATGGTGGAATTTAATTCACTGCTTTCCCAAAAGGTATATATTCAGACAATGATATACACTCAATGTACCCTACAAACCAAAAAATAATTTAAACTTATATTTGCTTAGTATATACGTATATTTGGAGTCGACGCGTAATTTAAATTGAAGAATGTTTTCGTAAATTTGTTCATTTATTTCCTTAGCTTAGCTGGCAATTAAAGAAGTTCCATTGTGTATCTCCGAAGATCTTCATCAGATCGTAATAAATTATATAGTATATACTAAAACCTTCACTGAAAAATATGCATTTGAATAACGAAAACCCCACGTAAACTGGATCAGTAGTTTTTGAGAAACTCGCGGCCATACAAGTAGTGTTGGGTAGGACATACAAAAGGCGGTACATTTGTCCCGTACATGACGTCAAAATGTAAGAGCGGTTCAACATTTTTTTATTGTACTACTTCAAATTTCATGTCGCGGTAGTCGCGAAGTCGCTTTCCTCACTATCTGTCTCAGTAAAAATACAAGACGGGGATAGAGAGGGAGCGAGAGGCATGCTACAAATTACAATAATACTACATTCTTCAATGAAAATACGTCATATTGGTACTCGTTACTTAAAACGTATCACGTAGCTTCATTACGCCTCGCCTCATTTGAAGTGGGACATTGTACTGGCTAAGTGCAAAAAAGAAGCTACTCTTACAAACTCTTTTCTATGTCCTGTCCTACCCAACACTACATACAAGTTTACACAGACAAACACACGCACGCACGCACGCACGCACACACACAGACAAACACACGCACGCACGCACGCACGCACGCACACACGCACGCACGCACGCACGCACACACACACACACATCAATGTGCATGTACTAGTGCATGCAGACACTCTAGGGGAACAGTGCCCCTCTCAGACAAAGCACCTTCTCTGGATGGGCCTCCCTACACACAATGGTGGGTGCAATCACCAGACACTGCTCAATACACAAACACATTTGTTTTAGGTATCACCGGCCCCTTCTGTAGGGGATGTCTGTCAGCTGACAAAACAGCCTCCCACATTATCCTGGAATGCAAAGGAGTAGCTGCACATCAGGCAGAAATCCTCCGCACACCGGGGTCACTTTGAAAGGCTTGTGAAGCAACCAGGAAGATCCTGCTCTTCTGGAAGGAGTTGGGCTGGCTAGACGGTTAGTTGGCATTCAATAGGCTGAGTGTGGAAAATGGAGCCCCAGAACAGAACAGAAGATATGCTTGTTAAATATGAAATATTATGACAGTCAATATTTTGATGTAATAAATAATAATACCAGCCCTGTATTATAATACTGTCCACTGCTGAGCACGGGCTCCTCTACTGAGGGGGTTAGTCGACCACGCTGTCCCAGTGCGGGTTGGTACACTACACATACCTTCGAAATTCTTATAAGGAACTTCTTAGGTATGCAGGTTTCCTCACAATGTATTCCTTCACCGTTAAAGCGAGCGATAATTGATTAACAATACACACGTAACTTAGAAAAGTCAGAGGTGTGTGCCTTGGGTTTCAAACCTCCGGACATTGTCTCAGCAGATCGTTCCATTATTCATTAACAGTCAATATAACTACTACATAAAAAGTGCAACACAATATGCTTGTCAGATGCGGAGCACATGGCGGCCGGCAATGCGTAGTGAATAGTTCGCAATGGTCATAATTTAAATGCTATCTCTTCAATTCACATCTGTTTTATTACTCGATCATTATACTACTAACAGACGATTAGATTTGGTATCATGCGACCAATTCGTTACGCGTTACAGTCTTCACGCCACACGATCGAACCGTACCATGCAATGACCAGTTGTATCCAACCAAGTTTGCTGGACAAGCCATCGAACCAGCCGTACCAACAATAATAATAATAATGTCCATCGAACCGTGCCCCACACGATGCGATATGGTTCGATGGCATACCATTTTAATGGTTCGGCTGTACCAAATCGCATCATATGTGCCCACTTTTACAATCACATGTTTAATAGTTTCAGCTTAAAGGCAACACTTATTAGTAATCTGTGGATGGCATTGGATAGTATGTTTAACAATCACCATAGAGTTGTAAAAATGTGTAACAACTTAAAATGTACTATTGTTTGTTATCCTGTATAAATAAAAAAAAACTGTCACTCCCACCAATAGTTTGACATCTTCAAATTTTTCCCTGACCGACAGGGTCCACTATTATGTCACATATCTATTCAATTGTAACATCTTTATGTATAAAATAATTGTCGAGTGCAATGAAATTTGAATCTCGTTTTTTTCCAAGATTATTATTTCAAGTTACCCTACAGCCCGACATACTATAGTGCTTTACATCTTTCTGAATGCACTCATAAATAAATCTTAATTACTTATCTGCTTTACAGATAATAAAACAGTTTATATAAATGTGTGCATGAGCTTCTGCTCTTATACTTCGCCAGGAAGGGAAGACCATACAAGGTGCATCCTTATATGCCGCCTAAGCCAGAAACCATTAATTTTGAAAACCTGTTTTTTCAATCTCCAGATGTTATATGGATTTAAATATTATGTCTAATTTCAAGTCAGTTTTAGCTACCCGGGCATCAGAACTTTACATGCATATACACTCACGCCATTTATCCCCAAAGGGGTAGGCAGAGGCACACTAGTGCACCCACTTTTCGCTATGCATATTCCGTCCCATGATGTGATAAGTGGCGAACCTATCGCCATATCAGGCACAAATTCCAGACTCTGGGCTCAAAGATGCAAAATCCTCACTAAAATTAAATTACCTCAACATCGGTTAGTCGGAAGAAATCCTCTGCCAGTCCCCATTCGTACATATTTTTCATGGGACTTGCGTACGTTAAACAACCGCGACAAACAAACGCGAATTCCAACATCGGTAACTCTATTTTCTCACCAGAAGTCGACATTATTATTTGATTTACACTAAAAACACTTAGAATTGTTTTTTGTGATTATTTTCTAAGGGAAATGGGAATGCTTTGATAATTTTTCGATATTTGATTGCTTCGATTTGTTATTATTGTTATCGGATGTTTTGATATAAACGCCAAGGTTTTCAGACCGTGCAGCCTTGTAAATTAATTAACGTGTGTTGTTTTTGATTATTTAAATATGAATGAGGTGAAAGTAATGGTTTTTTCATTGAAGGTTTTTGGACATTGATTTATTTCTATAAGGATCCGTAAGTATATTATGTTCTCTTGCATAAAAATCCATGATCACAGATTACTTAGAGAAGTGTCCATGATGAAATGAAATACTTACGAAAAATGAAACGTTTTCCAGCACGGCTGCGTTCATTTTATGATTCATCATTTTAGAAACACAAAATATTTATTTAAAACCAATAATTATTAACTGTGTTAAAAATCTTGATAAGATGTTTATATAAAATGAAATCACATAGGTATGCTACGATTTATGTTTTTCCCGAATTAAATCAATGGCTGTTTATTGGCAATGTTTCGAATAAAGAACATAGATCAATCAAATTAGACATTTTTGGCTCACCTAAATTTACAAGAGTATGATCGTCTCACAATAAGGTAAATAACAATTAATTTATCATTTTTTTTATTCCATTCAGTAAATAAAACAACATAAAACATCCACACCGTAATGAAGTTGTTTATTTTCGTGAACGTGGCCGTAAACGCGCGTTGTTCAACATGGTCGCCATTTGCGCCACGAAATCGGACGCGTATTGTGTGGTGTCCTCGCAAATTCTAGGTTATAGTGGCATAAATTACCATTATATAGTGTTAAATGCGTTCGAAACGTTTAAAAACCGTATAAAGACTGTTTTGTGTTCGTAAATAACGGCATGTTCGTGCTATGAGTGAGTATTTAGTGTTTCTTTTTTAATATTACGTATGTAGTGAGTACACGTGCAAAGGAAGTGTATTAAATTTTTCACGGTTTAAAAACTAATTCTTTCTATCGAAAGCTAGTTATTTCGAGTTGTCACATGTAATTAAATTTGGCGCGAGATAGTGTTGATTATTAATAAATGTCGGTCATTTATTTATTTTTGTTATTGGGTTGATCTATTTTTGGATCGGGATGCACTGTTCTGCATTACGAAAACTATATAATTTTCTTTATTTATGCGACGCGCACGTGTCACAAACATGTTTATGGAAAGTTTCGATTTGTTAGAAAGTGGTATTTGTCAAAAACCGGGGCGCCTTTCATTTGTTGACGTATCATTTCATAACATTCGATGCGTTTGCGTCGACAGTCTCTGAATAAGATCCGTAATCAAAGCTTATCTTGTTTATTTTTAATTTCCGATGCAAGCTAATATTGAAACACAGCCTCAGGCTCTATTTGATCAATATTCTTATCTTTATTTATTCCGTACTCGCTTTTCCTCGCGGCTCCGCCCTTGTGTAAAAGTTTTTCCGGAGTAAAAGTCCCGCTTTATATTTTCACGGTATAAAAGTAGCCTATGTGCTAATTCAGGACATGATCGACCCATGCCAAATTTCATAGAAATCCGTTCAGTAATTCTGGATATGTGCAGTAACAAACAGACGACACACAGAAAATAATTATAATAATCGCTAATTTGTATTCTATTACTGTTCTTTAGTCACCCCCTTTGTTTTTTATCACATTTCTTTAAATGAACATACACACTGGTTACTACTACTTGTGTGTAAAGATTGTATCCTCCTGTGTTGTACTATAACCATTTTTTTTCATTTCAGCTGTAAAGAACACCAGAAATGAATATAGAAACCACAAACAAAACAAAAGACATTGATTACCTTATGATAACAGTGCCTATAGTAAATTTTAAAAGTATAAACTCGACACAACAGTGAGACAACCTGTTCTAAATTTGAATAGTAATTTCTTTTTTTAAGTGTAACAAACCGAACGGCCAGTATTTTTATTTTGTTTTATAATTTTACAAATGGCCAGTATTCTGTAATTGTTAAGGTGTTTATTAATGGTTAGTTAGTGTTGACAATTTAAGTGAAATTAAAATAAATAAAATTTAAAGTGTTTAAGAATGAAAATTCCGGAGACTTCGGCTAATGTTGGGGCTTACTATGGCAATGAGGAGAATGGACAGTGGCAGGTAATTTTTTATATATATTACATACTGAAATATTCATACATTGTCCAAAAATATTAATAAATTCTTATAAATTATAAAAAAAAATCCTAAATCAAAAATTTTCATTATATTTATATTCATCCAGAGGGCAGGCCATACTGCCTAGAACAATTTTCCCGTGTGATTAGAAAGAAGCATTTATATCCACACTTCAATACTAATATTATAACTTCTTAGCAGTGTCAAACTTATTACCCCCACTAGAAGCATGCGTACCAGCCACAGTAGTCTACTCCACGTTCCATTTTGCCATAGTGTTTATCGCTCCAATAGCTACTTGCCAAGAGTTTTACGTTTATTTAATGAACTTAACATTAGTAACAATATTGATTTGTTACGAGTACTAAAAAGCACTTTGTACACTGAGCCAAGCCTATTGTCAAAACTGATTAGTTCAAATTTAACTTAAATTTATTGTTGTAGGTATAGATTTTATTGATTTTTTTTTGCTTCTACTTGTGGAAGCTTGTAATTGGTATATATTTATTTAAGTTAACACTCATGTTGTAAAAATAGCCGTAAGCTCCCCGAATAACACAAAATAAAATAAAAATTATAAGAGGAAAGATTTGTATTTCTGTATGTTTGTAACAAATAAACTCATACTCAGACTTTCATAATCTTTCACCAATATAAAGCTACATTAGCCAGAAAGTAACGGGCTACTTTTTATTCTGAGAAAATATAAAGTGGGCTGAGCCACAAGCAAAAGTACCATAATTTATAATTTTATATTGAACTAGCTTTTGCCCGTGGCTCCGCCCGCTTTAAAAAGTTTTTCCGGGATAAAAGTCCCGCTTTATATTTTCCCGGGATAAAAAGTAGCCTATGTGTTAATCCAGGACATGATCTACCCGTGTGCCAAATTTCATCGAAATCCGTTCAGTAGTTTTTGCGTGAAAGAGGAACAAACATCCTTACATCCAAACATCCATACATTCTTACAAACTTTCGCCTTTATAATATTAGTAGGATTGTGTTGTTCCTTCCTTCCTATTTGTAAAAGATATAAATGTTTGCTTCAAATCAAACTTACTTACTTACCCAGTGTTATTAGCTAAGGGACAATATGAAAAAGCAATTTTTATATAAGTAGGTATGTTAAATTATCCAAATATTTGATTACACAACTGTGTTATGACGTCAATTAGTCTGGTTAATTGAGTGTGACACATGGCAATGTCTAGATAACCCTGTATAAAGGAGTTAATAAAAAAGTAACAAAACTTTAACTGTTGAATTTTTGATCTATTATGTGATTATCAATTGATGAATATCTGAATGGCCCAGTACTGCCGTGCTAAGCGCAAAAGCGGTATGTCAAGGGACACTAGTTTCGAGAAAGGAGACGACCGAAATTTGTTCTTGGTCTTACACTTATGAAACATGTATCAATATTCTTCTTCTATTTTTATATCGTCCATTTAAAAATATTAGATTTTATTACAATGGGGAAAAGAAAATCATTCATTTTATGAATTACTAGCTTTTGCCCACGGCATCGCCCGCGTTAATAAGTTTTTCCGGGCTAAAAGTACTTAAAAACCTTCCCGTTGAATCACTCTATCCAACACATTTATTTGGATAAAGATTAATATTATGACGTTGATACAACTCTTAACAAATAATGCATTAATTTCGACCAAATTTGATTACCATAAAAACGGTTCTAGTGAGTTAATCTTAAAAGATAGACATATACTGTCGCGGACATTTTTTAGATCATTTCAAGAGGAATAATTCTTTCATACATATAATTTCGGTATCTTGAACCGTTTTCGCAGCGCACGCAATGGAAGCCCTCAAGGATGAATAATTTTCCCCGTTTCTTTCACATTTTCCTTTATTTCTTCGCTCCTAATAGTTGCATCGTGATGTTATATAGCCTAAAGCCTTCCTCGATAAATGGTCTATTCAACACAAAAAGAATTTTTCAATTCGAACCAGTAGTTCCTGAGATTAGCGCGCTCAAACAAACAAACAAACAAATTCTTTAGCTTAATAATATTAGTATAGATAACTGACTTCCTGTATCAGGATCATCATACTATACTAATCTACAATGTACTAGTTTTTAACACGAATTTAGTAGTATCGATTTAAAATGTCAAATTGAAAAACATTAATGGCTCATTTACACTCTCGCTTCGCACCTCGCCTCGTGGCTCGTATCATATTCGGCTCACCGCTCGCGCGAGAGTGTAAATGAGACATTATATACCGGGTGGAAGGGAAACGCTCTCTATACCGGAACGGTAAGAGAGAAGAACCATAACATTAACGAAAAACTATATTCATTTGCAAAGCTAAGCGATAATACTTACGATTTTAGTATTTCCGTAATTCATGCGTGCGCAATGTAAAGCGTACAAAAAACTGGGCGGCCGTCGCGCTGCGCCGGGACCGGCCCGCGGTCGTTAACCGGTCAGCTGATGTACGTGTTTCATTACGATTTTTTTGAAATGTTGACTTTTTCAGAATAATAGTTTGATTTATCTATCCATACGTGAAGCTGTACAGAAATTTGAGAAAATCCTACTAAAATTGTAACAATGCGATCGCAATTTTTTTAGTGCCATCACGTCAGGAATCACCAATACTATCACCTGTATTCGTTTCCGAGAGCGTTTCCCTTCCACCCGGTATTTATATCACTTTCGTCGATTCCATGTGATAAGTTCAATTCTGGTTATTATCTGAGCTAGCTGCTCACTATTCATTTGGGCAATCCCATGGGCAATGATTAGGTGCTATGAACATCGTGTGTTATCAGGTAAATAAGAAGTTATTCACCGAAAAATGTTTTAGGCGCTGTACTCTATAGTGATTATTACGTTACTACCATTGCACGGCCAGATTTTTCTTTCTCTTTTGGAATTGGTTCTATTATACCTCTACCGGGTGGAAGGGAAACGCTCTCGGAAACGAATACAGGTGATAGTATTGGTGATTCCTGACGTGAATGCACAAAAAAAATCGCGATCGCATTGTTACAATTTTAGTAGGATTTTCTCAAATTTCTGTACAGCTTCACGTATGGATAGATAAATCAAACTATTATTCTGAAAAGTCAACATTTCAAAAAAATCGTAATGAAACACGTACATCAGCTGACGGGTTAACGACCGCGGGCCGGTCCCGGCGCAGCGCGGCGGCCGCCCAGTTCTTTGTACGCTTTACATTGCGCGCGCATGAATTACGGAAATACTAAAATCGTAAGTATTATCGCTTAGCTTTGCAAATGAATATAGTTTTTCGTTAATGTTATGGTTCTTCTCTCTTACCGTTCCGGTATAGAGAGCGTTTCCCTTCCACCCGGTATAACAATGCATAAATTATCGTTGTACTGACTACTGACTACTGTATCACTGAGCCCAAAGTTCTATGAAGTTTCGCCTGTCTCCTTTAAATTTTGTAAATATAGTTATCACTCTACATGATTTGAGATAAAATTGAGAAAGGGACCGTTTTTTTTATTTTTTTATATACCGCTATTTGGCTATATTGTTCATAGGATGCGCATTTTTTAAGGTATCTGATGCTATATAAATTATATATATTTTTGAGATATGGATTTTGAGCTCACCACAGCAGAGCAGTTGTCAGGACTCTTTTATGGGTATATATCTTTATTACTAAGAAAATTTTGCACACAATTGAATGTGCAGTTTTGAAAAATAATTAAATAACATCAGGGGAAGCCCCTTATCAAGTACAGAAGGAAGGATTTATTTTGAATTAGTGATATGGTGACTATATTATCTTGTAATAATTTAGATAAAATAATAAGTTACTTTATGTAATAATTTTAACGTAATGTTATTTGTTTGTTGCTTTAAATCAATGAGTTTGTTTCCTGGCTACGATATTGATTTTTAAAAATCCAATGATACTGCTTTAGTTTTCATGAAAATTGGCTCAGAGACTCCTTTTTTTTTATTGCGTTGAATGACGAGTCGAGCATACTATTCGCCTGAAGGTAAGCAATACAACCACCCATAAACAGTAGCAATTTGAAATTTTTGATTTTGTTCAGGTATCGGCTAGTTATGTGGCTGACTGTAAATCATTTTTTTATTTTGTTGTTACCAAACTGTATAAGCATACACTTACTAAACCAGGTTTTTTTTTATGGCATAAAATGTCGAGACGTGCATGCCGTTCGCCTGATGGTAAGCACCCATACACTTAATATCAAAAACAGCTCCATAATCCATTGTTGGCTTGACACATTAACTAACGAAGCTCTTGTGACCTGGCAGCCGAACGGCGTGATCATCGATAGCGGAGTGGGCGGCGGCGTGGTGGGCAGTGGCGATGCTGGCGTGCACCGTCCGCCAGTGTATCCAGTGCATCTGCCCAGGGCGCAGGTTCCAGGTATGTTTTGTGGTCTTTTTATGACTTGTACTGGTGGTTTAAACTGCTGTTCCACGAGGCTACCAAAAGTTTTACGAATGGGACTTTAAACATGTTTTATTGTTTTAAATTATTGTAAAAAAAATTGCCGTGGTACCCAGACGGACTCTTGCATATGAGACACCTACCGCCATTAAGGTGCCTTTGTTCCAGCTGGCTATGTGATGGCAGGCGCGTTCTACCCACCCGGCGCATACCCCGCGGTCCCCGCCGCGCCTCAGGACGACTTCGAGGATTACATGTGGATGGAAAATGAGGAGGAGTTCGATAAACAGGTGATTACTATTCTCAGCCCGATTTTTACCAATTTCTTATTTAACCCTTCAAGCCCCACTTATATATATAGATGTATGAGAAAACCCTATATAAATTATAAATTTTAGCTACATTGTCAGAGTTCTTTTATTCTTGTCTTTATATTTAACTAGCTTTTGCCCACGGCTTCGCCCGCGTTAATAAGTTTTTCCGGGCTAAAAGTACATAAAAACCTTCCCGTTGAATCACTCTATCCAACACATTTATTCGGATAAAGATTAATATTATGACGTTGATACAACTCTTAACAAATAATGCATTAATTTCGACCAAATTTGATTACCATACAAACGGTTCTAGTGAGTTAATCTTAAAAGATAGACATATACTGTCGCGGACATTTTTTTAGATCATTTCAAGAGGAATAATTCTTTCATACATATATTTTTGGTATCTTGAACCGTTTTCGCAGCGCACGCAATGGAAGCCCTCAAGCATGAATACTTTTCCCCGTTTTTTTCTCATTTTCCATTATTTCTTCGCTCCTAATAGTTGCATCGTGATGTTATATAGCCTAAAGCCTTCCTCGATAAATGGTCTATTCAACAAAAAAGAATTTTTCAATTGGAACCAGTAGTTCCTGAGATTAGCGCGTTAAAACAAACAAACAAACTCTTCAACTTTATAATATGAGTATAGATTAGTATAGATTAATTAATAATTTTTATAGCATTTTAATTATTATTTGTTAGTTATAACTAACAAATATATCGTCTTTTCCAGGTGATGCAGCAGTTGGAGGAAGAGGCTCTTATGGAGCAGTGCATAGAGGCCATGCTGGAGGACGAGCAGAGAGAGAAGAACAGGCCTGTGGCCAATGGACACAAACAACATCTACCCACGTGAGTGTTATTGAATTGAATTTTTCATAATGATATACCGGGTGGAAGGGAAACGCTCTCGGAAACGAATACAGGTGATAGTATTGGTGATTCCTGACGTGATGGCACTAAAATCGCGATCGCATTGTTACAATTTTAGTAGGATTTTCTCAAATTTCTGTACAGCTTCAAGTATGGATAGATAAATCAAACTATTATTCTGAAAAACATAGTAAAAAAGGTCAATATTCTAAAAAAATCGTAATGAAACACGTACATCAGCTGACGGGTTAACGACCGCGGGCCGGTCCCGGCGCAGCGCGACGGCCGCCCAGTTTTTTGTACGCTTTACATTGCGCGCGCATGAATTACGGAAATACTAAAATCGTAAGTATTATCGCTTAGCTTTGCAAATGAATATAGTTTTTCGTTAATGTTATGGTTCTTCTCTCTTACCGTTCCGGTATAGAGAGCGTTTCCCTTCCACCCGGTATACACTCACGCCTTTTATCCCCGAAGGGGTAGGCAGAGGCGCACAACTAGTGCACCCACTTTTCGCAATTATTCCGTCCCATGATGTGATAGGGCGTCCCCTATCACATCAGACTCGTCAGTCTATCACCATATCGGGCACAAATTCCAGACTCCGAGCTGATACTGAATAGAAAAACCCAATATCACTTTTGCCCGACCGGGGGATCGAACCCGAGAGCTCAGCATTGCAGACGTACCATAATACAACTACGCTACCGAGGCAGTCTTTTCCATAATGACTTCTTCTATTTACCCGAATGTTAGACATTGAAATAAAACTATTTTTTATTTTATTAAAAAATAAAGGTAGATATTGTAACATTAACTTTTCTGACCACCAACACCTCAGTCCGCCCCGTGACCACGAAGTGCTGAAAAGCCTTCGAAACGTCGGGAGAAAATATAAATTAAAAAACTGCGATAAAATCCGCAAAATAGTTTTATTTCAATTTAATTTTCCAAGTGTGCGTGGCCGAAATCCGGAACTGTGAAAATGCTAAAATGAAAATAAAAAAATAATATAAAAAAAAAAATAGCGAAAAATGCTCAAAGGAGTCTCTGAGCCGATTATAATACGATTGTGTTTACGGCTCACAGTTGTGGTCGCAACTGACTTGAAGATTTTGAACAAGCCATAGAATAATAACGCCAAGAATGATAGTTTCATGTCAAAAAACTGTCGAAGGTGATGCATAAAACTCATTGCTGTAAGCGTAAGTCACTCGTAGTGACGTTCTGCCAAACGCATACAAGCGTGCAAATAACATTGCTAGTGGTATAGATTTTCCCCAAACTTGGGGTAAGTGGAATTGCTTCTACCTTGAGCCATTATTTATGTATTTTATTATACTTATTAAGTTATTATTATTGTCCACAATAAGAAATTACTTTTTTTATTCTTCTTAAGAAACTAATGGTTTTAAGTGGGGAAACCCTGAAAAGGATTAAAGCGATACCAAATAATAAAATTACTTTCCTTTACTTTATCTTGTCTTGAGTTCAATTACATATTTTTTTTAATTTTATTATTACTTCGTTAGGGAGAAAAAAAAATAAAACCAGAAAACACGTGCCTGCGTCATTTAACGGCTGAATGAGGTACTTACCTTTGCCTCGATAGTGATTTTGTGAAGGTGATTTTTTTTATATTTAAGTCAACAATGTCAAAATACGTCACCGCTTCTATTTTATTAGAAGTTTTGCCGGATTATAGTAAAACAAAGACATCACTATTCAACCGTATAATTGACGTCATTTTACGCTTAGGCCTTAATGCTTACGTCTGTTGAGGATATGAAGACGAATTTAAAAGTTAAAATTATTAATGAAAACGAAATATTTTTGAAAGAGAAAAAATACGGGCGTATATGTCCTTACTTTACATCTATTTTCATGTAAAATAATAATATAAGCATGTAATTTTTTTTAAATATTGTCAATTCAAGTCGGACCAATAGAAAATAATATATTCCTAATACTGGCAACACAATATCAAAGCATGCAGAAGTACCAATTAAATAAGTTAATTTTAGACATAAATTAATTTTAGAACATGGACATGAAACTTTGGGGTAACAATTTTCCTTTTGTTTGCAACATTTTGATATAATGTCGTCTGTAAAAATTATGAATGATTATTTATGCTTTGTCGATTCTTTTATGTCAAAATATTAGATTAAACGTATTATTTACATGTGAAATGTTATGTTACAATGTTTCTTATGATTATCCGAGGTACTGTGACATCCGTTTATTGCACAAACCATCATATTAAAATAAAATATCAGAGTTGCTGGTGCTACGATTCGACTTTGTGGACTGACGCGGGCTGTTCGAAAACTCGGCCAAAAGGCTTAGTTTTACTTGCCTCACTAAGCGTGCCTGTTCGCGGGTTCTATGTGTTATTATTCTAAGGAACAAGCTATATCTGATTTAGTAGTCAGATGTTACCCGAAACCGATTGCTTGTTATTCGACGTCTAGAGGCTGTATTGTCGCTGGGACAGATACATAGATGCAATAAAACACGCTGTACATACATACATACATACATATACACTCACGCCTTTTATCCCCGAAGGGGTAGGCAGAGGCGCAACTAGTGCACCCACTTTTCGCCATTATTCCGTCCCATGATGTGATAGGGGGCGAGCCTATCGCCATATCGGGCACAAATTCCAGACTCCGAGCTGATACTGAATAGAAAAACTCAATATCACTTTGCCCGACCCGGGGATCGAACCCGCTAAAACACGCTGTATTTTTTTTTTACTTGGTTACGTAAACAATGTGTTAAGACGAGTGACGTTTGTATATTCAGAGACTACACACTCGAACTTGTGAATGTGTTATAAGTGCTGGCTTTTGGTAATACCAAACCAGCCCTGTATTATATACTGTCCCACTGCTGAGCACGGGCTCCTCTACTGAGAGGGTTTAGGCCTTAGTCCAACACGCTGGGCTAGTATGGGTTGGTAGACTTCACATAGCTTCAAAATTCTTATAAAGAACTTCTTAGGTATGCAGGTTTCCTCACGATGTTTTCCTTCACCGTTAAAGCGAATGATAATAGATAAACAATACACAGGTAACTTTGAAAAGTCAGTTGTGTGCCTTGGGTTTGAATCTTCGGACATTGTCTCGGCAAGCCGTTCAATTCTCAACTAGGCTATCGTCCAAATTTATAATGTTCTTTTTTGTGCTTAAAAACTATCGGTGTAAAAGACCAGTGGGGCTAGGACGTGAAACGAAAAACACGATGCGTCTCCGCTTTGTTTTATTAGTGACTGACGTATCGGTATTTTGATGTTGGTGATTGATCGAGAGACCGATACGTCAGTCTCTCAACCAATCACAATAAAACGAAGCGGAGACGCATCGTGTTTTTTTTTTACGTCCTAGCCCCTCAGATGAAAGACTCATTGACTGTATTGTTATATTTTAGGACGAGTAACGGCGCGCCGTCCATCTCCCTGGAGGAGGCTGTCTCCCGATCTACGCTGAACCCGCTGGCTGCGGAGTTCGTGCCCATACGCGTGAGACCGACGCCCGCTAACACAGGTAGAGTTGCATCATGCCAACCCTGGGTTATATACACTGAGCATGGGCCTCCTCTACTACTGAGAGGGTTCAGGCCTAATCCACCACGCTGGCCTAGTGCGGGCAGACATCACATACCTTCGAAATTCTCTGCTAGAGTTGGATATTTTTATAATATATTTTTTATTTTTTTTATGTCATTCAATGCAATAAAAATAAAAAAAAGATATTCCTGAGTCAGTTGAGAAACGACTGAGTTATGTCGTAACAAACATAAAAAACTACACGTCGAATTGACAACCTCATTATTTTTTTCAAATCGTATAAAAAAGCGTCACTCACATCAAAATTGTCAGTGGGCGACACACCATGATAAAAAAAAACATGTCATAAAATCTTTAACTAACATATTACTTTTCTAGAAGAAAAACCAGAGCCACCCGAGCCGCCGGCACCGGAAGTGCCTCAGAAGGAAGTGGAACCCACATCCGTCGCGGTAGAGAGCAGAGCTGACGTCACCGACGAACCCAAAACGGAAGGTCAGTGACCTATACACACTAAAAACTAGTGTTAACTAAATGGTGCCGACAAATCCTACTAATATTATAAATGCGAAAGTTTGTAAGAATTTATGGATCTTTGTTCCTCTTTCACGCAAAAATTAAAATTTGGTGTACGGTTAGATTGTGTCCTGGATTAACACATAGGCTACTTTTTATCCCGGTAAAATATAAAGCGGGACTTTTATCCCGGACAAACTCATTCACGCGGGCGGAGCTGCGGGCAAAATAGTACGTAATATAAATAGAAAATAGTATTAAAATGAGTGCCTCTAAAATTAAATTAGATTTAAGCTAAATTAAGTGTAAAGTAGTTGTAATATTAGTTAAGTTACACACGCCTTGATTCGCGAAAGGCAGGCAGAGGTGTAACCAGGCCGATTTTGCCGTGCGTGTTCCATCCCATGATGTGATAGGGGGCGAGCTTATCGTATCGGGTACAAATTCCAGACTCCAAGCTGATACTGAATAGAAAAACCCAATATCACTGCACAACTTAAGATTCGAACCCGAGACCTCAGAGACGTGTATCGCGCACGCAGTACAGCTAAGCTATCGAGGCAGCGTGTTTTTGAGACTATGGAATCAACATTAAGCCAGGTAGATTATAAATATTACAGAAAAGAAGACAAAAATAGAAGAATCTCCTTGGTGGAGCAAACGCCTTAACAGACTGAAGAGAACCGCCACAACTATGAAGAGGAGGATACGGTGTGCAGCACCAGTGCGAAGGGCGAAGGTGGTTGGAGAATATCTAGAGGCAAAGGCAGCTTACGATGCAGCCATGCAGACAGCCAGAGAACAGTGGGAAAGGATAGAATGGGAAATGTACGGATATGATGCGTATAGTGGGATATATGAATTGAGAGGGATTTATGAAGCTGCAGGAGTTATAAAAGGGTCTAAAGCGTGCATCTATGAAGGTGTAGAAGGGCCTGAAGAAGAAGAAATCTATGAAGCTGTAGGAGAGATTAAAGAGGCAGGAGAAATGTACAAAGCTACTGGAGATGCTAAAGATGGTGATGTTTTCGTAGCTGTAGGAGCTATTGAAGGGACAGATGGCGGAGAGAGTGTCTACGAAGCTTTCAGAGACACTGAAAACACTGAGGATATTTATGAAACCGCTGGAACTACAAGAGAGACTATAGAGGGAGAAGAACATTACGAATATGCAGAAAAGCCTGGAGATATCTACGAAGCTATAGAGGATATAGGAGAAACTGAAAGAGAAGAAGCAATTTACGAAGGTGCAGGAAAGACTGAAGATAGCTACGAAGCTACAGGAAAAGGTGAAGATATCTACAAAGCTATAAAGGATACAGGAGAGACTGAGGATATCTACAAAGCTTTAGGAACTTTACGAGAGACTGAACAACGAAAAGAGATTTACGAAACTACATTCGAGGCTGAAGACACTAGGCATATTTATAAAGCTGTAGGAGCTCTAGTTGAGATAGGAGAGATAAGAGATATCTATGAGGCTACAGGACAGAAGACTGAAGATGTTAAAGATATTTACGAAGGTACAGGAATGATAGAGACTGAACAGCGAGAAGAGATATACAAATATATAGTGGGGATAAATAAGGAAGAGGTCAAACTAGATGGGATATGTAACCCAAAAGATTCTCAAGTTACAATGAAGACTTCTCAAATGGCAATTGAAAACGAAGCTGCAAAAGGTACCAAGGCAATATACAAAAATATTTTCGGTGATCCGCCTCTGTATACCTCATCTGGCATTATGTCGACCTAAGGTGGTCAATTTAACTAGTGGTAGGTCTCTCGTATGCGAAGAGCCTTTTGGGTAGGTCTGCAATGTCTTAGGGCGGTATTAATAAATCAATCTCAAGTATGAGTTACATGTCAAGTAGACATAATGTATGAATAGTTCAATACATTATGTCTACTTGACATGTAACTCAAACTTGAGATTGATTTATTAATACCGCCCTTAGAGTCTGTCAATGTCAGGACCAGGTTATAAATGATGGTAGGATATCTTGTACATAAGCAGTGTTAATACAAAAAAAATTACTGGTGGTGGACTCTCATATGTAAGAGTCCGTCTGTGTGGGTACCACCGCAATGTCTATTTCTACAGCCAAGCAGCAGTGTGCATGCACTGTTGTGTTTCGGTTTGAAGGACATTGTAGCCAGTGTAACTACTGGACATGATGCGACTTAACATGTTATGTCTCATGACGAGCGCAGTGGAATGCCACACAGTACTTTGTAACTCAAGCTGCTGGATGGTGTTGCTACTGTTTATGGGTGGTCGTATTGCTTACCATCAGACGAACGGCATGCTCGTCTCGTCATTCGATGCAATAAAAAAAAATGCATTAGTCGAGTCAATAAATTACTCCATATTAAGCAATCTTTCTTTGAAAGTGTATGTTAAACATGTTTATGGTATATTACAGAGCCTGTACAGCCTCAAAAAGATCCGCCGGAGGTCAGCGCGGCAGACGTGCACCCAATCATAGAGAAGTCACAGGACAAGAGGCCAAAGGAGCCTAAAAAGGACTCGAGGCCTAAACAGGAAGCGAAGAAATCTGTCAAGACTGAGGTAAGACGGTTTTGTTAGGATTATTTATTGTTGTTGACTGCCTCGGTGGCGTAGTTGTATTATGGTACGGCTGCAATACTGAGGTCTCGGGTTCGATCCCCGGGTCGGGCAAAGTGATATTGACTTTTTCTATTCAGTATCAGCTCGGAGTCTGGAATTTGTGCCCGAAATGGCGATAGGCTCGCCCCCTATCACATCATGGGACGGAATAATGGCGAAAAGTGGGTGCACTAGTTGCGCCTCTGCCTACCCCTTCGGGGATAAAAGGCATGAGTGTATATGTATGTATTTATTGCTGTTGATACATAAGTAGAGTGTGCCGCTCGCTTGATGGTAAACGATACGACCGCCCATAGACATTGAAGAACTTTGAATAACAAATTGCGTGTCACTTTACTGTGCTTGTCACTTTGAGACATTAGATGTCAAATCTCATAATGCCCTGTAATTCTGGCTACAATGTCCTTCAAATTGGATACTAAGTTCCATCTTGTACAAAATATATACAATTTTGACTGCCCCGGTGGCGTAGTTGTATTGCGTACGAGTTACGAGTACGATTAGCGCGCTGCGATTCTGGGTTCGAATCCCGGGTTGGACCAAAAACTTACTCAGTGGCAGCTCTCGGAGTCAGGGATTTGTCGGTGTGATTCCACCCCCCCCCCCCTGCCCCTCTTAAAGCCGTTAGTCCTGCGCCTGATCTCTCTCCGGTCATGTCCGCCATCTCAGTGTGAGAGTGAAAGAATAGCGAGTGCACCTGTGTATTGCATACACGCTTGTGCACTATAATATCTCCTGCATACCTGGCTGATCTCCGTTAAGATTAGCCGCCATGGCCGCAACTGGCTAGGAAGGGATTATACAATGTTATGTTATAATTCAGGTGAAACCCAAACCTAAGCCGCAAGTGATAAAGTCGGAGACGAAAGTGCAGCCGAAGAAGAAGGAAGTGAAGAGCATCAAGAGCGAGGTTAAATTTGAAGAGAAGCGACCCGAAGTCAAAGACGAGAAGTGTGAGGAAGCGCCGGCGATCGTAGAGGCGCCTAAAGTTGTTGAAAAGGTAAGAGAAGTCTAGCATAATAAAACCAGCCCTGTATTATATACTAGCCTTTGCTCGCGGCTGCGCTCGCGTGAAGTTTTTCCGAGATAAAGGTCCCACTTTATATTGTCTTTATACAATGCCAAACATTTTATGTCAACCAACTGTGTGTAAAACAAAAATATTTTACTTCACACATTGACTAGTAGAAAATATTTTAGTGGGGTTTGGTTCGTGTTTGCGTATCTCCAATTTGCCTTGTACATTTGTTAGTTTCCTAATAAAATAAAATTATATATTTTCTATTATTTTAGTGACTATAGCCTAGTTGGGAATGGAACGGTCTGCCGAGACAATGTCCAGAGGTTCAAAACCCAAGGCACTCGCCTGACTTTTCAAAGTTACATGTTCATTGTTTATCAATTATCGTTCGCTTTAACGGTGAAGGAAAACATCATGAGGAAACCTAGATACCTAAGAAGTTCTTTATAAGAATTTCGAAAGTATGTGAAGTCTGCCCGCATTAGGCCAGTGTGGTGGACTAAGGCCTAACCCCTCTGAGTAGTAGAGGAGGCCCTGCAGTGGGGCAGTATATAATACAGGGCTGGTCTTATTTATTTCCCAGGCTCAATCTCCGCCCGTCGAAGACCCATCCATCCCGAAGCCGATCAACTACGCAGCCGCGGCGAAAGCGAACAAGCCCAAAAAGCCGGTCACTCCGCCCGCTTCCGACAAGTCCACGCCGCCGCCGCAGCTGCCGGCCAAGCCGAAGATTGTGGAGAAAGTGAAAAAGCCGGAAAAACCGCCCGTCAAAGACAAGGGGAACGCGCCGAGGAAGAATTCAATGAAGTGAGTTTGAATGTTCGTCTAGTCAATTTTGTGTCTGGCTTTATCTGAGCCACCTGAAGTAGTTGTATACATACTCACGACTTTTATAACCGAAGAGGTAGGCAGAGGCGCAATTAGTGTACCCACTTTTCGCCGTTATTCCGTCCCATGATGTGATAGGGGGCGAGCCTATGACCATATCGGGCACAAATTCCAGACTCCCAGCTGGTACTAAATGGAGAAATTCAGTATCAATTCCTGACCCAGGGATCAGGGTGGAGTGCCACAAAGTTTGTAATCCAGAGTTCTGTGCGGCGTTGCTACTGTTTATGGGTGGTCGTATCGCCTACCATCAGGGGAGCGACCTGCTTCTGTCGTCATTTAAATGCAATAAAAAAAGTTTCTTTTCACGGCATCGAATGAAGAGACGAGCATGCCGTTCGCCTGATGGTAAGCGATACGACCACCCATAAACAGTAGAAACACCATCCAGCACCTTGAGTTACAAAGTACTGTGTGGCATTACACTGCGCTCGTCATCCTGAGACATAACGTGTTAAGTCTCATTATGTCCAGTAGTTACACTGGCTTCAATGTCCTTCACAACAGTGCATGAATAGTGCTGCTTGGCGGTAGAAATAGACATTGCGGTGGTACCCACCCAGACTGACTCTTGCAAATGAGAAAACTACCACCGGTTGTAAACTAAACCAAACGCATTAAAATGTCATCTAATGTAATATTATTCTTCTTTCTTTCAGATAAAGTGTACAAATTTTGAGAAATGCTAAGTTAACCTGCCGTAAAGTCCCACGAGACCGAAGTTTTGAAAACAGACATTGCAAATGTGGGCGAAGAAAAAAATGAAAAAAAAAATATAATAAATAAAATGTAAAATTGTCCTAAAGTTTAATATACTTATAATGTGAATATTAGTTAGATAAATTAGTTATAATAGTTGTACGTCACTTATCGGGGTTGGCGGGTCGGGTTTGACCCACGATATTGTGGGTCTTATTTGACCCAAATATAGTGGGTCTGATTTGAATACTGCCACGTATATGGTCCCAGTGTAATGCATTTGTCAATTTAAAATTAGAGTTAAGGTTTCCTATAGTGGGAACCTAGAAGTCACGTAGTGAAGTGTCGTGAAAGAAGGATATAAGTTTATATAATGTAGTCATTTTTTAAAGGTGCATTAAGTTTGCGTTAAGGATCAATTTGGACCCATTTAGAGATAATAGGCACACTTAGAACCACACGTAAACGATATAGTTGCTCAAACTCCTTGAAACATGCCTTGTAATCTAACCAGACTTTGTAATGGCCATAGTCAACCGGGTCATTATAGACCCGTAACGGTAATATACGTGCAAATATCAACACTTCTCTGTTTTAATGCTAATAGGTATTTTACTTTAAATTACAGGGTATTTAAAGCATAATTCATCTTATTTTAATACATATAAAAGCAAGTTAAGGCTTTGTTTCAAGTGCTTTAACCGCGAATAAGGAAGATATTGCGAGATTATTGTACACAACGAAACCGCGGTAAGTGAGGTACAACGCGCGTAGATCGAGTGTCCCTTATAAAGACAAAAGAATGACATTACAAATTCTGACAGTTTTACAGTTTTTTTCAATGGACGATCGCAATCTCAATTTCGATCCGATACCGAAAAAGGATCGAAATAACCGTATCCATCAACAGTACTATGAGGATGCACAGTACGCCCGAACGCGTAGTGTCTGCATAGTTTTCTTTAGCTTTATCTGACAGACAACTGAAAAAGTTCTGTCCGTCGTAATTTGTATGTAAAAAAACAGATCGATCCATTTTTGCGATGGATCGAAAAAAGGGATTGTGGTAGTTTATTGAACTTCGCCGTTGTATATTGATACTGACAGATTTCGACTGAATTGTCAAAGGCTCATGTTAGATATGCCATTAGAAAACATATGAAGACTTATATGATGATTTCGTTTTCGATTTTGTACATTTTATATGTAACGTAAAACGAAAAATAAATTATGTCTAAGCATCAAAATTGGTTGAAAAAAAAACCTATCAAAATTTGTCCGTGTCTTTACTCTTTCTACTTTTGACATTGGCAAAATCATTGCCTGACAGCGATGGAGCCATAAACTAAAGAATTGAATTGAAATTGGTTGAAAAAAGGCAGTTAGTCATATTCAAAATACTGAAGAGAGAAGAGGTTATCGCGCTATCTCTTTCTCACGCACGCAGCGTAATAGCCGGTCGCACACGGTGACGTCACAGTTTCCCGTTCCACCCAATTTCAAAGCTATATTGCGTCAATTTTGAAAATTCTATGTCCGTTACATTTTTATAAATGTACTAGCATTGCCGGCGGCTTCGCCCGTACGAAAGATTTTTCCTGGATAAAAGTCCTGCTATACATTTTCCCGGACCGAATTGTAAATCTAAACCATTCTCGAATCCACCTGATGACACAAAAAATTTTGTTAAAATCGGTCCAGCCGTTTAGGAGTTCAGTGACATACCCACGTTGTCTCAATCGGTACAAATTAAAGTTTTTTGTCAATTGTTGAGAATATAATATCGCCTGACATAGGGAACAGGTAAAATTTATCAATCAGAAACAAGTTTGACATTCTTATAATACCAGCTGTATTATACTGCTCACTGCTGGACTCGGGCCTCCTCTACTGAGAGGGGTTAGGCCTTAGTCCACCACGCTGGCCTAGTGCGGGCAGACTTCACATACCTTCGAAAATCTTATGGAGAATTCTTAGTCAGAATTCCTCGCGTTTTCTTTCACGGTTAAAGTGCTAATTTAAACAATACACACGTAAATTCGTAGAGAGGTTTGAGTTTTAAGACTGCGGATATTCGTCTCTGCAGACCGTTCCATTCCCAGCTAGGTCATCTCTTTGTGATGGCTGTGATCGATTTAACTTTGGACAATAAATACAGTCCTAGTTATCGAAATCGTTTCAGGAACGATGCTATAGTGAGACATAAAAGGAACACTAAGATATATTGTTTTTTTGACTTGGCGATAAGTTTGATTTCTAGAAATTCTTAATTTTTATTGCGAAACCACAGTTAGATAAACGTTGAAAGCTATATAAAAGAAGTACAGTTTACCACTAAATAAGCTGAACGAATTCAAAATTTTAAATCGCTGTCTTTAATAACGATAATTTTTCTTCACCAAAATAAACTACAAAGGGTTTACTTCATTTTAGATAAAGAAAACAAAAAGAAACCGATTAATTAATTAGTTAATGTGTTCAAGCGTTTTGAATATGTTCAAGCTATTTTGTTCGCCGAATGTACATGCATAGTTGAAATTACTCCTCGTTTCGCCGTAGTCCGGTAATAAAGGGGGAATTTGACAAATTTGCAGTCGAAATCTGTGACAAACTTGCAGTTATATACAAATTCGTTGTCTTTTAAATATATATTTACATGGTCGTTCGTTAGTTTAAAATGTAAATTTTAATCGGATAGTTCTGTAGTATAAATCAGCCTTTATAGTACGTAGGTAATGCCTAAGCTAGACGGAGCAATAATTGCTAGCAATAATCGCACGCAATTTTAATTAACAACGGCCATGGTGAGAAAATAATCGCCTGGCCCTAATCGTACACAAGGCTTTTGACCATTTGAAAAATTTTATGATAACCCCAATTTCGAAAAAAAATGTCATCGTGTAAAGTAGTGGGCGAGAAAGTGTGAATATAATACGAAGCAATAATTGCATAACATTATTGCAAGCGATACTTGCATGTGATTGTTGCTAGAAATAGTTGCTCCGGCTAAAAGATAATGCGGCAATGCGTCTTGTAAGAAAAATAAAGGTAGTATACGTAGTGTTTCTTTTAGAGTAGTGTTTGAAGAACATGCTGGAACATCTGTATTGCTAGTGTGACCATAATAGCTCACTTAAACGTGTACAGTTCAAACAGGCCTATCTAGTTCTCTTCAGTTGACTATCTAGACCCCACGTTACTGCCTATCAGATGCAGTGCGGTGACTTATAAAAATATACATAACTAGATTTTCCCGCGGCTCCAACCGGGTTAAAAAGTTTTTCCGGGATAAAAGTCCCGCTTTTTATTTCCCCGGGATAAATGTAGCATATGTTATAATCCAGGGCACGATCTACCCGTGTGCCAAATTTCATCGAAATCCGTTCAGTAGTTTTTGCGTGAAAGAGTAACAAACATCCATACGTACAAACTTTCGCGTTTATAATGTAAGTAGGATTCAATCAACATTTTTATTTGGTGTTGGGCACTTTTCCCGGTCAAATCAATTCAATGTCTTGGAATAGAAAAGAAATAACGTTATTATTTTTTGCTTTGTCTTTCGATACGGTGGAAACGTTTTATTTCTAAGAATTATATTTATTGTTTTGTATCTGCTATTATTAGTTGACATTGGTGAAAACCGATAAATCGTCGTTGGAAGCCATAATTTAAAAGAAGAATGTACATATTCATGATAACGTTTTATCGGAACTGCTTAACTCTAAAAATATTGTTTTTTACTTGGCTAAAAAAAAATCGTTTGAATTTGACTCTTTCTAAGTCTAAAAACCATTTTAAGTCATAACTTTGAAAATGTTCTTACAAGACGTATAGCCGCCATGGTTTTTTCGTTTTAAACCACGTGTGTAAACACCGGAGCTGTCTAAATTTCTTAGTTGTATGTTGTAAATTTGCAAGGATTGATCTAAGTGGGCGTTCAGGCCGGCATAGTTATAACAATTGACATGTTTGCTTTTAGTTTAGACAAGGGAAAATTGGCGATGTAAGCCTAAAACAATTTACTTTTCAAATGTAAGGAGTAATTCTCAAAATAGTACGCAATGAAATAGTTTATTACGTTTTTTTTTTGTCATTATCTTTTTTTGTTTATCATAACAGTTATTCAATGTAGAACGAATGTTTTAAAACACAAAGTCAGATGAGATAGCAAAAATCGTAATAATATTTCGTTGCGTAAATTAATTTTGAGAAATACTCGTAAAATTAACAGGGATAAAGTTTTCTCGTCTTAGTATAATAAAATATTTAGTGATTTAATTTCTTGTTAGTGGAAATTCGCAATTTTTATATAGACATTAAGACGAATAGAATTTTTCTTTTCATTTATTTTAGCTATTAAATTTTCGTGGCTGTTTGGTTTAAAAGTGTTCGTCAGATATTTTTAAGGCAAAGACTTTCAATTCATACAGCCATGATACTGTATCGTTATTATTAATTTTTATCTGATGTAATGGAAATAGCATGCGTTATGTGTATAAGAAATTGTAAATTAAAAAAAACTAGTTGTTAAAAGAATAACTGACTTTTTTTTCCGCCCTTTACCTCTATATCAAGTTTCATTTAAACGCATTGACTGACTGCCTCGGTGGCGTAGTTGTATTGCGGTACGACTGCAATGCTGAGGTCTCGGGTACGATCCCCGGGTCGGACAAAGTGATATCGGATTTTTCTGTTCAGTACCAGCTCGGGAGTCTGGCTCTCCCCCTATCACATCATGGGACGGAATACGCACGGCGAAAAGTGGGTGCATTAGTAGCGGGGATAAAAGGCTTGAGTGTGTGTGTGTGTATACAAAGAAAGACATCAAATAAAACTTCCTTTTTTTAATAATCTTTCTATCTCATACTAACAGCATATAAATAGATTAAACTACGGGTTCGATTCCCGGATCGGGCAGTGATATTGAATTTTTCTATTCAATATCAGCTCTGGGTATCCCCTTTGGGGATAACGGACGTGAGTGTGTGTGTGTGTATATATATTCAAATAATTTTATGTTTTCCGATGAATAAAAATTACATAGTGGCCTATGCCCCTGCTGTCTCGCTAAAAAATAACATATTCTTTTAAAAAATTGTAATAGAAGTCCTAAAAGAAAAGATAATTTTATGACCCTCTTTTTCGACATTTTTTTTTATCTTTTAGTGTTAAAATTCTTCACACTATTGCATAGCAAATATTTGTTGGAAATTGAATTACTGCTGTCTATTTTTAAAAGGTTTTTGGGAATTAAATGGGATAGATTTTTGTGAATGTATACATTGATTACTTCCAATAGATGTTTTTGATAATTTCTATAATCTGACACCTGTGTGACGCTATCGCTGCGACATTCTGCGTATACTTGTGTGGGCGCATAATGATAGTTATTACATGGTTTCTATTAAAACGGGGAGAAAATTATATCCATGAAAAAATTATTCACTCGATCATTTAGTGGGGAACAGTTAGCCTCTTGTTTTTCGACGCGTTTGAAACGTGTCTATCTAGGTATATAATGAATCAAATATTAAAAATAAAGCTAATAAAGCCTCCCATTAAAAATAAAGCTACCTGCCTAAATTACGAAACTATTGGCAACACTTGGTGGAAATACGACCATAAACAGTAGCAACACCATCCAGTATTTTGAATTACAACTAGCACTCCACTGCGCTCGTCATGTGATATACGATTAAGGGCATATTTCACAGTTTCTAGAAAATTTTACACACATATCATACCTTTTTCTCTTTTCAGGGGTAGACAGAGGTGTATCACTCCCACATTTCGTCAGCTGTTACGTCCCATGTTAGGGGGCGGGTGTTTTACCTATTACAGGGCACATTTCCAGACTCCTAGCTGATACTGAGTAGAAATCCAACTTAGCCCGACCCGAATCGAACCCGCGACCTCAGCACTGTCGCATCGTAATCAGTGCCGGATTAGCCCATAAGCAAATTAAGCAATTGCTTAGGGCATCACGTCTTGGGGGGCACCAGAAACAGCACAAAAAAAAGCTAGCACATAAAAGTAAAGCTGATTGAAAATCCGCGCGATTAAAGACTGATGTTAGTTTACTTATGGTAGGGGGGCCCCACAGGCGTGAATTGCTTAGGGCATCAAGTTGTCTTAATCCGGCACTGATCGTAATACAACTACGCCACCGAGCCAGTCAAGTTTTAATTTGACATACATACATAATAATATACATACATATACACTCACGCCTGTTATCCCCGAAGGGGTAGACAGAGGCGTAACTAGTGCACCCACTTTTCGCCATTATTCCGTCCCGTGATGTTATAGGGGGCGAGCCTATCGCCATGTCGGGCACAAATTCCAGACTCCGAGCTGATATTGACTAGAAAAACTCAATATCACTTTGCCCGACCCGGGGATCGAACCCGAGACCTCAGCTTTGCAGTCGTACTGTAATACATTTACGCCACCGAGGCAGTCAGTTTAATTTGACAGTTGTATTAAAACGGATAATGTACATAGTTCTCTTTTTATTATCACTTTTTTATGGCATTGAATGACGAGACGAGCATGCCGTTCGCCTGATGGTAAGCGATACGACCACCCATAAACAGTAGCAACATCATCCAGCACTTTGAGTTACAAAGTACTGTGTGGCATTCCACTGCGCTCGTCATCCTGAGACATAAGATGTTAAGTCTCTTATGTCCAGTGGTTACACTGGCTACAATGTACTTCAAACCGAAACACAACAGTGCATGCACACTGCTGCTTGGCGGTAGAAATAGACATTGCGGTGGCCACCCAGACGGACTCTTACATATGAGAGACTTACCACCAGTAAACTACCACTAGTAGTACTTGCTATCATTTATTTGGAAGCATAGATTAGAGTGTATCTTTTTTATTTCGTCCGATAATACATATTTTGTGTCAAGCTGGCGGCGAAATTGATTCAATATGTCATCTCACTTCTTACTATTATAAGTGCGATAGTTTGTTCAATTTTGTATGTTTGTTAGAAGTAAACACAGAAATTAATGAACGGATTTGGATGAAATTCGGCACACGGGTAGATCATGTTTTGGATTAACATATAGGCTACTTTTTATCTCGGTAATTTGCTCTCATGGGAAATAATGGTAATTTTTAACCGACTTAAAAAAAGGATGTTCTGTATTCAATCCGTATGTATGTATATATGTAAATTTTTATGGCCGCGAGTTTCTCAAAAACTACTGATCCGATTTGGATGTGGTTTTCGATATTCACATGTAAACATTTTTCAAGGAAGGTTTTAGTATATAATTTATGAAGATCTGATGAAGACCTTCGGAGATACACAATGGAAGTCTTCAATAACTAACAGCAGATGACTCGCGAACGCTGCAATCGTATATCTATGATGTATTGTTTAGACCATTCCATAATTAACTAAAAAAAAAGCAATAAATGAAAACTTTTTAACAAAACGTAAACAGACTTCAAACCACTACAAATCAAAAAAATGTGTATTCGCATTTTAAATTGTTAGTTACGCTAAGGAAATACACGAACAAATATACGAAAACATTGTTCAATTTAAATTAGGCACCGACTCCATATATACGTATATACTAAGCGAATACACATTTTTTGGATTTGTAGTGGTTTTGAAGTCGGTTTATTTTTTGTTAAAAAGTTTTTATTTATTTATCTGATTCTTTGAGTAGATGGCGCTGGTCGGACTGTGTTTTAGAGACTTGTAGCGGGAAAGCCGGTAGCGAGCGATGTAAGCGGAGATAGCCTAGTTGGGAGTGGAACAGACTGCCGAGACGAAACTCCGCAGGTTCAAATCCAAAGGGCACACACCTCTATTTTAAAAAAATGTGAATTCTTTGTGAATTATCGCTCGCTTTAACGGTGAAGGAAAACATCGTGAGGAAACCTGTATACCTGAGAAGTTCTCTGAATTTCGAAGGTATGTGAAGTCTGCCCGCACTAGGTCAGCGTGGTGGACTAAGGCCTAACCCCTCTCAGTAGCGGCCCGTGCCCAGCAGTGGGACAGTATATAACACAGGGCTGGTATGGTGGTGGTGGTTGTAGCAGGAAAGGCTTTTCACACGAATGACGCCGCGAGCTACACATAGTCCTACTAATATTATAAAGGTGAAAGTTTGTAAGAATGTCTGTATGTATGGATGTTTGTTCCTCTTTCACGCAAAAACTACTGAACGAATTTCGATGAAATTTGGCAAACGGGTAGAACATGTCGTGGCTTAACACATATGCTACTTTTTATCCCGGCAAAACATGAAGCGGGACTTTTACCCCCGAAAAACTTTTTAACGCGGGCGGAGTTGCGGGCAAAAGCTAGTATTGAATAATTACTGGCTACTTGAAGGTATTCTTAGTTTATTTTTTTTGTGTATAGTAACATAATTTCGTTCCAGATAGATTTCTTTGTATATTTTTTTCTTTCTCTAGTAGTGGAACACAATACGAACGCTTTTAATACATAATCATATCTACAAATCAATGGTAAAAAACCATCAAAAAACTTTAAAACAAGCATTCTGATTGGTCAATTTTCACTGTCTACTTAAGGTAAAGGGTTGTTTATTAAAATATCAATACTATTGGAAGTAACATTGTATATATTTCTATAGAATATGTCTGAAATGTAAATAATTCTTTTACCGACTTTCAAAAAAGGAGGTTTTTAATTCGCATATATTTTTTAATGTAATATTGACTACTTTGAGCTTTGAACGTCGATTATTTTTTCATGATAAAATTTTTGTATTCAAGAATTACTATTTGGAAATTAATTCAAAGGCAATGAGGGTTTTCACGAAAAAAATTAAAAATGTGAATTACAGTTTCCCAAACATCTTTCAGTGTTTAATTCATAGAATTCATGGTAGTACTACTGAATATTGATTTTAAAAAGGATAATAATTGCTATTAAAGCATAATGAGGGTAAAACAAGGTAGAAAGTAGGTCAGTATAGTTTAATATAATAAAATTCATTCAAAACTAAAGAAAATATAGGCACTTTGATACTTGACTGACATCTCTGTGCTACCACCTTGTGGACGCTATTTCAGTAAAACCCTCATTGAATTGATAATTGCTTGCATTTTTTTAATGATAGACGAGCATGCCGTTCGCCTGATGGTAAGCGATACGACCACCCATAAACAGTAGCAACACCATCCAGCACCTTGAGTTACAAAGTACTGTGTGGCATTACACTGCGCTCGTCATCCTGAGACATAAATTAAGTCTCATAATACTCAGTAATTACAAAATAATACACAATTGCTAGGCAGAAATAGACAGAACAAGTAATCTCATATGAGAGTTCACAAATTAGATAGTTTAGAATTAGATACTGGTGGTATTTCTCTCATATGTAAGAGTCCGTCTGGGTGGGTACCACCGCAATGCCCATTTCTACCGACAAGCAGCAGTGTGCATACACTGTTGTGTTACGGTTTGAAGGACATTGTAGCCAGTGTAACTACTGGACGATAATGAGACTTAACATCTTATGTCTCAGGATGACGAGCGCAGTGTAATGCCACATAGTACTTTGTAACTCAAAGTGCTGGATGGTGTTGCTATTTTTTATGGGTGGTCGTATCGCTTCCCATCAGGCGAACGGCTTGCTCGTCTCGTCATTCCATACAATAAAAAAAAAGATACCCTGAGTCTTCATGTACGAGAGAACAAATTAAAGTTAGGTATAAAACTTGTTTACATTTTATTCATACTATTTTTTATGATGTTGGCGTGTTTAGTATCGATCGTCAGCTGCTACTGGTGTCCCGGCGTCGCGTTGTGGTCTCTGTGTTCGCGCCAGTGTCTCTCAACAAACTTCTTTATGTAGTTGTATGGTTTTGAATCCTTCTCTCCTAGCACGTTGTCCACCTGAAAACAAAATGCATTTTACTAATACAGATTCCAAACTTTGAAATTCATTCTGGGTTTTCCAGTATCAATGACGTAGTTGTATTGCATGCGCGGCACGGCTATTGAGCTGAGTTCTGGAGTTCGACTCCCAGGCTGGGCAAAGTGATATTGGGTTTTTCTGCGCAGTATCAGCCGTATCAGAGAAAATAATGTATGTAGTTTATTTAATTGACGAAAATATCATTGTTGGTAAGTACACTAACTGTTCAAATAAGACCAGAAGTGCTGTTGCGATAAAGATGCATTTCTTTATACTTGCAATGAATAGTATATCTGGCTGGCTTTTTAAAATATTCGTCCAGAGCGTGTTGTTACTTATATCGACAGCGGAGGCGAGGGAGGATTTTTAGGCAGGTTGAAAAGCTTTACTTTCGTCCGGCTGTGGCCCACAACATACCTTGTATGGAGGTGTAATAATGATCTCGTTGTACACGCGTATGTTCTGTCCGGCCCAGGAAACGTCGTCTATGACACGCGCGATCGCCAGGAAGAGCCTCTGCCCCTCGGGGTCCAGGCAGGCTGATAACGCTGATACCTGAAAACATTGCCATAATGTTGAAATATTTATTGTTTACTAGTGGTTGCTCGAGTTTCGCCCGCGTGAAAAGCCTTTCTTGCTACAAAAGTCCCTAAAACGCAGGACGACATCAGCGCCATCTACTTAAAGAATACACACACACTCACGCCTGTTATCCCCGAAGGGGTAGGCAGAGGCGCAACTAGTGCACCCACATGTGATAGGGGGCGAGCCTATCGCCATATCGGGCACAAATTCCAGACTCCGGGCTGATACTGAAAAGAAAAACTCAATATCACTTTGCCCAACCTGGGGATCGAACTGTAGACCTCAGCTTTGCAGTTGTACTGTAATACAACTACGCCACCGATGCAGTCTACTTAAAGAATCGGATAAAAAGTATGCATTATTTCTCATAGGAGCAAAATACTGGGATAAAATGTGTTAATCCAGAACATGATCTACCCGTGTGCCAAATTTCATCCAAATCCATTTAGTTGCTTCCTTGTTTACTTCTAACAAACATTTTCACAAACTTCTGCTTTTTAGTGAGATTATCTATGCCTTATTAATTGTCTATTGTTGCACTTTGAGTTTTATAACTTTTCATAAAAATTCCAATTGTGTATGTATTAGATTATAATCTATCCCATTTCCTTATTAATAAATATTAATAAGGAAATGGGATTGAATATAGCCCGGTTCCTAACATAGCCCACCCTCCATGTTTCCAATAATTATTTTGTGTTGTATGAAAATTTTAAATTCAATGGGCCTTCAATGGTTTTGTTATTACAGATTGGTTAATCACGGAATGACAATTCTGAAAGATTAAACATAAGATTATACAACACTTGTGTTAAACAGAGATGCCTGATTGCATGTTGTATGTGTGTTACATTTCTATGTAGTACCTAATTACATTGGCAGTGAGTCATCGGAAGTCAGGGACTACTTTGAATTTGTACCACTATTTTAATGTACAATAAATAAATAAATCATGTAAAGCATATTAACATACAAATATAAAATTTTAATTGAATAAAGTATCTTTTCATGCATGGACTCCTCAAGCCCCGCGACGGACACCGGTGTCCATATATATAGGGTATTCCCATACATCTATATATACAAGGTTGCTATGATCCAGGGGCACTAAAATGGACAGAGTACTCCATATCGGCTCGGAAATAATTCGAAACGGTCAAAAACTCGATAAAGATAAAAATAGAAAATCACTTTTTTCTAACAAGTTCTATCAATTTAATACGCAAACACCATTTATAAATATTTACACTAACCTGCGGTCATCTGTGTGACAAAACAGCAACGTCGCATTCTGTTATCTTTCATATCCCCGATGAGCCGACCGGCAAATACAAATAGATAGGTAGCTCGGCGCATAAGCGGGTGGGTCTCAAGTACAAATTTAAAATTTTTCGCTGTCACAAAGTTACAGAAACCAAACACAAACATACAAAAGATCGGTGCTCGTATCATACAAAGAAATAAACAAACACTATCACTTTTTAATACATTTACATTAGTGTCCTATCACATAAACAAAAAGCAATATTTGGATATTCTCAAAATGGCGCGTAAGCAATAATAAGATTGTACCTAGGAAGCGGCTCAGGGCGCTTTCGCAAGGCGTCTCATGCCCCGGAGCAATTACGGCGACACACTAAAAAAAACTAAAACAGTCCTTTGAATTTTTGAAGTTTGAATGACCCAGGTCTATGTATTAAT
The DNA here is from genome assembly GCA_949316025.1 of Lapara coniferarum. NCBI lineage: Eukaryota > Metazoa > Arthropoda > Insecta > Lepidoptera > Sphingidae > Lapara > Lapara coniferarum. The sequence continues at coordinate 28,395,653 of OX438929.1, forward strand.
CGCTTCTTTGTTTGTGTTACAAAGTTATGATGTAATGTTATTGTGTTTTCGTTCTTATTGCATAAGATTAAGACTCACTTTGACGTGATTATTGGCTGATAGAGGGACAACGTCTCCTAATTTTGTTGATATTTAAGGTCACGCACCTTACATGACCTTAGATAACTATGTTTAGACTCTCGGTCAGCTCTTAGGGCAGATATACATCCCGATGTAGTTTTGCAAACACGAAAAATCTATACTGTGGCTAAACGATTCCTCCTATTGAACTGAAATTTGGTGTAGAGCTTGTATATGGTACATTACATATGTAGCTAGAAATAAAGCCTCACCGTTTAATCAACCTTGTATAAGCGGGGCTTTAAGAGTTAATTGTTTGAAAACTATACTACTCAGGTAGTTATAATTATTATACATAAGAACAAACCTTTAATCATAAAATATATTGAAAAGTGTTATTCCTTCCTTCTCATTTTGTAAAAGATGATCTTTAGCTTGGTTCAAAATTCTAAAACTTAATGTGTTAACTAAGGGATGCTAATCAATCAGTATGTAGGAGACTGTGAGTATAGTAAAGATTCTAAACTAGCCAAACTTAGCCTAGATTTAATTCAGGGCAGACATCTTATTTATCCTGCCTCAGGGCAATGTTAATTCATTGATCTGCTTATGAGTGTATTTCAATAAAAAGTCTTCACAATAACTGAAAGACAGTACTTATAGTGTTAGGACACAGCTCAAGCCATATTTGGAAAAGTCTATTTAGTTTTAATGATTTTTTTTTATATCTTTTATTTTTTAGGGACTTTTGGTGTCATTTTCACCATGCCAGCCCCATTATATCCTAAACATTACCTTCTTATTCTAAATTACTTATGAAACTATATATAACTACAGCGGCTTCAGATAGAGGCCATGACAAGATACTTTGGAAGGCAGTTTTAATGATTTTTTTGAAGTTATAGGATACTTATAAGTGCAGCAAGCGGCACGTAAAGTCTAGCTCTAAATGGAACTATATCAAATCCTCTCTATCCAATTCCCATATTACAATACAAAGTAACAAACGTATCTGCGGTTAAGTGTGGTGTCCTACATTGTCATGGAGTAAAGGCAAGAAGGGTGTATAAACATTGAGTATTCGCTGACATTTTATTAAAATTTCGGTTAAAATAAACACAGAAACAACTTGGATGTTTAGCACACAGCCCTATATAAACATACGCTAACCTAAAGTACAACTACACTACAAATAGCTTGAAGACTAACTCACCAATCGTCGCTTGTGTTCAATGGTGTTCCTAACACGAGTGTTTAGTCTATGCAAATTCAAAGATGCGGGCGGCTCCGGGACTGTAGTTACTTCTTTCTTTATCTGCACGTCGCTCACCAGCGATAGATTCACGATATTAACATCGTGGCGTTTTGGATCCCCGCTCGAAGATGGGCACTTTAGAATTAGCATTTTCGTCTGAGGATCGAAAGCTAACACTTCTCCCTCTATGTTTTCGTTGTAGCACGTGCGTGTGGCGACTATACTGCCGATGGTGAAGCAATCTGACACCACGGTGGACATATTAGCGTTTTTGTGCTATTTATTTCATATAATGTTTGGAAATGTGTTTGTTGGGTTGTACTCCGCCATGGATTTTGACAGGCACATATTCTGTACGCGTTCCGTTTCACGTTGCGTTACTTTCACTTTTTTGTAAATTAAAATATTTTTTTATTTGTTTAATGATTACTTAATTATTATGAGATGAAAATATTAATTATTTTACAATTTATTGTAATTTATAATTTAAGTATTTAAATTTGAACTATATAAGTACTTTTATAGATTTAGTCGATTATTTTGGTAAGTTTAATCGACTTATACGTAAAAAACTTATTAAACTTTCTATTGAAACATCGCATCGATAAAGTAGGTAGTCGTGATAATATGTACTATACAAACTAATATAAGCATCCATGCGAATATATTACAGTAAAGAGGAAACAATAATTTACAATTTGAGCCTGTGCTTTTTGATCGGGACAAACCCTACATCGAGTTTTAGCAAAGAATTATGAAATAAAATGTGCGCAATACGATACCACTCTGGCTCTTGAGTACTCATTGGGATTTAATATAGTGTATTTACAGAACCGAAAGGTTGCTCTCTTAGACTGTACGCGATTAGGAAGTGGGGTATTGTGGATGGATATACAGGATAGAGAATGTGCTCGTCGTAAGCTCTGCCATCTGGTGGCGCAATCTGAATCTTTCACCCTGTCTATAAGTACTTGTTCCCAATATATATAAATACTCTTTGGGTACTTGGCATTGGATTTGCACACTGCACCGCATTACGCAGCGTAGTTCGAGATGCATGTTCTTACGTTGCTTGTAAATATCTCTTTTTATATTGAAAAACGCATAGTGCAACACACTGAAAACGCATTCACGCGTGAAGTTGCAGATCACGCGCCTACATGCATAGAAACACGCGTCCCCGAGCGTGGGTGCGGGGCGAGACGCAAGGTGTGGGCACACCGAGTCCTGTGGTGCTTGATTTCTTCTAATTTGAATACACAAAAACCAAACAGATAATAATATTACTGCAAACTAAAACGTCAGTAGGATAATATTGGGCATTCTAGACCACCTGTCGCTCGGCGAAACAAGTTCGCCATCGCTCCGGACGGTGGTCTAGACTGCCCAATATGGAATGATCGATAGATTGTAATGCTCTGCCGTTTGCAATGCGTTCAAGCCGAATATTATATTAATGAAACATATACACACAAATAATTATTGTTGCTTTGACCGTATATATGACCAGACGCCTGTAAATTATGAAATTTGTTAAACAACCACATCCGCTTATTGTGGATCCAATTCGTGTTGAACCTCAAGACGAAATTCACCGACACGGCAAACTTTTACCAAATACTATAAGATGTATTATTTGTGGTCCGTCTAACTGTGGAAAAACAAATTTAGTAATAGGTCTACTTTTACATAAAGACGGATTAAAGTATCGTAATGTTTATCTATACTCAAAAACTCTAAATCAACCGAAGTATTTGTTTTTAGAAAAAGTGTATGACATGGTTCCTGACGTAACATTTGCCAAGTTCAAGGACAACGAAGAAGTATTGTGTCCTCAAGAAGCTTGCAGTGATTCGATAATTATATTTGATGATGTGGCTTGTGAAAATCAAAATAATATGAGGGATTATTTTGCAATGGGGCGACATAAAAATATAGATTGCTTTTATTTGAATCAAACATATAGTAAAGTACCTAAACAACTTGTTAGGGATAATGCAAATCTCATTATTCTTTTTAAACAAGATGATATTAATATGCGACATGTCTATGATGAACATGTTAACACAGACATGAAATGGCATGAATTTCGAGAAATGTGTTCACAAATATGGATAGAACCATATAGTTATTTGGTTATAAATAAAGATTGTCGAAAAAACGATGGATGTTATCGAAATAAATTTGACAGTTTCGTAGTTTTCGATTAAGAATTTCTATAAATATCGTCATTCTTACAATACATTTTTATTCTATTTGAAACATTAACAGAAGAACGAAGTACTTCATAAATGGATCAATCATTCAAACGACAAATTATCAACGCGGCTGAAGTCGTAAGGAAGAAAGTTCGTAAAATGAGAAATATTGAAGTAGACAATGAAAAGGCCTTGCAAACCGTATTTAAACCATTGATTACCCCTTTGAATCAAATAGCATCTAAGAATGACCGTGATTTCAAAGAAGAACCTTACTTAAAGTATGACTACAATGAACGTCAAGATACTAATTTACCTGAAGATGAGAATACTAAAATCAAAAATTATTGGGATAATATTAAGGTTCAATCGGACTTTAATGATAATGATCACATTGAAAATGAAAAAGGAGAGACTGAAGTTTCTGATGATGATGATTTAGAAAATAGTGGTGATTCGTATAGAACATTAGATTCGAACCCTGGTATAAATCAAAATACAGCATCATGGTCACTATCACCGGAAATGTACGAAGATGTTACTTTCGGGATCAGAATAGATAAAGGAAAATTAATGTTAGGTACGTCTAACGTAATGGCTAACAATAAAACCATCAATGTTGGTGAAACGTCGTATAAAAATACACCAGGTTTAAGAGAACTCTTGTTAAAAAAAGATCCTGATTTAAAGTTAGTAACGGAAGTAGACAAGCAGAATTATAAACAAATGCTGTTAGAAACCAATGCTCATAGACGAGACTTTGATCCTAAAAAGCCTATAAAGAGTAATAAAGGTAAAAAGTATATGTATATAATTAAACCGCTATTTAAACTAACCGAGGATGTAAGTTGTAGACAAATACCAAAAGGTAAGGGTTTGCCAATTTTAAAGAAGTGGAATAAGTTTGTTGATTATGTTTATTGGGATGATCCTAATGAATTAGTTGATAGGTTGAAGTTATTAATTGCGTCTCGAGATGCTGGGAATACAGGTGTAGACAATGAAATTTTGTCAATTATAGAAGAACTACGCGAAAATGGAATCATAAATCAATAAATACTTCGATCTTCAGCAATACAATTCATTTTAAATTTACCTTAAAACAATATTGGACGTGATGAATGTTGATAAGTTCGGTCATCACATCCACAAAAGGATGCGATTGTCCGATATTTTTGATATAGCTGACAAAACAATTACCAAATCAATAAATGGAGAATTTGATTTACAACAGAATCGTATTTGTGGTGTGATTGATCCTACGGAAGCTGATCATGTCTCAAATAAGCAGTACGTTGATAGCAAAATTCAAAATTTGTGCAATAAAAGTTACGTGCAAACATTAATAGATAAATCTAAGCAAGAAATTATGAGCGAGGTACAAAATTCTATAGAGCATTTAAAAGAAAATATATTTTCATTTATCAATCAGAATAATTCAAACTCTTCAACTAAAAAGACCAGTAAAGCCATTCAAAATGATAAAACAACAAGTCGTCAATGAATTGCATCGATCGGCTCGTAAGAATTTTATTCGTCGCTCTGTCATCCTTAAAGGCATAGATGACTTATGGCAAGCAGATCTAATTGATTTAAAAAATATAAAAAAATACAACAATGGGTTTAGTTATATATTAGTTATAATCGATTGTTTTACTAAGTATTCTTGGGCAGTCCCTTTAAAGACAAAAACAAAAATAGAAGTATCACACGCTTTTGAAAAAGTACTGAAACAAAGCGGTCGCACCCCAGTAAATTTACAAACTGATTTAGGCACTGAATTTTACAATGAAACGTTTTCAAAATTAATTAAATCACTTAATATAAATCATTATTCCTCGTTTTCAACAAAAAAAGCATCAATAGTTGAACGATTAATAAAAACTTTAAAAACTAAACTTTTTAAATTATTCAACATAAATGGCAGCTATAAATGGATAGGAGAGTCATTGGATAGTATTGTTGCAGACTACAATAATACAAAGCATAGAACGACTGGTCACAAACCGAATGAAGTGGATTTTAATAATGAACAAAAAATAAGACAACTTATTTTCAAGTCACGAAAACCGTTGGGATTTAAACGGAATAAGTTTAGTATAGGTGACCCTGTTCGTATAAGTAAGTATAAAAACTGTTTTCGAAAGGGTTACACTCCTAACTGGTCAACAGAAATTTTTAATATTGTTAAAGTAAACGACACAAATCCTGTTACATATAATATCGAAGATCGACGCAAACAACCGATTTTAGGATCTTTTTATGAACAAGAAATTCAGAAAACAAGCCACCCCGATGTTTACTTAATTGAAAAGGTTATAAAGAAGAAAGGTAATAAGTTATTTGTAAAATGGTTGGGTCTACAAGACAGTGAAAACAGTTGGATTGATAAGTCTAAAGTTGTTAACTGATGAGATATTATATATTAACCTTTTTTCTTCATGACAACAGTACATTCTATTACAAACAATGAACGGAGGAGGACTGGTAAATAGTTTGATAAACAATTTACCGATTGAACTACACTTACCTGGTTATAACTATTGCGGTCCAGGAACTAAACTTGAAAGGCGCTTGTTGCGCGGCGATAAAGGCATAAATAAGTTGGATGAGGCTTGTAAAGAACACGACATTGCATATTCAACATTCTCAGATTTACCCAATCGGCATAAAGCAGATTTACAGTTGATGAATATGGCTAAACGACGTTTAAATGCTCAAGATGCGGGAAAAGGAGAAAAACTGGCCTCTTGGATTGTTAACAAAGTCATGAAGGCGAAACTGAAAACCGGGTCAGGATTGAAATCATTCGGGTCCTTAGTTTCTAAAATTCGCACACATATTAAGAAGTCCAAGCCTAGTAAAACAAATTTAATAAAGTATGCCTATTTGGCAGCGAAAAAATTATATCCATTAAATTCAAATCATAGGATTTGTTTGCCAAGAGTTATACCCTTACCAAAAACTGGTGGAGTTTTGCCTTTAATACCTATATTTGCTGGGTTATCTGCGTTAGGTTCATTAGCCGGTGGTGCGGCTGGAATTGCAAAAACTGTTAATGATTACAAAAATGCTCAAAAAAATTTAAGAGAATCTGAACGCCATAATAAGGTTATGGAATCCATAGCAATCGGTAAAGGTTTGTATATCAAGCCTTACAAGAATGGTAAAGGATTGTTTGTAAAGCGATCAAAAAACTAAATATGAGGTTACCTAATCATGCTCTAAGTAATATCGAAATCATGCGTTACGCACAAAATATACCATATTTTCGAGGAGTATTTATGAAAGACCAATTACCTAAGAAATCGAAACCCATCGAATGTGGTATTGTAAATTTGGATAACTCTGTCAACGAAGGAACTCATTGGGTAGCCTATGTTAAAATAGATAAATACTGTGAATATTTTGACAGCTTTGGTGATTTAAAACCACCGACAGAATTAATACATTATTTTAAACATTGTAATATTTATTATAACTATGTAATGTATCAAACATATAATTCTGTAAACTGTGGTCAATTATGTTTGAATTTTTTGTTTAAATTTTGGAATAAAAGTATAAAATAAATTAACTTGTTTTATTGCCAGCAATCGCAAGATGTCTTTCACGCTGTCTATAACAGGCACCTCGTCAATACTTTCCACATATTATTCACCAAATTTGCATCTTGAAGGAGAATATGAATGTGCATTATTACATTTGTCTACATTTAATTCGATTCCGAATATTGATGAAAAAAATAATAAATTGTATTATGGTGATTACAACGATTTTATTGAAATACCTGAAGGTGCATATGAACTCCAAGATATCAACGATTACATTAAATCAAAAATAAAAAATACAAGATTTCAGCTACAGTGCAATAACAATACATTAAAGACGAATATATATTGCACGAAAAAGATAAATTTTATAAAAGAAGGTTCTATTGGGAGATTATTAGGATTCGATAAAAAAGTTCTTGAAGCTAATATATTACACGTGTCACAGTTTCCAGTCGACATTTTATCAACGACCGTGGTGAGGGTTGAATGTGATATTATTAGCGGATCTTATGTGAATGGTAGACCTAGTCATATTATTCACGAATTTGCTCCTAACGTGCCTCCAGGATACAGAATTATTGAAATTCCGAAGAATATAATATACTTTCCGGTCAATCAAAATATTATTAATAGTGTTAATATAAGGTTATTAGATATTAACAACAATTTGCTTAATCTACGTGGCGAAGAAGTACAATTATATTTACACCTAAAAAGAAAATGATTGATTACTACCCACTACATAAATATAGCAGTGCACATACCAAAAACGTTAGTAAGGCACGAACCATCTCCAAAGCTGCATTGCGTTCTAATAAGAGACAAAAACTAAGCAAAGAAAATCTCAATTTTCTTAAAACAATAGGTTTATTAAAATGAATATTCTAGATCTTTTAACTACTCCATTATACGATAATACCATCGAAGGTATTGAATTTCATTCGTATAAACCCTACGTCAATAGTTTTAATAGAAATGATGAAATTCGTATACCTATCAATCAAAAAGATTTGTATGTCCTACCATCAGCAAGCACTTTGCATTTAGAAGGATTTGTGAATGTTACGAAAAGAGATACCAAAGAAAAAACAAAGGTAGAATTTACAAACAATCCGTTGATGTACCTTTTTCAAGATATCAGGTATGAATTGAATGGAGTCGAGATAGATAAAATAAAAAATGCGGGTGTAACTACTACCATAAAATCATTGATATCTATGAACGAAAGTGAATCTAAAACATCCCAAGCCTGGAGATGGGACATACATGGTACGAAAAGTGAGAATGGATTTTTTTCAGTATCAATACCTCTAAGTAACATCTTAGGATTTGGTGAAGATTACAAAAAAGTTATCATAAATTGCAAACACGAACTGATTTTGCTAAGAAGTAATACAGACTTGAATGCTTTGAAACTAAATAGTGGAGAAGTCATACAAAGTGTTGAAATTAATAAAATTGTATGGAGGATGCCACATGTGAAAGTGTCGGACAAAGAAAAATTGAACTTCATAAAGATTTTAGAAAAAGACCGAGCACTTCAATTAATTTTTAGAAACTGGGATTTATATGAATATCCGTTATTACCTAAAACTACAAAGCATACATGGTCTATTAAAACCTCATCGCAAATCGAAAAACCACGATACGTTGTTATAGGACTGCAAACCAACAGGAAGAACAAATCTGAGGCTGACATGTCTAGATTTGATCACTGTAACTTACGTGAAGTAAAAGTTTACTTAAATTCAACTTATTATCCATACGAAAATCTAAATACTGATTTTATAAACAATCAATATGCTTTATTATATGAACAGTACGCTCGATTTCAACAGTCTTATTACGGACGTAGACCAGAGCCTTTGTTGAGTGCTAAAGAATTTAAAGACATTGCTCCGTTATGTGTGATAGATTGTTCTCGGCAAATAGATAATCTTATATCAGGTCCAGTAGTTGACGTGAGAGTAGAGTTGGAGAGTATTGTTGAAATACCTGATCAAACTTCTGCTTACTGCCTTATATTGAATGATTGTATAATTGAGTATAAACCACTAAGCAGTACTGTAAGAAAAATATCATGAACTCTAATACTATAATATTGGACGTTCAAGGATTTAAAGACATACATAACAATTTTATATTAAAGGAATTATCTTTTGCAACTCGTGATTACACGCAAACGTTTTTAATAAAACCACCATATCTTTTTAAATACTTATCAGATGAAGAAAAGAGACAGGTTATATGGTTGGAAAAAAACAGAGGCATTTACTGGAACGAAGGATATATAGACTTTAGAGAATTTCAACGTGTAATCGTTCCATATTTAGAAAATCAAGAAATCATTGTAAAAGGATTGGAAAAGGTGAAATGGGTACAAGATCTTTGTGTAAATTGTAAAGTATCAGACCTCGGTGAAGAAAAGTGTCCTAATTTTACAGTGTTACACAAAAAATATTGTGATGAAAAAACAAATCTAAATTGTACTCAACATTTCAAGCATTGCGCCTTAAAAAATGTATTATGTATTAAGAAATATCTGAATTGGTAATAAAATGTAAAATTATTTTAAGTTTCATTAAATAAAAATCATTATATCATAAGAATATTTTATTACACAATCCGTAATAATATCTGATACATCTAAATAGACAATTTACAAGTTCATGTTTAAAAAAAAATATTAATTTCACTAAGTAATTATTTTCAAACAGAGTTTCTTAAAAATCACTATCTATTAAGGACTTTGAAATTTTTTTGACCAATGATTCCGTATCGTCCATGACGCTATCAATAGCGTCTTTAACAATGTATTGAGCATTTAAAATTACATTTTCACCATCACTATCACCGACACTGGTTTGAGTACTGTTGTTACAGAGGTCTACAACGGCAATTTTTATCAATTTGATGCCGCGTCGCTGTAATCTACTCATTACAAAAGACTTGTTGGCTTTCTGTTTCGTTATATTATTATGTGCTGCCTTTTCCCGACGTCGTTTAGATTTCTTTTCATTCGTGTGTTGATTGTAAGATTCGGGCTCGTTGCGTAGCAACTCGGAAAGTCCTTCGAAGGGATCTTGCGCATACTGGCTAAATATAATCTCTGTGTCAGGAATCTGTAACAAAACAAATTAATTCATTACTAAAGGTATTAATACAATCTATCATAAATAATCAAATAAGTAATGGTAGTATTTAATACGAAGTTAATCAAATATAATTTAAAATTATACGTACCGACGACATGCTGATGATGTTATGATGCCTTTGCAAAGTAGTTCAAGTACCTATTCGGACCAGTAACATGTGACAAATGACCAAAAATTATATATCTCCTCGAAACAAACAACGACATTATACATGTAAGAACACGTTTACTATAAAACGTTAAATAAGCATAATATTTTATTATTAGAAACAAACAATACGTCTTGTATTAAATGCTTATTTATCATTTTGTAGTACATTGAACTAGAACTAAGTAAAAAGTATGATTGCGTGTGTGTATGTACGTGGAGCTGGATAGAAGACAATCTAAAGTATCATAATATTGTATATCAGCTAAAGTACCTTCCTATAGTGTGATGATCGAATTATGTTTATTATGATCCATACTAATAGTATTGCTGCTATAGTAAATCTGTCTGTTCGTCGGGTTCGTAAATAAAACAAGCTATTACAATTCAACACATATTTATTTATATTTTTCCAAAACAATTAAAAATAGATAATAAGCTCTTAAATGTACTTAATACTACAAAAAATAATACAATTGCAATTTTATAAGATGTTTATAACTTAATAGCTAGATAGTTTTTAAATATCATTCTTTAAAAATTTGCGCATGACCCCAGGCTCGCGTAGATATTTTGTTTGCAGATATTGCTCGTTTATCGTCATTGCTAGACAATGCAATTTTGTTAACACTTTGTGTAAATATTTCGTGCTTAATTGATTTAAAGATAATATTTTTGCTACGAATGACTCCACCCTCAAATAATATTTTTTCATAATCTGAGATACTTAATCCTCTTACCACGCATGATTTTACTCCCTTTGCTTTTTTAATGATGTCATTGGGAGTTTTTATAGAATAAAGTTTGGATCTCAAACCAACGAAATCCGTTATATAATTTCCTCCCATTTCATCTTTGAAGAGACCTGGAACTTTTTTATTTATTAATGGTAACTTATATACATTAACATCATCATAGTTACTTGTGTCAAAATATTGCAAAAACTGGTATTTTAAGTCACGATAAAAGTCATTTGTATATATTTCATACACAAGAGAATCAGTATCTGTATAACATAGTGTCACTCTATCTACGTAAAATTTCTTTACAATATTGTAATGAAAGTTATACATATGTGACTTAGAAAGGTCTAATACCGTAAATCCTATATAAATGGGCTTGTCTAAAATAACTTGATCGGGTTTCATTTGTATAGCCACCAAATTATCAGATAAAATCGAAGCACTATGGAAATAGGGGTTGGCTATGAGCCTCTCAGCGGATATTGATTTTTTAGTGAGATTATTTTTATCACTCCATTGATTAACTAAATGAACAGTTACTCTTTTTTCAGTATTTTCTAAAGTTTTCCCAAAAACACTGTTATTTAACAACTTAAAAAAGTCTTGCTCAAAACTACTTTTGGCCTTTTGTCTTAACAGAGTGTTCAATTCTATATATTTTTTTAAATATGGACACTGTTTAAAAGTTATAGCTTTGTGAATTTTACGTAATATTAAACCATGCTCTATGCATTTTTTCAAATAAATGTAGTGTATTATATAATTATATTTATTATATAAATTAGCAATAAGTTTATTTGTTTTACCTCCTGGAGGCACACATTTTTCTGGACAAAATGGTAAATCGTTATGATATTCGTGCAAATGTTCGGGATACAAAAGATCAACTTCTAATATAAAGCCCCATTCGGCGTTGTCCTCAATATTTTCTACGTGTAGATTAGCTAATTCACTTTCATTGAGAAATCTAAAACTAGAATACGGTAAATACTGGCACATACTAAAACCATAAAGATTATTACAATCGAGATATGCTATGAAACATGAAGGGTTTGACGCATTATATTCAGGCATGTACATGTGATTGGCTTTTGCATGCCGATGAGAACACATGCACAAACCTCCTCTTATACCTTTTTGAATCATTCTTACGATTGCCAAGTCCGACAAGAGTTCCAAATGAACGCCTGTTTTAAGCAACATAGCGTCAAAAGATAAACTAGGAGCGGTGATGTAAAAGGCAGGATCCAGTTTGTAATGTTGTTTACATGTTTTTCGAAAATTTTGGAATATGTCTGTCAATAAAAGTACATCCGTTTTCAAGTACAGGTCCGTGTATTCGCCTAAATTTTTTATATTAAATTCGTTCCAAACAGTTTTGGCGTGATTATAATCATCGTCGCTTATATTTACGCCGGTCAATGAATTATAAAAATCGCATTTTGGTGGTAACGATTTATTTTCATATCGTTTCCAATCAGTCATATAGTCATATGGATAAATACCTTTCCGTGTCAACAAATTGAATTTTCTTTTATCAGAAAAGTGCGATTTTAGATTAACAAAATCTTCGGTATGCATTGTTTTGGCAAGTTTGTCTAAACTCGTTCCTAAAAAGTTGAAAGAATCTAAGAATCTTATTTGTATGTACTCATTATCAGTAATATGAATAAATTTAGAAAATGATGTATATTTTTCTTTGGTCTTAGGTATAATTTTTATTTGCCCAGGAATTTCAGCTAATTTTTTTATAAATAAATGACAATCATAACCTGATAAATTATGAAAAAATACAGGAATAAATTTTGGAACTTTATGTTGTAGATTACAATGTCGATGAGCCGCGCCACGATATCGGCCTGTAATATGACAGTGATCTCTTACTTTATCGCACCATAACAAGTTTTCACATATGTGACACTGGACGGCATTGATAAAATCAAAGTCATCTTTTTCTGTGAATATCATAGGTTCATTTTTAGACAGAATTCTGTATATTACTTTAACATCATCTATCAAATATTCAACAAATTTCAAAACACAGTCTTTACCGCGATAACTTCTATAACCTTCAAATGAACCCTCGAAAGATGATACTATATTATAGGCGAACGCCGCCGGCACGTGGCGTTGTGAGTATGACGTGTTAGCGGTGGTGTTCGATTCAGCGGCACCAATTGGTTCAAGCAACGTCTCAAAATCCGCATATATCACAAATGGAATATTTTGTTTTCTATCATAATTCTTGAATTTTAAAAATGATCCTTTTTCTGGCAAAACTGTAACTATCCCTCCACACAAATGTGTATCAATTTGACTGAGAGTCGAAAAAAATAACAAGCACGTTTCACAGAAATATAATTTGCCATGATGTTTGGTGATTTGATTTCTAACGAGACGTGGCAAGTCCTTGATAAGGCAATAGTGGGAATTTGCATTATTTTCTAGAAATAACAAGTGGATGCTTTTAGATTTATTGTTATTCGTAGATTTATACAAGGGACCTATGATTGTCTTATTATTTTTTAACCCATACACGAAAATATTCAGAAAGGGATTATTTTTCTCAAAAATCACTATATCAGAAAAAGTTATAGGAAATGACAAATCATCAATGTTTAAAATGTTCTGAAAGTGAGGATAAGACGAAACTCTGTCAGAATGTCGGGTTGCAGGGTACAAGGCTGCCACAACACACCACAAAAAGCAATACTTGTCTTTGTTTCGAATATTCAAACAAGCTTTTTTATTTTTTATGAATTTTGGTAAATCTATAAATCCGCTGCCGCCAAGAGGCTGATATTTATTAATGTTTATTTCTAAATGTGAATTATTCAAAAAGGTCCAACCGCTATCTCTCTCCTGAAATTCTTCTATTTTTTTTAACAGCAATGTTATCGCAGATTTATAAATTGAATCGAACTCGTAATTAACATGAACTATATAATTTTTTGTACAAAATGATTTAATTTCACTTTGATCACTTTTATATAAAAGAAAAACAGAAAAGAGTTCAAAATTAATTTTAACAGATGTGTGTATGTAAAGTGATCGATCTATTAATTTTTTTACTTGATCACAAATACTACTCAGAAACATCTCTGGGAAATTATTTACTTGCTCGTCGGTTGCAGTTATCCTATAACTTACAATACGTCCTTTAAACGAAGTATTGATAATTGAAACATTGTCGTAAAATGGGGTTGCGCTATTGTTTTTATGTGCATTGCTCCGTGAATGACCCAACCATCGACGATTATCTACGTACACTTTGCAAACCGAACAGTATGGCATTATTAATATTACAGTATCTATCTAATTATAATTTACAATGCTTTATACTATTTTAAATTACAGAAGCACCAATCGTGCTTATAAACTACAACAAAAATAATTGTTCAATACTTACAAAATATATAGTAAGTATAAAAAACACTTGTACAAATTTCAAGTCGGATTTTAAAATGAATGAAGTGGCTTATCCAACACCATAAAGCCAATGCCTGTGTCCTGTTGAAACTCAGTTGTCGGTTGTGCTTCTTGTTCTTATTCACGAAAGTAACTTGTTTTTAAAACATTTCTGAAAGAGTAATGCACAATGTTAGTTGAATATTAAACGTATTTTTAACATACAATCAACAATACCAAAGATTTTTATGTTTATAAAAAATATTAATAGTTACCTGAATTCTGCCGTTTTTCTATTTTAGTTCATATTTCTATATTCTGTAGCTCAATATAAAACTGTATTGATATATCAATTTGTATGTGATATACCGATTATTTGTTATAAAAATATATTTAAATTTTTTTTATAAATGCTGCTATGTTACTTCAACATTTTTTGGCAATGAACTTTGAAAAAGAAAAAACAGCTTTTATAGTAATTTTGAATTCAATATTAAAATAATAATTAATCATAAGAGTCATATTATGGTTACTGTTCATACGATCTTCTTCCATTAGAAGGATATACTCAAATATCAGGTAAATAACATGGTTCATATCGCGCTACGTGCGCTCAACCTATATATTAATTTCCAGTCAGCAAAACCACATTTGCGTCAATTCAAATAAGGATGGTACATACGTATCACGGGCATGTATTCAAATTTAAGTTATTTTATTACAATATTCATTCAAATGAAATATTTCTTACATTAACTATAGTTATAATGACAATTTTATAATATTATACACAAAAGGTATTGTGAATAATATTGTTATTTATTACGATAAAAATTAAAAAAGGAAATAAATGATGGTCAATATCATAATATAAATAAATTACTTGTAACAGTTTGAAGTTATTAATATGGTATTTGAAATAATCTGTATAACATAATTTATGGATAATTAAATATTTACAATGAAATGTAGTATGTGTACCAGCCTTAAGCATTTTTGCTGCATCGACGTTCAATGTTACGCAAACTCTGAATGCGCATTTTACACGAGTGTAATACGTACACGGAAAAAAGTAACGTAAAATGCATTATATCATAGCACATGCAACATTTTTAATGTTGCAAATTATTTTTCGTTTTTCGATTATAAACAACTGGGTTTTGATGGAAGCGACATAACAAAATCAACTCTACAAGACGGGAAGTACACTTGAAGAAGTAATCAGCGAATAACCGAACCTGCTGCCAAGCTGCTGACACCGTGCCTGCTGCCACCGACTCACCAAACTTATTGTACAGGTATATTCAACCAGCTGTTCCAAACGGAAAAATGTGAGTATAAATTATTTTGAAATCACTCTCACGTACTGACTTATTGAATTTGTATATAAATATGTTGTTTTAAAATTGACAAAATTTTCAGGTCTGAATCTGAATGCGAGTACTATCAACCAGCTCCAGCTTCTGAACAAAAGAAGAAATCGAACCGCTGCCTATCGGCGGACAACATCGGGAAGCGCAAGCCAGCCTCAACGGCGAATTCAACACGAACGAGGTAAGAAATTAAAATATTTTACTTCGTAGTAAGAATGTTTTCTGTGTTTCTGCAATATATTTTGAGATGTGTGTGCAGTGTCCAACTACCGCGTATATCTCCGAGGTAATAGGCGTTGTTTTAAAACATAGTTTTTGTTTAAAAGAGTACTGATACGGGTGGTAGATATAATGTATTCCTATCAATTTAAAAAGTTTTAGGAGAAACTTCAGTGATATTTTGAAAATTAACATTTAGGTTTTTTATATTGTTTCAGTAAAAAAACAAAGAATACTGTTGATATATTTGGTATAAGTCGCAACTACGCAACGGAGTCAGAGCAAACTGAAAGTATTAGTCGGCTCTCGTCATATTTTGTGAACCGAGTGGCCAACGGCAGCGAGCGGCGAACAGCGAGCACCAGCGGTGAATACTACATCGACTGCAAGGTGTACAAGTCGAGCGACGCGCACGACACCGAACCATTGGACATGTGGAAGAAGGCGCTCATCCGTATCAAGTTCCAAACCGACACCGATTCCCCTCAGTGGCGAAAATTACAAGAGTTCGTGCGTTTGTCTGATTTATTGTTCGAAGAACCACCCAAAATATATAATACCTAATGCTAAATAAAAAATAAATAATTCGAAAACGTCACAGTTATTTTACTGAACTTTCACATTCATAAAAAAATAATACACTTAACATTTCATGTAAGTTGCAGTCATAATTTTATGAATTCGTACAACACACATTACAAACCTTTATTCTACCTTCGACATTCATTGATTGTCTGTTGTCAGAGTATAAAACTGTGCTGTGAATTCATGTTTTGAGTCGATCATTCCATATTGAACAGCCTAGACCACCGTCCGGAGCGATGGCAAACTTATCAGAGTATAAAATTGTGGTGTGAATTCATATTTTGAATCGATCATTCCATATTGGGCATTCTAGACCACCGTCCGGAGCGATGGCGAACTTGTTTCGCCGAGCGACAGGTGGTCTAGAATGCCCAATATTATCCTACTAACGTCGTATATAAAATGAAATATAAAAAAGGGGGGAAAGTCGAATAGCTAGTTTTATTTCAGTATTTTATTTCGGCACAATAGATCGGGAGATATGATGGTAAAATCGATATATCGGGACACTACAGACAAAATCGGTAAATCTCCCGATAAATCGCGAACTTTTGCAACACTGCACGGAAACAGCATCTGAGAGTTTTGGCGGGAACTTGGTAGTGTCATGAGGTGCTCTTGTTTTAATTCATTATTTTGGTGATACTTAGTGTTATGTTGCATAATTATGGTGGTATATTATCCAATATAGTTCTATTAAAGGGCTCAAATGAAGTGAATTGAAATAACTGTGCTAATCAAGTGCTTTTTTGTTGCCGCCAAAACTCCTCGATAAAGTCTTGGTAAGGTAACCACTGCTTTACTTTGACATAGTAGTTAGTAAGTACTGAGGATAATTAAAAAACAAACAAGTATGCGTCTGAAGGACTTTGTTTCCATGGACATGAATAAATTAACAAAAAAAAAAAACAGCATCTGACAACGACAAAAAAACACAACATGGCCGATCTGTGACATTTGTCATAATTTGTTCAACATATTGCCGCGGGACTTCTTTCGTAAGACGGACTTTACCTCAGAATAAGGACTTGCTTTAGTCTTTATTCTATGGACTTTACGTCAAGATGGACCGTGCGTAAAGCCCTTTATCACTGACTTCTATTATACTAGTACGCTGGACAGGATTTACGATACAAAATGACAGCTACATTTTGTGCCGATTTGAAACGCCCCTCTCGAGCGTCCAGGGAACTAAATTTGACGTATAATGCATATGGCCGTCGTATTGTTTTGAGAGCTCTCTGTTTTGTCAGTGCATTAAAACGAAATATTACGGTGAAACCTGTTGTTTTTAAGTGTTATTTGTGTGTGGTTTATAGTAATCCACAATGAGAATTTGTGTGTGTTGTAAAACACGTTACGAAACGGGTAGTGGAGTAACATTTCATAAGTACGTACATTTACATCATCTTTTAGCTATTTGTATTAAAGTTAGTTATTGTAAAGAGCAAACTATCATTTACAAGTAAATAATAACTCAAATTAAACGTATTTACACGATAATTTGTTTTGAAATAGCATATTTATAAAGTAAGTATATCTTGATAGGGTTGTCCAAGTTTCATATCGACAATGCATATCGATAAATTTTTGGTTTGGCTCTATTAGCATTTATACTTTTATACTGTACCTTTAAACACATAAAATCATTAATTAAGATTGATAATAAAATAAGGTTAGAAATGTATTATTCTATAAAGAATGTACTCTATCTACTCCAGAAGAGGAAATATCAATTTTAAATCATAAAAATATCATTATAAATGTATTGTTACAGGTTTCCAACTGACTCAACTATACAAAAACTATGGCTGAAAAACATTTAATTTGGAAATTAGTTTCCGAATAAAAAATAGTCATGTATGCTATAAACATTTTATAGAAGATTGTTTTATTAGACATGTTTTACGAACCCAATTGAAAAAGGATAGTGTGCCCACAATATTTTCTGTTGGGTATAAAAATTTATATTATTCTGTTGAGCATTTTATGCATATAGTATATTGTAAGACGTTTTGCAACGGTGATGTTATTATTGCAGATTTAGGTATTATTCCTGAGGAAAATAGAGAGTGAGAAGCTGATTTAATTAATAATGAATGTGGAGAAAACCAAGTGGATGGCATGAATTTAGAAACAATGTCAGGTAAAATGACATATTTTTTACAAAAAACTCAGTACTAAATAAATAAGACTTACAGGTTTTCAGATTATTTTAAAGGTAGTTTAAGGTGTTTCATTTATACATAAAGGCAATGCACCTATTTACAAATATTACTAACTACAAGCTTAGTAATTATTTTTCACTGTATTTCATTTTGTAACTAACAGGTTCATAATTGTTTTATAACTAACATGTTATTAATAAACATGTTTTATAATTGTTACACATTATATTTTATTTACACCTTTAGCAAATAAAGTTTATTTGGCAACCCTTTTGAGGCAACAACAGCTTCAATTTGTTTATAATTATTTTGTTTTACTTGTAATCTTTTATTATTATTACTATTATTTCTCAACGAGTTTTTTTTCTTTATGCTGTCTTATAGTTGACTTGCTTCGATTAATGTGAAACTGCATTCTTACATTTTGTTTCTTAACGAAATTCAAATTGAATATTTTTTTTATATTCTTAACAGGACCCAGCACAAGCTACAACAAGGAACTAAATTAAACCCAGAAAAGGAAGCGGTCTTACACCGAAATCTGTGAAAAATTCAGTCATGACACCGCTACGAAAATACTCCTAGGTCATCTAAAAGGGTTATGCAAAGAATACAAAAAGCTTTACGAAGTTCTCAGACTCGTCTCAAAACTTTATCTCAACATGTGAAAAGATTGAAGATTAAAGTTTCTTTTTTGAAAACAGTAATAAATGAATTAGAGAAAAAGAAATTAGTTACTGATGATTGTGTATGTTTGTTAAGTCAGTACAATGATTTTAAACCACAATTATTTAATAGGATGGCAAGAAATTCAGAAAATAATGTTATTCATGCTAAATATTCCCCAGAGTTAAGGGCTTTTGAAATTACTCTACATTTTTATTCGCCAAAGGCATATGCATATGTCCGTAAAAAAAAAATTAGCCTTGCCTCATCCTCGAATTATACGATCGTGGTATATTTCGGAAGATGCAAACCCAGGTTTCACTACCGAAAGTTTTAATACCTTGAGGTATAAAAGTGAGCAAGCTAGAGAAAAAGGCGAAAAATTAATTTGCGCTTTAATGATTGACGAAATGAGTTTGAAAAAAAGTTTTACTAGAAGTCGTGATGGAGTAATACGTGGGCATGTTGATTTAGGAATCGCTTCTGAAAATAATGATTTACCGTATTTTATGTACCATATTGTAAAGATGCCCTAGTTTTTATGATTGTGCCATTAAAAGATAATTGGAAGCTGCCAATTGCATACTTTCTAATTAAATATAATCTAAACTAATATATAGACATTCGTTTATATGCAGCAACAAAAAACTACTCCTTTAATATGACAGGTGTCAATATACCGAATTATTTGTCGCGTAATATAATTTGGGTACGTCAGTGACTTAATAAAATATAACTTGATCTACCGTCACACTGTCTTTTTTTTGTCCCTTCCATAAATACATTATAATATTTATGTGTACGTTCGTATGTCTATTTCTTACGGCTTCCCGTTCTAATTTTTGAATGAACTTGATGTGGTGGTAACTTCCAAACTGAACTAACTTTTTTCACGGATAATATATAATATGGTATGACAATAGCTTACAACTTGGAATAAGACATGACTACTTTTTATTCCGTGGTAACGTGGGTTTAATTGCTAATATTGTCACAGTGAATAAGTAACGACAGATTTGTCTGAATCTTCACTACACTGTACATCCGATTGCCGTTATAATCATTGTTTCGATCAAATTTTTGAGTTATATTTTCAATTATTAATAATAACAAATTGTTATTTTTGTCAATTTATGAACCGTCGACAATTTCGTATGATTATCGATATATCAGCTGTTCTATGTTCCAACTCTATCGTTAGTTCCATGGACACTCGCTACTCCTATCAGCGCCAATATGGCGAAAATCAAATAGGCACACTTTGGCGATTCGAATGTCCAGTCCAGCGTACTAGTATAATAGACGTCAGTGCCCTTTATGAATAACATTAAAAAAAATGGTTGAGCATGGCAATAGACAATGTATTATAAAGGACGAGTCTTGTATGATCTTGCCTTTCTGCCAAAGAATAAAATCCCTCTAAGTAGTAGCGGAGGCCCGTGCTCAACAGTGGGCAATATATAATACAGGGCTGGTATTATTATTATATAAAATCCCATGCACTCATTTATAAAAGCTGTCGTGTTTGCCAGATTAGTGTGCATAAAACTTACAAGTGTCACGATGCATTTATGTGTGCGGCCATAACGACATGAAATAGTTTCAGTATGTGTGTAAGCACATGGCGCGTCCTTTTTAGATGGTCTAAGGTGAATATACCAAATAAGACGACAAGTATCGATAAATTTTGTTTAATTTTATGTACGAAACAAATTCTTAACACATTCAATCACAGCTTATAATAATTATATCAGCTCCTATAGCATGGAAATATTCAAATATTGACGAAAATCAAACGCAAACCCACTTTGAACATCATAAAACAAATTTCCAAAGGGCATGTCCATAAATGGGCCTGAAAATCTAAACGAGACACTTTATATATATTTGGATAGAACCCATGCAAACTAGCCTTTGCAATAAACCGTTTTATTAAGACCTCCGATTTTGAGATATGTAAATTGATTTGGCTTGAAAATTACCCTTAATATGAATGTTTTCAAAAAGTTGGTTATGAATGAAGGGATCTAAAAATATTTTTTTAATGGATCTAAGTTCCATATGTTGCCCCCTTTAATGTCCCTAAAGTTTGAGCCTGTTTAGATTTTGAGGCCCCACCCACACAAAAAGCAGAGATCTCCTTTCATAGACACAGATTAAAACTGTAAAATTGTTGAAAGAATATATTTCCTTTGTCACATCAATATAAAAAAAATATATTTTGCCGCTCTAATTCAACATAAAATAAATTTAAGATTGACAAGGCTGTATGTTCTTCGATTCTTATGCCTGTTAAAACAATTTGCATTTGATTTCCAGCCAACAGTAACACCTTTTCGAATTGCAAAAAATAGCTAATTTAAAAACTACATTTACGTTTCTAAGCGAGACTAAATCTACCGAAACTAATTGTATGCAGCACAAAAATGGTGGAATTTATTTTTTGCCCTCCATAATCGTCGACTCTAGAAGACAATATGGCGGATTTCTTTTCCAACTTACAGGTATACCTGCGTTATACACGTTCTTACAATTGACTACCAGTTTTTATTGCGATTATAATAGATCAACAAGGCAAATATAAACCATTTTATTCTTGGTGCCGCCATGGTGTTTTTTTTTTTGTAAAGTCATATTGCATGAAAAATTGCAGCTTCTTGCTCTTCCTTTTCAGCTCTTATAACTTGTCAGCATGGTTTTTCGCTTTACCCAGTTCAGAATGAATAAAAACCAGAAAATGCCAGCCAGTCGACAAGAACATGTAAAAAGGTAAACACATTGTATTACTTTTTTTTACTATTCGAAAAAACGTGTTGAATTATTGTTAAAATACGCTTAAACTCTATTATAATATAAAAATATTGATAAAAGTTTTTTTTTATTCTTCCGATGTGACAGTTCATGTTATTTTTTCTTTATTTATTATCTATCAAAGTGAAACGAGTTTTAAAAAGCAACACTTCAAAACCAATGTCATATATAAATTTTTATCGAATGCAATTACAATTAGTGTTTGCAATTCATTTTGTTTTGCTTTTTTTAAATCATCGACTGACACAAAGGAAGTCGTTACCAAGAGATTTGTGTACAAGAAGGAAATACAAAAAACGTGTACCTAACATCTAGGAATACAATATTTTGTTTTTTTTTTTAACATTTTCCATATTATATAGTTCTAAATCTACCCACATATAAAAAAACCGGGTGATACAGCAATCGTTATATTGTTACAAGAAATATAAAAAAATTTGGCCCGAAATTCGGCTTCGGTTTCGGCTTGCGAAGCCGAAATTTCGCACAAATTCGACTCTCCACTTTACCATTAGCGTGCGCTAATTGTCACTCAAAGTCGAAATTCCAGTCAAAGCCGAAAATCACAACTTCGGCATCGAAGTCGTTTTTTAAGCGGAATAAATATTTGAAAAAACATCCACGCTAATAGTCTATTAAATTTCGGCCATCTAAGCCGAACATTCGTTCTAAAAGGCAAGATTACAATCTTGTACGAAAAAATAACACATATAACGAATGCGGTATTGCTTAATGCAAACCTGGACATTGCTACAATAACAAACTACTTATTATGCCCTTTATTATGAAAATCTTGAAACCACGGCATAATTCATCTTATAAAAAAAAGAAATAATTTTTTATTTTCTAACAACCTAAAAAGGCCTAAATAAAGAATTTCGACATAAAAATAACCCGATCAGCTGTGTTCAACTCATTTTAAACCAAAACGGATATACACGTCCTGTAAATAAATTATCTCTACTACTGGCATTAAATAAATGGCCTTATGACGTGAACACACGTCTCAATTTTGAAAAGAGAACATAAAATCGAGCTCACATTCCAAATTTAAAATTGTATCAACTCAGTCACAAGTTACAGTTTTAAATTTGGAATACAACAGCCATACGCGCCGTAAAGACCATCATGGCTATGAAAAGACCGGAAAGACCGAAAAGTCCAGGATTGCCTTACGAGCCCCGGTCGTTGCTTCAGTCTTGTGCGTTGTCTAGTTGATGATGATCAATCTAGGCGGCAGCATTCCCTTCTTACTGAGCCACACTCTGAAAAAGAACGGAGTAGAACGTCAAGATATTTGCCTGTTGACTCTATAGAGTCTTTTACCATGTTCGATGATGAGCATTATTCCATACGTTATAGCAAATACGAAAAAGGACATTTCGTGAAATCGGCAATAAAATTGGTTAAGGAATGGGGCAGCAATTCATATCTAAATGAGTTTTGTATTCAGTGTTTGTGTTATAGCTGGTGTCGACTAGGTCAGAATCAATTCGCTTTTATTTTGTACGCGCGGTGAGTCGGCTCGGTTCGTAAGGCCACATTTAGATTTTTTTTGCATAGAATGACGAGACGAGCATGCCGTTCGTCTGATGGTAAGCGATACGACCACCCATAAACAGTAGAAACACCATCCAGCACCTTGAGTTACAAAGTACTGTGTGGCATTCCACTGCGCTCGTCATCCTGAGACATAAGATGTTAAGTCTCATTATGTCCAGTAGTTAAGCGGGCTAAAATGCCCTTCAAACCGAAACACAACAATGCATGCACACTGCTGCTTGGCGGTAGAAATAGATATGATTTATAATAGATTGGCGAATCATTCTCCGAATTATGTGGCAAGAAATCCTTATATATATAATTCTTCTGTGCGTGTGTATGTCACTGAACTCCTAAACGGCTGGACCAATTTTAATGAAATTCTTTGTGTCTTCAGGTGGATTCGAAAATGGATCAGATTTACAATTCGGTCCGAGAAAATGTATAGCGGGACTTTTATCCAGGAAGAAACCTTTCGTGCGGGCGAAGCTGCGGGCAAAAGCTATATTACTATGAACTATTATAATAATAATATATATAATAAAAATAATACCAGCCCTGAAATGAAATGAAAGGCCTTGGTTCGCCACGCTGGCCTAGTGCGGGCAGACCTTACCCTCGAAATTCTTATGGAGAATTCTCAGGTATGTAGGTTTCCTCACGATGTTTTCCTTCACCGTTAAATTATTACGAGTAACGAATACACCTGAAGCTGTTTACATACTCGTATTCGCGACTATTCGTCTGTATCGTCCGTACACGACAGGTATCGAAATCAGTGGTACGGACGCAGTTTTATAGTAAAAATGTAACAAATCAATTTAAATTAAATAAATAAATTAAACACTACATTCATCACGTAGGCGAACATAGTTGCACTTATGATATGTCAAGATACATTCAATTGAATATAATAATATCTATACTAATATTATAAAGCTGAAGAGTTTGTTTGTTTGTTTGTTTGTTTGTTTGTTTGAACGCGCTAATCTCAGGAACTACTGGTGCGAATTGAAAAATTCTTTTTGTGTTGAATAGACCATTTATCGAGGAAGGCTATAGGCTATATAACATCACGATGCATTTATTAGGAGCGAAGAAATAATGGAAAATGTAAAAAATGCGGGGAAAATTATTCATTCTTGAGGGCTTCCATGGCGTGCGCTGCGAAAACGGTTCAAGATACCAAAAATATATGTATGAAAGAATTATTCCTCTTGAAATGAATTAAAAAAAAGTCCGCGACAGTATATGTCTATCTCTTAAGATTAACTCACTAGAACCGTTTTTATGGTAATCAAATTTGGTCGAAATTAATGCATTATTTGTTAAGAGTTGTATCAACGTAATAATATTAATCTTTATCCAATGAATATATATACGGTACATACACCAAAATTTTTTTTTTTTTCAATTTTTGTCTGTCTGTTCCGGCTAATCTCTGAAATGGCTGGACCGATTTTGACGGGACTTTTATTGGGAGGTAGCTGATGTAATAAGGAGTTACTTAGGCTACGTTTTATTCCGGAAAAGTATAAAGCGGGACTTTCCCCGGAAAACTTTTTAACGCGGGCGGAGCCGCAGGCAACAGCTAGTTTTTAATACCAAAGCTAAGGTCACTTATATAACTACATACATTTTTATTAGGAGTAAAATAAATGATGAAAAATATAAAGTATGAAGCCAGCTCGGGCTGCCAGGAAAAGCAATATAAAAAAAAGAGATAATTTTTATAAAAAAAAAAAAATAATAATGAGAGGAACGCGTCGCGATCCTCACCGGTGAGGATACTACAGACCCTAGCCTAGCTAACGTATCAGCCACTAGCTACCTAACCTACCTAGCTACTTTCACTAGCTACCTAAGCGATGACTACCCGAAGAAGAAAGGCAGAAAGAAACTCTGGGCTTACTTTTTTGTCATCAATTGTTCAATGTTTCTTTTTTTTTGTTCTCAATTTTTGTATTATATAAAAGTCAGAGTCAGTTAGTTATACCGGGTGGAAGGGAAACGCTCTCTATACCGGAACGGTAAGAGACAAGAACCATAACATTAACGAAAAACTATATTCATTTGCAAAGCTAAGCGATAATACTTACGATTTTAGTATTTCCGTAATTCATGCGCGCGCAATGTAAAGCGTACAAAAAACTGGGTAGGTCACTAGGGTACAAACTACAAAGCTAACGCCGACAAAGCGGCGCCCGCCGCGCTGCGCCGGCACCACGGTCGTTAACCCGTCAGCTGATGTACGTGTTTCATTACGATTTTTTTGAAATATTGACCTTTTGTAGTATGTTTTTCAGAATAATAGTTTGAGTTATCTATACATACGTGAAGCTGTACAGAAATTTGAGAAAACCCTACTAAAATTGTAACAATGCGATCGCGATTTTTTTAGTGCCATCACACCAGGAATCACCAATACTATCACCTGTATTCGTTTCCGAGAGCGTTTCCCTTCCACCCGGTATAAGCTAATTTGATGATGATGAATTGATGCGTAAAGACTCGGCGAGTCTAATTGACGCTAGCCATTGATAGGTCTCTTGTATGCCGGAGACCGTCTAAGCAGTGGCTTAACCAACGCGAAGCTCCAGCCGTTTTTTATGAGACCTTTTTTTTTTTCTTTAGGTAGGCGGTCCTGCAGTCAACACCGGGTAAAACCTGCGAATGGGATACTGGAGTCCCCCGGCTTGACGACTGCAGACTGGGAAGGAAGCGGAAGATGGAGGGAAGATAGGGAAACGGAGGAAGGTTCTTAGGATGTGCGGAAAGAGAAGTGGGTGCCAGGAAATGATCGCGGGTCCTTTTGGGCCATACTGTTTTTTTGTTTGTTTTTATAATGGCCATCTTCGGCGTATTAGGGACGGCTGCGGGCTTCCTCCGACTCACGTCTAAGTTGTCGTCCGCAACCGCCCCTGCGCGTACCGCTGTTGCGGTCCTTCTAGGCCATACTGTTAGATGGAAAATAAGTAGTCGACTACCCATAATGCTACATGTATGTACGTCTGTAAAGTACGTATGAATGTATGTATGTACATTCAGCCACATAAGTAGTTGAACAAATTCAAAATTTTAAATCATCTATACGCGTTAAGTTAAATTGAAAGATTTCTTTTTCTTTGTGGGAAGTAAAGTTAATCACCTTTATTTTATTTTTGTGAAGAGAAATAAAAAATTGGTAAACACGAAAACGTAGACGCGTTGTGAAATTTTGAATTTGTTCAGCTATTTATGTGGCTAACTGTACGTATGTATGTATGTATGTACGTATGATGACTCACCCGATCCCGGCGCCAAGCAGCAGCGATACAATGTTGGTGACGAGTACGGCCGCGATCGCGCCGCGACTGAACAGGCACGTGCGACGCACGGACAGGCAGTGGCTCTGCAGATATATAGACGGCGGATTTG
The DNA here is from genome assembly GCA_949316025.1 of Lapara coniferarum. NCBI lineage: Eukaryota > Metazoa > Arthropoda > Insecta > Lepidoptera > Sphingidae > Lapara > Lapara coniferarum. The sequence goes on from OX438929.1 coordinate 28,422,954, forward strand.
AGTCGTTAAATATCGAAGAATTTCTCCATAGAGCGCAGTTTGTAATTCAAAGTTCTGTATGGTGATAAGGGGGTCTAGACAAAACCCCTTTTCTGTTAGCGTTAGCGCTTACGGAAAGGTCAAAATGTATGGAAATGACATATGCAAGTCGTGTGACTTGGGCGGAGCAGGTCCAGGTCGCAATTTGTAATTTTGGAGGGGGTCACTAATAATAAAATCGGACGTAGGGGCAGAAAATCCTTTTTCTGTAACGTTTTTAAAAGATTTTACAATTTGACGTGTACGATTGGGGGGGGGGGGGGTCATATCCCCTTATGACTCCCGTTCTGACCGCGCCTGATGGTGTTACTTCAGAGAGGCTACTGCGAAAAACGAAATCCGTAGTTTCGGGTGACGGATCGCACGTTTTCTTACTACGAAGTGTTACGGATCCTTCTTTATGAAGAGTTGTTGCATGACGAAAGTGTTGAGCGAAGTCGGAAGCGTCGCAAACTGCGTGAAACCTTCGTTCAACGGTGACGGATCCGAAGTAATTTGGTAGTAAGGTTAAATGCGAAGTTCGTCGTTTCTTCGTTTCGGACCGACGTTTCGGATTTCGTTTTTCGCAGTAGCCTCTCTGCTCATGGGCGGTCGTATCGATTACCATCAGGCGAGCGGAATGCTCGTCTCATCATTTAAATGCAATGAAAATTTGCATGTTATGACAGACTAATTTAGAACCTTAAGGTGGTCACGCGTAGAGTTTGCTGTCCGTACCTGCTGCATGGGCGGCGGCGCGAGCTGCTGCTCGAGCACCTCGATGGAGGAGGTGGCGGAGGGGGGGCCGCGCGCACTCGCCGGGTGCTTGAACCGCCAGTCCCTGCACACGTCACAGGGTGATCAAAACTCAATCAAAAAATTAATGACTTAAGCGACATTCCTTTTTCAAAAATTGTATAAAAAAAACAAGAGTCGAAATACGTATAAAACTGTGGCAAAAAAATTTGCTATGTTAAAAAAACAGAAAAATATCCTTATTCCATGTAATAAAACTCAATGTCGTAAAATAATATCGCTTGAGTGATTTAGCCTTACACCAGTCAGAATAAAATTTAAATAATTGCTTTATTGTTAAATAAATAAATAAATGAAATAACTTATTGGAAATTAGATTTAGAAACTTAATTCTACTTGAAATAATTAATACAAAACTGTGAGATCCTTAACATTAGTGTTTCCAAGGGTATCCAAACTAGAAATAGCCTACATATCTTTGGCTACCAGCGACAAATGTTCACAAAATTATTCATACTGATTCTATAACGTATTTTTATTTTTTATTTTTATAATGGTTAATGTCTATTGAAATAACGGATACATCATTTGATCGTTTTTTTTCTTTAGGACACGGTTAAAATATACGTGTTCTTTTTAACTCCCAACTGGGGTTGCCAGACTGAAAAATCGAAATATCTGGACAACATTTCAAAATGTCGGGTTTTTGGAGTTGTTCTCTGGAGAAATGCACTAAAGGCATAATTATCAACATCTTTTGAAATTAGGTTCTTTCGGGAAAATTAGAGAGCCCTTCCCACGTAAATAAGATTATTGCACCTTTTCAAATTTTAATTGAAGTAGAACATGATGATAAACGGTTTGTCGAGAGCTTTTGTTATTTATCGGGAAATCACACGAACTATCATTGGGAGAATCCAGACGATTCCCAACCATGTGGTAACCTTGCTCGCAACACAAAAAGAAGTGACCGATTTATAGTGAATGGACCGATCGTTTAGGTCTTTAATATGGTCATGATGGTACTCACTTTGGCGGCACCTGGTCGGGTCTACTACTCCACTCCCAAACCCAGTCGTTGGAGTCATCCTGGAAAAAAAATTAGTGTAAGTATTATATTCATTTTAATGGAAAATAATCTTTATAATTAATTTCATCCACGATGACGCGTGCTACCAATTTTTGAGCGGGGATTTCGCAAGCTAAGAGACTTGATTATTCATTGTAGTGTGCGTGTGCACTCATACGTATTGAGTGTGTATATACAGAACTAAAACACAATCGGAAGGTTGCACACTTGGACCGTAAGAGATTAGGAAAATAAGAGAGGCGTGACATTATTACGTTTTAATAAATAGAGTAGTTGCCTGTGTTTGATTTTGTACATTATTTTATATGTAACAGAAAATAATACGAAAAAGAGATTCTTCTGTGAAATCAGCATCGAAATCGATTGAAAAATAAAGCAGTTATTCAGTTTTTAAATATTCTTGTGAACAAAAGTGGGGGCGTGGCGGGCATATCGCGCTATCTCTTTCGCACGCACGCATCGTTATGCCCGACGGCGCTTGGTGACGTCACTGCCTAGTATCGCTGTTATTTGACAGCTAGCCCTTCCATCAAACTTCAAAGCTTTATAACTTATTTACTATTGCGCCAATTTTGAAAATTCTTTTTCCATTAGACTTTGGATAGCATACATTTTTCATTATTGTATTTAAAAAAAGTAGTCAACTACCCTATTATCCGGTTTCATACAGGCCGACATAATTGTGTCGACGGGTGGATAATGATCGCTCGCCAGTCGACGCGATCTGTACCCTGCTGAGCTTGCCATCAGGTGCATTGGCGTCAGTTTGTCAAACAGGTAAAAAACTACCAGTGCTGCCAGATTAGGCGACTTTTCGCCATTTAGGCTATCTTGAAGAGTGTCGGGGCGACCAAAAATAGCGAATGGCGACCGGTCGCCGTTTAGGCTACGCGAATGGTGATTAGTCGCCAATTCAGGCTACTTCGGAAAGTTCGTTCGTTTTATGCATTGTTTGAATTAGAGGATATTTATAGCATTGAGGGTACAAAATTGAAAACTAGGGACCTTTATTTTTTTTTTGCCCTCCGCATCCCCACACAAGTGGGCGACTTTAGGCTACTTCGAATTTTCGCCGCGTTGGACCACTATTAATTAGAAATTAGGGAGTTTTTTTTTTGCTTTGCTCCTTCACCTCTCCATATACGAAGAGGCGACTTTAGGCTACTTGACAATGAATTTTCGGCGACTTCAACCGTCAAACATCTGGCAACACTGAAAACTACTGCTTCGTTGGTGTAGTTGTATTATGGTACGACTGCAATGCTGAGGTCTCGGGTTCGATCCCCGTATCGGGCAAAGTGAAATTGAGTTTTTCTATTCGGTATCAGCTCGGGGTCTGGAATTTGTGCCCGATATGGCGATAGGCTCGCCACCTGTCACATCATGTGACGGAATAACGGCGACAAGTAGGTGCAATAGTTGCGCCTCTGCCTACCTGCTGCCCCTTCAGGGATAAAAGACGTGTGTGTGTGTGTTTGTGTAACAACTTAAATTAAAAAAATATATATTTTTTGTTTTAATGTCACGTACCTTAAATGAAATAATAATATAAGAAATTTGTTTCATAATACCATTTTATACCCCCAAATATCCATTAATAATTTTAACTTTGAGAGAAAGATTTGTTTAAATGTCTACAAGAAGAGTCGGTTATATTCTTTTTATGCAAATCAAAAGTAAATAACGCAAAGTGTTTGGTCTTCTATACTTTTACTTCTTATAGCCAACATACTAGACGCTTGGCAGTGTAATCTACGATTCCTTTGCCTGTATCTTTAAGGTGAACGCACACTTGTCCGAGCCGAACGCGTCGAACGAGTCTCATGGAACCTCACACACTTTCGACGCGGGGAGTGTGCGGGGTTTCATGAGATTTCATACACAGAATTCTAAAATTCGTTTCGTTCGACTCGTTCGACGCGTTCGGCTCGGACAAGTGTGCGTTCACCTTTAAAGAGCAATAAAAAAATTATCTCACCCGCCAGCAGTTGATGTAGACACCTTTCAGCTCGTCTTCAGTGGAAGGTTCCAGGTTCGGACTGTTTGGAGGAGATTTTGGGCTGGAATAAAAAAAAATTCAATTTAAATCTTATAACATTAGTGTTATCGAAGATATGTGAAGTTTGCCCACACTAGGCCAGCGTAGCTCAAACCTGTATTAATGGATTTAAAAAAAAACAATATACCTAGCCAGGAGTCGAATCTGTTGATTTAGAAAAACATCTTACTGTTACATAGCACCATTCGATATAGTCGCTAATAAGGATAAAATTCTGGAAAGTAATGACATACGGCAAACTAAACGACAGAGCTCATTTTCTTCAATCATTAACCGACTTCAAAAAGGAGGTTCTCTTTTTAAATCGCACTCTTAATAAACCAATAACCTAATCCAAAATCGTGGACTTGTGGGAATCGTCACAAAAAAAAAAATTCAAACAATTTTAGCCCTATTCCCAATGCTAAGAAGACGCAAATATTTCTTAGTGGATGCAGCTTGACCTTTAGGGTCCATAGTTTGCTACTTCATGTGAAAATTTTGGATTAGGTCATTGTTTTATTAAGAGTGCGAAATATAAACTGCAAACACCTGACACAACTTTTGTGACCCCCGTGATGGACGGCAGCGTGCCTCACGCTGCCTCTGACGCCAAGGGCGTCCTTCGGTGTGCGGGGGCTTCTGAGCCCCCGCAACAACAGGAGACGGACCGCAACAGCGGTACGCGCAGGGGCGGTTGCGGACGACAACTTAGACGTGAGTCGGAGGAAGCCCGCAGCCGTCCCTAATGCGCCGAAGATGGCCACCGCGGAGTTTTAGTTGGTATGCCGTGCGGTGTACATAGGTTAGGGACTCGGCCCGGCGGTCGCCCGAGGGTTTCCATCTCTCCGGGCGGTTCAACGTCGGGTCGTAAGGCGCGGTGAACCCAACATACCGCTCAGTCGTTCCCCTTGAACACTGGGCGGTAGTAATAAGTCACTTTCTCCGCGTCAACAAAAAAAAAAAAAAACACCTGGCACAGGTGGCCATCGGGTTAAATGATCTGGAGTCTCCATATTTCAATTATCTAAATATTAAACTAGACCTTTGCTGGCGGGTCCGCCCGGATGAAAAAGCTTTTCCGGGATAAAAATTTTCCCGAGATAAAAAGTAGCCTATAGCACACAGGAGTAATGTAGCTTCTTATTAGTGAAAGAATTTTCAAAAGAGATTTAGTAGTTCAAACGATTAGCCACTACGAACCTACAAGCTCACAAACATTTCCTCTTTATAATATTAGTATTGATTAGTAGTATTATATTAGTATTGATTAATATTGCTTTTTTATCATTTAAGGCTTAAGACCAGCAATCCTTCAGCCAAGTCTGCATCGTCGTATTCAGATTTTAAGTATAACTAGAAATATGTTTTTAACACGCTTTTATTAGCTTCAGACGTATGTATGTATGTATGTAACTTACACTTTGAACATGATTTTGACCCACTTAAAAATGTCAGATTAAATCGAAATTTGGCATACTTATCAAGGACCGATGGCAATACAATATTAGGAATTAAAATCACGCTTTTTTTTCAATAAAGTACATATTCTTCTTATTTACACTATTCTCAATTCAAGTTTATTAAAAGTTATTTTCTATTTTTAGTTGGATTTTTTAATAAAGCGTGTTTTTTAGTTTTTATAAACTATTATTTTCAACAATGTTTTACATTGCCTCTAACACCTTTCCAAAAATATCTCTCAGCTCTCCATAACCCCATAATAGCATACAGTAGGATTTCTATACCACACTTTCTTGCAGGGAAGATGCAATATATTCTAGATTCCACACGTCTAGCCTTCAACCAGTCAGACTAGTGCATCGTGTGGCCCTTCGCAATACCTGTTGCACAGAGGTCGCTTTTTAACCTACTTCAAAAAGGAGGTTCTGTATTCGATCCGTATGTATGTATGTAGTTTGTATGGCCGCGAGTTCCTCAAAAACTACTGATCCGATTTGGATGGGGCTTTCGTAATTCAAATGTATATTTTTCAGGGAAGGTTTTAGTATATAATTTATTAGGATCTGATGAAGATCTTCGGAGATACACAATGGAACTCTTCAATAGCTAACAACAGATAACTCGCGAATGCTGCAATTGTATATCGATGATGTATTGTTTACACCATTTCATAATTAACTAACAAAAAAATGCAATAAATAAAAACTTTCTAACAAAAAATAAAACCGACTTCAAAACCAATACAAACCAAAAATAATTTAACTTTATATTCGCTTAGTATATACGTATATTTGGAGTCCATGCCTAATTTAAATTGCCAGCTAAGCTAAGAAAATACACGAACAAATATACGAAAACAATGTTCGGTTTTTGTAGCTTCCATACTAATATTACAAACTAGCTTGTGATCGCTAACATAAAGTTTTTTGGGGTAAAAAGAAGCCCATGTTCTTTCCAGGATCTCAAACTATCTCCACACCCTTTAAGGAACCAGTAATTTAGTTTATCGCGTTCATACAGACAGACCGCATCCTCTATTATAAATCATCATAAATGAAACAAAACTACATCTGACGCGAATACATTCGCACTATCTCTGTCACTATCCGATACGATTACGTCGTACGACTTACATCCGACACGATAATGTCGTACGACATATCGTCGAGCGTGCAGGCCGGCTGGCGCCTCTAAACCGCAAGTAACTCTGTAAGTCTATACGCGCATGATAGCTCTGTTGTTGTAATTAATATGTCTACATTTAACTTGCATAAGTATATCAACATAAGACTTAGGCTTTTATTTGAACACGCTTAACTTTGATCTACTGGGTCAATTTGGATTATAGGACACTTTCTTACGTTTGATTATATACCTTATTTTACAACTATAATATTACAAGCCTTTGCCCGCGGCCCCGCCTGCGTGAATGAGTTTTCCCCGGACAAAAGCCCCGCTTTATATTTTCCCGGGATAAAAAATATAGCCTATGTGTTAATCCGGAACATAGTTTACCCGTGTGCCAAATTTCATTGGAATCCGTTTAGTAGTTTTTGCGTGAAAAAGTAACAAACATCCATATTCCATACATCCGTCGGTTCCATTCGACCGCGCCAAATGGAGACGGCCGCGTTCCGTATTAACCAATCCAGAGGACGAAATCACTCTGACCACCCGCCGTAAGAACGAGTTTTTGAAACTCCAACACTCCACAAGACTGCAGTTCCGTCCTCGCCGTCGAGGACCATTAACAAAAAACAAACGTGAAAGTGGACGATAGCCTAGTTAGGAATGGAACGGTCTGCCGAGATAATGTCCGGAGGTTCAAAACCCAAGGCACACACCTCTGACTTTTCAAAGTTACGTGTGTATTATCAATTATCGTTCGCTTTAACGGTGAAGGAAAACATTGTGAGAAAATCTACATACCAAAGAATTTCGAGGGTATGTGAAGTCTGTCAAGCGGCACTAGGCCAGCGTGGTGGACTAAGGCCTCGCTCCTCTCAGTGTTAGAAGAGGTCCGTGCTCAGCAGTGGACAGTATATCGCACTCTAAAAAAAAACAATGACCGAATCCAAAATTTTGGCTAATAAGTTTTAGCATAATATGGACCCTAAAGGACACGCTACATCGACTAGGAAAAATAATGCGTCTTTTCAACATTGCGAATAGGGTCAAAATCGTTTGAATATATGTGTGTTCGTTTCCCAAGAAAATAAAAAAAAAAAATGTCGCATACAGTTAGTTTTTGTGACGATGCCCACAAGTCAACGATTTTGGATGTCATTGTTTTATTAAGAGTGCGATATTAATACAAGGCCGATTGCATTGCATTGACAAGTGAAAGTATTACGGCATATCATAATTCTCATTATTATCATATAGAACATTCTTTAGACTGCCTCGGTGGCGTAGTTGTATTATGATACGACTGCAATGCTGAGGTCTCGGGTTCGATCCCCGGGTCGGGCAAAGTGATATTGAGTTTTTCTATTCAGTATCAGCTCGGAGTCTGGAATTTGTGCCCGATATGGCGATATGCTCGCCCTCTATCACATCATGGGACGGATTAATAGCGAAAAGTGGGTGCATTAGTTGCGCCTCTGCCTACCCCTTCGGGGATAAAAGGCGTGAGTGTATATGTCTATACTAATATTATAAAGCTGAAGAGTTTGTTTGATTGTTTGAACGCGCTAATCTCAGGAACGACTGGTTCGAATTGAAAAATTCTTTTTGTGTTGAATAGACCATTTATCGAGGAAGGCTTTAGCCTATATAACATCACGATGCAACTATTAGGAGCGAAGAAATAATGGAAAATGTGAAAAAAACGGGGAAAATTATTCATCCTTGAGGGCTTCCATTGCGTGCGCTGCGAAAACAGTCCAAGATACCAAAAATATATGTATGAAAGAATTATTCCTCTTGAAATAATCTAAAAAAATGTCCGCGACAGTATATGTCTATCTTTTAAGATTAACTCTCTAGAACTGTTTTTATGGTAATCGAATTTGGTCGAAATTAATGCATTATTTGTTAAGAGTTGTATCAACGTCATAATATTAATCTTTATCCAAATAAATGGGTTGGATAGAGTGATTCAACGGGAAGGTTTTTATGTACTTTTAGCCCGGAAAAATTTATTAACGCGGGCGAAGCCGTGGGCAAAAGCTAGTGTCTATATAATATGTAATATTCTTTATACGACAAACGTCAACAGGATTCAGAACGAAACTAAGGCCGATTGTGCTAATTAGCTCAATTTTAGCCACTTGCAGACTGTTTATAATGCATCTACACCTTTTTCTTTAAACATCATTGCCTACCATCAATAAAACTGTTTCTCCCTATCTTTTGATATAAAATTTGATATTTGTACGTACGTACGTATGTATGTATGTATGTATGTATGTATTGTGCAACTAATTACGTGCCGTATGAAGTAATTAGATACCGGGCCGGAAGCCATACTGGTGCACGCACATCCCACACAGTTGCATTGTTGCCGAGCTATTACTCCTCAGTATAATGTGCCAGTATTAACAAACTGAGTGTCGCTCGCGGCTTCGCCCGCGTCAAAACCCTTTTTCGTCATGATCGGTTGAGTAATTAAGACGTGAAGCATAACAAAAAAAAAACATTTTTATGACTTACTTTTGGAACGAAGTTCCTTATCGCGCGTTGTGAAAGGGAGTTAGACGGAAAAAATTCTCACGAAAAGTTGAGCGACACTTTTATACTTGCCCTGTGAAACCAGCCAGTAACAATAAAGAACTGGCCGTAAAAGTGACATTCGAAATTTAAATAAAAAAAGACAATTGAAATGCTTTTTAGAGTAGTTTTGGAACGAATAAAATATATATGAAATTTAAATAAAAAAAGACAATTTAAATGCTTTTTAGAGTAGTTTTTTTTTTCGTTAGTTGTATGTTAATTTTAATGTCAATGCTTGCTTAGGTGATGATCGTGATTCGATGACATATCTATTGTGTAGGTAGAAGTAAATGTTTTCATTGATGTGGTAACGTTTTAATGAAATATACAATTATTATTATAACTTAAAAGAAATAAAATTTTATTACAATATCTTCACTAATTAATCGAAAAGAACTTCGTTCCATCCGGGTGTCCCTTGACACCTCTCAAGTTTTTTATGGATACTTGGTGAGCACTCTGGCTTCTGTATTCCTTAAGCTGTGATTCCGCAGAACGCGGCAGAGGTCAGACGGCAACAGCATGTGCCGCGACGGCAGACGGCACTACTATGCAGTATTAAATTGTATGAGACCGATTCCGTAATGACGCCCTTCAGGTCGTCACTTGCCGCGTGTCATTTGCCGTCTACCGTCGCCGCACATGCTGTTGCCGTCTGCCATTGCCGTCTCCCGTCTGCCGCGTCCTACGGAATCACAGCTTTATATAGAAGCAAAGTGGAGCGTGGGTATTTCTATTTTAGGCAGTAGGGTGGCGTGACAAATAATACTTTGGGAACCCCTGCCCTGTGGATAGAGGAGCGATATTATGTATGTATTTACGTGTATGTGTGTGTGTATTTGTGGTTGTGTATGTATGTATAATATTGTCGATGAACGACCCTCACCTGCCCTTAACGCTGGACGCTCGCGAGTGCCGCACGGACGAGTCTCGACTCTCGCGCTGCGCCTCCCGCAGCAGACGGATATACTCGTTCTCGACGGCAGCCAGACCGCCGCCGGAATTCAGCTCCACCCATGACTCTGCTGACGAAGCATATACGGTAAAGTCGTTGGGAATTTGAATTTGAAAAAAGAACAAATAAAAAACATTTGTAAGCATGTCAAAAATCCTTCATTCTGATTGGTCCATTTTCCAATCGAAAAAAGCGATCGTATATAAACGGCGCGGCGGTTAGAGTAGGCTTCCGAACCTTTTATCTCAAATCAAGATGTAAGAGACCACGACGCTGTGGTACCACCGTGATCCATTACCTTGTTTCTAGCAACCCTCTTGCTAGCCTGACCAGGGAAAAAGCTTGCTTTGAAGGCGATTTATTTATTTACATAATTTATATACACGGAAGTATACCGGCGGAGTTAATGCCAAATACATTTTCTACCCGTCGACCTTAAGTTGGTGCAAAGATTAACAAGGTCTTAACTTTTGCTTTTTAAAGTTAACGTTGTCACACATACACACACACACACACGCACATACATATATTCTCATCCCTTTATCCCCGAAAAGGTAGGCAGAGGCGCATCTAGTGCCCTCACTTTTTGCCGTGCGTATTCTGCCCCATGATGTGATAGGTGGCGAACCTATCGCCCATATCGGGCACAAATTCCAGACTTCAAGCTGATACTTAATAAAAAAACCAATATCACTGTGCCCGCCTGTGCCGTTTTCGTTTTCCTAGTCAGGTTATAACTGCACACCCAAAATAACTGCTTATCCCCCTCCACCTCCCCCCGCCATCTCTCGAAGGCTAGGTGGTAGTAATGAGTCGCTCTCTCCGCGATAGAAAAGGTTATAACTGCATTGTGTAACGAAAAATGCAAGTACTGACGACTGATAACATGCACGATGAAAGATTACCGTTATCTGTTGTAAACAATATGTTGCATTCATTTTGTTGTGACGCATCCGAGGTAGAAATGTCTAGACGAGATATTTTCATGCGTGACGAGAAAACTATGTATTTTCGTGAGATAACAATGTAGTCAACAATGTTCTCAGCCGAGTAAGCGATGTTAAAAATAAACAAAATAATGCTGTCAAAATCCGTCACATATTGTCATTTAAGATGTCACTTGAGCTGCTATTAATTTAATAAATAGCGACTATCTTAAGATGCCGACCGTAATTTAAGAGCGTCTCAGCTGATATTGTACTTTAGAGCGATATTGCGTTGCATCTATGATTACGGCCTTCAAACCCGAGAGCCATATGGCCCGCGGAGGAGTTTAATTAACATGGCCCGTTTAATTGGAGAAATATTGCGTGCTGCGGGAAGAATTCGCGCGGCAACCAAATCGTCTCCCTTTTTCTTAATATTGGACAAGTCTCTAAAAGGTTTTAAAATACGAACCGTAAAAAATGTCTGAATCGTCCATTATGCCCGACTAGTCTGTTAAAAAAGGTTGACCGGCCGTGCATTAGAGTATCTTAAGTCACAACAATGGAGCATAACTCTACGTGATTTATGGCCCAAGTCGCGTGGGCTCTTGAGTGGGTATGGTTTAGTGACTTGGTCCGCTCCTTACGGTCGAAGTTTATTTTTACCAGCCAACACGCTGGGGTGTTTAGATGCAGTTTTATAATAAAGAATGGTTGAGTTTTTTTCGTGTTATGAAGGTCTATAAGATAGTAAGAAGAACAAACTGTTCCTTTTATTCGTTCCACAGGGACCATCCAGCCAAGTCATAAGTAAATTAAAACTATTTGTAATTGAAACTACACATTCATAATGATCTAGACACGCGGTAGCGTGTCAAGCCAAGTTCAAGCAAAGGAACTGGATAGCCAGCGCCAAGTGTAATATTACACGAACCACTTGGTGCCACTTTTCACCCTTCTATAACTCAAAACCTATTTAACGTAAGCACATAAAACTACGTGTGTTTAATTATCCATAAGGATATCTAGAAGCCCAAATTTCATGAAGCTAGCTCAAACGGTTATAAAGATATGAAGGTCAAAATGTCCTAAATTTTAGTACTGACTGACTGACATATAGTACCTAAACCTAACCTACTTCCAGATAACCTAGAAGGATGAAATTTGGAATCCAGCTCGGTAATTGTATGTAAGCGTAGGAAAAAATCTAAAAATAAATAAAAGTTAAAAAATAGGGTTGTCCCCATACAAAAAAATATATTTTTTAATGATAGCTTTAGAGCCGTTACAAGCAAATATTCGAAACTATTCCAATATATGTATTATTATATTTGCTATATAACAGAAATATAAAAATAAAGTTAAGTCAAAAATATTGTGGTGTCCCCATACAAAAAACTTGTAATACGCGCTAAACAACCGGCCAACGGTGTGTCGTCGGCGGCGAGCGGCACCACATAACTCAACAAAATACCTGCCTAGTTTTATTTACAAAAAGTAATGATATCCCACCAAAAAAATTAATGTAAAAAAGGAGAGCCAAGTTCAATACAAAAATTATGCTTGGCTGTGGGCTTCGACGCAAAAAGAATGGACATCTAAATGAGTGCCAAGTTTTATGCAAAATCCAAATATGTATTTATAGGAACAAAATAACATTATGAACAAGTATTAAACTCCATTTCTTTGCTTTATTGGATACCTATAACAGTTGCTGTTATTTAAAAATGTGAGATCTTAAAGTAGGTTAGATTTGACTTGGCCAGTTTTTATCACAAATGTTGTATAACTTTATAAAATGACTGATGTTGATGATGTTGTTGAACAATGTTTTCTTATATTTGTTTGTGTAGGTATTTCCTTAGCTTAGTTGGCAATTTAAATTAGGCATCGACTCCAAATATGCGTATATACTAAGCGAATACAAATTTTAATTATTTTTTGATGTGTAGTGGTTTTGAAGTCGGTTTATTTTTTTGGTGGGATTATGATATACATGGAGTCTAAAACCTTCGCGTAGGTTTCCTTTAATGCGATTTGCTCCAAGTTGGATGGCGCTAATGGTTGATATGAGGAAGGCACGTTGTAAACTGTAGGCCATATTTCTAACCACAAAAAAAATTGATGCGCCGACCCCACTCTGTTCGTGTCTGCAGATTTTAAGTTAGATTTTTAGTTAGTTATTTTAAGATAAACTACCGGCCTCGACAGACGTTGTCCTGCCCTAAAAAGGAAATAAAATCCTAGAACCCGAGTACAGCGCTACCTACCGGATAGAGTTGTAATCTAAACCATTCTCGAATCCTCTTGGAGACACAAAAAAAAATTCATTAAAATCGGTCCAGCCGTTTTTCCGCGCAATTTTCTTAATTTTTTCTTTCATAAGAACCTTCTCCTGACAATAAACACAAAAAAAAAATAACGAAATCAGTCCAGCCGTTCACGCGTGATGCCGTGACCAAGGAAAATAGGGATTCATTTTTATATAATAGAAGAAGATAGATAGATACGATCCTCAAAACTAAAAAAAAAAAATCAAAATTTTCCTCTACACTGTCAAACAAAACTATGTACCAAGACTGCATAAGAACACAAAAGTATCACTATCGTTCCGAGTACAGCGTGTCCATCGCCTCGCCTTCGAACAACCGGTTACAAAACGCCATTATATCATAATTTTATATTACACAACCGGTATCATCACGTCCTTCGCGCAACATCAACATGTGTGCCGGTCCCACGCGTTTATGATATCCTGGTACTCCGCATGGCAATTCCGATTGCAATACTCGATTACAATAATTATAATTATTATGGAAAATTCATGGTAACTATTTAATTTATTAGCATAGTATATTTCATAATATTGTATAATCCAATATTTTACGAAGTAGGGTTCCCGTCAAAATAGAGTACAGACAAGACCAAAAATGCACTATTTACGGCTCTGCCTACCCCTTCGTAAAGGCGTAAGTGCGTGTTTTGAAGTGACACGAATGAAATCACAGATTACGTCAGTAGGTCCTCCCACTCTAATGCATGCAACATCTGGTGAACGTAAAATGATTTGGCCTCATTACTTTGCATTGTGATTTGTGACACTTGCAGCCAATTTCTTATTGATGCATGGGGCGATATTAATGAATCAATCTCACATTTGAGTAACATCTCAAGTAGACATTACAAATATTTAACTATTTAATAAATTAAGTTTAAGATGTCTTTCAAGAACTTATTCTCAGCTGAGGAAGCGCTGTTACACAAACAAAACATTGCTGTCAAAATCTTTCACATATTGTAAACTAGCTGTTGCCTGCGGCTCCGCCCGCGTTAAAAAGTTTTTCCGGGGAAGAGTACCGCTTTATACTTTTCCGGAATAAAACGTAGCCTAAGTTACTCCTTATTACATCAGCTAACTCCCAATGAAAGTCCCGTCAAAATCGGTCCAACCATTTCAGAGATTAGCCGGAACAGACAGACAAAAATTGAAAAAAAAAAATATTTTGGTGTATGTACCGTATATATATTCATTGGATAAAGATTAATATTATTACGTTGATACAACTCTTAACAAATAATGCATTAATTTCGACCAAATTTGATTACCATAAAAACGGTTCTAGTGAGTTAATCTTAAAAGATGGACATATACTGTCGAGGACATTTTTTTAGATCATTTCAAGAGGAATAATTCTTTCATACGTATATTTTTGGTATCTTGAACCGTTTTCGCAGCGCGCGCAATGAAAGCCCTCAAGGATGAATAATTTTCCCCGCTTTTTTCACATTTTCCATTATTTCTTCGCTCCTAATAGTAGCATCGTGATGGTATATAGCCTATAGCCTTCCTCGATAAATGGTCTATTCAACAGAAAAAGAATTTTTCAATTCGCACCAGTAGTTCCTGAGATTAGCGCGTTCAAACAAACAAACAAACAAACAAACAAACAAACAAACAAACAAACTCTTCAGCTTTATAATATTAGTATAGATTAAGTTGTCACTTAGCTGATATTAATATGGATTATTAAATAGCGACTATCTTAAGATGCTGGCCATAATTTAACAGCCTCTCAACTGATTTACTTCAAAGCAAAATTGAGTGCGTCTGTTAATACGGCCTTGAGTAATTACAAACGTTTTTGAAGTTATACTTCTTTAGGCACGTTATGAAAAAATTATGAGCAAAATTTTAAGATGCGCGCGCATCATGTAACACAAAAATCACAGGTTATGCGCGCGCATCACTGTAACACAAATTAACAGGTTAAGGTATGTATTATTCATTGGTATAAATTAAAATATTGTTACTCATAATTAAAAATAAATATTATTAAATTAATTAATGTTAAATATTTATTGTTGGTCATTTAATAATTACAAAATAAAATTAATAAAACATTTAACAAAAATTTTGTTTTAAAAATTTAAATCAAACATAAAATTAGAATATATTTTTTATATACGCACATAGAAAAGTAACCCCACTACATCTGCTGGTAAGGGGAGAAAGGTACAGATAGAGTGTTAACGGACGAGAGATAATTATTCCGGAACGCGGCACACTTATACTGGTGGTAGGTGTCTCATATGTAAGAGTCCGTCTGGATGGGTACCACCACGATGTTTATTTCTACCGCCAGCAGTGCATGCACTGTTGTGTTTCGGTGTGAAGGACATTGTAGCCAGTGTAACTACTGGACATAATGAGACTTAACATCTTATGTCTCAGGATGACGAGCGCAGTGTAATGCCACACAGTACTTTGTAACTCAAGGTGCTGGATGGTGTTGCTACTGTTTATGGGTGGTCGTATCGCTCTTCTCAAGATTCAATGCAATAAAAAAAAACACTTAATAACCTACCAACAATGATAGTTAAATCAAAATAAATTGAAATAGTATAGATCCGATTTAAGAATATCTATGTCAACACACTTAATCACCACAAAAGTACTATAACATTTCTTAGTTTATAAGGAAAAAATACAAATTAGATATTCAATTAATCTAAAACTATTAAGTGTTTTACACATTTACCGATAAGCAAACAATAAAACGCTTTATAATTAGAGTTATATTATTGATACTGACATTCTGCATCAACTTATCTCAAAGGTCTCAAGATGTTGCTAGTATCTAGTATATGCATAGGCGTATAAGGGGGGGGGGGTCCGGACCCCCTTAGCTTACAACAAAAGTAATCTGAGCCTAAATTATTTCAATTTTTTAAACTTTTGGTGATGGGGGGGGGGGGGTGTATACGTGACATTTTGGTATCCTCAGCCCCTCCATGTGAAAGGTATACCTACGCCCGTGTCTAAATGGGTAGGTAGGCACTATTGCAATGCGTACCTTTAGTACTTTGTAATTCAAAGTTCTGTATAGTATTAATACTGTTTATGATTCTTGTTCAATTATTGCAATAAAAAATAACATTTGGAAACACCATGTATGTGTAAACAATTTTCATGCAATGTAAATTGTAAACAACCTTTGTGGTGTGTGTTAGGTTAACGATCCTGTTCATTATCGTGTGTATGGTAAGTGCGTTGTATGTATATTTCGTTATACACCGTATTTACATGTACAATGTTTATGGACTCCGAGTAGATTGGAGGCGTTGTTGACATCGTGAAGGCGTTGTTGACATCGTGGGAAGATCAATTAATTATTGGATTTATTATACTTATTTATCTAAGTATGGTATCCTGGTAATGCATCACCGAAAATGTTTGTCAAAATGAAGAAGCCCCAACTCTTTGAGTACAAAAGAACTTTTTTAAGACAACGCATAACGTTAACGCATGAATTTGTTTTTACTTTTTTACTATCTTTATGCTACCTTTTGTCGCGTGGAAAAACGTTGTCATTGACTCCTCAAGCCCCGCGACGGACACCGGTGTCCATATATATAGGGTTTTCCCATACATCTATATATATATATAAGCAGGGCTTGAAGGGCAGTGAAACTGTTATGTTGGTTTCAACGGCCTTTCGACCCAGTGTCGACGCTCGGGTGTATCTTTATGCTACCGTGGTAATAAAAAGGGACTTGAACAGTTTATATTGTTTATTTAACGAAAAATAAATATTTATTGCATAAACGACATCACGGTAGTCACAGAGTAAAAAAAACATTGAAGAAAACAAACTATACAACTTTACTGCTTATAATGCCCTGGTGCATGAAAATAAGGGCACTATGAAATTAAAATTATAAAAAATAATTAAAATTTGTATTTGCTTAGTATATTATATTTGGAGTCGATGCCTAATTTAAATTGCCAGCTAAGCTAAGGAAATACAACAACAAATATACGAAAACATTGTTCAATTTAAATTAGCCACCGACTCCAAATATACGTATACCGGGTGGAAGGGAAACGCTCTCTATAGCGGAACGGTAAGAGAGAAGAACCATAACATTAACGAAAAACTATATTCATTTGCAAAGCTAAGCGATAATACTTACGATTTTAGTATTTCCGTAATTCATGCGCGCGCAATGTAAAGCGTACAAAGAACTGGGCGGCCGTCGCGCTGCGCCGGGACCGGCCCGCGGTCGTTAACCCGTCAGCTGATGTACGTGTTTCATTACGATTTTTTTGAAATATTGACCTTTTTTACTATGTTTTTCAGAATAATAGTTTGATTTATCTATTCATACGTGAAGCTGTACAGAAATTTGAGAAAATCCTACTAAAATTGTAACAATGCGATCGCGATTTTTTTAGTGCCATCACGTCAGGAATCACCAATACTATCACCTGTATTCGTTTCCGAGAGCGTTTCCCTTCCACCCGGTATACTAAGCGAATACAAATTTTAATTATTTTTTTATATGTAGCGGTTTTGAAGTCGGTTTATTTTTTATTAAAAAGTTTTTTTTATTGCTTTTTTGATAGTTAATTATAGCATGGTGTAAACAATACATCATAGATATACGATTACAGGATTCGCGAGTCATCTGCTGTTAGTTATTGAAGAGTTCCATTGTGTATCTCCGAAGATCTTCATCAGATCCTCATAAATTATATACTAAAACCTTCCCTGAAAAATATACATTTCAATATCGAAAACCACATCCAAATCGGATCAGTAGTTTTTGAGAAACATGCGGCCATACAAATTTACATACATACATACATACGGATCGAATACAGAACCTCCTTTTTGAAGTCGGTTAAAAATCTTAACTCCACCTCAGATTAATTTTCAATGCATATTCTCTACTCTGATGCCATTACATTGAAAAGGAAGAGTGACTTACAAACAGGACACTGACCCTTTTACTCTATTAGTAATGTCTACCTATTTGCCAAGTTTATAAAGGTAAGCTGATGAAAACATTACATATACGCTTGGCCACTAAAAGGGTTTCAAAAAAAATGTTTCAAAAGTAACAAAGATACTAAATTAATAAAATTGGAACCAGTTCTAGAAACTCAAATAATTTTGCAATAAATTAAGCTTATTCCATAATACTGGCATTTAATTTAAAAGAAAATAAAATAATTTACTTAGAAAAACTCCCGATAACATTTCAACAACTACTATTTCTCAAAAACGGAGATTAACACCAAGAGCGTCAGCTCTTTCATTGTCAAGGTCAAGACTTTCTTTGTCACCCTTAAACAACAAAGAAACCTACCCATCTCTTCCGGCAGAAGACTCTTTGATTCCATCATCGCACTTCACAGAGTCTTAAACACAACAACAATACCAAAGTCAGAAATGGCACAAATGAAACACCGTGCAATCCTCAACTTCGAATTAAAATATTGTGCACATACACTGTACTCAACGAGCGCCACGTACGTCCACACGCGTCGACGGCCGACGACGTACTGGGCCAAAATAGACACGCGGTAAACAAAGCGTGGCGTGATTCGATGCGCACGAGCATGTTTACATTCTGCGTCGACGTGTGCGCAGGCGCGTTCACACAGACGATGTTCTTGTGGTCAGACAAGTAGTTAATTTGTAGATTGTTGTGATAAAAATTGTCGGTGGATAGTTGATTTTCAAGTTCTCGTTTGGTGCGAAATATACGGAGGACAAATGGAATGTGGCATATTTTAATACAGTCCCAAACTTCCAAATATACTTTCGCGTCATAACATAGTATAAAACAAAGTCGCTTCCCGCTGTCTGTCCCTATATATGCTTAGATCTTTAAAACTACATTACGGATTTTGATGAGTTTTATGATGAGTAATTCAAGAGGAAGGTTTATATTTAGGTAGTTTTATCCCGGAAAATCTTTTAACGCATGCGGAGCCGTGGGTGAAAGCTAGTTTTATAATATAATTAACGTAAAATATAAGAATAATCAAGAAGTCATCTTATCATATCCAATAATATCTCAAATGATGTAATTCCAAACACACCCACGCCATTTACCCCCAAACTGATAGAAATTATGCTGCTATATTTCGTTAAGCTCATTTTTCTATCCAATATGTGAATTAAATTCAACAAAATACTTATTACACATCCAGTACCAACTTCAGTGTATGAGAATATGACTCATAAATCGCTAATCGAAGTCGGTAACCTTGGAACATACTTTTCGCGGAAACTGTGACCATGATTAAAATACTCCGATATATACGGTTTCAATAATACTAATATCGAATAAAGCTTCATTTAAACTGATCAATTATTGCTAGCAATAATCGTACGCAATTATTGCTTAATAAGTTGCCTCGTCTGAAAATGCAATAGTTCGGGAATTCTCGATCGCGTTGACGTATACGAACCCTCCGACAACAATTCAAAAGACAATTACTGCAAGCAATTCTTGCGTGCGATTATTGCTCTGACTAATGAGGCTGAATTAAAATACTTTTCGATCGATTCGTTTTAATTAAAACTGCCGTTGAATAATACACAGAGACGTCACGTAATTTGTAAACAATGGCCGACAATTACCTATTCATTCGCGCAAATTAAATCGTCAACCGAGGTGTTTCAACGCAATTTGTATTGTTTGCAACGCAAATTTTTTATTCAGATTGCTTTTAGAGTTCAGCGAAGAATGTCAAGGCAACCATTCTTTCTCTAAGTTGACCAAGCATCCACTATTATTCTGTTTTTTTTTATACCACCACAGCATAGAGCAGTGCAGATGCAAGTCAATTTCAAGCTGCAAAAGGTGCAATTTCAGCTGAGACACTCTCAAATCTAAGGTCAGCTTTTTAAGATAGTCGCTATTCAATAAACCCTCATTAACATTAGATCAAATGACATCTTAAATTACTTTGTGCGACATAATTTTGTAGTTTTGTTTCTGAGCTGAGAACATGCTCTTAAATGCCAACATTAAATGTCTACGACTACCTCGGTGGCGAGTTGTATTACGGTACGACTGCAATGCCCTCAGCATTCACTCACCTCTGTCTTTTCAAAGCTTAGACTAAAAGTGGGCACATACGATGCGATTTGGTACAGCCGAACCATTAAAACGGTATGCCATCGAACCATATCGCATCGTGTGGGGCACGGTTCGATGGACATTATTATTATTATTGTTGGTAGGGCTGGTTCGATGGCTTGTCCATCAAACTTGGTTGCATACAACTGGACGTCGCATGGTACGGTTCGATCGTGTGTCGTGAAGACTGTACCGCGTGACGAATTGGTCACATGATACCAAATCACATCGTATGTGGAGGCTTTAATATTAGTCGAAGTTTCAAAGTTACGTGTGTATTGTTTATCAATTATCGTTCGCTTTAACGGTGGAAGAATACATCGTGAGGAAACCTGATGATGATTTTCGTGAGGAAAAAGAAGTTCTTCATAAGAATTTCGAAGGTATGTGAAGTCTGCCAACCCGCACTAGGTCACCATGGTAGACTAAGGCCTAAACCCTCTCAGGAGTAGAGGAGGCGCGTGCTCAGGAGTGGGTATTATATAATACAGGGCTGGTACGCACACATCCTACAACACCTACTCTACAAGACATCAATGCCTCATATCTGAGTGACGTCATTCATCTTTTGTTTTGAAAATTCAAAACAAAGGCAACGGGTTAAGTAAAAGAGCATGAGTCAATGATGAGAACAATAGAAGTGAAATTTCAAATCACCTTTGAATAATTGTTGGAGCTGATAAATTCTGAGTTGAGATATAATTCGAGAAGCTACGGTAGCCTTGTTAGGAATGCCTGTACAAACGGAAGTTTTCCAAAGCAAACACACCTGTGTGCCGATCACGAATATACGCGTTTCTTATAGTGATATGAAATAATTTTATTCGAACCCATAAAATGTTATACGTTATTTAGATTCCGTCAATATTAACTGCACCACCAGTTCGGAAAGTAGTTCTCACCAGAGAAGAACGGGCAAGAAATTCTAGTGGCGGTGGTAGGTCTGTCGTAGTTCGTATGCAAGGGTCGTCTGGGTAGGTACCACGACAAACACTATTTCCACCGCCAATCAGCGGTGTGCATGCACTGATGTATTCCAGTTTAAAGGACATTGAATTACTAGGTATTATGAGACTTAACATCATACGTGTTAGTGACGAGTGCAGTGGATTGCCACGCAGTTTGTAATTCAAAGTTCTGAATGATGTTACTGTTTATGGACGGTCGTATATTACCACTTACCGCTTGGTCGTATCAGGCAAACAGCATGCTCGTCTAGTCGTTCAATTTCAATAAAAAACAATCCAACGCTACTAGATAAGAATCACAAAGCTGGCTTTATTTTGTCAACTAGCGAGTGGCTCGTCAATCGACACTTCATTTTTGACGCCATTCCATTTACTGGCCGGTGCAGTTTGTCATGCCCGTAACATGAAAGGAGTTTATCAGTTCATTCATTCAATAAATGACGTCACGTTGAAGAATGACGAGGGCGGGAGGAAGTCACCCGAGGGTCGAGAGGACGTTGTTACACCGATATTTAAAGGACAGCTCAGAGAATACAATCTAGTAACCTCTGTGCGTCTTCTGCCGTTCATTGATTGACATGGACTAATCACCTAATTACCTGCAGACAAGAATTTTTAAGTCCATGGATGAGCCTATGCTCATAAAATAGCTAGCCATTTTCTATACAAGTATAACAGACACTAAAAAGCATTTTCAAGTCCTCACTTTGGTAATATTTTGAATTCCAAAATTGGCCATTTTTTGGTTTATTGCAGTTATATGACGAGGCAAGCATGACGCTAACCTGATGGTAAGCGATAAGCCCGCCCATAAACATTAGCAATACCCAGAATTTCAAAGTAATGCGCGGCAATCCACTGAGTTCGTCACCCTGAGACATAAGGTGTTAAATCCCACAAAGACCAGTAAATACGCTGGCTACAATGCCCTTAAAACCTAGAAACCCTAGGTAGATGTAGAAATTACGGTGATACCCACCCAGACAGCGCCCCGCATACGAAAGACCACCATTAGTAAACTGGCTGTAAATGACCATAACCTAAAGCGCAAAACATGACACGCACGTGTATGGTGTGATCGAAGGCGACCACGTGCGCTGGTTCCGATGCCAAATGTGTCACTACTGTAGTAAGAGCCAAGGAAATTGAAAGTGAATTTAATGTATTTGGGTACTGACCGGGTGACCTTATATCGTAAATAGGTGAAGTGTGATTTTTTTTCTATATCATTGAATGACGAGACGAGCATGCCATTCGCCTGATCGTAAGCGATACGACCACCCATAAACAGTAGCAACACCATCTAGCACCTTGAGTTACAAAGTACTTACTGTGTGGCATTCCACTGCGCTCGTCATCCTGAACAGATGTTAAGTCTCCTTATGACCAGTAGTTACACTGGCTGCAATATCCTTCAAACAGAAACACAACAGTGCATGCACACTGCTACTTGGCGGTAGAAATAGATATTGCGGTGGTACCCACCCAGACGGATTCTAACATATGAGAGACCTACCAGCAGTAAAATCCTGATGGTTGAATATATGTTGTGTCCAGAAAATGTAGTAGGCACCAAAGTGGCCACGTCAATCACAAGTGGGCGATAGCCTAGTTGGGAATGGAACGGTCTGCCGAGACAATGTCCGGACGTTCGAAAACCAAGGCACACATCTCTGACTTTTCGAAGTTACGTGTGTATTATCAATTAATTAACACATAGTATGTAGTAGTCATGATTTGGGCACAAAATTTGGAGTGCAATCTAGATTTAGTACTAGCCCTAGCTATAGTCATTATTGTATGTTTTGATTGTATTCTGTGTGTGTCTTAAATAAATAAATAAAAAAAAATTATCGTTCGCTTTAACAGTGAAGGAAAACATCGTGAGGAAATCTACATACCTGAAAATTCTCCATAAGAATCTCGAGGGTATGTGAAGTCTGCCCGCACTAGGCAAGCGTGGTGGACTAAGGCCCAACCCCTCTCAGTAGAGGAGTCTCAGCAGTGGCCAGTGTATAAGACAGGGCCGATTGTATTGCACGTAAATCGCGTTCCGGTAACAGCCTGTCTGTATCCTAAATCCTTTATCAAAAAGGCTGAAATATTTCTTCATTCGTCACACTACCTGAATCTTTGATGAATCTCAATATGGGTACACCATCGTGCTTTTGGCACGCAGTTAACGATTTATCGTTTATAGTAATTTGGCCTTAATCGTTGTCCCATGTGTAGTAATATTATAAAGAGAAAAAACTTGAGAGGTGACAAGGGACACCCGGATGGAACGAAGTTCTTTTCGATTAATTAGTGAAGATATTGTAATAAAATTTTATTTCTTTTAAGTTGTAATAATAATAGTATATGTAGGGACGCACACAGTGACAATAACATCAATGTGCACACGTAGCGCATACGGCGCTACCGGCGGCCAGCAGTCACCTTCCTCCCTCGTTCGCATTAAGACACATGTAGTCAGTTCATTACCGCGCAAATAAATTCGGTTTACATAAAGACTATTTTATTGCAAGTGACCTATACCGGGTGGAAGGGAAACGCTCTCTATACCGGAACGGTAAGAGAGAAGAACCATAACATTAACGAAAAACTATATTCATTTGCAAAGCTAAGCGATAATACTTACGATTTTAGTATTTCCGTAATTCATGCGCGCGCAATGTAAAGCGTACAAAGAACTGGGCGACCGCCGCGCTGCGCCAGGACCGGCCCGGGGTCGTTAACCCGTCAGCTGATGTACGTGTTTCATTACGATTTTTTTGAAATATTGACCTTTTTTACTATGTTTTTCAGAATGATAGTTTGATTTATCTATCCATACGTGAAGCTGTACAGAAATTTGAGAAAATCCTACTAAAATTGTAACAATGCGATCGCGATTTTATTAGTGCCATCACTTCAGGAATCACCAATACTATGACCTGTATTCGTTTCCGAGAGCGTTTCCCTTCCACCCGGTATATAATATATCATAGACAATTTATACAGAACATTAAATACTATATTATTAGAAATCAGACGTGAGTTTGATTAAAATAAAAACAATATATCACTGATTTTACATAAAAACATGTAACAGAAATACTTTTACAAAAATATAAAATCAATGTTCAACTTACTCGACTGATATCGACGATGAGACCGAGCTCCAATGAGCGTCTGAGCACGAATGAATGCAAATAGCGACACGGCACCATTTTTATACACCCAACTGGCACTCCCACCATTACTTTCATGTCTCGACTGGTTTCTACAACTTTTCAGCACGTCACAAATACCGTTACAAATACCATTAAAAAAACGTATATCCTAAGACGGCCTCTCCTGACAGGAGTCCGTCCTCGGGCTCCATTTTCTAGCTCCGAAGATCAGTCTTCAGAACTAGTGATGAAGTCGCCGAAATTTTCCTCTCGCCCTGACACTGGATGGTGCAGTGCAAGCTCTTCAAACTCATTTGCATAACGCACATGAAACATTTTGATATCTGTACCAATCACCCGAGGCAGGTCCCGTCGGGGGAGCTACTATCATGACCCGTTAGAGGTCTACGCGTACTTAGTGAGATATAGCTTTGCGTTGTGAATCGGTCCACATAACATGTTTCAATCAAACCTCTAAGTATAAGGCAAGCAATGTATGCCAAACACATCACACGTCAGAAGCCCGCTCATGACATGACCCTGCGTGTATCAAAGATCCAGGACAACATGTCTAAGTAAACCTTGACAGGGTCCGAGCACACAACCACACAAATTCCGTCTCGTATACTCGCATCGCATACCCGAGCGCAGTCCAGAGCGGCATCCAATAATATGAAACCAAACTACACTTGAAGTGTATTCGTCGATCAGAATAGCATGTCTGACATAAGACAAAGGCTATACCGACCGTAAGATAAAACTTTCTTTAAACGTGTTCATTCCTTAAGAATTTTAAAAACTATTCCATGAAAACTTTAGTTTCACAGAATATTCCGCATCCCAAAATGCCCTTCCGCCATCACCTCCTAGTGCTATGACCAGAGAAGAAGTGATGGTAATAAACATTTCAGACACAGCTGTGTCAAATAGTTACTAAAATGAGTACAATGCAAACCATTCTCAATAAACTGAGACGAGTGATGCAAATATTTTCAAGTACTTGCATTGCACGGCGCAGCACGCACCGTATAAAGCTCTCAGAGCCTCGTGACGGCAGCAGAAAATAAGGACTGCAGCGCCCAGAAGAGTCATCATCTAAAACATTTTAACTTTAGTTTCCCATTGTAACACAATCAAGCAATTTCGTATCAGTAATGGTTGAGTTATAGAACACAATCATTTCTGAAATAAGAACGTCTGGCAATCTCCATCGGGGTTCCAGAGTACAGCAGCAGTGTCACAATGTCGGGGCACGACATAGCCACAATGCCGGGGCTATCAAAAATCATACTGCCACAAACCAGAATGTCGTGACAGAGTGCCACAATGTCGGGGCACGACATAGCCACAATGCCGGGTCTATCAAAAATCATACTGCCACAAACCACAATGTCGTGACAGAGTGCCACAATGTCGGGGCATGACATAGCCACAATGCCGGGGCTATGACAAGCTACTCCAACTGGAGAGCGCCATTCCGTAGCGCCAAAAGCGCACCGTTCCATAGCGCAAAATCGCATACGATTCCGCAGCGCAAGAGCGCATACGATTTCGCAGCGCAAAAGCGCATAGTTCCGCAGCGCATGGAGTGCACTGTTCCGTGGCGCATAGAGCGTAGTTACATGCCACCTGTAGCATGCCATCACACATCGTGGAGCGCGCCACTGCACGTCCTGGACCGCGTCTATCCGCTGTCTGAACAGCACGTATCTACACAGCCTAGTGCGCTACCTCGCATCGGGCATACACCAAACGGATCTCCAGTTCCTGTAAGCACAGAAAAACAAAAACAGTAATACACCGTTCGGCCTATTCTGACCTTTAATTAAGATTCGTTTCAAACTCTCCGAGTAGCCATTAATGTTCATCGCTACAACAAAAAAATATCTCCATTCGTGAAGTGGCCTGGACATCACCTCCAGTAGCCACCACATGGAGAAACGAGATTCTAACATTTGCGGGTATCGCGGAGATATAAAGAAATGAATGAATGATTTCTCCTAGCCAGTTTCGGCCACGGCGGCCAATCTCAACGGAGAACAGCCAGGTACGCAGGAGATATTATAGTACACAAGTGTGTGCACAATACACAGGTGCACTCGCTATTCCTTCACTCTCATAGTCCGGTGAGACGGCAATCCGACATGACTGGAGAGAGATCAGGCACAGGACCAACGGCTTTACGTGCTTTCCGAGGCATGGGGGTATCACACCGCCAACTTCCTGACTCCGAGCTGCGACTGAGTAAATTTTAAGATGGAAAAACCCAGTCACAATGTTTTTTGGCTCGACCCGGGATTCGAACCCAGGATCTCAGCGCAAATCGTACTCGTAATGCGTACGCAATACAACTACGCCACCGAGGCAGTCGATATAAAGAAAACCATAGCGATCAAGCAAGGTTTATAAGTCATACGATACCACACTTCCTCCATAATTGCAGCAAGCGTCAGATCCACCAAGGATCCCACAGAGGCTCTTCAGGAGTCACGCTTTACGGAGTCTTCTAATGCTGAAGACATTGAATCAGTATTCACTACAAGGATCTTCAGTCCCTGCAATCAAAAATAGCACAACAGTATCAAACCGTTCACTGTACCTTGGCTTTTAATCAAACGTCGCATCAAACTTTGATTAGGAAATTCAGTAGTCATCTTGAAATGAAGACAGCGTCAAAATTATCGATGTCTTGCTCTTAATCCCAAAATTTTAAACAGTGTAGTGCTACGATTCGAAACCTTGACCAAGGAAGGCCAACAATCTTTCAGACCAAACACTATGCACCTAGGTCACTTGTCAACTAAGGCCATATACAGTCATTGTTTACTACAGTAGGTATATGTCCTTAAGTTTAAGGACGGCTCTGTGTCAACAATAACCACGAATTGCTCGTTAATCCATGTCTGCACATGCCTTGTTAAACAAGATCTCAATATTTGTACAAGTTACCAAGAAATAAAAGAAATCACATAAGTTAAACTAAGGTAGGACTTCCTTTTAAGGAATCTTCGTGCTAAGTAGTTGAAACTACTTAGTATCATCCATTAAAATTAAAAGTTTTATCCATTGGCCCATGTACAATATTTTTTTAGTTAAACTGCCATTTAACGGAAAATATTTGAACTCCATAAGTATTCAACTCAAAAGTCAAATATCACTGCCATTCTATCTGGTTAGCATTCTCATTGCCACAAACACACATCCACTATGCGAATTACACATGAAAATGGCTATACTTTCCGTTTTACACTATACGGTACTTGACTTACATCCACAAATTGATTATTACGTCCGAAATCTAGGTACATGACTAGTAAACAAAATCCCCAATATTTTTAGAGATCACCAGAAATAATAAAGGAAACCATAACCTTCAAATAAGGATTATGGGTCATACGATACCAAACTTCCTTTACAGTCACCGATGAACATTCTCTGTGCTGGAGCAGTTTGCTTCAACCGCCAGTTACCACCCGCGCAGTCATTTTGCCCAGGACACCAACTGACACCATAAGCGGCACATCTACCGGAACACTTGCACACCAACAGGAACGTTTGCACATCAACAGGAACGTTTCAACGCCAAAAACAATGCTTGAGCACGAACAGTTCAATCGTGGTACATGGACACACTTGTTCATTCGAAGTCGTATGCATATGACGTCATCACAAACTTGTACAGCACACGACTACTTTTATTCACATTGCAGTCTAATTCTTATCCCGATATTACTCAGCGCAATTTCTTTTTCTTCACGTAAATTGCGGGTAGTCAAATATCTCGATCGTACCATGTATGGATTCCGCATAGCGTACATATGTACTGAACACAATCCACTTTCTCCGCGTTATATACGGGCACTAAATATCTACACAGTAGTAGCACATAGCGTAGGTACCTATGTAATGCACACAATCCACTTGTATGGGCATAGATTACGATCCCACTTCTGATATTAGAAACCAGAAGTGAGTTTGATTAAAATAAAAACAATATATCACTGATTTTACATAAAAACATGTAACAGAAATACTTTTACAAAAATATAAAATCAATGTTCAACTTACTCGACTGATATCGACGATGAGACCGAGCTCCAATGAGCGTCTGAGCACGAATGAATGCAAATAGCGACACGGCACCATTTTTATACACCCAACTGGCACTCCCATCATTACTTTCATGTCTCGACTGGTTTCTACAACTTTTCAGCACGTCACAAATACCGTTACAAATACCATTAAAAAAAACGTATATCCTAAGAATATAATATAAAGGAACATTACATTGGTGACACCGACGTGATAAATTTTAAATTAAACCAACCACGTGTTTGTGACTATTAAATCAAGTTACGACGTTAGTTAGTGGAACAGTGCGCGAACTTTTATCAAGATGAATAAGCCAACAGCAGAAGCAGGTAGTCATAGCGAGTCAGTCGCAAATCTGGCAGTAATTTCGGTTTCTTCAAAAATACCGGAATTCTGGAAGGACATGCCGAAACTATGGTTTGCACAATTCGAGTCTGTCATTGAACCACAAAAGCAAGGAGATACGGCGAAATTCAATTTGGTGATAGCGAAGCTTGATAGAGATGCCCTACAGCAGGTGTATGATCTTATTAATACACCACCGATAGAGAGAAAGTACGAAACCATTAGAGACAGGTTGATAAGCGTATATGAAGAGAGCGCCGAACGCCAATTCAACAAGCTGGTATCGGAATTGGACTTGGGAACGCAACGCCCATCGCAACTACTAAGAAGAATGTCAGAGCTGGCTACTAATACCCAGGTATCCGAAGGAGCGCTGAAACGACTGTGGATAGCCAGACTACCGGGTTCAGTGAAGGCAGTATTATCGGTGGCACAGGATACGAAACTGGATGAGCTAGCAGCATTAGCCGACAAGATAATGGAAAACTTGCGCCCTAATGAAATTGCTGCAATTACGTCAACGCCTTCGACGCCAACGTCATCAGCATCAGTACCACCCAGCTTGTCTGAACAACTAGAACAAATGACGCGAGAACTCAGAACACTGCGTATTGAAATCAATGAAGTACGAACGAGGGAGGGACGGACTCATCAGCGCGGTAACTCATGGAACAGGGGCAGGTCAAGGTCAAGATCTAGAGGACCAAGGAGGACGCCGGATAGCCCGAACTGGCTCTGCAGATACCACTTCCGGTACAGAAATCGAGCAAGAACGTGCGAAAAACCCTGCAATTGGAAGCAGCCGGGACACCTGAAACAAGACAACCATTCGAAGACGACGGAAAACTAGATGCGATGCAGTCTAGTTCGGTGGGAGGCTGCATAGAGCCCGAAGTTAATCACCGTTTATGTATTAGAGATCGGACGACAGGAACTCGTTTTCTCGTGGACACAGGTGCTAACGTATCCGTTCTACCGGTAAGTAAATTTAAGTGCGAACGAGGGAGGAAGGTGACTGCTGGCCGCCGGTAGCGCCGTATGCGCTACGTGTGCACATTGATGTTATTGTCACTGTGTGCGTCCCTACAGTATATTTCATTAAAACGTTACCACATCAATGAAAACATTTACTTCTACCTACACAATAGATATGTCATCGAATCACGATCATCACCTAAGCAAGCGTTAACATTAAAATTAATTTAAATATCATACATATTTTATTCGTTCCAAACCAATCTAAAAAGCATTTAAATTGTCTTTTTTTATTTAAATTTCGAATGTCACTTTTGACAAAGTGTCGTTCAAATTTCGTGAGAATTTTTTCCGTCTAACTCCCTTTCACAACGCGCAATAAGGAACTTCGTTCCAAAAGATTTGTTTGTTTGCACTGAATTGGCTCCGAAACTACTGGACCAATTTTAAAAATTCTTTCACCAATATAAAGCTTCGTTATCAGCGAGTAACATAGGCTACTTTTCATCCCGGGGAAACATAAAGCGTGACTTTTATCCCGGAAAAACTCATTCACTCGCGCGGAGCCGAGAAGTCTAGTCAATCATAAAAACAAGATTGGTAGCACGTGTTAGCATCTGCCTCTCCAAAAACACTAACGCATAATTAGTGTTCATCATCATCTACATGACGTCCGAAAGATTTCCAGACGAACCTTTCAAAACTTGTCTGCATCCAGCGAGTTCAATATACCCAACTTGCATATACACGCGCATATCTTTGACGCTTTCACAGTCATTTCGATTGGCACACACGCGCTTATGTGATCTTGACCACGTAAACAAATTCGAATTGCGCCTCGCACGTGCACATTGTCACGTAAAGGGTCAACATATCTTGACAAGTATGTCTTATGCTGGGATTCCGCAGGACGCGGCAGACGGCACACGGGCCAGACGGCAACGGCACACGGCAGACAGCACGTGCCGCGCGTCATTTGCCGTCGTGTGCGGAATTGGTCTCATACAATGTAGTCTGTCAAGGCCCGCGACGGTCACCGGTGTCCGTGCATATAGGGTTTTTCCATACATCTATATATATAAGCGGGGCTTGACGGGTTAATACTGCATAGTAGTGCCGTCTGCCGCGTTCTGTAGAATCACAGCTTTATGTACGAGTTCGTTCACACATCCCGGACGAGGTACGGAGAGACGTAAGGGTATTCAATTTTTGCCGTGTGTCCCGGCTGATATAAAAACCCAAAATGACTAGGTCCGACGCAGAACAATACAATCACCACCGACGCAGTCATTCGAGGCTAGAATCTAGATACATGCATGTATACATATACACTAACGCCTTTTATCAGATACTAGCTTTTGCCCACGGCTTCGCCCGCGTTAATAAGTTTTTCCGGGCTAAAAGTACATAAAAACCTTCCCGTTGAATCACTCTATCCAACACATTTATTTGGATAAAGATTTATATTATGACGTTGATACAACTCTTAACAAATAATGCATTAATTTCGACCAAATTTGATTACCATAAAAACGGTTGTAGTGAGTTAATCTTAAAAGATAGACATATACTGTCGCGGACATTTTTTTAGATAATTTCAAGAGGAATAATTCTTTCATACATATATTTTTGGTATCTTGAACCGTTTTCGCAGTGCACGCAATGGAAGCCCTTAAGGATGAATAATTTTCCCCGTTTTCTTTCACACTTTTCATTATTTCTTCGCTCCTAATAGTTGCATCGTGATGTTATATAGCCTATAGCCTTCCTCGATAAATGGGCTATTCAACACAAAAAGAATTTTTCAATTCGAACCAGTAGTTCCTGAGATTAGCGCGTTCAAACAAACAAACAAACAAACAAACAAACAAACAAACAAACTCTTCAGCTTTATAATATTAGTATAGATATAGGTAGGCAGAGGCGCAACTAGTGCACCCACTTTTCGCCATTATTCCGTCCCATGATGTTATAGGGGGCGAGCCTACCTCCATATCGGGCACAAATTCCAGACTCCGAGCTGATGCTGAATAGAAAAACTCAATATCACTTTGCCCGTCCCGGAGATCGAACCCGAGACCGTAGCATTGTATTCTTACCATAATACAACTACCCCAGATACATCTTTACATATTATAAAAAAAATCCATCGCTTCGTCTGTCTGTCTGAACGCGATAAACTCAAAAACTACCCAACGGATATATACTTATTCATTCAATTCATTTCGATAATATTTGATAAGTGAATAGTTTGGAACCCTGAGAGGGACATAGGCCACGTTATATCCCGGGATTTTTTCCGAAGCCGAAGTTACGAGCAACAGCTAGCTGGGGTATAAAAGAACCCGTATATCAGGAGTAAAACGTCATATTATGAGATGACTCTCTACGAAGTCAACCTCTCTTAAGCCGTGTGATAAATTACTACCGAGTATTGTAATTCGTCTATTATATTTCAATGTGTAATATTATCTGTCGAATACTATTCACCGCTTTAACTTCCGTATAAATGTACAAGCATTGTGTGTTGAAGAACATTGCATCTTGTGTAATTACTATTTACTACAATGCGAACATTTAATGTCTCAGGGTGACGGGTACAAGTGATATCATCTCAGAGTAAGTATATACCTATAGAGGGCTAATATCGCATCGTGCGCCCACTACCCAGCGTAGGCAGATGAACTATAGCTACTTATATAGAAATGTTGGCGACTGCTAGGGATGGGCACGCGAGCAGCACCAACGCAACAGTTATCGATAAGTACAGGTCCGGCGGCGCGGTACATATTGTTGTTAAAAAATTGTGGTTCTACAAAATATGGCCTTGTGAGTAATTTTAAGCGTATTGCCTTAATATAGATAAAAGCTATGCTGCGAATTGGTGTAGTGCCTTGTGGAATGATTTATAAACACGGTACCTCAAGAGCAGTTTTTACAAGCATTAAGAACCAAGAATATTAATGGATATCCATTATAATTGAACCAATGGATATAAACCGAGCATCGCACCATGGATTTCTTAGCTAGTCTCCCCAAGCCTAAAATAGTCACGTCTAGTTTTTGAAATATTTATTACCAATGTTAAAAAAATGACAAAGAAATATATCTTAAGAATTGCCAACTTGTACTGTCAAGACCCGCGATAGAAGCTATGCAATAGCTTAAAAATATTATCGTAATCAGTCAATTTTTAGGAACAGTAATTATTTCTTTCATTTCATAAACAAAAACGCAATTATTAATTGGCTTAAAAATCACACACAGACAAAAACAGTTACCTAAGCTACATTATTTTAAGCATCGCCTTCGATAGTAATAAATACGTATGCTATAATATGAAAATATTACATCGATTCTGGTATCGACGCGTAACATCACTATCGAAAAAGCGGGTTGCGGGGCAGTGCGGGGGGTACAAGTGTTCGCCTCCCGAGCGTCTTTCATACCGCGACGCGTAATTTCAATTTTACCTAAAAATATGCTGAAATATGGCTTGCCTGTGAAACGTGATATTAGAATTCTGTTAAGTGTGTTTCCGAGTGTCGTTTTTACAAGATTCCACAGAACATTTAACCATTTTGCAGTATTAATAATCAAATATTCGCATAGATCTCACTCGCGTGTGCTCACGCCGTTCCTACTCGAGTGACTACAAGCGCTTGCGGCCGGCGCAGGACGATGTTCCCACCCGTGCCTATTGTTCCCACTTGCATACGCGCTCTCTATAGGTATATACTTACTCTGAGGATATCATGCTATAACCGTAACGACAAAGTTTGTCACCCATTCCTCTACTCATTGTCACCCTTTATCTTTAAATAACTCCATTCGTGACTAACATTACCAGTGTTATATACTGTCCCACTGCTGAGCACAGGCCTCCTCTACTGAGAGGGTTTAGGGCTTAGTCCACCACGCTGGCCTAGTGCGGGCAGACTTCACATACCTTCGAAATTCTTACAGAGAATTCTCAGGTATGTAGGTTTTCCAACGATGTTTTCTTCACATTTTATTTTGGTTTTGAACCTGCGGACATCGTCTCGGCAGGCCGTTCATTCCCAACTAGGCTGTAGTACGCTATACTTAGATTTCTTTAGCTTGGACAGAAATATTGGACACAGTGTAAGACTAGCTTTCTAACGTTATAAAAAAAAGCCTTTTACGTGATCGGATGCGCTTGCGCATATCCGAGTGTGATACGGACCGGTTCTTTATTAGCATATTCGAGACGTACGAGTGGTTTTGTAGAAAGTTGCGCACATTAGTTAAGTAATTTCTATTAAACCATGGACTAATAAGAGTATAGACTGACGATCCCCATACATTGAAGCGTTCACCCGAAAAAGTGCAAAATCCCGGCTTATTGCTAGATGGCGCTGATAATTAGCCTGGAAACTTCAACATCTGCCGGGTTTTAAAAATGTCCCGTTAGGTGGCATTGTACCGTAAAACAAAATAGTTTAGCATTAGAATGGACATACAACAGATGGCAGTAAAACCAAACAGATAATATCACAGTGGGTAAAATTTCGCATGGTCAATATCTCGGAACCTATTGAGGAGGCTCAGATACTTTTTCACCTAAATCAGGGGCGCGTCAGGGACGATGTCAGAGCCACAAGCTATTTTATCAAGGTTCACTTGTTTAGCGACAACCGGGGATCAACGTGATTTTGTTGATTTTTTACTTCGATCAACAATACCATTAGATAACCGATCAGAGTCTCAAAAACGGCCGAGCGAATAACGCCTCACTTCAAACTTGGGGTCTTATTTCAATGTAGTTCACTTTCGATTGCGCCAATGTGCTAACGTTCCACAATGCCTCATCGTGTGTGCAAAAACGGTAAAAATAACTATCGAAAAATAAATGTTTCGGAAGGAATATCATACTTTCGGCAAGTAAATGCTGTGTTTTAATATAAATAATAAAATACCTTACTATTTTAATAAAACAACAATTATTTAGTTTTTAGCCAAACCACGCGCCAATATTCGCCAATGTTTGGCCCACAAATGGTTGCTTTAGAAAACTGAATCATTGGAGTAGTCTACTACTTTACATATTTTTTATTTATTCGTTTTTTTTTGTTGCACCTTTGGTTTAGTGGTCCGTGTACCTGACAGCGACGCCGGGTGTGGTGGGTTCGATTCCCGCAGAAAGCAAATATTTGTGTGATGAACAATTTGTATTTGCCTTCAGTCTGGGTGTTTTCCATGTATTATAATATGTACGGATGCGAATGAGAATGCGAAAAACATTGGAGAATTGTCATTCATATGAAAACAACTTTAAATGTTACTATTTGTTTTGCTTAAACATTGGTATTAATATATTATAGACTATATATGTTTATAAATAAAACAATTTGATTATGTTGTTGTGATGTAAAAAGCTCTTACCCATTTTCCCCCAACCATGCACAAGATACAACATAAGTAGGTAAGGTATAAAATGTTGTATAGTTATACAATATTTGTTAAACATTATGAATTATTATTATTGAATCTGTATTATTATAAAAACATAATTAAAATACATTTCTCAAGTTATTCTTACAAAAAAATAAATACGAAGCGCGACTCCGTAAATCGTAATACCCTGTTCAGAGCAGTAGTCATAATTTTAAATTGGCGTAAGTAAAATGCTGTGTCCGTAATTCTCTGCTTTATCGAAACAGAATAAGGTTGAATTTGGAACAAAAGTTCTTGTAAATTTCTTATCTCTTTCTGTCATTTATGGCGTAAGATTATAAGTGAATGGTAATACAATTTAAACCGCGCTTTATTACTTGTAAACAAAGTATAGTTTAGGTTGAAATTGTTAGACTTTTACATCGTTTTTCTCCGTTTGATGGTATAGCCAGTCGATGCCATATTTGAGTATTGTTTTCGTTCCTGAGGCGTTATCTAGTGGTATTGTTGATCGAAGATTTTTTACCAAATATTTTGCATGTGCGGTGCATCAGCTTACAAAAGTCAGTTGGTTATGTTAAGTTTACATGATTATTATAGTATTTTTTTAAGCTTTTAGGCTTAAAGGGCAGATCCAATGTTAGAATTGAAAGAAGTGGCCGCCATTTAGAATTTCTTTGTTTTAAGGCCAATTGACCTCAAAATCGTTAGCTGGGAATATCTTTGGTTACGAGAGACGGATCCAAGGCTAGAATTGATAAAAGTGGCCGCCATTTTGAATTTCTTTATTTTAAGGCCAATCGACCGCAAAATCAATATCTGCGCATATCTTTAGTTACAAAAGATGGATCCAATGTCGGAATTGTAAAAAGAGGCCGCCATTTTGAATTTCTTTGTTTAAAGGCCAATTGACCTCAAAATCGATAGCTGGGTACATCTTTGGTTACAAAAGACGGATCCAAGGCTAGAATTGATAAAAGTGGCCGCCATTTTGAATTTCTTTGTTTTAAGGCCAATCGACCGCAAAATCGATATCTGCGCATATCTTTAGTTACAAAAGATGGATCCAATGTCGGAATTGTAAAAAGAGGCCGCCATTGTGAATTTCTTTGTTTTAAGGCCCATTGACCTCAAAATCGATAGCTGGGTATATCTTTGATTATAAAAGACAGATCCAATGTCGGAATCGAAAAAGTGGCCGGCATTTTGAATTTCTTCGTTTTAAGGCCAATTGACCTCAAAATCGATATCAAATATTTTTTTAGCTTTTATCTATAAAAGGCACATCCAATGTTAGAATTGAGAAGGCACCGCTATTTTGAACTTGTTTTAGGGCCCATTACCTTTAAAATCGATATTTGGGCATGCCTTTAACCACAATATAATGATTCGTTTTAATTGTGATAAAAATGAGCACCATGTTGGATTAATTATTTGTTTTCAAAGTCTTCCATCAACCACACAGCCTGTAAAGTGTAGAAGTTTTATAGAAGATTGACTTCCAGAAACAGATTTGTTTGAAATAGCAACGGTAGCTTACTATTCAATATTTTCAAGTTAGTTGAGACCATAACTGTGAGCTGTTAGCACTTCTTCATGTGCATTTTAATAATTTATTATAACGACCCGTTGCAGAAACCAGTGTTATTGTAAAATCAAGCAAACTTCTGACTTTCAGAAGTGTGGGATATTGAAAATGAAAAAAAAAATCTTTCTTGCTTGGCTCACTTCTGTTCATCCCACATTATGTTAATAATTTCAAAGTTATGTCAATAGTTTGACTTTATTCAACTACATTTTACACTATTATAATGGCTTAGTTTTTAAAAATTAAACGAGAATGAATATTTAGAATAGCAATAGATGGTGTAATAACAGATGCTACATAGCAGCGACACCAAACTGTATCCCCTGAATTTATAACATACATTTTTTGGATTGCCTTCCATTATAGAAAAAATTGAAATATATTTTCACATCAAAATTAAATACTTTTAAAAATCAATAAGGTAATCAACCTAAGTAGCCTTTTAAGTCTGGTGAAAAGGGGTAAGTTAAAAGGGATACAATAATTACATGGTCACCTAACAAGGCAAAACGATATGGGGGACGAAAAATATGGTAAGATCATTTCTACTACGTGGTTACTTATGTTTGTAGCAATATTTCAAATGAAGGTTAACGACTCCCTAATTTTGTTACCAATTTTGATGCTTTCACAGAACCATTTACTTTATTTCCTGTTTGCTGCCACAGGCCACGAAGACTTCGAACTTCGTCTTCTAAAATTCGAAGAACAAGCATTGAACAAGCTTTGATGGTGGCCATATTACCTACTATAGTTTATAGTCATATCCAGCGTATTTTGATTTTAAAACCAATAGCCCTTAAATAACAAAATTTAACATGAAATGCAATTTTTAAAATTCCAACCTCGATTAATTATTCTATTTGGCTAAAGACAAGCCCAAATATCTATCTAAATCCAATCAGTCTTAAAACAATGAAGTTCAAAATGGCGACCACTTTTCTTATGCTCAAGTATCGATTTTGACGTTAATTGGCCTAAAAATAAAGAAGCCTAAATATTGACCACTTTTTCCAATTATAATATAGGATATGCCCTTTGTGCCCAAAGCCATTCCCAGAGGTCGCTTATGAGGTCGATTGGTCTTAAAACAAATAAATTCAAAATGGCGGCCTCATATTTCAGTTCTGACATCGGATCCGTCTTTTTTAACTAAAGATATGCCCAGATACCGATTTTGAGGTCAATTGGCCTTAAAACAAAGAAATTCAAAATGGCGGCCACTTTTTCAATTCTAACTTTGGATCTGTCCTTTGTACCTAAAACCATGTCCAGGTATCGATTTTGAGGTTGATTGGCCTTAAAACAAAGAAATCCAAAATAGCGGCCACTTTTTCAATACATACTTTTTTTTAAATATCTAGTACCCTTTTTGGTGTAAAAAGATATCTAGACACGCGGTAGCGTGTCAAGCCAAGTTCAAGCAAAGTAACTGGCTAGCCAGCGCCGAGTGTAATATTACACGAACGGAACGTAATTGTGTGTAACCGTAGGAAAAAATCTAAAAATAAAAAAAGTTTAAAAATAGGGGGAGTCCCCATACAAAAAAGAAACATTTTTTTGTAGCGTTGGAACCGTTACAAGCAGATATTTGAAACTATCCCAATATATTATGTATTATTATATTAGCTATATAACAAAAATATAAAAATAAAGTTCAGTCAAAAAAGAAGTGGTGTCCCCATATAAAAAAACTTGTAATACGCGCTAAACAACCGGCCAACGATGTGTCATCGGCGGCGCGTGGCACCACATACCTGCCTAGTTTTCTTTACAAAAAGTAATGATATATTTAAGTGCCAATGCAGTCCATAAATACTCAAAATAATTGTAGTAGTCTGTGAGCTAAACAGTTTATAGCGCCATCTAGGCGTAATAATAACTATCGGATAAACCGATAGTTGTTTATTTTATCCATCCTCTCATTTGCGCCATTAAAATAACCATTTCAAATGATTTTATGGATCTTAGTGCCATCTAGTTGAATTCAATGTACTAAACAGCGAAGTACGCTTCAATGTATGGGGATCGTTAGTCTATACTCTTATTAGTCCATGATTAAACGAAAGGTAAATTGGGGGCTCGGTGGCGGTTTTTCTTTTGATACGTCAAAATGGTGGGGCAGTCCAGATAGAGGATTGACTGACATTTTATCCCTCGCCAGTCCGTATAATGCCTGTCAGATACACAGCCTGATCCATGTTTTACATCTCATACGGTGGTCACCATCCGAACTACAAAAATCGTACCACCAGCAAACTATGTTTCCGAGAAAAATACTAGGCTCACATAAATTCAAAGATGCTTTCTTGTTACAACATAAGCTAACACCATGAATTATCAAACTAAATTAAAACCACGGAACTTTATCCCCTCCTCCCCTTTCACATCATAAGACAAAATCATGACAAAAAGTGGATGAGACTAGTAGCGACCCTGTCCACACTTCCTGATATAACTCCCCTCTTTTTTGTCGGGGGTTAAAAAAACGTGAATGTGTACAAACTACCAAAAGTACCAGGCTAGCATAAATCGCTTGCCGCATTTCCTACAAGAGCTATGTAGGCTCTAATATACAGGTGAGTTGCGTAAGTGAACTAAATCGCGCACGCAACCTACGCGGTGCGAATTGTGTGATGCAATGACATACTACTGTTTTTATGATATCTTGGTAGCGTAGTTGTGTTGCTTTTGGACGCTGAGGTCACGGAATGCCCAATATGGGGAGTTAGGCTGACCTATCACGGGATATGCTATCGGAGATAAAGGTGGAGTGTGTTCTGTTATCACTCAAGTGTTTGAGTGCGTGCAGTAAATGAAGTGGTTTCACCTGTGATGTGATTGACATATAAGTATTGATTTATTTATCAGAGGCGATAAACCTAGTAATGAACGGACTACTGACACTTAAGACCTTATTTATAAACAGTTTATAAACCAAATTTCGTTATCAAATGTTTTGTCTTTAAACGAATTTAGAATTGAGTTTGAAAGAAGACAAAACATTCTATACTAATACTAAAATATGTTTATGAACTGTTTATGTCGTTAGGTTGTGGGTTCAAGACACCAGAATTTACAAACCACAACTCCTGATGGCTAGAATAAGAGTCTAAATAGAGTGTTGACAGACGAGAGACCATCAACTTTGACATATAAATAGGACGTGCCATGTGCTTAGCGTCGCGAACAAAAACTACTGTCACTAGTAACTACTACACAGAAATTGCACCATAATTATACCGCTTTGTGTCGTTATGAAGGCACACATAAATAAATCTTAAGCACTTTGTTTTACGCACACTAGGTGGATAGATAAAAAAGTTTATTTTAATTACAAATAACACACTGTCTATACATGGACAACAGACAAGTACACATCCATTTGTGAAACACTGTGTGGGTACCACCGCAATATCTATTTCTATCGCCAGCAGTGTGCATGCACTGTTGTGAGGTTTGAAGGGCATTGCAGCCAGTGTAACTACTGGACATAATGAGACTTAACATCTTATGTCGCAGGATGACGAGCGCAGTGTAATGCCACACAGTACTTTGTAACTCAAGGTGCTGGATGGTGTTGCTGCTGTTTATGGACGGTCGTATCGCTTACCATCAGACGAACGGCATGCTCGTCTCGGCATTCAATTACAATAAAAAAAATATTGTAGGCGCAATCAGGCACCAGCTCAGGAATATGCAATGCTTCAAGGAGCAAACCGCTGGTAATTCCACTGGTACCTAATATACATTTCTTAATAAATATTTATCTACTCCAAGTGGCGTGCTCAAACATGGAAGAAAATGAAACAACAGGTATATAATCAGACATTTTACAATTGGCAACATCATAATATTACATAGCGCAAAGATTGTTACAGACAAAAACAACTTATTAAACACTGTGCTCGCGGCTTCGCCCGCGTGAAAAAGTTTTGCCGGGACAAAAATATTTTCCCGGGATAAAAGTAGCCTATAGCTCTCAGGAGTTATGTAGCTTCCTATTAAAGTGGGCACATACGATGCGATTTGGTACAGCCGAACCATTAAAATGGTATGCCATCGAACCATATCGCATCGTGTGGGGCACGGTTCGATGGACATTATTATTATTATTGTTGGTACGGATGGTTCGATGGCTTGTCCATCAAACTTGGTTGGATACAACTGGACGTCGCATGGTACGGTTCGATCGTGTGGCGTGAAGACTGTACCGCGTGACGAATTGGTCGCATGATACCAAATCTAATCGTCTGTTAGTAGTATTAGTGAAAGAATTTTCAAAATCGGTTTAGTAGTTCCTGAGATTAGCGCGTTCAAACAAACAAACAAACTCTTCAGCTTTATAATATTAGTATAGATAATTTTCCTAGCTAGTTTCGGCCACGGCGGCCAATCTCACTAGAGATAAGCCAGGTACGCAGGAGATATTATAGTGCACAAGTGTGTGCGCAATACACAGGTGCACTCGCTATTCCTTCACTCTCATAGTCCGGTGAGACGGCAGACATGACCGGAGAGAGATCAGGCGCAGGACCAACGACTTTACGCACTTTCCGAGGCACAGGGGTATCACACCGCAAAAACCCAGTCACAATGTTTGGCTCGACCCGTGATTTCAACCTAAGATCTCAGCGCAAATCGTACTCGTAACGTGTAATACAACTCTACGCCACCGAGGCAGTTACACACAGATCCAATTTATTTGACAGACGTACCCAAACATGTGGGGCAGTCCAATCAAATATAACAGTGTTTATAAAGTGTACACAAGCATTAGATCTTATTCTTAGGCAGGAAGGAGATATTATACACGTCGTGTCGTTTGTATACTGTCTAAGACCAGACTCGGGCGACATGAGGCAACCAGCTCGGACAGCCTAGCAACTACTAAACCCATCATCGAAGCTCGTCATTCAGGTCATAAAAATAACAAAAATGTTACCAACGACAAGCAATTTAAAAGCTATTATCCTATACAGCCAATTGACCTAGTATATCGCTTAGAAAAGGTCGTTATGTCATATGACTCGAAACTAGTCTATTTTTAACGTCATTTAAAGATACGATGATGAACAAAATATATAAAAACACGAATTGAGAACCTCCTTCTTTTTTTAAAGTCGGTTAATGATGAAATCCATTAAATAACTAGGTCCTATATTATGATTTTTATACATTTTAAGGGTCATGTAGTGCCTGGACAGTGTCTTTATTTTTATGGAAACATTGAGAAAAAAACAGTCCAAAGCAGGACTTGAACCGGCGACCTCCAGCGTATCGTGCCGGTGCTCTCCCAACTGAGTTATCTCGACCAACTTTCATTGTTCAATTTCAAGTTCCCTATTTTATCTCTTTTAACGGAGTCTCTCTGAAGGACAAAATTCGGAACGAAGTGATCCGTCAGAGAACCAAAGTGACCGACATAGCTCTGAGAGTTAGTAGGTTAAAGTGGCAATGGGCTGGCCACATATGTCGCAGAACAGATAACCGCTGGAGTAAGCGTGTTCTGGAGTGGAGACCGCGTCTTGGTAAACGTAGCGTGGGACGCCCTCTTGCCAGATGGCGGGATGATTTGCACAAGAGGGCCGGCAGCAACTGGATGCATAAAGCAGCAGACCGGGCTCTGTGGCGTATCTTGGGAGAGGCCTATGTCCAGCAGTGGACTGCAACGACCTGATGATGATGAAAGGAGATACCTAGTGAAAGAGAGACAATTTCCGCATTTATAATATTGGTACGAAGTATCTATTCACTAGACTAAATAATTATCTATTTACTAGACTGCCCTCTCTATCTCCTTTTCTTATATCCATCCTATGATTATCTGGTAGATATTGCCTAGAGCGATAAGACCGCCATTTGTACTTGTACTTTTTATTTTTATTCTTTCTTTAAATTGTAATACTGGTGTGCAAAAAAGAGTGAATGAATAAAATAAAAACTTTTTAACAAAAATAAACCGACTTCAAAACCACTGCAAACCAAAAAATAATTCAACTTTATATTCGCTAAGTATACATATACGTATATTTGGAGTCGATGCCTAATTTAAATTACCAACTAAGCCAAGGAAATACAAGATCAGATATACGAAAATATTGTTTAATTTAAATTAAGCACAGACTCCAAATATACGTATATACTAAGCGAATATAAAGTTGAATTATTTTTTGGTTTGCAGTGGTTTTAAAGTCGGTTTATTTTTTGTTAAAAAGTTTTTATTTATTGACTTTTTGTTAGTTAATTATAGAATAGTGTAAACAATACATCATAGATATACGATTGCAGCATTTGCGAGTCATCTGCTGTTAGTTATTGAAAAGTTCCATTGTGTATCTCCGAAAATCTTCATCAGATCGTCATAAATTATATACTAAAACCTTCCCTGAAAACTATACATTTGAACATCGAAAACCACATCCAAATCGGATCAGTAGTTTTTGAGAAACTCGCGGCCATACAAATTTACATACATACATACATACAAACATACATACATACATAAGGATCGAATACAGAACCTCCTTTTTGAAGTCGGCTAATAAGAAGATTCTCGCCCGGATACCATGCACCACATACACCACGCTTTTATTCCCAAAACGCACCCCCTTTGCTAGGGATGCAAACAAGGCACCCTTTACGTCGTGATCCATTCAGTGATGCGATAGGGCGCGATACCGCCATTGCGACCACAATTTCCATACTCCTGGCTGAGATCAAGTAACAAACAATAGCCTCAATAACCTGCAAAGACGACTATAATCGGAATTATTGGAACAATTATTTGGAACTCGGCCCACGTTTATCAGGCCAGTGGGACGAGTAGCGGCCTTGACATTTGCACTTCATTAAATATACTAATAGATGGATGGAGGAAGCAGTGACCAGTTTCTTACACACACACAAATGTTATGACTTTAATACTGGCAGGTCTCTCGTATGCAAGGATCCGTCTGCATAATCAAATCAAATCAAATCATTTATTCAGTAATTAGGCCCCTAAGGGCACTTTTACACGTCATTTTTCACAATGTTGTTTTACTAAAAGATTCTACCGGTGCTTCGGAAAAGCCCACTGACCTGAGAAGAAGCACCAAGAAACTCAGCGTAGGTCTTTTATCATTTTTTTTAAATATATATATTTTACAATTTGAAAATCACAATATTACTTCAATTTTAAAGATGCACATTAAATGCGAAAATTAACGGAGAGCACCTACATGTTTAATTTTAAGTAAAAAATAAAGTCAACCATCAAACAGAGCAGACCAGTCCACACAAGCAGCA
This sequence comes from Lapara coniferarum, assembly GCA_949316025.1. Classification (NCBI taxonomy): domain Eukaryota; kingdom Metazoa; phylum Arthropoda; class Insecta; order Lepidoptera; family Sphingidae; genus Lapara; species Lapara coniferarum. Next base: position 28,467,184 of record OX438929.1, read on the forward strand.
CCCGTTCACGAGTAAGACACATGTGCCAGCCATCGGCCTCCTCCATATGTACCTACCACCGCAATGTCTATTTCTACCGCCAAATAGTCCATGCACTGTTGTTTTCTAGTGTGAAGGACATTGTAGCCAGCGTAATTAATTGGGTTATACTGCTCAGTATCAGCTCGGAGTCTGGAATTGGTGCCAGATATAGCGATAGGCTCGCCCCCTATCACATCATGGGAATATGCATGGCGAAAAGTGGGTGCACTAGTTGCGCATCTGCCTACCCCTAAGGGGATAAAAAGCGCGAGTGTATATGTATGTAATTACTAGTAGTGCTCGCGGCTCCGCCCGCGTGAAAAAGTTTTTCTGGGACAAAAATATTTTCCCGGGATAAAAAGTAGCGTATAGCACTCAGGAGTTACGTAGCTTCCTATTAGTGAAGGAATTTTCAAAATCGGTTCAGTAGTTGCTGAGATTAGCGCGTTCAAACAAACAAGCAAACTCTTCAGCTTTATAATATTAAGTATAGATGTATATATCTGTGACGAGCGCAATGAAGTGCAAGTTGTAGTTAAAAGCTCTGTATGGTGTTCTGTAAATGAGCGGTCGTGTTACCACAAGGCGAGCGTCATGCTCGTCTCGTCATTCTAATCTTTAGCGCTTTTGACAATATAAACTTTTTTAATCCAACCTTATGGCGCTTGACATAACAAGAATGCGTGTTGCAAATGTCAAAGAAGTTATTTATATAATTCTTCTGTGCGTGTGTATGTTGAACTCCTCCTAAACGGCTGGACCGATTGTAATGAATTTTTTTGTGGGTCTTCAGGTGGATTCGAGAATGGTTTAGATTAACAATTGGATCCGGTAGGTGGCGCTGTACTCGGAGTACTCTTTTTAGGACAGGACAACGTCTGTCGGGGTCGATAGTGTGATAAAAAAACTAAACTGTTACTTTTATTATTCAAGGACCTAGTTGTCTCTGCTTGACCTTTTCTAGGACGCATTAATAGTAAAACTTAACTTCGCTCTGAAATGCGATATCAGCTGAGACGCTGTCAAATCAGGTTAGCGTCTTAAGATAGTCGCTATCTAACAAACTCATATAAACATCAGCTCAAATGACATCTAACGTTACAATATGTGTCGGATTTTGAGATGAAATTGTTTTTGTTTAAATGCGGTTACTCTGCTGAGAGCAAGCTCTTAAATGACAGCTTAAGCTTGGTTCATTTTGTCTTCTTCGAACGAATTTTGAATTGAGTTTAAAGGAAAAAGACAAATGATTACCACTGGTGGTAGATCTCTCATATGTAAGAATCCGTCTGGGTGGGTACCACCGCAATTTATATTTCTACCACCAAGCAGCAGTGTGTATGCACTGTTGTATTACGGTTTGAAGGACATTGTAGCTAGTGTAACTACAGGACATAATGTGACTTAACATCTTATGTCTCAGGATGACGAGCGCAGTGGAATGCCACACAGTATTTTGTAACTCAAGGTGCTGGATGGTGTTTCTATTGTTTTTTTTATTCTTATTTATTTAAGAGACTTTGAGTCAATTCTGACTATGTCAGTCTCATAGTTCTTACAAATGGTATTTAAAACATAATATTCTTAACTTCTAAGAAGTCTATGTGCATGTACATAAATCATTCTAGCTGCTTCCGATCTTGGTGACGATAAAATAGTTTGAAAAATACCCACATCATAAGAATTTACATTCAAAGATTCAAATACTTCTTGTCTCACGGCTACACTCCGAACACACTCTGTCAAAAATGCTGAACGTCCTCCATCATCATTATTGCAAAGTGGACAATTTGGAATGTCTGTTTGCCTCATTAAAAGGTTTCTACTGTTTACGGGTGGTCGTATCGCTTACCATCAGGCGAGCGGCTTGCTCGTCTCGTCATTGGATGACATTTATTTATTTGGACAACCAACAAAACATACACTATATAAATACATCCATTAATTATAATAAACAATATAAGTAATTGTTGCAGTGTTGTCTCACTTATAGGCTGCCACCGCATGAACATAGTATCAACAACAAACTTCTGTAATAAAAATAAACTGGATATAAAACAAATTTAGGTTACAACAAACGCTTTCAGTATTTTGTTTTTGAAGATAGGGAGTGACATAAAAAAAACTGTTTATGTGTAAGGTCACAAATGTCTACTTGAGATGATACTGAAACGTGACATTTACTTATTAATACTGCTCCTAGAGAGGCGCGGAGTGACATCTCTCACGGCCTCGACTTCGCAAATATCGGCGCAAAACAAGTTTATCTGCACAGACAAACATGCCAACGTGAAATGAAAACACGCAAACAAATCACGCGTTTATTATTAGATCACACACACACACACACACACACACACAAACGCGCGCGCACCGTTTATCCCCAAAGGGGTAGGCAGATGCGCAATTTAAGGTAAATCGGTGTTTTTGTAATAAAAATGTTTTATACAATAAAGAATTTTTACTTACCTTGATATTAACAACAGCAGTGGACTTCCAAAAGCAGTCTTATGATTTAAAGAAAACTCACGCCTTTTATTCCCGAAGGGGTAGGCAGAGGCGCAACTAGTGCACCCACTTTTCGCCGTTATTCCGTCCCATGATGTGATAGGGGGCGAGCCTATCGCCATATCGGGCACAAATTCCAGACTCCGAGCTGATACTGAATAGAAAAACTCAATGTCACTTTGCCCGACCCGGGGATCGAACCCGAGACATCAGCATTGCAGTCGTACAATACAACTACGCCACCGAGCAGTTATTATTAGATGTCGATAAAAAAGGTAAATATATGTACTTCGCTACGCAGTACATGGTTACATACATTCATTTCGATACCTCCCACGTAAGTTGTTGTATGCCACAAAAATGCCGTTTAGCGTTTTTACTGAAAACAATCCCAATTTCCTATATTCTATGCATGCAAAGTGAAAAAATAACGAAAACACGATTTAATCAAGGTTTTTCCAGACGTATTTTGTTGTAACTTTCGAACGAGAACGGACTACAATAGTGTATAGACCTTTGCAATGGTTTACGTGGCGTGTGGGGTGGGAAGAATCACGCGCTCGCGTGTTGTATTGGTCACATACAACAGACTACGCCGGACTTACAACCGGCCGCACGCGAAAGGAAGCGATTAAGTTCTCTCAAAATTAACTCATGTCATTAAATTACTGCAAATATATAACAATGAAACATACAAGTATAATAACAACTGGGCGTAGACTATGTGATTTGGTCAATAATACGAGACAACAAATTAGCAGTTCCGAGACACCCATTTAAAATAATAATGTTTCATTAAGCGAAATAGAACTAAATAGTTTTCGTGATTCAAGCCTGTGAAATATTACTTGTATGTTTCATTTTGTAATATTTTATTGAGATTTATGAGGTTAATGTTACTTTTTGGTGGTGATACCAATCTAAAATGTTGTATAGATTACTTACAGCAGTATACGTCGTTGAGCATTAATTTAAAACATTGTATGTAATACATACAACATTTTACGTTTACATACAAATAAAAATATTGTTGTATGTTATGAATACAACAGTTTACGTTGCTATTACTTTTATTTTTACTCAAATTCATTGTTGTATGTCAAAAATCTTTTCTGAAATTGAGTCATAAGTAATATATAAAATGCTGTGTCCTGACTAGCAAACTTTATGACTGATCTATGAACGCAGAACCTAAACAACTGGGCCTTGAGACGAAGAGTGAGAGTGAAGTTTTGTGGATTTCTTCCTTATACTATGTAAGCATTCGACAAAAAAGGATTTCCAGGAATTAGTCCATTACCAATAAGTTTCAATGAATCGGAAATTAATGAGCTATCAATATTATTATATTATATCCATCTATTGATGGATATATCTTTTTCAATAACCTCAAACTATCAATAAATTCTACTACAAAGTAGTCAAATCTTGAGACCCTTCCCCTTTTTGTAATATCAGTCACTTGGACTACGACTGTGATAACGATTTCTGCCCCTATTATATACAAAAGGAAAGTTTTTTAGCATTTGACCTTGCACCTCAACCCTCACCAGCACCTCTTTCTAGCTGCTCTTCATATACAACAATAAACAATAGTCCACTGTCGGATATTTCGAATAATAGTCCCAGCACAAGTAACCGCCGTCGTCAATCAAGGACAGATAAAGGTAATGTAAGAAAAATACATTAATGAATGGATAAATAGTAAGAGAACATGTTACCGTAATTTAGGAAGAGAATATAGGTATGTCAAGAAAAGGTAAAATTGAAGCAAGTAGAAAGAATATGGTCAAGCCATGTTGCTGTTAAGTTACATTATACAAGGAAGATGTCGAACAAATTATGTTTAGACGGACTAGGTTTTCCATCTTAAAAATTACTATACTCAGTCACAACTCACAGTTCGCAGTCAGAAAGTTGGCGGTGTGATACCCCGTGCCTCGGAAAGCACGTAAATCGTTGGTCCTACGCCTGATCTCTCCCCGGTCATGTTGGATTGCCATCTCATTGACTATGAGAGTGAAGGAATAGCGAGTGCACCTGTGTATTGCACACACACTTGTGCACTATAATATCTCCTGCGTGCCTGCCTGATCTCCGTTGAGATTGGCCGTCGTGGCTAAAATCAGCTAGGAAGGGATATTTTTAACTATAAAGAGCTTTTGATTGAGTGTAATCTTTCAAGATATACGTGGTTTAATGGAATAAAATATAGGAAGTACTGATATGTGCAGAAGATCCTTTTAAAATTGAAAATCGGTACGTTTTGGCATACAATAATGCTGTAACGATTACCATTAATAACGATACCCGAAGATGCCAAAGAAATAGTATGGAGCTGAGCTATGCCCTCTCTATGCCAACCATCTCCCCTTAACTAAGGCAAAATATTATGATGACATAATTAGCCTCTGACACAATGGAATTAATCCAGCCACATATAACGACTTTTTCAGGAGTTTAGGTATCTCTTTTTGCTGGCTTTCATAACGATGTTGAATTTTCTGATCCGGGATAATACATAAATTAGTCTTTTTTTTTATTTCTTTTAATCATGTATTTTCGTTTTTATTATTGATTCTCATAGAAATAGTATTTTTTTTAAATTAGTGATAGAAGATATTATCTGTTTTTATCAGTATACGTAAATGTTAATTATTTTATTTTTTCAAAGATGTTGAATATCTACTATTGGTTGTTCCTTGTAAAGAAATAAAGAAATTTATCCTTTATAATATTTCTTTCTTATTTCTTAACCTACAGTTTGTTTAAATATAATAATACACACATAATTTTTTAACCGATGTCTATTGTTATTACCACATACAGTGGATTGAGACTAATATTTTTCAGTGTATACTATTGTAATTATCATATACAACAATTAACGACACCTAAACTCCGCTGTATAATGTTGTAAGTATGAGATACTACAACTGGCGCAGCCTGTACTCCGCAGTAAAATGTTGTATGAACGATATCTAAGAAAATACACATATTTTTGAAATTATCTTTCAACACAGTTAAGAATACTATTAATTAAATACATATACCAAATTTCATACAGCTACAATGATAAATGCAGTGTTTAGGCCAATTTGAATCTTTAAAATGCTCTACTGTAAAATTGCGATTTTGGGGATACAACAACTTACGTAGGAGGTATCGATTTCATGTTTTCCTTCACTGTTAAAGCGGGCGATAATTCACAAAGAATACATACATGAATTTTTAGAAAAGTCAGAGGTGCGTGCCCTTGGTTTTTGAACCAGCGGACATTAGTCTCGGCAGTTCGTTCCACTCCAAACTAAGCTATCGCCGCTTACAAGACATCGTGAGAAAACCTGAGAGGCTACTGCGAAAAACGAAATCCGTAGTTTCGGGTGACGCATCGCACGTTTTCTTACTACGAAGTGTTACGGATCCTTCTTTATGAAGAGTTGTTGCGTGACGAAAGTGTTGAGCGAATTCGGAAGCGTCGCAAACTGCGTGAAACCTTCGTTCAACGGTGACGGATCCGAAGTAATTTGGTAGTAAGGTTAAATCCGAAGTTCGTCGTTTCTTCGTTTCGGACCGATGTTTCGGATTTCGTTTTTCGCAGTAGCCTCTCTGCATATCGTCGATGAAGTACCAATACCTCCTAACTGACAATGTAGTCCAAAATTACTTTTTTATTATAATAGACATAAAACTCATATTCGCATGGATTGAATTAACTTCGATCCATAATTTCTTTACCAGTAAGCTTCTTGAGCTTTGTGAAAACATCTACTTAGTGACAGAATTCATTCGTTCGTATGTATTTAACAGTTTTTTTCTTCTGGTGTAAAATTAGATTCTCAACACTTAGGAGGTATTGGTACTTCATCGACGATATCTGAGTTCTTTATAAGAATTTCGAAGGTATGTGTAGTCTGCCCGCGCTAGGCCAGCGTGGTGGACTAAGGCCTAAACCCTCTCAGTAGAGGAGGCCCGTGCTCAGCAGTGGGCAGTATATAATACAGGGCTGGTATGGTGTTTACAAGCATCACTTACATGTTTAGTGGTTATAAAAAAATATTTTCACGGGATAAAAAGTAGCCTATAGCACTCAAGAGTAATGTTTCCTATTAGTGAAAAAAAAATTCAAAATCGATCCAGTAGTTTTTAAGTTTATCCATTACAAACAAACAATCAAATCTTTCCTCTTTATAATATTGAAATGAAATCCTCCTAGCCAGTTTCGGCCACGGCGGCCAATCTCAACGGAGATCAGCCAGGTACGCAGGAGATATTATAGTGCACAAGTGTGTGTGCAATACACAGGTGCACTTGCTATTCCTTCACTCTCATAGTCCGGTGAGACGGCAATCCGACATGACCGGAGAGAGGTCAGACGCAGGACCAACGGCTTTACGTGCTTTCCGAGGCACGGGGGTATCACACCGCCAACTTCCTGACTCCGAGCTGCGACTGAGTAAATTTTAAGATGAAAATACCCAGTCACAATTTTTTTGGCTCGACCCGGGATTCGAACCCAGGACCTCAGCGCGCAAATCGTACTCGTAATGCGTACGCAATACCACTACGCCACCGAGGCAGTCATTATAATATTAATATATATATCACGCATTTCCCTTTTCAGGAGTAGGCAGAAGATGTAAAACACCCGAATTTCGCTAGCTATGTCAGGTACTGCGTAATAGGAGGCAAACCTATTGCCATTTTAGATTTCCACACTTCGAGCTGATACTAGGCAGAAAAACCAAACATTGCCCAACCCGGGAGTCGAACCCGAGACTTCTGCGCGATAGTCGTGCGAATCGAAAATCGCAGACAAGAGTGGGTATTTTATCGCGCAATACCAACGTCATTTACAACACAATAGTTGTTTATGTTGTCAGTCGTTGACTCATGTTGTTTTGAGTAATCTTACTACACAACAACACTCATATTGTCTTCTAGTTTAAAGCAATGAATATAAGAATGACAGATGGCTATGATAAAATTTGAATCTTATTACGCACTAGTAGTGCTCGCGGCTTCGCTCGCGTGAAAAAGTTTTTCCGGGACAAAAATATTTTCCCGGGATAAAAAGTAGCCTATAGAACTCAGGAGTTATGTAGCTTCCTATTAGTGAAAGAATTTTCAATTCCAAAATCGGTTCAGTAGTTCCTGAGATTAGCGCGTTCAAACAAACAAACAAACTCTTCAGCTTTATAATATTAGTATAGATAATCGACTGCCTCGGTGGCGTAGTTGTATTGCGTACGCGTTAACATTACGATTGGCGCTGAGGTCCTGGGTTCGAATTCCGGGTCGAGACAAAAACATTGTGACTGAGTTTTTCCATCTTAAAAATTACTCAGTCGCAGCTCGGAGTCAAGAATTTGTCGCTGTGATACCCCCGTGCCTCGTGGCGCACGTAAAGCCGTTGGTCCTGCGCCTGATCTCTCTCCGGTCATGTCTGCCGTCTCACATCTAATAGTAATCGTACATGGCGGTTGCGGACGACAACTTAGACGTGAGTCGGAGGAAGCCCGCAGCCGTCCCTAATGCGCCGAAGATGGCCACCGCGGAGTTTTGGTTGGTATGCCGTGCGGTGTACATAGGTTAGGGACTCGGCCCGGCGGTCGCCCGACGTTTTCCATCTCTCCGGGCGGCTCAACGTTGGGTCGTAAGGCACGGTGAACCCAACATAACCGCTCAGTCGTTCCCCTTGAACACTGGGCGGTAGTAATAATTCACTTTCTCCGCGTAAACAAAAAAAAAAACAGTCAAATCTGTGTCTCAATAAATGTAGACTAAATTAAATCACGCAGTTAGAGACTAGATAAGGACATAGCGTCCCCGCTCACGTATTCGATATCAGAGTGTTGAACTCCATATTATCGCTTCCTCCAGTTTTAAATGCATAAACAGTCTGTGATTTCCAACTGCCTTGGTGGTATATTACTATAGCTGCAAAGCTGAGGTTCGAATCCCGGGTCAGGGATAGGGATATTTTTTTTTTACGAAACCTCCACCAGCGGTGAAACTCTGCGAATCTCTGGGAGCAGTTAGTCTTTTGCAAATAGAAGAATAGGACTTGGAAATATATTTATTGTGAAAAATTGTATTTGGTCGTTTTAGGATACATTTTTACTAGACAGACTTTACTTTAGCGTTGTTTTTGTAATCTCTCTGCTTTTACTGTTCATAAAAACTCTATGTGAATATATTTGATTAGTTATTTGTTTAAACTACTCGCAATTTTGTCATCAGCTGGTGTGTCCGATTTCCGAGTACTTAATTTATTGCTATTACCATGACGTCAGAGATAACTTTTGACCCCTTATCAACATAGTATCAATGACAGCATAATAATCGGTTTGATGTACACGTGGCAAATCCGGTAAGCTTGCGTATTTTTGCACGCTTTGTGATTTGTGTTTCAAATGACATTGTAGGGAATATTACTGACCATTATTACGAGATACATTGCCACTTTCTGCCAAGTGGTGTGAATGTGTGTTCTAAAGTTGAGTTTAACAACGACTTACTTAACTTTTTAAGCGACTTAACAACTAGCTTCCCACGCGATATGGTGACTTCATTATAATTAAAGAAATTATAAGCCTGCAGGAATGATCTCTTTCAAATATTTTTTTTTCAAATTTCGGAAATTATAGTTATTTACGATTATTTTCCGGCCTGTCAAGACAAAAGATACGATTCCTGTTTAACAATGTCTGCATGAGCGATTTTGATAGTTTTGGACGTTTAAAAAAATTACAGTAGTCGTAGGGATGCTTTCAAATCTTGTGGGTGGGCACAAGGCAATTCTGGGGTGGGCACGACCCAACCGGCCTCCCCTCTATATGGTGCCTATGATGGTACAAAACTTTTTGTAGTGAATATGTCCGACCGAAGAATGGAACCTACCTCACACAGTCAACACGCGCTACCAGGAGAGCAATAACTCAAAGGATTTCAGAATTCGCCACGGATTTCTTCACAGGAATGCTTGCGTATCGATCGCGGGGTCATCAAACCGCGACCTGCAAGGTCAGACGGCTAGACGTTTGCATCGACTTCGCCACGTGGTGCGTTGAACTCTCACGACAAGCACCTTAGGTTTATGCTACCCTGGTATCTATTTCGCAATCTGTAGCGCTTTCCCAAATAAAGAACATCCAATGTTCGGAGGTGACGACGACCTCTTTACGCGAGACATGCAATAATTTACTTCAAGCATAAATTTAGAGACGCCAGACGCTATAATATCCCTCCCCGACAAATATTATAGGTACCTTTGTTCATTACTTCTCACATTTTATTAAATACGTGCTTACTGTTTGGTAATTTACCTAAGTCATGGCTAACACCTAAGACATGCGACGCCATTACGAGCAATACGACCTTTGCAACCTCTTTAGAATTTATGCTTACCTATTACAAAAGGCATAAACGATAGGATAAATTACCATCGTAATTTCTCATCCACAATGCAAACTCGGTTTAATTAAGTTGCTTTTCCTTATAGAAGATATAATTCCCAACAGCATAACCATGAAATGACCTTCCTTAGAATTGACCTCTGAAAACTAACGTTGAAAAAAACATACATACAATCGAACATATACAACAAACTCCTTTGGAAGTCGGTTAAAAATAATGCTGCAAGTCATTTTCAGGCGACGAAACTTAACGCTTCTTACCATTTCGAGAACGTCAGTAGTAGTATTAATAAATAATAACATTTAATTCTACCCTAGTCCATATGGAATAGCTTTGACCACCTCTAATTTTCACTGATGTAGATTCAAGAAGAGATCCCAACTTTTTTTTTATGTTACCCTGGTACATTATTAACAGATGGTCAAAAGTTTCGTTAAAAATATGGAGGATAAACGGATAAAGGAAATCGCGCTCATGGAGGGGGGGGGGGCAGAATACACACGGTGAAAATCGGGGGCACTAGTTGCACACCTTTACACATTCGGAGTTAAACGTTAAAGCTGTACATGTATGTAACAGTCACTCTTTTCAAAACCGGTTAAAATCCTTTCACCCTCCGGACATGTAAAGTGGTAATCGCCCGGCGTTTTCAGGCCATCACCCCCGATAAAATGCCAACATATCCGTGTTCCGAGCCGGTGAACCGTGGGAAACATCGTGTCTATTTAGAGATTTTATTAATAAACATGTGAGTGTCGGCGTACGCGACGCAGAGTGCGCAATGTACTCCCATTTTTGAGGTAAACAACTTATTTATAATATGGACTTATTTTTAAGGAATGGTAATTTTATATGTCTAGCATAAAATCAGAGATATTTCGATTCTTAATTTGTGTTAGTGGTACAAAATTGCTTATCTCTGGACAACTTGAAAATGTATTTCCATGTATGGCGGACAAAATGTCCACTGCTAAACACTAAACACTGTCTATGGATTCTGGCCGAAACGTCCACGATTACCTAAAAATTTAAATACCGAACACGGCCGTTCTCAATTCACGCCATTTCCACATGGCGTCCCAAACGCCCCGCCATGTTTATTTGCAAACAAACCGACATTGGCGCGCCTCCAGTGCGAAAATGCGAGTGACGTGGACATCTAGTTATTTATATTTGGTATTTCAGGAAACGTGTTATATTTGGGGCGTTTACTTTTACACGACTAAGCCTGAACGTTCAAAGGACGACACTCAAATCAGCCATGATTTAAAAAGAATAATCTAAATCGTATTTGATTTTGTGTAGTTCACTTCTGCATCTTCAAAGTCCAGAATCCTATAGCAATGAAATGAAAATGGGACCATTCTGAAGCTATACGAAAACGAATGCAAAAATAATCATTCAAATTGGACCACGGGGTAAAAAATCGACATCGTCGACATTGGGCCGTAATACAGTTGAAACCAACATAACCGTTCCACAGTCCACTAACCCCCCAGTGTTTGTAGACATTACACGCTTTCCCCGCGAAAAAAAACGATAAAACATAGGAGTCAAATCTTCATACACAGCACCACGCATATTTCCCTTTTCAAGGGTAGTCAGAGATATTATCACATCCAAATTTCTTTATGTTATGCCATGTAATAACGGGCTTACTAATACAATAAAATCACTGATACTGAAACCAGTAATGGAACCCAAAAGCTAACCAGCCAACGTCATCAAGGCAGTCGACTTACACGCCTCTTTATCTTAGAAGGTTATGACGCACATGCCAATGTGAAATATTAGCAAACGAATATGTGAATGGGCACAATGCAATGCAATGCAATCAGCCCTGTATTACATACTGCCCACTGCTGCGCACGGGACTCCTCTACTACTCAGAGGGGTTAGGCCTTAGACCACCCCGCTGGCCTAGTGCAGTTTGGCAAACTTCACATACCCTCGAGATTCTTATGGAGAATTCTCAGGTATGTCGGTTTCCTTACGATGTTGTCCTTCGCGTTAAAGTGAACGATAATTGATAAACAATACACACGTAACTCCGAAAACTCAGAGGTGTGTGCCTTGGGTTTTGAACCTCCGGATATTGCCTCGGAAGACAGTTCCATTCCCAACTAGGCTATCGTTCACATTAGTTCAATGGGCAAGTGGGAATGTGTTGAATCTAATTTCGTCTTTCGTATGACGTGCTGCTGTCGTCATCCTTAGCATCTTTACACCATTTATCCCCGAAAGGGTAGGGAGAGGCGCAATTAGTGTATCCACTTTTTGCCGGGCGTATTTTGTCTCATGGCGAGCGTATTAGCCAGCACAAATTCCAAACTCCGTACTAATACTCAGCAGAAAACCCACGCCTACGCCCATAGCATCGAGTAAAGTTTTTCTATCAGCCCGGAGGCTTGTCCCCACTAATAGACCCCCTATTAAATGGGACCTAATATAGCCGATGAACACTTCATAATTCCGAGTAATTCACGTGTAAGAGATAAAAAATGGCGCGATGTTAAAACCCAAGCGCCGCCAATCCTCGGCAAAGACCTCCGACAGAGATAAGATTAGAAAAAAAAACATGGCATTGAACGTAATCAGTGAACTGATATTTAGTATACAGATTTTTTTTATTTTTTTATTTTTATTAAACAAAAGGCATAATACAGAATACAATCATTTCAATCATTAAAACTTAAGCACTAAACTATATTAAGTCTAGATTGCCTTCCTTAGACCTATGCCCTAATTGAAATTATCAGCGGAAGTGAAATCTACAAAAACAATTAACTAACTTTACAAAGATTACATCTGCTTTTACTTAAGTGAGTTGTATAAACAAAATTTCTATGGAAACTAATTGTACTACCTATATACTACTTAGTTTTCTAATACTACGTAAAAACGATCCAGGCCTGCTATTCATTATGTCAATGGTACCATGTTTGACATAAAGTTCATTATATAATCTACTCATCCTGATAATGGGATTATAGTATGACGTATTATTTACGAACACACGAAGCGCAAAGATGTTTGGATTACGGATTCTATAATTCGTATTAAAATTTATCAATGAAAGTAGTTCGGGTGAGTCTATTTGTGCATGAATTATTTTGTGTAGACACATTAAATCCGCCATTTTCCGCCTCTGGTCAAGTCTCCATACTTTATACTTAGACAACCTCTCATCATAGGACGATAAGGTACGACCAATTCCGCTCCGGTAACAAATGACCTTAAGACATTTATTTTGTATATTTTCAATGCGTTCGGAATGGATGGAATAAAAAGGAGACCATATGACCGCCGCATATTCAAGTACAGACCTGACCAGGCTAAAGTATAGCAGAAATAAGCTATTCGATTTTTTAAACGGTTGCGTAGTCCTGAAAATGAATCCAAGTAGTCTGTTTGCTTTCGAACATATGTAATTATAATGGTCGTGGAAACTTAGTTTCTCGTCAAATATTACGCCAAGGTCCCTAACGGCAGTTTTGCGTTCGAGAACATGGTTGTCGATGCTATAAGAGAACATAATTTTGTTATATTTGCGAGTAAAAGTGATAACACAGCATTTCTCAGCGCTCAATGACATATTATTTTTGGAGCACCATTGGTAGACTTTATGCAGGTCATTTTGGAGTCGCGAAGCATCACTAGCACAATCAACTGTGGTGTATATTTTTAAGTCATCAGCGTACAGTAAACATGGACAGGATAGCTGATCAATGAGGTCATTTACAAATATTATAAAGAAGAGAGGTCCCAAATGAGATCCTTGAGGCACTCCTGATGAGACAAGTGTTTCAGATGACTCAAAACCCTTTACTGCCACCAGTTGACTTCTACGTGAAAGATAAGAAATGATCCATCGCAGCAGATCTCCATTGATACCGAATGCACAGAGTTTTTTGCAAAGTAGTTGGTGATCGACTCTGTCGAAAGCCTTACGGAAATCTGTGTAAATACTGTCGACTTGTTGCCGCTTGGCAAACGCATTACATAAATAATTTTTGTAAATCAATAAATTACTGATGGTGGATCTATTTCTGACGAATCCGTGTTGTTTAGTTGAAATCATTGGAGAAACATGACTATAAAGGACATCATACACTATGGATTCAAAGATCTTAGCAATACAAGAAAGAATACTTATTGGACGATAATTTGTACACTGAGTTCTATCCCCAGACTTGTAAATTGGTACCACAAAGACCTTTTTCCATTGCGATGGAAAATCTCCTTGAAGTAAGGAATGGTTAAATAAAAGATACAGCGGGGTACACAGTTCAGTTGCACAATTTCTTAGAAAGACTGGGGGTATACCATCTGGGCCCGCTCCCTTATTAGTGTGCAGCGTAAAATGTTAAAGACATTATCTTAATGTAAAGTGTTAAAATAGTTAAAACGTGTAAATAGTGTTTAATGAGACCGCCGACAGTCTTTCTCCCTCTCTCAGTTTTTATAGCTCCGTTCCGCTCAACCACGCTACCTGAAACAGCACTAGTGTGGGAGCGGGACGGAGCTCTCGCGACTACATAAGGAGGTGTTTTTACCTCATTCAGTACGGCGGAGCTCTACTGTACACTGGTAAGACTGTCGGCGGTTGAGTTGCTCTTTTCTGATTTTATTGTTTGTTTCTCTTTTGTATTATTATTGTGTCATGTCATGTTTATAAATAAATACTGTTTCTTTCACTGTTTCTTTGATATTGTTTCTTAATCGTTTCTTTCGAAACGAGCCCCAACCGTTTCTCTCGAAACGATCGCCTGTTGTTTCTTTCGAAACAAATAGCAGGAGCCACATACACACTCACATCACATACACTTACAGTACATACAGATACAATCCACTAGCACAGTCTCCAGTACAGACCCGCATATCAGAGCGGTCCTGTACATTTTGGTCCATTCGAAGCACCGGATCACTGAAGCAAGAAGAAATATCATAGCAAGATGCCGATTACAAGATCTCGTCACGAATACGGAGCAAGTCGTCGTTCTTACAGCGCTTCTGCAACCACCGAAAACACGGGCCAAACAACGACCACAGGCAATACAGAATCGACGGGCACAAGCGCTACCGTGACAGAGATAACCCGAACGACGGAACAAACCGGAACAACAGAAGCAACAGTAAACGAAACCGCTGTCCAAACAGAAGCCGCTACGACAGCTGTGAACCCCGCCGTCCAAACAGAAGTTGCCATGACGGCCACAAACCCCGCCGTCACGGATACGAATCAACCACGAACAGAACGAAGCAAATCACGACGCGGGAAAAAGTCCGAACGCACGTCGAGATTGGCTCGAGCAAGGGAAGAACTTCTCCGACTACAGATTGAGCTCACAAGTGCTCGCATCGCAGCAATAGAGGCCGAATCCGAATCCGACAGCGACGACTCGATCGTGTCTGAACAACGTACGGCGAATCGAGTCACCGAATGGTTGAATAACAGTCAACAACGGACTCCGGCGATTGAAGAACAGAAACAGGAAGAAGTCTCGCACCCTGCACCACTACAGAAAACAGAAAACGCGATCACACCGCGTCAAGAAATCGCGCCCACAACAATCAACCTAAGCGAACTCGCATCCGCAATCGCTCTCGCCGCAAAAACACCGCACCCTATGAACCGACATTTCCACGAACTTCCACAGTTTACCGGAGCGCACCAAGAATGGCTATTGTTCAAAGCAGCGTTTACGGACTCGAAGAGCGCCTATACAGAATCAGAAAATATCGCGCGCCTGCGACGCAGCCTCAAGGGACTAGCCAAGGAAGCGGTGGAAAGCCTGTTGATATTCGGCGCGCATACACAAGAAATAATGAACACATTAGAAACTCGTTTCGGACGCCCAGACGCAATCGCCATCGCGGAGCTGGAACGACTGCGCACATTGCCGCGACTCACGGACACGCCACGGGACATCTGCGCCTTTGCAACCCGCGTATCAAACATCGTGGCAACACTGAAGATGCTCAAGAAAAACTATTATCTATTCAACCCGGAAGTGACGAAAACAGTAGTGGACAAGTTTACGCCAGCCCTCCGATACAGATGGTTCGATTTCGCCGCAGCTACTACAGAAGACGAAGCGGACCTGGTGAAGCTGTCGCGCTTCGCCAACGAAGAGGCAGAAAAATGCGGTCCATACGCGCAACCGGAAACTACAACGAGCATCGCGGACCCCGAGTCGAAAAGAGCCAAGATGGCACGCAGACAGAAAACTTATACAGTAACAAAGGACGACAGTGAACAGGTCTGCGCCGCCTGCGACAAGTCTGGACATGACACGCACAAATGTCACAAATACAACGAGTTAGACAACAATGGAAGATGGCGCATGGCAAAGAACAAGTATCTGTGTTTTTCGTGTCTACAAAAAAGAAGCAGAGGACACAAATGCCAACCAACGAAATGCGGAGTAGATGGTTGCCAAAAAACACATCACGCCACCTTACACTTCGACAGTCGTCCAACAAAAGAACTCAAGACAGAAATGGTCACCAGCACGTGGTCTACAAGCAAGTCTCAAACATATCTCAAGATATTACCCGTTTGTGTGTCCGGCCCTGACGGCGTGGTGAACACGTACGCCCTTTTGGACGACGGCTCAACGGTGACTCTGGTCGACGCGGACATAGCCGAGCGAACGGGATCCAAAGGATGCAGCGAGCCACTGCACATCGAAGCGATCGGAAACGCAAAACTGCAAGCCTCAAACTCGAAACGTGTCTCGCTCACCTTGCGGGGAACAGGCAAGGAATACACAGTACAAGCGCACACGATACAAGGTTTGAACGTCACACCACAGAAGATATCCGACGCGGACTTGGCAAACTGCACACACCTAGCGGACATCGAGGCGCAACTGAAGTACGAAACAGGCACACCCAGAGTCCTCATCGGCCAAGACAACTGGCACCTATTACTCGCAACAGAAACACGTCGCGGACACAGAGATCGACCCGTCGCATCACTTACACCGCTCGGATGGGTGCTTCACGGAGCAAGAACGCGCTCGTTGGGACAACACATACGGTACGTGAACCACCTGCGATGTACCGAAGACGACATGGACGAACAGCTGCGACACTACTTGGCGATAGAATCACTCACCATAGAACCAAGAAAACCGAGAAGTGATCCCGAACAACGCGCCCTCAATATCCTACGTGAGAACACACACCGGCGGGAGGACGGCCATTACGAAACAGCCTTACTGTGGGATGACTCAAGCTTACCCATGCCCCACAACAGAACGAACGCCCTCAAGAGACTTCTCAACACAGAAAAAAGAATAGATCGGGACCCGAAACTCCGCGCAAAATACAACGAACAGATGTCTGCACTCATAACAAAAGGATATGCCGAAGAAGCGCCGACGAACACACAAAAACACAACACTTGGTACTTACCACACTTCCCCGTTATCAACCCCATGAAGCCCGAAAAAGTGAGAGTCGTACACGACGCCGCAGCAAGAACCCAGGGCGTCTCACTCAACGACCGACTACTCACCGGACCTGATTTGATCCAGTCGTTACCTGGGGTGATAATGCGCTTCCGTCAACACGCCGTTGGAGTCACAGCGGATATATCTGAAATGTTTATGCAAGTGAAAATCCGCCAAGAAGATAGAGAAGCGCTCCGATACCTATGGAGAGGCGACGCGCGAGGCGACGCCACAGTCAAGGAATACAGAATGACCTCGCTAATATTCGGAGCGCGATCATCACCAGCGACGGCGATTTTCGTGAAAAACATCAACGCCGAAAACCACAGAAACAGCAATCCGGCGGCATGCGACGCAATAATAAGAAACCATTACGTCGACGATTACTTACAGAGCTTCCCGACGACAGAAGAAGCCATCAAAACAGCAATCGAGGTACGAGACATACACAGAGAAGCCCATTATGAACTCCGACAGTGGGCCTCCAACTCACCAGAAGTTCGTCGCGCACTCGCCACATCTGCAGACAAACAAGAAACACAGTTACGCGACGGTACGACAACCGAGCGGGTTCTCGGCCTCGTCTGGCGGTGCACCGAGGACGAACTCACCTTCAACCTCGATCTGGCAAGATTACCGAACAACGCCATCACCAACGACGCACCGACGAAAAGAGAAGTCTTACGAATACTGATGTCTCTCTTCGACCCGCTCGGATTCGCCGCGCCAGTCACGTCAAAAGCAAAACAACTGCTACAAGAGATATGGCGACGAGGCACGGGATGGGACGAGCCCATCAACGAAGATCTGCGACCACGATGGCAAGATTGGATCGATCAGCTGCAACGCCTGGTCAACATAAAGATACCCCGCTGTTACACACATTATACACAAGCAACTCGCCTCGAATTACACACATTCGTGGATGCAAGCGAAGTCGCGTACGCAGCAACCCTGTACTGGCGAGCAACACATCCGAACGGCAGTGTCGAAACTTCACTCATCATGGCGAAGTCCCGCGTCGCTCCACTCAAGCTGATGTCCATCCCGAGGCTCGAACTACAAGCCGCAGTCATGGGAAGTCGAATGGCAGCCGCCGTCATAGAAGAACACGATCGCAAGCCGGAAGCAAAATTCTTCTGGACGGACAGCAAGACGGTCCTCGCATGGCTGCGGAACGGAGCCCGCTGCTATCGTCCATACGTCGCACATCGCGTGGCAGCCATAGAAGAAAACACCAAGATAACAGAATGGCGTTGGGTGCCCACGAAGATGAACGTAGCGGACGACGCCACACGAGACACACCCAGCGACCTGAGCAGCGTGCACAGATGGTACACCGGACCCAGCTTCATAAAGAACGATCCGACCACGTGGCCGACAGAGACAGTAACTCACCCTACACAGACAGTAACTCACCCTACACTAACAGTAACACACCCGACTGAAACAACAGGCGATCCACTGGGCTCCATGTTAACAACTCAACCGCTAGGGACAGTAACATTCCTTCCAGGTACAGTAGATCGCCCAACCGGCACCGGCGAAGAGAGAGTGTTCGCTGCGAAAAGCCAACCGGACCGGCCACTCGCGGCGGCTCTCCCAAACGCCGAACGTTTTTCCAAATGGGAAAACCTCCTCCGAGCTACTGCACGCGTACTCCAATTCATAGACGTGTGCCGGCGTGCGACCGCATCAGTGAACCACAAGCGAAACAGACGCGTTAAAGAAACAGACACGAAGTGGTCGCGGACATCGCGCGCCCAGGCGCCGCAAGCACGCCCGCGACAGAATCAAGACACCGTTGAAACATACCTGCCACTGGACAACGCCCTCCTGAGCCGAGCCGAGATGTTGTTGGTGCGCATGAGCCAACAGGATAGCTTTGCTGAAGAAATCAAGGCCATGAACGGCGGCGGAGTCCCATCAACGCAGAGTCGCCTACGAAACTTATCACTCGAGATGATCAACGGAGTCTTAACAATCAAGTCACGCATCCTGGCAGCCGAAGACATCCCCGAATATACGAAGAGGCCTGCGGTGCTCGACGGACGTCACCCCGTCGCCCGACTGTACGTCGACAGTGTGCACCGCCTCCTCCATCACGCTGGTGTCGAAGCAACCCTCAACGAATGTAGACAACGATATTGGCTGATACGACCGCGACCAACCGTGAAGGCAGTGCTGCACAGTTGCCTCCGCTGTCGTCTGAAGAAAGCATCGCCTCCGATACCGGCCACCGGCGACCATCCGGCCTGCAGGGTGGCTCACCACCAGCGCCCATTCACGTATACGGGACTTGACTACTTTGGCCCCCTCACTGTGACCGTAGGACGGTCCACACAGAAAAGGTACGTAGCTCTATTTACTTGCCTAACCACCCGTGCTGTTCACTTGGAAGTTACAGGTTCGCTCACCATTGACTCTGCCGTCATGGCGTTGCGGCGCTTTATCGCCCGGCGCGGAGCCCCGACCGAGGTGTGGTCGGACAACGGCGCCAACCTGCAGGGCGCCGATCGGGAGCTGCGGCGCTCCATGGACGCGGCCGCGTCCAAGGATGCGAGCCGTCGCGCCATCAGCTGGCGCTATACCCCGCCCAGTGCGCCCTTCATGGGTGGCGCCTGGGAACGCCTAGTCAGAAGTGTCAAGACATCGCTCGCAGCGGTGCTGCACGAGCGCCATCCCTCAGAAGAAACCTTGGCGACCCTCATCGCCGAGGTCGAAAGCGTGGTCAATAGTCGGCCACTCACCCACGTCTCCGTCGATCCTAATGATCCGGAGGCGTTGACACCGAACCATTTCTTGCTCGGTGGGCCCGCCAACCTGGCGGCCCCGGGCGAGTTCGACGACGCCGACATGGTGAGCCGGAGCCACTGGCGGGCTTCTCAGCGCCTGGCAGACCTATTCTGGTCTCGCTGGGTGCGAGAGTACCTGCCGGAGCTCCAGCACCGGCGGGAGCCTCACAGTAGAGGCGCACAGCTGAGCGTCGGGCAACTCGTCCTCATCGCCGACGGCACGCTGCCACGGAACGTATGGCCACGGGGGATCGTCGTAAAGACGTTCCCGGGGCCAGACGGCGTGGTGCGGACAGCTGACGTGCGCACCAAATGCGGCGTCCTGAGAAGGCCGACGAAGAAACTGGTGATCCTGCCTGTGGAGTCCAGAGCTGCACCGAGCGAGATTCTGCCTCATCGCGACAGCGGCAGCGACGACGCACGGCGGGAGAAATGTGCAGCGTAAAATGTTAAAGACATTATCTTATTGTAAAGTGTTAAAATAGTTAAAACGTGTAAATAGTGTTTAATGAGACCGCCGACAGTCTTTCTCCCTCTCTCAGTTTTTATAGCTCCGTTCCGCTCAACCACGCTACCTGAAACAGCACTAGTGTGGGAGCGGGACGGAGCTCTCGCGACTATATAACGAGGTGTTTTTACCTCATTCAGTACGGCGGAGCTCTACTGTACACTGGTAAGACTGTCGGCGGTTGAGTTGCTCTTTTCTGATTTTATTGTTTGTTTCTCTTTTGTATTATTATTGTGTCATGTCATGTTTATAAATAAATACTGTTTCTTTCACTGTTTCTTTGATATTGTTTCTTAATCGTTTCTTTCGAAACGAGCCCCAACCGTTTCTCTCGAAACGATCGCCTGTTGTTTCTTTCGAAACAAATAGCAGGAGCCACATACACACTCACATCACATACACTTACAGTACATACAGATACAATCCACTAGCACAGTCTCCAGTACAGACCCGCATATCAGAGCGGTCCTGTACAATTAGGATCTAAGCATTTCAGTTTAAGTAATATGTTATCTTTCGTTAAACACAGCTTAGATATTGTTCTATCGCAATTCAATGGTTCGTTAGTTGTATTTGCGTTACTGAGACCGTAATTTTGATAGACTGAAGCAAAAAAATGGGAAAACAACTCACACACCTCTTTAGGGTCCGAGGTTACTGTGTTGCCAAACTTCATGGTTTGAGGAATGGATGAATTCGTGCACTTTGACTTTACATAAGTCCAAAATGGTTTTATATTATGACTTAAATTATTTTCAGTGGTGGAAATAAAAGATTTATAACATGAGGTTAATAGAACTTTGCAACGTTTTCTGAGCAGATCAAATGAATCGTAGTCTCTCGGATTTTTGTACTTCTTATATCGAGTATGAGCTTTATTTTTCTCAAGTAAACATTTTGTTAGAGAATTGCTAAACCACACGGGAAAATTGTAAGAATTTTTACGAGTACGAGGTGTATGTTTTGGTATTAATTCGAATAAAATTCTATAAAAGGTTTGAACCGATAAATCCAAGTCTGAATGCAATGTAGATTTCCAGTCAATTACGTCGAGTTCCGCTCTTAATGATACATAGTCGCATTTATGAAAATTAAATCGCTGTTTGTTGTTAGCTTTTAAAGGTTTAAGCGTTCTTGTGATATCACATTTGATAGCAATAGGAGGATGATGATTATCAACTTTACTTAAAGAATCAGTGACTAAAAGCACGTGAATATTTTTAGAGTTTGATAAAATTAAATCTAATACCCGATTATTTATGTTCGGAATTGAGTTAAATTGAAATAAGTTGCATATTGAAATAAATTGTAAAAGTAAATCCGAATCACTACCTACGATGTTGGTTGCCGACAGATCATTTGAAGAAGTCTTGACCCACGTAATATTTGGTGTATTAAAATCACCTAATATCAAAAATTCATCATTGTCTTTAGAGTTAAGTATAATATTCTGAGTATGGTTGTAAAACGAAGCTCTTTCCGCTATTTTTGTATCAGGTGGTATGTAACATACGCAGAAATTTATTTTCGGATAATAGTCAGAGTCAGGCAGAATACTGATCCAAACATCCTCGGCTTCGCTCTCCCAGGATGACTGATGAGTTATTTTATAAGTATTTTACATTACTTAATTTAGGATAAATTTGCGCAGAATCCTAACATAGGCCCATTCAAAGGATAAAATAAAACTTATGATAATATAAAAATTATAATACCAGCCCTGTATTATATACTGTCCCACGGCTGGGCACGGGCCTCCTCTACTGAGAGGGTTTAGGCCTTGGTCCACCACGCTGGCCTAGTGCGGGTTAGTAGACTTCACAAATCTTCGAAATTCTTATAAAGAACTTCTTAGGTATGCTGGTTTCCTCACGATGTTTTCCTTCACCGTTAAAGCGAACGATAATTGATAAACAATACACACGTAACTTTCAAAAGCCAGAGGTGTGTGCTTTGGGTTTTGAACTTCCGGAGATTGTCTCGACAGACCGTTCCATTCCCAAATAGGCTATCGTACTTATAAAATTATACTTTATCAATAAATCTTTTGTTCAGATCTGTCTTCATTGAATTGAATAAAGGTAATTGAAAAGTAGATTTGATTCCACACATCATAAGCCACATGATGTTCACTGGTAAACCATAGGCCTCCCCTAAAGATTTGCCGACGGACCTGCCAAAAACGGCTTTCATCCAGCGTGTTTCCTGTACCTTTATCAAGTCTGTCAAATTTCACATACCTTCAAAATTCGTATAGAGAATTCTCAAGAACTATGTTAATTTCTTCAACGATAAAACAAATAATATTTGATAAACAATACACACGTGACTTTGAAAAGTCTGTGGTTTTTAACCTGCGCACCATCTTCTTCTCGGCAGTCCGTTTCATTACCAACTAGGCTGTTGTATAGTCAATTATTTAGATGGCATAATATGCACTATTTTCTCAAATACCAATGAATCATTAACACCCAAGATCAGCAGACCATGAAAACAGAAGCAGGAAGTGGTCACGGTCTGCATGCGACCTTGGTAGCAAATGGGAATGTGACACCTATTTTGGGATATACTGTTACCAGAGAATTATTTAATTAATTAAAGGATTGAGTTACTTTGTATTTGAATTTCGAGATTCAAAGAACTGGATTCTTTTGTATAGCCACAGTTACAGCCTAGGATTTTATGAAAGCGATCTCCATTCAGCACCGAACATAAACAGACAATACTAGAAGAGGCTGCGCTTCTGGGAATACCACGGTCGAACGTATCCTCTTGAATGAAGACCTCATCCCTCACAAAATTGGGGATGGTACTCCAAATGCCTTAGCTACCAAAATATATATAATGGGGGTTTGATAATTTAGCCGAAAATATCCCACTTATATTTTTTTAAAGATGATATAATACCAGGACGACAGAACACACAAGAATGTTTGCCAAGACGATGACTGCTAAATTACGAATCGTGTAACATGTTGTTATAATTATCTAAGTCATCAACTGCAATTAGAAATGAAAACTTTAATTGACCGAAGCCATTTTTAGATTTAAATTGATTATAAAAACACGTACATTTAAGACTTTGTGTCAGGGGTATACAGAAGCTATAATCATTATGCGCAGTTAATTCAAAAGCCAGCTTAAACTCAAACTCAAAACTCAAACTCAAATCATTTATTATGTAAATAGGCCCCTAGGGGCACTTTTACACTTTTTTTTTAAACAATATACACACCCATTAATTAATAATTTTATGGTGCTACAAATGCGAAACTACGATAACGAAAGCTAAAAATAAATGTGTCATATAGTTTACAGTACAGCAGGATAAATGATCAGCTAACATATTTTCGAAAATCACCGAGAAGACTGCATATATTCATGTATTTTAAAATCAAAATTTATTTTTGTGACGTATATTTCCAATGTTTCGATGCAAATTGTACTACATACATACATGCGATAGTTTTAGTAACAAAGGCAGAAGGAATAGGCCCTTAAAATGATATTTAAAAAAATCACATCACACCTTCTATCGCCTAAGGAGTAGGCAGAGATGCAACCCTAGCACCCACATTTCGCCTATGTGTTTCGCACGATGTGATGGGGGCGGCGACCCTTTCGCCATTTCGGGCACAAATCCAGACTGCTTGATAAATTGGCATCATTATTTACGTTTTAGATACTCGTCACTATTTGAGTCACTTTTAAAGGCGGTAGGTAGTCAATAACGTAAAATAAATAAACTCAAAAAATTCGGAGATTCGAGACCCCAGGGTCTAGGGTCCTTAGTCTTATGTCTCATGATAAGATTGTGACCCAACCCATTATTAAACTATTTACTAGTTTTTTTTACCAAGTCTGCATGACTTTATTCTCTATACAATACCAGGCAAACATAAAATTAAGAAGTATGACCTGAGAGCAGTCATTGTACGAAAATAAATCGATCCAAATTGAATAATGGGATGAATCGGTGGGACTGTACACTTTCGGACAAATACACACTGTAAAGCCATGTTTAGACTGGCAAGTTCTCGCAGGAATATATTGAGCAAGAACTTCCAGCCGCGTTCACACTAGCAGCACTAGTGACGCAAGGGGTACCATGCACAGGGGGTGACTACTTCAACTCACTTGCATGGCCTAAGAAAATTTAAAGAGCTCTGCATGGAGAAGCAATCACAATTCGTTTGGCGGGGGGAGGTTTTTACTGGTGATAAGTCTCTCATATGTAAGAGTCTGTCTGGGTGCGTACCACAGCAATGTCTATATCTACTGTCAAGCAGCAGTGTGCATGCACTGTTGTTTCGATTTGAAGGTCATTGTACCCAGTGTATCTACTGGACATAATGAGACTTAAGATCTTATGTCTCAGGATGACGAGCGTAGTGGAATGCCAAACAGTACTTTGTAACTCAAGGTGCTGGATGGTGTTGCTAGTATTCATGGGTGGTCGTGTAGCTTACCATCAGGCGAACGGCATGCTAGTCTCGTCCTTCAATGCATTAAGAAAAAAAGCAAGGTTCAGAGATTTACCAGAATACTCGCGGAGTCAAAATGCTCAAGCAATTTTTACCGTGTAATAAAATACGACTGACTTCTGCAAATGAAGCTTGCAGTGCGGCGAATCGCATGTATTACTTAAATGCCACTAATGTAACATGTGCAAGTTCATGCACAATATATTGCCGCAAGAACTTGCATACAAACAAAGCGGTACAGTTTGTTGTCCGCGAGTGTAGCGACCGTTCGCACATTGCCCCCTGGTGTACACGGCCATTATGAGCAATTTATCACTCAAGTACCATCAAAAAGCATTCAATTGTCCGTGTATAAATAGAAAACGTTTTTATAGTCAGAGAACATTCCTTATGTTCATTTTTAATGACGAGACGAGCAACACTCTCGCCTGATGGAATATTATCTCTGAATTATTAAAGTGCTAGATAGCCTATTTGGGAATTGAATGGTCTTTCAACATAAACCGACCGGAGAGGGTCCCTCAGAGGGATAAGTCAATCACGTTAGAAGACTATATGGACCCTACTTACCTTGCCATATGGTGCAGTGGAGATGCAGTGGATAATTTTGCCACGCCGCTCACGCCTTTCATCGGAGGGGTAGGCAGAGGCGCAACTAGTGCACCCAAATTAGGCACCGACTCCAAATATACGTACATACTAAGCGAATATGAAGTTGAATTATTTTTTGGTTTGCAGTGGTTTTGAAGTTGGTTTATTTTTTGTTAAAAAGTTTTTATTTATTGCTTTTTTGTTAGTTATTTATAGAATAGTGTAAACAATACATCATAGATATACGATTGCAGCATTCGCGAGTCATCTGCTGTTAGTTATTCAAGAGTTCCATTGTGTATCTCCGAAGATCTTCATCAGTTCTTCATAAATTATACATACTAAAACCTTCCCTGAAAACTATACATCTGAACATCGAAAACCATATCCAAATCAGATCAGTAGTTTTTGAGAAACTCGCGGCCATACAAATTTACATTCATACCATACATACGCATCGAATACAGAACCTCTTTTTTAAAGTCGGTTAAAAAAATAGCGGCCACACCTCTGACTTTTCTAAAAAATTATGTGTGTATTCTTTGTGAATTATCGCTCTCTTTAACGGTGAAGGAAAACATCGTGAGGAAACCTGCATACCTGAGAAGTTCTCTGAATTTCGAAGGTATGTGAAGTCTGCCAACCCGCACTAGGCCAGCGTGGTGGACTAAGGCCTGAACCCTCTCAGTTGTAGAGGAGGCCCGTGATCAGCAGTGGGACAGTATATAATACAGGGCTGGTATGGTATGGTAAAAAAATACATGACGAATTGATAACCTCCTCATTCTTTTGAAATCTACATATTAATAATGACCCGAACCGTTAAGTGTTTCTGCCCCACTTTGCCAAGTGTGCTCCGTGACATGTGATGGGCAAGTCAGACTAAAGGCTTGATACTAAGTGTGCAGGACGCATATTCTCGAAGAGAGAACAACGTAAAGTGCATACCGCGCATGCGCGATTTCGTAATAGAACTCGGACCTCTTAGTGACGTCATAGACTTTAGTCAGTGATCTTAGTGAAAAAATCGTGTTATCGTTAGGGTCATTGAACGCTTATAACTCACCCGGTATGAACTGTGTAGTGTTTCATTCGGTGTCATAGTGTAGGTTAGAACTTTGCCTACCCCGCTGCGGTAGCGGGATGAACGTATGTATAAAGTTTAAATAGTTATTTTTAGAAATGTTGCTTGTGTGCATCGTTTGTGCTAAACTTAGAGTAAGTAAATCACGATAACTTTCTTTGTAATGCACATAAGGTTGTTTTATGATGTTTAGTATATAGAGCCACTTAGTGTCTATGTACCAAGACACTTATAGTTTAGGCATATAGATTTAACTTAGGCGCGAATTGAAAATAAGTGTAATCTTGAAAGTGAAAAAGAGGTCCTAGAAAGAGGGAAGGCCCTCTTAGTGCTCCGTACGGTATAGCCGCGGAGTACTTAAGCTAATTTGTTTTTTTGTATTTTTGAGTTAAAACGTGTTAGGAGTTTTTTGTTTAATAGAAATAGTTCGGGACATCAAGAAAACAGCAAGTAGTCGGCAAGAAAGAAGAAGTCTGCAAGTTTGAAGAGGAAACAGGCGCTTATGCAGAGTGGACCATCCTTCCTCATCAGCTGTGGCACGGTGCTACGAGGACGACTTCCAGCTACGTCGCATAGCTACGGCGTAGCAACGAGAGACTACGCGCCGAATATTAACGCCGGGAGAATTTGGCTACCGTTGTGGCTGAACTTTGTAACTTTCGATTCAGTGTGTGTGAAATAAACGCTATTTCCCGATTTTACGCCTTTGTTACTTTGTCACTGGTATCGCCATATTCCCACTCACGCAATCCAGCACACACACAACACATTGCGGGGTGTTGGCCCAGTCCGAGCCCCGCACATTTTCTGGTCCTTCGCGAGCCGGATCTACGTGAGTGTGGAAAATGCCAGTGACAAGGTCAGTCGGGAAACGAACGGCGTCGGCCACGGAAGCGTCAACGACGGTCACGTCATGTACCGCGACGTCCGCAACGGGGACGTCCGCGACCGCGACGTCTGCTACAGCAACGTCTGCGACTGAGGCCACCGAGACCACCATCGCCGACACCGTTCAAACGTGTTTCACCACCGATAGGGATACCGCTGCCGGCACCGCTGCGGAGGAGCTTCAAGCCGCCGCACCGGAAGAGAGGAAGCCACAGCGGCCCCGAAGTCGACCAGCCACTTCTTCAAGGCGTTCAACGAAAGCACGTCGCCTGGCACAGGCCAGGGCCGAACTCACAAAACTCAAAATAGAGCTAGCGACCGCAAAGCTAGCAGAGATCGAAGCGGAAGATAGCGAGGATGACCTTAACTCCGTCATCACCGAGGTCGAGCAGGATCAACGCGTTCACAGCTGGTTACATACCAGTCAGCTGCTCGCGATTGATAACCGACCTCACGAAGTGCAAGATGCGCAATCCCGTGTGCAGCCGCCACCCGAACCCATAGACCCAGTGATCACCGCCGCATCCTGGGACATCCCGGCGTCTGCACCGGCGGGAGCCAGTGCCGTGCCCCCGCCAACGTGTCACCCAGTGGCAAATGATGCATCAAATAATCCGCTCGATTTCATAACATTTTCAGGTAACCCTGCGGCATCGAACCCGAATGTGCAGCCGCTGCCTGCGAAGCAACCGCCGCCTGTAGTAGCAGCCTGGTTAAGAGAAAATGAAGCTTCGCAACAGCCGCCGCCGCCGCAGCCCCCGCCTACCCCGCGTCAAGTGCGGGGCGGGGAATTGGTCACAGCGCGACCAAACTCCGATTATAGTGAACTTGCGTGTGCCATAACGCAAGCTGTGCAAGCTGCACAACATAGACAGCCGTTGAAGTATACGGAGTTGCCCATTTTCAACGGTGCGCATCAAGATTGGCTAACTTATAGAGCCGCTTATAATGAATCCGCAAGTTATTTTACAGCGTTGGAGAATATGTCCCGATTGCGCCGCAGCTTACGGGGCACAGCAAAGGAAGCAGTACAAGGGCTGCTCATCACCAACGCCGAACCGAACGCTGTGCTGAGGACTCTCGAGACGCGGTTTGGGCGTCCGGACTCGATCGCATTGGCCGAGATCGAGCGACTCCGGGCGCTACCCCGCCTCACTGATTCGCCGCGAGATATTTGCACTTTCAGTACGAAAATAGAAAATGTCGTGGGAACCCTGCAAGCGCTCGATTGTGCCTTCTACCTGTATAATCCGGAGGTTACGAAGGCGGTGATGGAAAAATTGACTCCGACGCTGAGAAGGCAATGGTATGAGTTCGCCGCCGCACAACATAGAGGTGAGCCCGACTTATTAAAATTTAGCCGATTCATTGCCAGGGAAGCGGAGATATGCAGTCCGTTCGCCGTGCCAGAGATCATCGCGGACAAGGCCCCGGTGAAGGCTAGCGGCGGCGAACAACCACGCCGGCAACGAATACATACCGTCGCCGACAAACAGAAGCCCGCATGCTGTGTATGCAACCAGGAGGTACATTCGATGGGCGAATGTGCACGATTTCGGGATGCCGCGGTTGACGCGCGGTGGGACTTAGCAAAAAAACATAGGCTATGTTTCAGGTGCCTGAAATTTCGATCGAAGCAACACACATGCAAGCCTCGAAAATGCGACACGGACGGGTGTGAACGACATCACCATAGGATGCTGCACTCGGACCGGAGGAGTAAGAGTACCGACGAGGCCACCAATGAAGAGGTGGTAAATTCGGCATGGACGTCGCAAATGTCATTTTTGAAAATAGCTCCGGTATGCATTTCAGGACCGGCGGGAGAGGCTCACACTTTCGCGCTACTTGATGACGGGTCGACGGTCAGTTTGATCGACCATCAGCTGGCCAAGGACATCGGCGCGGAGGGACCGGATGAACCGCTCCACATAATCACGTACGATGGAGAGAAAACTACACGGAATAATTCATGTCGTGTTAAGTTTCAGATAAGGGGAAGTCGGGGACGGCAGCAGATAGAAGCCCGCACCGTCGACAACTTGAGATTGGCGGCGCAGCGTATTCCTGAAGAGGCGCTGCGAGACTGTACCCATTTGAAGGGCCTCCTGCCGGCATCACAAACGCAAGAAGCGAAACCCCGACTTCTTATAGGCCAGGATAATTGGCATTTGCTTATATCTAGCAAGACACGGTCCGGGAGGAGGAACCAACCGGTCGCCTCGCTCACACCACTAGGATGGGTGGTACACGGGAGCCGGACCAGAGCCCTAGGACACAGGGTGAATTTCGTCGGCCAGACAGCAACCGACGACCTAACTGAGGAGCTCGTAAAAGAATTTATTTTGCTTGATAATCTGTTTGTAGATCCCCGCAGGCCAAAGAGCGACCCCGGAGAAAAGGCGCTGAGAATCCTGGAGGACAACACCACGAGAGAGCCCTGCGGAAGATATACCACGTCTCTCCTGTGGAAAAAAGAAAATGTCGAGCTCCCGAACAATTACGAGAACACTTTGAAAAGGCTGCACAACATAGAAAACAAGCTGGATAGGAACCCCGAACTCAAGGTCAGATATAACCAACAGATGGAGGCGCTGATCGAGAAGGATTACGCCGAGCCAGCCCCCGCGACCTCCCATGCAACAAGGACATGGTATTTGCCGCACTTCGCAGTTTTTAATGCTTTGAAACCGGACAAGCTGCGAGTTGTGCACGACGCGGCGGCCAAGACAAAGGGTACCACTTTGAATGATAACTTATTAACAGGTCCAGACTTGTTGCAGCCTCTTCCCGCCGTCCTGATGCGATTTCGGGAACATCCCATTGCAGTCACCGCGGATATCACGGAGATGTTTATGCAGGTGAGATTGCGCGAGGAAGATCGCGACGCCCTCAGATATCTCTGGCGAGCGGATCGCCGAGATAACGAACCGCCGAAAATATACAGGATGAAGGTACTCATTTTCGGTGCATCTAGCTCTCCCGCGACGGCGATTTATGTCATGAATCGCAACGCGGACAGATTTCGATCGACGCATCCGGAAGCTGTCGACGCGATAAGGAGAAAACATTATATGGACGATTACCTTGACAGCTATCCGGACATAGAAAGCGCGACAACGATTGCGCGGCAAGTGCGCGACATTCACGGTGAGGCGCATTTTATATTGAAAAAATGGACGAGTAATTCGCCTGAGGTACTTGAAGCACTCGGCGAATCGGCAAGTCCCCACCGCGAAGAGGTGGACTTAGAAAAGGCGGAGAGAGTCTTGGGCCTCATTTGGAGACCAACGGAAGACAGACTCGCCTTCAATTTGGATTTGGCGCGCATACCGCCAAACTTGTTAATCAGAGAAGCGCCCACGAAACGAGAAGCGCTTAAAATAGTAATGTCCCTGTTTGATCCTCTAGGTCTTGCATCCCCAGTGACGGTAAGGGCCAAGCAGCTGTTGCAGGAGGTCTGGAGACGCGGCACTGCATGGGACGATCCGCTTGACGGCGACATATCCGCCGGATGGGCGGATTGGGTCACACAGCTGAGAAGATTGGGTCACGTGTCCGTGCCACGCTGCTACCTAGGCTATACTCGAGCTAGAAGATTGCAGCTGCACGTGTTCACCGATGCCAGCGAGTCCGCCTACGCGACCGCACTATACTGGCGAGCCGAAGATGAAGACGGACGGGTCACGGTTTCGCTTATAACAGCGAAAGCGAAAGTTGCGCCGCTGAAACTAACGTCCATTCCCCGTCTAGAATTACAGGCAGCAGTACTCGGCACACGGATGGCAGCCGCGGTGAAGCGCGAACACGGAAGACAACCCGAGTCAACGACCTACTGGACAGACAGTCGGACAACGCTGAGCTGGATCAGAACAGGATCCAGATCATACAAACCATACGTCGCTCATCGCGTCGCGGCAATAGAGGAACATTCACAAACGAGCGAATGGAGATGGGTGCCGACGCGCCACAATGCCGCTGACGATGCCACACGCGACGTGCCGGACAACTTCGATGAGCGACATCGATGGTTCAATGGGCCGGAATTTCTCCGAAATCCACCCGACTTATGGCCCACGGAAGAAAGGGGCATCATCACCACGACCGGTGAAGAAAGAGTAGGCGCCGTCACCTCAGGACATCGAGAGCCACAGCTCTCAGAGGCCCTACCCGACGTGAATCGGTTCTCGAGTTGGACCCGATACTTGAGAGCTACAGCTCGCACTCTGCAGGCAGTGCGCATGTTCCGGCGACGGTGTGATTACGTTAATCACAAGCGAACAAAGGCCGCTTCGCAAAAGGACCCGGATTGGAAACGCGCTCAAACGTCGAAAAAACCGTTGAAGAGGAGCGCGCGAAAATCGGAGGACATAACATTCATGACCCTCCCAGCTGAGCTGTTAGAACGGGCGGAATACCTCATTATAAAAATGAGTCAAGAAAAGGTGTTTGCCGAAGAAATACGTGCACTCGCACAAGGAAAACCCGTATCACGGGATAGCCGCCTGTATCCTTTGAGTATTGTACTAATTAATAATTTGATATGTTTAAATAGTCGGATTTCAGCTACCACGGGAATCACAGAAAAAATGAAGCACCCTCCGGTCGTCGACGGCGAGCATCGGGCAACACGGCTGTGGATCGAGCACGTCCACGCAGAGCTGCATCACGCCAGCGTCGAGAGCGTGGTCAACTGCTGCCGCCAACAGAGATGGATCCTGAGACTACGCCCGACGGTCAAGACTACACTGAGGAGCTGCTTGAAGTGCCGCCAGAGGGCGGCGACCCCGCCGCAGCCGGTGACGGGCGACTTACCTGCCTGTCGGCTGGCTCATCATCACAGACCATTTACCTATACCGGTCTTGATTACTTCGGTCCGCTCACCGTAACCGTGGGCCGCAGCAATCAAAAGCGCTATGTAGCTCTCTTTACATGTTTGACAGTTCGAGCGGTGCATCTAGAGGTGGTGCACTCATTAAGTGCGCAGGGTGCAATCATGGCACTCAGGCGCATGACAGCGCGTCGTGGGAGCCCCGTCGAGCTGTGGTCCGACAATGCGACCAACTTCCACGGCGCGGAACGAGAGCTGCGCAACACCCTCCTCGCGGGCGCCGAAGAAGAGGCGTCGCGGAGGGCGATCCGATGGCGCTTCATTCCCCCGGGCGCGCCATTCATGGGCGGCGCCTGGGAGAGACTGGTGCGGACTGTGAAAACCGCACTAAAAACGGTGCTCCACGAGAGGAGCCCTCGAGAAGAGACGTTGGCAACGTTACTCGCCGAGGTCGAACTAACAGTCAATAGCCGACCATTGACCCACGTGTCGGTGAACCCTGAGGATCCGGAAGCCCTGACGCCTAACCACTTTTTGTTGGGCGGTCGGGGCCCGTGGTCGGTGCCGAACTTCCCGGCCGACCACGACTTCGGCGCGCACGCCGACCTCAAAGCCACACAGCAGCTCGCCGACGCATTCTGGACGCGTTGGCTCCGGGAGTACCTCCCCGAGCTAAGAAACCGGCGGGAGGCCCACAGCCGGGGCCCCGAACTGCAAATAGGTGATGTCGTCCGCATCATAGACGGCACGCTCCCGCGCAACACATGGCCGCGGGGGCGCATTTGCGCCATGTATCCCGGCCCAGATGGAGTGGTGCGCACAGTGGACATCACCACCCGCGGAGGTGTCCTGCGACGACCCGTGAAGAGGATCGTCGTCATACACCAAGCTGACGACACAAGGACCGAGAGCGCCGCGCCGCAGCCAGCGGCGGATGCATCCTGCCCGACAGCGTGACTGCATCACCCCCTGGACGCTGGGTGATGCACGGCGGGAGAATGTGCAGGACGCATATTCTCGAAGAGAGAACAACGTAAAGTGCATACCGCGCATGCGCGATTTCGTAATAGAACTCGGACCTCTTAGTGACGTCATAGACTTTAGTCAGTGATCTTAGTGAAAAAATCGTGTTATCGTTAGGGTCATTGAACGCTTATAACTCACCCGGTATGAACTGTGTAGTGTTTCATTCGGTGTCATAGTGTAGGTTAGAACTTTGCCTACCCCGCTGCGGTAGCGGGATGAACGTATGTATAAAGTTTAAATAGTTATTTTTAGAAATGTTGCTTGTGTGCATCGTTTGTGCTAAACTTAGAGTAAGTAAATCACGATAACTTTCTTTGTAATGCACATAAGGTTGTTTTATGATGTTTAGTATATAGAGCCACTTAGTGTCTATGTACCAAGACACTTATAGTTTAGGCATATAGATTTAACTTAGGCGCGAATTGAAAATAAGTGTAATCTTGAAAGTGAAAAAGAGGTCCTAGAAAGAGGGAAGGCCCTCTTAGTGCTCCGTACGGTATAGCCGCGGAGTACTTAAGCTAATTTGTTTTTTTGTATTTTTGAGTTAAAACGTGTTAGGAGTTTTTTGTTTAATAGAAATAGTTCGGGACATCAAGAAAACAGCAAGTAGTCGGCAAGAAAGAAGAAGTCTGCAAGTTTGAAGAGGAAACAGGCGCTTATGCAGAGTGGACCATCCTTCCTCATCAGCTGTGGCACGGTGCTACGAGGACGACTTCCAGCTACGTCGCATAGCTACGGCGTAGCAACGAGAGACTACGCGCCGAATATTAACGCCGGGAGAATTTGGCTACCGTTGTGGCTGAACTTTGTAACTTTCGATTCAGTGTGTGTGAAATAAACGCTATTTCCCGATTTTACGCCTTTGTTACTTTGTCACTGGTATCGCCATATTCCCACTCACGCAATCCAGCACACACACAACACATTGCGGGGTGTTGGCCCAGTCCGAGCCCCGCACACTAAGCAGAACAAATCCAAATTTACTTCACCCGTACCGGGATTCGAACACGGGACGCCAGAGCGGTGTCGTACCCCGCAGTCAGTATAACTAAGTCACCGAGGCAGTCTCGACGATAAAGCTTCGTCGGTCTATATTCTTATATGGAAGTCACACTTTATTTTTCAGATTTAAATTATAGCATTTATTATGCCTTACCTTAATTTTTTTAAATTCCATGGCTGCTCAAAGCAATAATAATAAATAATAATACCAGCCCTGTATTATATACTGCTCACTGCTGAGCACGAGCCTTCTCTACTACTGAGAGGGGTTAGGCCTTAGTCCACCACGCTGGCCTAGTGCGGGTTGGCAGACTTCACACACCCTCGAAATTCTTGTGGAGAATGCTCAGGTATGTAGGTTGACTCACGATGTTTTCCTTCACCGTTAAAGTGAGCAATTATTGATAAACAATACACACGTAAGTTTGAAAAGCCAGAGGCGTGTGTCTTGGGTTTTGAACCTTCGGACATTGTCTCGGCAGACCGTTCCATTCCCAACTAGGCTATCGTCCACTTCACACGTCCATACTCAAAGCAATGCAATAGAGCATTATAAACTTTATATGATTTCCAGAACTATTCTTGATCTCTCATATTTATAGCAATCCACTTATACAAACATAAGACACATGTAAATTAATATGATCTCATCTTCATACATTATCTCTTAGCACATCTGTTCATAATTCCTTTGCTCTAACAAATATAATTATGGTCAAATTGTGTTAGTAAAGCGTGCAAATTTTTTAATATCTTGGCTGTATATGGTTTGCAATTCCTTTGCCCATACTTGATAAGAAACAATAGATGTTGACGGAAACATGCATGATGTGTACGGTTCGTTATGTTCTTTGATGTGGAACACTTTTATGCATACCCACCCAGTCATTATTTGAGTAGAAAATGCAGAATTTTCTTCAAGTACACAATAATAAAAACACTACCATTGTTTTAGAAATTAATATCAAAGATTTTTTGATATTGACTCATCAAGCCTCGTGACGGATGCCGGCGTCCGTGTATAGGGTTTTACCCATACATCTATCTATATGTATAAGCAGGGCTTGACAGGTTAAGAAAGAAATTGTACCAAACAGCTATTGTAATTAATTTTTGCTACACAAATTAGTTTTGTAGTACAAAATACATATATGTACATATATGTATATGTTTATATGTATGTATTTATACAATATTTGTATGTATTTATATCTATAATATTTGTATGTATATATCAAATAATCTATATATATAAAAGAAAGTGGTGTTAGTTACACCACTTATAACTCAAGAATGGCTGAAAGGATTTACCTGAAAATTGGTGGAGAGGTAGCTTAGAACCAGGAGACGGACATAGGATACTTTTTATCCCGGGAAAATATAAACCGGGACTTTTATCCCGGATAATTGTTTTCTGCCAGTGGAACCGCAAGAAAACAAGTATAGAGATATTTCGAGATCCAGTTGAGGACATAATTACTCTTATCCCGGAAAAAGATAAACCGGGAATTATATCCCGGATTTAAATTTCTCGCGAGTGGAGCCGCCACGACTAAACCACTGAACCGATAGCGATGCAATTTGGCAGGGAGATAGTTTTAAACCCTGGGAAGAATCTAGGCTACTTCATATCCCGGGAAAATATAAACCGGGACCTTAATCTCGGAAAATAGTTTTTTGCCAGTGGAACCGTATGAAAATAAGTATGTAGATAGTTTGTGATCCAAAGGAAATCAATCTCAAGTTTGAGTTACATCTCAAGTAGACATAATGTATGAACAGTTCAATACATTATGTCTAATTGAGATGTAACTCAAACTTGAGATTGACCTATTAATACCGCCCATAGGCTACTATTATCCCGGAAAACAGACACCGGGAATTTTATTCGGGATTTTTTTCCGGAAAAAAATATGGTTAGGTATTATTTACGGGGGGTGGGGGTGTTTAGGGATTTTAAAATTTCGTTAAATAAGGACTCATTTGGTGGCAGGGAGGTTTTTTGCAAGAAAATTACGCGGAAAATTTGAAAATTTAAGAATACTTAACCGCCATATTAAACGTGTAAAGATAAAGATAAAGATAAAGATATATTTATTTTGCAAATATGGGTAAATAGATGATAGTACATTTTATTAATAAGAGCAACCATATTTAACCAAAAGATGGTATGCAAAATTAAATTTTTGAATTTAAATACTTTGTCACAATAATTATTACATTATAAAATTAGAAAATAAAAATAAAAAACAAAATATTAAAAAATTACAGTCACAATATACTTATATGTCAATATTTAAATTAAGATTTTAAAATAAAAATATTACAATATGTCATTTTTAGTTACAAAATTATTTATGCTCCAGTCAAAAACTCTGTCAAATTATAATAAACCTTATCCACTAAAAAACTTCTTAACTGTTTCTTGAATATTGATATGTTCAAATCTTTTAATGCCTTAGGCAACTTATTATAAATGACTGGCGCCATACAGACGACACTATTACTCGTCAAGGCGGTCTTAGCACTATGTAGGCGTAGTCTGCTATTGTCACGTCTATTCCTAGGAACAGCATCAGCTAGACTAGCTAGTGTATGTCACTGAATTCCTCCTAAGCGGCTGGACCGATTTTAATGATTTTTTTGTGTCCTCAGGTGGGTTTGAGAATAGTTTCCATTAACAATTAGATCCGGTAGGTGGCGCTGTACTCGGGTTCTAGGATTTCATTTCCTTTTTAGGGCAGGACAACGTCTGTCGGGGCCGCTAGTTAATCATATACGTAATATAAGTCGTACACCTTATGCTGCCCCATATTAATTTATTTTCCGTTTTCTCTTATGTCCATCCCATGGTTGTCTGTAAGAGATTGCCTTGTGCGATAAGACCGCCATTTGTACTTATTAATTTTTCTTTTTGTCCTATGTTTCATTTCTCTGGTGTACAATAAAGTATAAATAAATAAATAAATAAGACATTTAAGGATAACATTTATCATTTAAATAAAATCTTTGAAATTGAATTTTACATACATAAAATCAATCTATTATATAATCTACAATCTACAAATTGTATTAATTTATAACTAACCAAAAGAAAAAAATATAATAGACAAACTGGATCTCTGCATTTCAATCAAGAAAAACAAAATCCAGTTTGGCAGAACTTATTTGGTCTAATTTATTCAATACCCAGATAGAGCTTGCAGAATCTAGAATGCACTAAATGAACCTAACTTAGACGTAAATGAGCAGATTCTAGATATGTTGGTACTAGGAGAACATAAACTAGAACGTATTGCAGGTATAGGTATATTATTTTTACAACAGATTTTGAGAAAAAAATTGCCTAGTTAGTAAGACTTGTTTATTGTGGTCTAGACTTTGTGATAAAAAACAAAAACATAATAAGATGCGTCTGGCTATGCATAATAAAAGAAAATAAACAAAAGTCCGCGAGACAACATCCAAAAGTATTCATATACCAGGATATCATGAAAGGAAGGTAACATATCCACAAGTATAATCCGACCGATTACGGAAGTCTACTGTCACGTAGACAGTATACTTCCCCACGAGACGATGTTAACAAAGCGAGTTAACATACACCGATCACGTACGCGACGTCGAGATGTTTTCGATTTTAGTGACCTCGACACTCGATTCACCACGTTCGAAATAAAAGCAAAATAACACATCAAAACATAAACATTGCCTGAGAATGCAATTACGACACAATTAAAGTTGATATCCTTGAATATAATCGGTACGTGTTTCGTCACCTTAGGCAACGTTTTGTTTTCTTTCCATTGTTTATCTGCGCACTCACCGCTCAAATCCTCGATTGTGTTCAGTTTTCTTGTCGCCATCCTTCGAAACACCGACACAAATGTAGTTTATGAGTTTCTATTTAGTATTTATCACTTTCGAACAGTATTCGCGAATATTTTCTGCAAGATTCCGATGCAGAAAACAACTCGACACAAGGCTCTTTGTTTGTATTTTGCGTTGTTTTGATTTTCCGTTCTCCGCAGTGACAGAAGGCGTGAAATGTACTTGCACTCTGATAGGTCCAAGGTAGGAGAGATGGTTATAAATCTTGACCAATCACAGTTGTTTACGTAGGTTTTCAATGTCGTGATTGGTATAAACATGAGATATGTATTTAATGTGGACAGCATTAAAAAGAGGCCACGGTTTTATTTTTTCTTTTTAATAGTTTGTATTTTTTTAGTCGATTTTTTCAATAAAGTATAAATAGGCAATTTCTTTCATAGTGTCAGTGTGTATTTCATGATATGAATAATTATTATATTACGAGCTAACCATTTCATAATCGATTTTATCTATGTGTTAGAAAGCATTTCATTTTTCATGATAATTACTTTGAATACTGTTATTCAGAAATGTGCAGTAGGTGTTTAGTTCCTTTGCTAAGGTGAAAGAACTCTACGGTTTACGGTACCTGCAACTCATAGACAATACATTTTATAAACAGCTGGCATTCACCTCTATTGTCTATTCTTATAATTTGCAAATCGTTTCATGACGTGATATCAGGGAATACGGTATTTCTTGAATTAATAACATAAAATTGAAAACGATGAGTGCAAACAGCGTGGAAGATGATTTCTTTTTATCTGATAATCTTGAAGATGCAGATGTGCCCCGGTAAATAGTTTAATGTCGTTGTAAAACCCGTGTTATTTCTGTGCTTGGCTGACAGCTGATTTCTGGCGGCAAAGTCAAAAGGCGCCAATCTGGGGTAATGCATGCCGTGTTTAATTTACAATGTTTTCATGAAACATTCTAAGTTTATGCAATCAATCTACAGGAAAAGAGCCCGTGGTGAAAATTCGGCGCGGAAAAGTTGGAGTTTGATAGACAAAAAGACCAGTTACGAGGTAAGTTGACATCTATTCCCGCTCTTTTCATACTCTTTTTTGGTTAGGTTTTATATTTGTGATGTGAAATAATGGGATATTTATAGGATTTATTCACCTGAGCTTCTGTCTAAAGCACGTTAATGTCATAAGATCTATTTTTAATGTTAAAATTCGTGGTAAATTTGGTGATTACTCGTAAAGTCGGACGTGGCCGCTCCCACGAAAAAAAAACGCTGAAATCACGAAACAAGATTGAAATAGCTTTATAGCATAATTTTGCCACGTTTCTATTGTATGGTGGCATGTTATTATGTAGATAAATGTTATTCGATGCTTTTAAAAGCTGGTAAAAGTATTATGGTTAAGATAAACTTTCATTTTGATACAAAAGTTAATGTTGAATGGACTACAGAGCTATTTTATGCTTAATAATATCGTTGTATATTCCTTAGAACTCGGATCGTTTCTCAATAAACATAATTTTGGTCAAGTAATATACCGCAATGTATTGTACTAGTGGGATGTATACGAGTGAAACCAATAAATGCTGGATAAACACTGGCTTTATTAATATGGATACAAGGCTTATATAATACAGAGATTAGTACATAGAGTAATAATATAATAGGAGGTTCCTACACACTACACCTCCCCTCTATATGAAAAAAAAAAAAAATTAACGGTTACTTTTTTTTTTTTTTTCCATAATAAAACTTAAAACTAACGTGTAATATAATGACACACGTATGTAATAAATGTAATTAAATTGTCTAGTTATTATGTAATATATTTTTTGTTTATATTTTTTTTTTTTTTTTTTTTTTTTTACATTTTATAGGGTTTGGTGCGGTTTTTATGAACAATTTCCGCTTTACCGTTTTTTAATATCTTAACGTTACAATCTAAATCTTCAATAACCTCGTAAGGACCTAAATAAATGCTTTCTGTTTTGTCCCCCGAAGTGTTTCTTACAAGTACCAAACTATTCGTTTTATACGAAATGGGATTAATACTTTTATCATATTGTTCCTTCCGTTTCAATTTACTGTTGTATAAATTGTTCCTAGCATCCCTATGAGCTAATTGGAGCCTAAACTTTAGCTCCGAAGGGTAACAGTCGTGATTATATACAGGGTCAACGTCATCTTTACGAATATTACAAGGAACATTACATGTCTTACCAAAAACTAACTCAAATGGCGTGTATCTCGTTTCCGAATGTACCGCAGTGTTGTAGCAGAAACACCAAAATGGTAACCATTCGCTCCATTGGCTAAAGTTATTGTTGCAATTAATTCGTAAATACGCACCCATGTGTTTATGTGAGTTCTCCAGCGCCCCTAAACTCTCGTGGTGGTACGCCGTTGATGTTAGCTGTGTAATACCTAAAAGTTTACATACCTGATTCATAGTGCTGGATATGAACTCGGCTCCTCTGTCAGTTCCAATTTCCTTGGGTATGCCGTAACGAAGGATAAAGTTATTCACGAATGCCTTCGCTACGCTGACGGTATCCTTTCTATTGAGAGGGTACGCCTCGACAAATTTTGTTAATTCACACTGCAATGTTAGAATGTAGCTATAATTATTATCATCTCGTGGCAAGGGCCCTACTATATCCAAATAAACTTTTTCAAATGCATACTTTGCCGTACTAGTTACCATCATTGGTTGCTTAATATTGATAGAATATTTTTGCTTCTGGCATTTTTCGCACTTTTGAACAAATTCCTTTACATCGTATTCCATACTAGGCCAGAAATAGTACTTCTTTATGTGATTTACCATCCGCCTAATGCCCGCGTGGCCACTTGTGGGCAATAGGTGGAAATCATTCAAAATTACGCGTCTGTCATCTATATTATTTATTCTCTGAACACCCTTTACTATGCATATTTTCGGACCGTTCCATGCTTTCATTTTATTTACCTCATTAGCAATACTAGTCAAAAAGCCTACATTATTATCATTTTTTATTATGCATAATTCTGTAATATTCCACTTATTACATATAAAAACCAAATCTCTCATCATTTCGGCTCGCGTTAACGACGATTGAGTATTTGGTTTCAAATAAATTATAGATTTTGTAGGTATGTAAATAAAATGTTTAGATTTTTCTATCGCGAAATGCTTACTTGTTATTTTCTTTAAATCTGAATTTGTAATTAAAGATAATTCAGTAAAATTATTCGGCTTCTTAATAATTTCTACAACCCCAGGTTGATCAGGCCTTGAGTTAGTCGAAACATTAGCAGTCAAACAATTTGTACTCGTATTTTGGTTATTTATACCTTTCATGTTATTTTTCTGCGCTCTAGTCATAACAATAATTTTACTCATACTTTGTATAATAGGAGGTTCCTACACACTACAGTATAATAAATGTTGCATTACTAAGACATTGTTCAAGATCATTAAAATACATTCAAAACACAGATATAAGTAGGATTTTAAACGGTATTTTACGATTCTTGTGTGAGTGTGTACATGATTTTGATTTAAAAACAATTCCTGTTTTTAAGTTACAAGATTGAGAGAATAATATGAATCTTGGGTGTCAAAACTACATGACAACACCTTTTTATTTCTAGAATTTACATTTATTTTAAATGCAAAATTACCAATACAGAATCGGTGGAAGCCATAATTTAAAAGAAAAAGAATATGAATCTTTCTCTCTGTTAATTACTGGTGGTAGGTCTTTTATATGTAAGAGTCTGTCTGGCTGGGTTCCACCACAATGTATATTTCAATTTCCAAGCAGCAGTGTGCATGCACTGTTGTTTCGGTTTGAAGGACATTGTAGCCAGTGTAACTACTGGACATAATGAGACTTAACATCTTATGTCTTAGGATGAGGAGTGCAGTGGCATGCCACACAGTACTTTGTAACTCGAGGTGCTGGATGGTGTTGGTACTGTTTATGAGTGGTCGTAACGCTTTCCATCAGATGAACGGCTTGCTGGTCTCGTCATTCAATGTGATTAAAAAAACACAGTTTTCTAGAGCCTAAAACTTGTTTAGGATAGTTGTGCTGTAGATACTCTAATGGTGTTTCAAAATATATGTCTGGATGTTTAAAATAACTCAATTAACTTAACTTAACTTTGCACATAGTTACCCGATTTCTGGATCAACATTGTGTCATTTTATACACAGTATTTTTAACCTCAGAAGTATATAGTGAAATTTATATTCTTAGAAATCTGCTCATAAAGCCACTTTTATTCCTGAAGGAAAAGGCAAAGGTGCATCTAGTACATACATAGCATCGTGTGATGCTTTTCCCTTTTCAGAGGTGTATCACACCCACATTTCACCTGCTATGTAATATAGGGTGCAATAAGTGCATCCACTTTTCTCACCTAAATATGGTCATAGTACAGTTTTCTTCTTAAACATTCTTTAATGCCATCATGTCAAGAAACTTTTTATTTCTCGTAATTGACTACCAGCCTGTAATCAGCTACTCTGTGGTGATTATGATGTCCTGGTAGATGACATTCTACACAGAACAACCATAATATTAAGTTTAAATTAGACTAGTGTTGACTGCCTCGGTGGCGTAGTGGTATTGCGTACGCATTACGAGTACGTTTTGCGCGCTGAGGTCCTGGGTTCGAGTCCCGGGTCGAGCCAAAAAAAATTGTGACTGGGTTTTTCCATCTTAAAATTTACTCAGTCGCAGCTCGGAGTCAGGAAGTTGGCGGTGTGATACCCCCGTGCCTCGGAAAGCACGTAAAGCCGTTGGTCCTGCGCCTGATCTCTCTCCGGTCATGTCGGATTGCCGTCACACCGGACTATGAGAGTGAAGGAATAGCGAGTGCACCTGTGTATTGCACACACACTTGTGCACTATAATATCTCCTGCGTACCTGGCTGATCTCCGTTGAGATTGGCCGCCGTGGCCGAAACTGGCTAGGAGGATTTCATTCATTCATTCAAGTTTAAATTAGAAAGAAAATTTGCAGATGTTAAATTATTGAGTAAAGTAAACTGACTTCTGTAAATTTTTAAACTTACAAAACTTGCACCATGTACATAGAATTATTTAAAGATTGGTGCGTGTATCATTAAGTGTTATTGTCTCATAGGTTCTTCAGGAGATGGGTGTGAGTCTTCTGGAACCTGATGATAATGAGGGTGTTGATTCCGGCACCTCCGTTGGGATGGTGAGTTATTATTGGCTACTACACGTTTGTATAGTAAATAGTTAAAGTTAGGAGTGGAACAGTTTGCAGTCACGAAAGGCACACACCTCTTATACATATACTGTTCAACTGCTGAGCATGGACCTCCTCTACTGCGAGGGTATCGCCATATCGGGCTCAAATTCCAGACTCCGGGCTGATACTGAATAGAAAAACCCTATATCACTTTGCCCGACCCGGGGATCGAACCCGAGACCTCAGCTTTGCAGTCGTACTGTAATACAACTACGGCACCGAGACAGACTTCATACATCTTCGAAATTCTTATACAGAACTTATCAAATAACAAAGCAACAATAAAACTGTTGGAATCTGAGACCTATAATTTTTTGCTCCCGCCCAGCCTGCAGCCTCATGGCTAAGGCCGCCACTGGTTTTGTATCACAGATTTTAAAAAAGTGGTCCCTAAGCTTTTCCAAAGGGGATACATGATATATGAAAATAATCTATTTTACTAGCTAGGTCTCTTATATGTGAGTTGGATTTACTATAATGTCTCTTCCTGCAATCAAACAACAGTGTGCATGCACTGTTGTGTTTCAGTTTGAAGGACATTGTAGCCTAGTTACTGGGCATTATGAATCTCAACATCTAATGTCTTAGAGTGACTTGCAGTACTGTTAATTTTAAAATCTATACTAATACTAGCGGCCCCGACAGACGTTGTCCTGCCCTAAAAAGGTAACTAAAATGGTTATTAAAAAACAAGGGTTGATCCTAGAGGGGTGAAAATTTAGGGTTGTATGTATTTTTGTATGCTGTATCATAAAAAAATTAAAACAAAAAATTTTGTCTGAAAAATAAAAAAAAAATTTAGGGGTGGTCCACCCTTAACATTTGGGGGGATGAAAAATAGATGTTGGCCGATTCTCATAGATACCGGAGAAGCACAAAAAATTTCATCAAAATCGGTCAAGCCGTTTCGGAGGAGTATGGCAACGAAAACTGTGACACGAGAATTTTATATATATCTATACTAATATTATAAAGCTGAAGAGTTTGTTTGTTTGTTTGTTTGTTTGTTTGTTTGTTTGTTTGAACGCGCTAATCTCAGGAACTACTGGTGCGAATTGAAAAATTCTTTTTGTGTTGAATAGACCATTTA
This sequence comes from Lapara coniferarum, assembly GCA_949316025.1. Classification (NCBI taxonomy): domain Eukaryota; kingdom Metazoa; phylum Arthropoda; class Insecta; order Lepidoptera; family Sphingidae; genus Lapara; species Lapara coniferarum. The sequence continues at coordinate 28,512,004 of OX438929.1, forward strand.
TCGAGGAAGGCTATAGGCTATGTAACATCACGATGCAACTATTAGGAGCGAAGAAATAATGGAAAATGTGAAAAATGCGGGGAAAATTATTCATCCTTGAGGGCTTCCATTGCGTGCGCTGCGAAAACGGTTCAAGATACCAAAAATATATGTATGAAAGAATTATTCCTCTTGAAATGATCTAAAAAAAAGTCCGCGACAGTATGTGTCTATCTTTTAAAATTAACTCTCTAGAACCGTTTTTATGGTAATCAAATTTGGTCGAAATTAATGCATTATTTGTTAAGAGTTGTATCAACGTCATAATATTAATCTTTATACAAATAAATGTGTTGGATAGAGTGATTCAACGGGAAGGTTTTTATGTATGTACTTTTAGCCCGGAAAAACTTATTAACGCGGGCGAAGCCGTGGGCAAAAGCTAGTAGATTATAAAGCTAAAGAGTTTGTTTGTTTGAACGCGCTAATCTCAGGAACTACTGGTTCAAATTGAAAAATTCTTTTTGTGTTGAATAGACCATTTATCGAGGAAGGCTTTAAGCTATATAGCATATTAGGAGCGAAGAAATAATGGAAAATGTGAAAAAAAAACGGGAAAAATTATTCATCCTTGAGGCCATTGCGTGCGCTGCGAAAACGGTTCAAGATACCAAAAATATATGTATGAAAGAATTATTCCTCTTGAAAAGATCTAAAAAAATGTCCGCGACAGTATATGTCTATCTTTTAAGATTAACTCACTAGAACCGTTTTTATGGTAATCAAATTTGGTCGAAATTAATGCATTATTTGTTAAGAGTTGTATCAACGTCATAGTCATAGAGTGATTCAACGGGAAGGTTTTTGTGTACTTTTAGCCCGGAAAACTTATTAACGCGGGCGAAGCCGTGGTCAAAAGCTAGTCTATACTAATATTATAAAGCTGAAGAGTTTGCTTGTTTGTTTGAACGCGCTAATCTCAGGAACTACTGAACCGATTTTGAAAATTCTTTCACTAATAGGAAGCTACATAACTCCTGAGTGCTATAGGTTACTTTTTATCCCGGAAAAACTTTTTCACGCGGGCGGAGCCGCGAGCAATACTAGTTCTGAATAATGTGCTGTAGTTTTTACATTTTACTTTCATTTCCTTTGAATCTGGTGGTATCTATATGTTATATCCGTCTGATTAGCATCCATTGTACACAAGTTAAAACCTTCCCTAGGGCCAAGTAGACCAGTCGCGTTCTGGGATCAGTCTGTGTATATGCGGTTCAAATGGGCATAATTATATCGACTGCCGAGGATAACCATCGTCAATTGACACTCTGGACCCCATTCTCACCATATGGTGCTGTGTGGTTACTCGTCGTGCCTGTATAAAAAAAAATCTGTTCTACTAGCATAATATTTATTTATTTATTGATTCGGAAGTCCTACAGGTTACATAATAACAAAAATTAGAAAGTATATTATAATACAGTTACCCAATTAAAGGCCTTAAGTTATAACAATATAATATTTAAAATTAATAAAATTTAAATGCTATCTAAGTCTTACTCGTAAACAGCAGCTAAATTCATTGTATGTAACACACACACACATACACACACACACACGCCTTTTATTATATACTGTATTATATACTGTATTATATACTGCCCACTGCTGAGCATGGCCCTTCTCCACTACTGAGAGGGTTTTAGGCCTTAGTCTACCACGCGCCTAGTGCGGATTGGCAGACTTCACATACCCTCGAAATTCTTATGGAGAATTCTCAGGCATGTAGGTTTCTTCACGATGTTTTCCTTGACCGTTAAAGCGAGCGAAAATTGATAAACAATACACGCGTAACTTCGAAAAGTCAGAGGTGTGTGCCTTGGGTTTTGAACCTCCGGACATTGTCTCGGCAGACCGTTCCATTCTCAACCAGGCATACTTAAATAAATACTTTTTTCTAATGTAAATTACCGTATTTACGACCCAAATAGTGGAGAATAAATTCTTTCTTTCATTGCTTATTTCCATATGAAGAACAAAGTAACATTAAACTAATCTTAATTTTAGCATCACCACAGGCTGACCGTGAAACGTAAGAGAGATATAGAGAATGTGAACCCGAATATAAACACGGCGCCGTCGCCCCGGGGCAAGTGCAGCCCTCGCAGTCCGAGGAGCAAGCCCAGCCCCGGCCCCTCCAGGGTCAAGAGCCCCAGGAGTTGTGATAAATGTAAGTACACATGCACACACTCACGCCTATCCCTGAAGGGGTAAACAGAGGCGCAACTAGTACACTCACTTTTCGCCGTGCGTATTGGGGGCCGTTGATGGGGGCGATCCCAAATTCCAAAACCCAATATCACTGCCCGACCCGGGGATCGAACCCGAGACCTCAGCATTACAGTCGTGTGTTATAACAACGCCACCGAGGCAGTCCTCATAAATGTAAGTAAAGGGGGGTTATTCCATCTACGAGGGTATATCCGTCTGTTTGCTATTACGGGCGTTCTTATCGAAGAGTGGCTTTGTTAGCCGTATAAGATAATAGTGTCAAAAGTATCCTGCCTCGGTGGCGTAGTTGTATCGCGTACGCGTTAGAGTACGATTTGCGTCGAGGTCCTGGGTTCGAATCCCGGGTCGGGCCAAAAACACTGTGACTGGGTTTTTCCATCTTAAAAATTACTCAGTCATAGCTAGAAGTCAGGAAGTTGTTGGTGTGATACCCCCCCCCCCCCTGCATCGGAGCACGTAAAATCGTTGGTCCTGCGCCTATGAGACCGGACTATGAGAGTGAAGGAATAGCGAGTGCACTTGTGTATTGCACACACACTTGTGCACTATAATATCTCCTGCGTTGGCTGATCTCCGTTGAGATTGGCCGCCCTGGCCGAAACTGGCTTGGAGGATTACAGTGTCAAAAAAACCCTTTTATACTAAATGGCTATCAAAGCTGTCTTTCGATTAGATCGCCCGTGATTGCAAAAGACGGATATGCCCCCGTGGACGGAATAGGGCCCCCGACTTTAGATAGCTAACGGACAATGCCCCAATGAAGTTATTTACCTTGCCAGATGATTTCCTAGGGCGGTATTAATAAATCAATCTCAAGGTTGAGTTACATCTCAAGTAGACATAATGTATAAAGAGTTCAATACATTATGTCTACTTGAGATGTAACTCGAACTTGAGATTGCTTTATTAATACTGCCCCTAGATTGTTTGTCTCAAAACTCGCAGTTGCATTCAGTTTTCTTTAAAACATTAGTACTATTCCTAGTCTTTCCATCTCTACATGTAAAAAAGCAGTAAAACTCGGTGTGTCTTACATTTTAATAGAAATAATAAAAGTAAGGGGACAAGTAAAGAAGAGTAATAGTACTAAAATCACCAATTAAAATTTTTCTTTTCTGTTTATTTGTTAGGGCACATTTCCGAAACTAGTCCTACTAATATAAATGCGAAAGTTTGTAAGAATGGATGTTTGTTCCTCTTTCACGTAAAAACTTCTGAACAGATTTCGATGAACTTTGGCACACGGGTAGATTATCTCCTGGATTAACACATAGGCTACTTTTTATCCCGGGAAAATATAAAGCGGGACTTTTATCCCGGAAAAACTCATTCAAAACCTAGTACATAATATTCGTCTTTTACTGACTCCACTGCTCTTCATGCCCCTCATGGTAGGTGGAGAAGCTCCATATAGTGCCAACTGACATATCACCCTTCCAGATAAATCCGCCCTATCAGAGCACCAGCTGGATATGACGATCATGGGGGGCGAAGGCCTGGTGGATGAGGAGACGCCGCTGGGTCGATGCGTGAGCGCCGCCTACCTCCCCACACGCGGAGCACCCGCCGAGGCACTGAGGACGCCGCAGCGTGAGTACAACTCCACTTTGAGTACAACCCATTTTGTTTTTATATTTTTAAGCTATTGCATAGCTTCTATCGCGGGCCTTGAGCGTGGAGACCGAATCCAGAAATTCCGTAACGAAAAAACCTATCACCCTTCACTCTGACCGACACAGCGGTGATATTTTATTTTCAACTCTATCACAACCATGTAGAGTGTAAAATTCCATAAGTAAATTTAATATCGCAGTCTTGTAAGAATACAATATGTAAGAGGATATGAGCTGAATGTTAAACGATAAAAGGTTGCAATTACCGTGTATTTAAAAATTGTTCCAGTCAGTGAAACGTATCGAAATGTCAAACGTAATTCTAAGTTTGAATTTTTAAAAAGTTTTTATTTTATATCTGTTCAAAGAGGTTATAAATATTAGAATTGCCTGCTTAGAGTTTCGGTGTTAGGGCACGAGTGAAATTTGGACAATAGAAAAAAAATAAAATAAATAAATAATTATAATTACATAAGTTGATAAAAAATGCTATGCAATAGCTTTACCGCGGCAGTCTCCGAGTGCCACACGTCTTTTTATTTTTATGGGAACATTGAAAAATAAACAGTCGAAAGCAGGACTCGAACCCGCGACCTCCAGCGTACTGTGCCGGTGCTCTGCCAATTGAGCTATTTCGACCCTACTCACGGCTGTCCAATTTCAAAATCCCTATTTGATCTCTTAAAGGAGATGACCAGCGACATCTGTTAGCAATTATTATTACAATTACTAACTCAACGTTACTCATTTACAGGCGTAAATTCACTGAAAAATTAAAATTAAATTCACCCATTTTTTTATGGCATTGAATGACGAGACGAGCATGTTTGCCTGATGGTAAGCGATACGACCACCCACAAACAGTAGCAACACCATCCAGCACCTTGAGTTACAAAGTACTGTGTGGCATTCCACTGCGCTCGTCATCCTGAGACATAACATGTTAGTCTCATTATGTCCTGTAGTTACACTGGCTACAATGCCCTTCAAACCGAAACAGCAGTGCATACACACTGCTGCTTGGCGTTAGAAATAGACATTGCAGTGATACCCACCCAGACGGACTCTTACATATGAGAGACCTACCACCAGTAAAAAGCACTTCTTTGTGTTAAAGAGGGACCTGATGAAGCAACTAGTAATATAGCGCCTGGTGGAAGGACGTTTGATAGGGGGCGAGCCTATCGCCATATCGAATACAAATTCCAGACTCCGGGCTGATACCGATGAGAAAAACCCAATATCACTTTGCCTGACCCAGGAATCGGACCCGAGACCTCGAGAATTGCAGTCGTATCGTAATACAACTATGCCACCGAGGCAGTCAAAAATCTATACTAGTTTCAAAAATACATTTAGTAAATAATAAAAACTTGAGAGGTGTCAAGAGACACCCGGATGGAACAAAGTTGTTTTCGATTAATTAGTGAAGATATTGTAATAAAATTTTATTTCTTTTAAGTTATAATAATAATTGTATATTTCATTAAAACGTTACCACATCAATGAAAACATTTACTTCTACCTACACAATAGATATGTCATTGAATCACGATCATCACCTAAGCAAGCATTGACATTAAAATTAACATACAACTAACGAAAAAAAAACTACTCTAAAAAGCATTTCAAGAAGTTTATAATATATCTACTAAAATTCTTGAAAGCATTTAAATAAAAAAAGACAATTTAAATCTTAGAGTAAGTATAACTACGTATACATACTCTAAGATTTAAATTGTCTTTTTTATTTAAATTTCGAATGTCACTTTTACGGCCAGTTCTTTATTGTTACTGGCTGGTTTCACAGGGCAAGTATAAAAGTGTCGTGACAACTTTTCGTAAGAATTTTTTTCCGTCTAGCTCCCTTTCACAACGCGCGATAAGGAACTTCGTTCCAATAAAATAACTACAATTTAAAAATTAACAATACCCATTTCACAGCCCTAGGTGTTGAAGAAGAACTAATCCTAAGCAGAAGACACAAGCCGGAGCCCTCAGGGGTGGACTCCTTCGACATCCTGTCCGAGGAGATGATGCTTAGTATCTTCAGGTGGCTGCCGAAACGGACCCTGGCGCATTGCATGACTGTATGCAAGAGGTTTGTCGACCATCTTAGAGTTATGTTAGCCTGGTATTTTTGACAAGAAGTTTGGAGATAATTGATGATCAGCATCAGAAGACATAGCCCGGAGCCATTCAGGAATGTGGCTGTTGAAACCTACGTACCCTGGCCCACTGTCATGACCACATCTAAAGGCGGCTGTACACATTTGGCCAAGGTATTGGGCCAAAATAGTGAATTGCAAATGTCCCTGTTTATACATTGGTGTATTGACCATTCTGCATTTGCGGAGCACGCCAAGATCCTTTGATGTGCGCACGAAAAACCGACAACATTCTCTTGGCCGGCCAATGTTGGCGCCAACTACCAACATACCGCCAAGTAAGTTTCTACACGTTGGCCCAACATGCTGGCCCAATGTGTACCGCCGCCTAAGAGTTTTGACCACCTTCCAATTATGATAACATGGTACTTTAGCTTCATACCATGCAGAAGACGACTCTGCATCTTTCAGTTCTTTGACATTATATGACCATTCAGTAAAAGGTTAGTTGACCACCTTCGATTCATGGTAGCCTAGTACTTATAGCGCATTTATATGATGCTCAGCATCTTTGGGTGGCTGCAGGAAAGGATCCTGACGCAATTAACATGTATGCAGTATGCATTAGGTTAATTAACTACCTTAGAGTTATGCTAGCCTGGTACTTTTAATGAAAAAATGAACCAAAATGGACCTAAGCGCATTTGTATGATAACTGTTTGTTTAACGTGAAAAATAAATAAAAACAAACGTGAAAGTTTGTAAGATTGTATGGATGTTTGTTACTCTTTCACGCAAAAACTACTGAACGGATTTCGATGAAATTTGGCACACAGGTAGATCATGCCTTGATTAACACATAGGCCACTTTTATCCCGGGAAAATATAGGCCGGGAATTGTATCCCGGACTTTTTAATTACACCGTTGGAGCCGTAACGACCAAACCAACGAATCTATTTCAATGAAATTTACTAAGGGATAGTTTGAGACCCTGGGAAGGACCTAGGCTATTTATCCCGGGAAAATATAAACCGGGACTTTGATACCAGAAATTCTTTTTAACGCGGGCGGAGCGGCGGGCAAAAGCTTGTTTCGAATAAAATTCGTATTAATATGAACATACCTATGCTATGTATGTACTATTAAAAAACACAATGGACCAATCAGGGGGCTTAGGATGTGAAAAAAACACGATGCGTCTCCACTCGTTATATTGTGATTGGTTGAGAGACTGACCTATCGGTCTCTCGATCAATCACAAACATCAAAATACCGATACGTCATTCTCTCAACCAATCACAATAAACCGAAGCGGAGACGCATCGTGTATTTTTATTCACATCCTAATCCCGCAGAATAGTTTGTATGACATGCTCATGATAACAATATATTGATTGGATTGTTAGAAATTATTGGAAATATTTATACGAATTGGCCTCTAGTTATGCACCCTGGCCTTTTCTTAACTAACTTTTGATTCCAGGTGGTATAGAGTGGCATGCGACGAGACATTATGGCAGCGGTTAGATTTAGGCAACAAAACTCTATCCAAAGACGCTTTAGGCAGGATACTGGCGCGAAAACCTGTCATAGTACGACTGGCGAGCACTGAGGTAAGATTTTATACTGGTAGTAGGTCTCTCATATGTAAGAGTCCGTCTGGGTACCACCGCTATGTATATTTCTACCGCCAGCAGTGTGCATGCACTGTTGTGAGGTTTGAAGGGCATTGTAGCCAGTGTAACTGGACATAATGAGACTTAACATCTTATGTCTCAAGATGAGTGCAGTGTAATGCCACACAGTACTTTGTAACTCAAGGTGCTGGATGGTGTTGCTACTGTTTATGGGTGGTCGTATCGCTTACCATCAGGCGAACGGCATGCTCGTCTCGTCATTCTATGCAATGAAAAATACACGTATACTAGTTTGGAGACAAGTGGAGCACTCAAATGTTGGTACTGGAATAATATTTATTGTTCAAGACATCGTATATATATGTAATACATGTAGTTAAAGCTAGGTGTATCCTACACCACACGTCCTCCTCTATTTAATAAAAATAAAAATTGCCTAGTATAATAGTATATTCGTCCTGGCGCTGATAGGGCAGTTTCCTATATTTGATTTTGTATATTATTTTAGATGTAACAGAAAATAATAGGAAAAAGAAATTCTTCTGTGAACTCAGCACCAAAATCGATTGAAAAATAAAACAGTTATAGAATTTTGAAATATTCTTGTGAGCAAAAGTTGGGGCGTGGCGGGGATATCGCGCTATCTCTTTCGCGCGCACGCAGCATTATGGCCGACGGCGCTTGGTGAAGTCACAGCCTAGTATTGCTGTTATTTAACTGCTACCCCTTATACCAAATTTCAAAGCTTTATAACTTATTTTTATAAAGTCAACCAAAAAAGACGACGCTTGTAAACATCTGCTGTCATCCATACTAATGTTTATAATCTTATTCATAAATAATTTATAAACCGTTTATATTTTATTTCCTTCAAACTGTGTCGTTGTTGTATTACGGTACGACTGCAATGTCAAGGTCTCGGGTTCGATCCCCGGGTCGGGCAAAGTGATACTGGGTTTTTCTACTCTGTATCATCTCGGAGTCTGATGGCGATAGGCTCGCCCCCTGTCACATCATGGGACGGAATAACGGCGAAAAGTGGGTGCACTAGTTGTGCCTCTACTTTCCCCTTCTGGTGTTGTACTTACTTACTACTCCATTTACTTGTAATTAAATACAATAATTAATAACTTCAAGGTGGGCGAATGGCGGCCGACCACCCCGGCTGAGCCGTCTCGCATCCAGTTCCTGGACCTCAGCATGGCGACGCTGGACCTCACGACCCTCGACCACCTGCTGGAGCGGTGTCCTGGGCTCAAGAAACTCAGTCTCGAGAGCGTTCAGCTTCGGGATTCCAGTTGTCGACTTATAGGTGAGGATATTGTCCAACAGGTAACCAAGTGTACACTCAGCATAAATATCTGTACAAAATCAAAATTTCATATCGCCTATATACGTTTTTTTTTTTTCGAATGACGAGACGAGTATGCCGTTCGCCTGATGGTAAGCGATACGACCACCCATAAACAGTAGCAACACCATCCAGCACCTTGAGTTACAAAGTACTGTGTGGCATTACACTACGCTCGTCATCCTGAGACATAAGATGTTAAGTCTCATTATGACCAGTATTTACACTGGCCAAGTTAAACTTAACTTAAATTTAACTTAAGCGTTAAGTTAAACTGAAAAAAAAATTCTTCGTATGAAGTAAAATAATCTCTATTATTTTATTTTTGCCTGCCTCGGTGGCGTAGTTGTATTACATTATGACTGCAAAGCTGAGGTCTCGGGTTCGATCCCCGGGTCGGGCAAAGTGATATTGAGTTTTTCTATTCAGTATCAGCCCGGAGTCTGGAATTTGTGCCCGATATGGCTATAGGCTCGCCCCCTATCACATCATGGGACGGAATAACGGCGAAAAGTGGGTGCACTAGTTGCGCCTCTGCCTACCCCTTCGGGGATAACAGGCGTGAGTGTATTATGCTCCATACCATCATACCAGCCCTGTATTATATACTGTCCCACTGCTGAGCACGGGCCCTCTACTAAGAGGGTTCAGGCCTTAGTCCACCACGCTGGCCTAGTGCGGGCAGACTTCACACACCTTCGAAATTTAGAGATTTTTTTATGCAAGTGTAATAAAACTCACATTCCAGCGTTATAAGACAATCACTTTATTTGTAGTAGGTACTTACACTTTGCTTCCAATTTACACAAACACTATACACTTCTTGATCCCAAGGCACGTCTGACTTCAACCGTCGCTCCGACTAGAATGTCCGTCCCGTCCATCATATTCTTAGAATTCAACAAACGTCAAATCATGTCATCCCTACCATTCCATCCGCTCCTTCCGTTCAAACTTATTCAATGTTGTTTCCGTTAGTCTTAAACTTCGATAAAGAATTGCTACAATACTATATTTATGCCTTATAATTCTGATTTTATTATTTGAATAATTACCAAATATTTTAACCTAACACAGGTTTCCTCACGATGTTTTCCTTCACTTATAAAGCGAGCGATAATTCACAAATACACACATAACTTTGGAAAAGTCAGAGGTCTGTGCCCTACGGTTTTGAACCTGCAGACATTTGTCTCGGCAGTCCGTTCCACTCCCAACAAGGCTATCGCGACTGCTCAACCCCATGTAAATAACGAGTTTACTGCCTATAACAGAAACAAATCTCAGATCTATACACACACACCCTCGTCTTTTATCCCAGAAGGGGTAGGTAGGGTCGCAACTAGTGCACTGTTCGTCTTGCATATTCCGTCCCATGACGTAATAGGATAGGGGGGTCGTCATATCGGGCACAAATTCCAGACCGGACTGATACTGAGTATAAAAACCAAATATCACTTTGCCTGACTTGGGAATCGAACCCGAGACACACAGCTGTACAACTACACCGTTGAGTCAAATGAACAGTGTAAAATCTATCATATCTCAATAATGTATTATCATTTCAGGAAAATGCACAAATTTAGAAACGTTAAACCTGACGATGGCGCAAGGAGTTACCGCGGAAGGGGTGGCAGAGTTGTTGAAAGGATGCGTCAAGTGAGTACTGTGGGGCTAGGATGTGACAAAAAACACAATGCGTCTCCGCTTCGTTGTATTGTGATTGGTTGAGAGACTGACGTATCGGTCTCTCGATAAATCACAAACATCAAAATACCGATACGTCAGTCTCTCAACCAATCACGATAAAACGAAGCGGAGAAGCACCATGTTTTTTTTTCACATCCTAGCCCCACTGTCCTACTATTATAAACTACTGGATATAATGAGACTTAACATCTTATGTCTCAGGATGACGAGCGCAGTGTAATGCCACACAGTACTTTGTAACTCAAGGTGCTGGATGGTGTTGCTACTGTTTATGGGTGGTCGTATCGCTTACCATCAGGCGAACGGCATGCTCGTCTCGTCATTCCATGTCATAAAAAAAACTAGCTTTTGCGCGCGACTTCGCCCGCGTAAGAGTTTTTCCGTGATAAAACAAGTTAGATATGAATGGAGGAGTCTAAAAATATATTTTTAATGTATCTAAGTTCCATATTTTGCTTCTTTAATATCCATAAAGTTTGAGCCTGGTTAGATTTTGAGGCGCAGCACCCATACAAAAAGCAGACGTCTCATTTCATAGAAATCCGTTGAGCAGTTTTTGAGTTTTGAAACTTTATATTTGTTGTTGCTGCCTGAAAATTTATTTTGATACTTAAAAGCTATTTTGCTTTGTTGTACGACCAAAAACAACTGATAGATAAGACCATATTTTTTTTTTTTTTTTTTTTTGTCTTCCACATTACTGCAATCTGTCTCCTTGTGTGGGACATTCAGCAGTATGTTGGTTGGTGCTATCGGTGACGCGCTCGGTATGTGGCCTGTGTCACATCCTCATTGTTAAAACAGTACCTAGCTGTGTTTACTGTGATTGTATTAAATCTTGAGGTATTTTACGCTTTAATCGTCGCGCTTTGTTGTGATTTGCCATGAGTGGCCGGGCCAAAGTATTTGGGTGTCGTTGGATGCGCTCTTTATAGTTTCTGGTATGGCGTGCAATTTCCTGTTTTACAGTGGGTAGGCGTAGATCACGGTGTAATAATTCGTTGGGTACGAACCAGGGGGCATTGGTAATCATGCGGAGTGTTTTATTTTGAAATCTTTGTATGATTTCAATGTTTGAATGGGATGCAGTACCCCACAGTTGGATACCATACGTCCAGACGGGTTTCAGAATTGCCTTATACAGAAGTATTTTGTTTTCGAGGGACAGTTGAGACTTTCGCCCAATGAGCCAGTAAAGCTTTCGCGTTTGGATACCAAGTTGCTTTCTCTTAGTGAAAATATGTTTTTGCCAGGTAAGTCTTTTGTCCAAGTGCAATCCAAGGTATCTCACATGATCTGCCTGTGGGACTGCAATGTTGTTAAGTGTGACTGGAGGACAAGAGTCTCTTCTTAAGGTGAATGTTACGTTGACTGATTTTGTTTCATTTGCTTTTATCCGCCACTTTTTGAGCCAGTGAGATATGTCGTTTAGCCCTTTTTGGAGTATTTGTGAGGCTATTTTTGGGTCGCTATGTGTAGCTAGAATAGCGGTATCGTCAGCAAAGGTTCCAGTAGTTAAGGATTCAGATGTCGGCAGATCCGCAGTGAAGAGTAAGTAGAGTATGGGACCCAGTACGCTGCCCTGCGGAACTCCTGCTTTTATAGGGCAGAGATCAGACAGTGCTTCCCCTTGTTGTACTATGAAATGGCGCTGCTGGAGAAATGATTTTAGTATGCCATAAAGGTGATCTGGAAGCCCATTTTTCAATTTGAATAACAGTCCTTCATGCCACACACGGTCAAACGCTTGAGATATGTCCAGGAATGCACTAGTGCAGTAAGATTTACCTTCGAATGATTCCATGATATGTTTTGTTAGTCTGTGCACTTGGTCGATAGTGGCATGCTTACTGCGAAACCCAAACTGGTGGTCAGGAATTAGTTTCTTCTCTTTGAGAATAGGCAAGATTCGTTGTAGCAGCAGAGATTCGTATATTTTGGATGGAATAGGTAACAGACTTATGGGCCTATACGATTTTGCTTCCTCAGGTTGTTTCTCAGGCTTCAATAGCATTACAATTTGGGCGACCTTCCACTCCAGGGGAAAGAACTGCAGTCTGGTCATTGCATTAAATAGTGACGTAAGGAAAGTTATGCCCGATTCAGGTAGTTCTTGTAATATTCGGTTTGTAATAAGGTCGTATCCTGGGGCCTTTTTTGGGTCCGCTTTTTTTATAATTCGGGCAACTTCTGTTTTTGTAAATTTCAGAGTCATTTCCTGTATATTTTTTGGCCTATCTAAGTGTTTAGTAATTTCTGCTGCATCTTCTGGTGAGCCATCATATGGATGAGGAGTAAAGACGTTCGAAAGATGCTCTGAGAAGGTTTCGGCTTTCTCTTGGTCTGTCCGTGCCCATGTACCATCAGATTTTCTTATAGGAGGGGAGACATTAACTGGCCGTTTTAATCTTCTGGTGGCTTTCCATAAAGAATAATCCGTGGAAGCAGTAGCATCCAGGCCGGTGAGGTAATTATGAAATCCGTCATTACGATCTTTCTCTAGAGTGCGTTTTAGCTGTTTGTTGGCATGATTGAGATGTTTTTTCGCTACAGGGTCTCTGGTTGTTTGCCAGCGTTTCCGTATTCTCCTTTTTTTCATTATTTTATCGAATATGGGTTTCGCTACGTAGTTGTCCAGATTTCTAGATTTTAGTGGAGGTGTCGATGACCAAGCTGCATCTTGCACACTCTTGTTGAAATATAGCACCGCTTCTGTTAATTCGTCTTTCGATTTTAGACTAACTGATTCTTGGAATGCTTTGTCTGTGAGCTCACGAAATAGGGACCAGTTAGTTCTTTTGTTATGCAGAACGCATTTTCTGGCGCATTCTTGGGCAGTAGTGTGTAGTGCTACGATGATTGGAGAGTGGTCTGAGGATAGGTCCCAGCAACTCTGGCATGATATGATGTTCTTTGCGATTCCTTTGCTGACACAAAAATCTATAATATCTGGGATTTTCCTTTTGTCTGTTGGCCAGTAGGTCGGTTGGCCAGGCGATACCACGTTCATATTTCCTTTTTGTATGCTTTTAAGGAGTTCTCGTCCTCTGGGTAGGACAAGCCTGGAACCCCAAAACGAATGCTTGGCATTAAAATCGCCTCCTGCAATAAACCTGCCTCCAAGTGATTGAAAGAAGTTACTGAACTCCGTTTCCTTGATAATAAATCTAGGTGGACAATAGAGGGCCGATATTGTAATGTCACTAATCCAGTCTGTTATCACGACGTTTGTTGCCTGTATGTAGTTTTTGCAGTAATGTGGTAGTACATGGTGCTTGATGTTTGACCTGATAAGAACGGCCGATCCTCCATGTGCTTTGTTGTCTGGATGGTTAGTATGGTACATGTTGTATCCTGGTAGTCTAAAGTGGCTTTTGGATGTGAAGTGGGTTTCTGAGATTAGTAAGATATCTATGTGATGTATTTTAACGAATATTTTTAACTCTTCCGAGTGGTTTGACAAGCCATTAGCATTCCATACACACAGTTTTAGAGCTGTGAATGTGATGGCATTTTTGAAATTAAATCGGTTAGAGTTTGGGTCATGATTAACATTTGGTTCATCAGGGCAGCAAGTGTTTCCATAATGGTTTTGAGTTCATTAGTTTTTTGGTTTTCGTCCTTTTTATTAATTGTTTGTGTCATAGGTTGTTCTGGGACTCCTTTTGTGGTTTGAGCATACGATTTTCCATTATTTGTTAGTTTGTTTGTAAGTTCATGATCCTTTCTAGTGTATCCAGGGTCTTTTCTGACTTTGGTGATTGGAGGAGGATATCGGACTTTCAACAGCTCCTTATAGACTGTGCAGCCTTTGTAGTTAGCTGGGTGGTTTCCCTCGCAAAGGACACATTTAACCTCTTTTGATCTGTCTTTCCGTGAGCAAGCTGAAGTGTGATGCGAGCCTGCGCATTTTACGCATCTGGGCTTTCTATTGCAGAACTTTTGTGTGTGGTTGTAATCTTGGCAATTAGTACATTGAGGGATTACTCGCCTTGGTCTGGGTGCTTCAAATGATATGCGACAGTGTAGTAGATATCTAACGCTATATATGTCTTTATTATTTTCACGAGGCTCTAGTTCGATGTTCCACATTGATAACGCCTGTTTTGTTCTTGAGTTTTGGATGTTCCAGACATTTATTACTTTGTGATGAAGCTCCTCAATAGCTATTTTTATATCCTCTTTGTCTGTAGATGGGTGTAGATTTTTTAGTACAACTCTAAAACTGCGGTCTTGTTTTGGCTGGTAACTATAAAATTCTGTATCTTTAGCCTTTAGTTCTTTATAAATGATGGAGTATGATTCGGCTGATTTCGATTGTATTTTAACTCTGTCGCCTCGTAATACCTTGATTTCATATTCTCCTTTTACTACATCTTCTAATAGTTTCAGTAAGGGTTGTATATTCTTGACTCCATCGATAAATAGTGGAGGGGGTCTTGAGGGCTTTGTTGTCTGTGATTCAGATTTGTCTGTTTGCTCTGTGTCGTCGAGCTCTTTGAAACTATTGGATGTTGGTACTGCTGGTGTTGCAAGCCAGTAATTTAATTTTGCCTGTTTTTGGTTGCGCATTACTACTTCTGGACTGGATCTTTGCCTTTTGCCGTAATGCACTTCTGTGAACAGCTGTTCTTCAGATTCTTCAGCTGTTTTATCCGCCAGTCCAATGTTCCCTTGATTAGTTGTTCCACTAAAGGAGCTTGATCTTGGGCGATGTATGAACATTCCTTTATGGAAAAGTTGTTGGGTCATAGTTTTTGGGTTACTCTTATCTAATTTTTGTTCATTTTCAGGGTTATTGCTCATTCTGTTTTTGTTCCCACGAGTTAGGACGATGTTTGGTCGCAACTGGGGTGACGCCTATTCCCAGAAGAAGGCTATATAAAACGACGTTTGCCTGTTGCGTCGAGTTTGGTCGCTAGTGGCTGGTGCCGCCTTCCAGCCAAGGAGTCCTTTAGGCACGTACCGCACCGTAGGATTAGGAGATTTTTTACAGAGGTTGCATTCCTCGCAGTCCAAGTGGCGAAGCTCGGACCCCCGTTCCTATGAGACATGACCATAGGGTTACGGTCTGGGGCAGCCTTTTCAGGCTACACGCTGGTTTTTGTTTCAGGGTTGTCTCCCCTAGCTGTTGATTAGGTTATAGCGCCTAAGACTCGCTTTCGCCCAACATACTTTGCTACTGCAGTCCAGGGGTAGATGGAATGTGCGGGGCCCTTTTAGACTGTAGCATTGCCCAGGAGGGACGACTCACAGATGTGAGCCCACCCCCAGCCCGCGGCGGCAGTCTGGAGGCAGCGTGGACGTGTATGTTGAACTTGTTGGTGCACATGCGAACCCAACTCCGCACACTTGGGTGTATGTTTTGGCTCTTTCTCAGCACTTTGTAGGTGAGTGCCTTACAGCAAGACAAGCACCACTGAGGCTCCAACACCAACCCCCCCCCTAAGATAAGAATAAGACCATATAAAGTCATTTTCTAAGATGTGATCATTTATCGCCATTCTACGTTCCAGCCTCCAATCCCTGAACATATCCTGGTGCAACCTGAACGAGGACTCGCTGGAGGTGATGGCGACCATGCTGCCGCAGAGGCTACAGCGGCTGAACGTCAGCGGAGCCAGGATCATGAGCGATGAGAGTGAGTAACAAATAGACTCAAACTTCAACTTCTGTATTTGTTTTAGACTGCCTCGGTGGCGTAGTTGTATTGTGGTACGACTGCAATGCTGAGGTCTCGGGCTCGATCCCCGGGTCGGGCAAAGTGATGTTAAGTTTTCTATTCAGTATCAGTCCGAAGTCTGGAATTTGTGCCCGATATGGCGATAGGCTCGCCCCGTATCACATCATAGGATGGAATAACGGCGAAAAGTGGGTGCACTAGGTGCGCCTCTGCCTACCCCTTCGGGGATTAACGGCGTGAATATGTGTGTGTATTTTTTTATTCCTATAGAACGTAATAGCTCGATATGGCGATAGGCCTATCACATCATGGGACGGGATATACACTGTGGAAAGTGGGTACTTGTGCCTACCCCTTCGGGGACATAGGGTGTGAGTGTATGTGTGTATAAGGGACCTAACGTAGCCAAATTTGGGCATTATAACATATAAACAGGAATTCATTTAAATACAGAGATATTTGAATGAATTCATGTTTCAAATATTGCAATATGCCAGAATGGGCACGTAGTCAGGCCTCTGTCACTTAATGTACTTTTTTTTTTATTTACTTGCTATGTATGTAAAGGAGATATTCGCTTTTTGTATGGGTGCTGGACCTCAAAATTTAAACAGGCTCAAACTTTAGGGATATTAAAGGGGTAATATATGGAACTTTGATCCATTTTAAAAATATTTTTAGACGCCTCCATGTATAACTAATTTTCTAAAAACATTCACATTAAATGTAGTTTTTAGCGAAATCAAATTGCACATATTTTCTAAATCAGAGGTCATTAAAATTAAACTATTGTAAAAGGATAGTTTTTAGTTCCATCCAAATATATATAACGTGTCTTAGAATTTCAGGCCCGTTTTTGGACATATCCTTTCTGTTTGGAGAAATGTCGATGATCTTAGTGCTAACCGGACCCCCCCTTCCCCCCAGTGGTGCGTCGCGTGTGCTCCCGCTGCCCGCGGCTGGTGGAGCTGGACGTGTCGGACTGCCCGCGGCTGAGCGGCGCGGCCGTGTCCCCTCTCGCGAGCCTGACGAGACTCGAACACCTCGCGCTGAGCCGCTGCTACCTCATGTCCGTGCATGCGCTCTCGTGAGTATACAATATAATAGGCTAGGATATGAAAAAGAAATACGATGCGTCTCCGCTTCGTTTTATTGTGATTGGTTGAGAGACTGACGTATCGGTCTCTCGATCAATCACAAACGTCAAAATACCGATATGTATTAATATGACACCGATAATTTGTGCCCGATATGGCGATAGGCTCGCCCCCTATCACGTCTTGAGACGGAATAATGGCGAAAAGTGGGTGCACTAGTTGCGCCTCTGCCTACCCCTTCCGGGATAACAGGCGTGAGTGTATATATATGTATGTATGTACAAAATGATTTTTTAGATTAATCTGGAAAGTAAAATTGAGATTTTTGGTGAAAATATTCGTTTCTCATTGATGATTTTTGGCACAATGTTAGCAAAGGCAAAGACGAATATTATTATGTGGTTTCATTTATTAACGCTACGTCAAAATGACCCTGTATAAATTATTTTTTGGAATATTAATTATTATTAATTGAATGTATCTTGACATATCATAAGTGCAACTATGTTCGCCTACGTGATGAATAAAGTATTTTATGTTATACTGTATAATATCTCCGTATATAAACACATACAATTCACACACAATTTTAGTTAATAATTATATTTAGGGTCCTCACGATACAGGCTGTGCCTAGTGTGAGGACCACTATTAAATAGGTTATTTATGTGTAAGCACTAACAAATGCATGTCAACGTGTAAAATACTGTAGCTAATCTAATGTTATGCCAAACTAGCTTTTGCCCACGGCTTCGCCCGCGTTAATAAGTTTTTCCGGGCTAAAAGTACATAAAACCTTCCCGTTGAATCACTCTATGATACAACTCTTAACAAATAATGCATTAATTTCGACCAAATTTGATTACCATAAAAACGGTTCTAGTGAGTTTATTTTAAAAGATAGACATATACTGTCGCGGACTTTTTTTTAGATCATTTCAAGAGGAATAACTCTTTCATACATATATTTTTGGTATCTTGAACCGTTTTCGCAGCGCACGCAATGGAAGCCCTCAAGGATGAATAATTTTCCCCGCTTTTTTCACATTTTCAATTGTTTCTTCGCTCCTAATAGTTACATGGTGATGTTATATAGCCTAAAGCCTTCCTCGATAAATGGTCTATTCAACACAAAAAGAATTTTTCAATTCGAACCAGTAGTTCCTGAGATTAGCGCGTTCAAACAAACAAACAAACAAACTCTTCAGCTTTATAATATTAATAGTATAGATAAAAGATTTTATTATTATTTGGTCCGTGATCCAGCCAGCTGTCGTGTGCGGTGTCGCTGCAGTACTTGGAGGTGTGGGGGATGCTGCACAGCTCTCCTCTCGCTGCTCTCCGCGCGGCGCTGCCCGCCGTGCATCTCAACCACTTCATGTTCAGGTCGGTCGGCACTGTACTTCTCACATACAAACAGTCTGCATGCACTGTAAGGACATTGTAGTCACTAACTACTGGGCATTGAGACTTAAAAGGCCGTATATTTTCGAGTATTTCAGTCAACTTTACATCGTGATTTTTAAAAAATACACTGATCTAATCCTACTAATATTATAAAGGCGAAAGTTTGTAAGTATGTATGGATGTCTAGATGTCTGTATGTATGGATGTTTGTTACTCTTTCACGCAAAAACTACTGAACGGATTTCGATGAAATTTGGTACACAGGTAGATTATGTACTAGATTAACACATAGGCTACATTTTATCCCGGGAAAATAAAAAGCGGGACTTTTATCCCGGAAAAACTTTTTAACGGGGGGGAGCCGCGGGAAAAATCTAGTTAATTACAATACGTCATCAGAAAGACTATTTCAACACTAATGGACTAAACGAGCTAGATTTTTCATATCTTTCTTTAATTTCAATCTATCCACCAAGTTCCAACGTCTGTTTCAGATTTTTTTTTGTACGCAGACTCAAACTTGTAGTCGTTTTCAATCAAAATCGTGCTTGAAACTAACTGACGGAAGACGAGCGCAGTGTAATGCCACACAGTACTTTGTAACTCAAGTTGCTGGATGGTGTTGCTACTGTTTATGGTTGTATCGCTTACCATCAGGCGAGCGGCTTGCTCGTCTGGTCACTGGTTTTATGTTTGTACTAGCTTTTCCCAACAATAAATCCTTTCTTTCTTTCTTTATTTACCCACCCAGACGGTCTCTTACACATGAGAGACTTACCACCAGACATATTTTTCATCTACGTATTAAATAAAGATTTGTTTTGTTCACAGCGCCATCGCGAGGCCGACCGTGGGCACAAGGCGGACGTCGATATGGGGCTTAAGAACTAGAGACTGAATATTTATTAGCGACGTTGAGAGACGTTCGACGTTATTACACGTCCATGACGGCATAGCACGTTTTGTTTCTGAAGCTCCGCGTACGACGACGTTGAGAGACGTTCGACGTCATTACACGTCCATGACGGCATGCCACGTTTTGTTACTAAAGCTCCGCGTACGACGACGTTGAGAGACGTTCGACGTCATTGCACATCCATGACGGCATGCCACGTTTTGTTACTAAAGCTCCGCGTACGACGACGTTGAGAGACGTTCGACGTTATTACACGTCCATGACGGCATATCACGTTTTGCTACTAAAGCTCCGCGTGTGTTGTTAATTTATCTTTACAAATGAAAATGAATTTTTGTTCTTTTTAATTATTATTTTGTAAAACTGCCTCGGTGGCGTAGTTGTGTTACAGTACGGCTGCAAGGCTGAGGTCTCGGGTTCGATCCCCGGGTCGGGCAGTGATATTAGATTTTTCTATTCAGTATCAGCGGAGTCTGGAATTTATGCCCGATATGGCGATAGGCTCTCCTCCCTATCACATCATGGGACGGAATAATGGCGAAAAGTGGGTGCACTAGTTGCGCCTCTGCCTACCTCTTCCGAAATATAAGCGTGATGTTCGTTCGTCAGTCGCTGTGTAATACATACAGTTGTATGAATTATTTCACTGTTTACATTATCCACAAAAATTAAATTCGCGGACAGAGCTCGCGGAAATTATTAGTACAACATTTATAATGCATTTAGAAAACTTGCTGTGCCGTTATATTGTATTTAGTTTTAAGCTATCATACCAACGCTGTCTCGCACAACGACTTACTGTATTTGTTTAGCGTCGTAATTATAATATACTTTGATTAATTATATACCTAGATAGAGTGACGCGCTACAGTAAAACTAAAACAAACAGGCCAATTTAAGCTAGTATGGGTGACAATTCGTGATTAAATAAAAAAGCGGCAGAAGCAGAGTTGGGAGTGTAACGGACTGCCGAAACGAATGTCTGCAAGTACAAAACCTAAAGGCACGGACCTCCGACTTTCCTAAACACAACAAAAAAATACCTCTAATTCATTTAGTGGGGAACATTTCACCTCTGTTTTTTTCGACGCGTTTGAAACGTGTCTATCTAGGTATATAATTAATCAAAGATAATTTAGGTCTTTACCTATGTAATTGCCGTTTAGTATACAGAAAGATACGTAATTTTTTGTAAATATTTTTTTTCTATCAATCAAAATGCTATCGATGCATCTCTGCCAGCACTGTGGTTATTATTCAATGCCTTTCTTGAAGAAGCCATGTGTATGGGAGTCTACAAACTCTTCAAAGGCATTTTGTACCATCTCGGATATTTTGACTGCCTTGCCGGCGTAGTTGTATTACGGTACGACTGCAATGCTGAGGTCTCGGGTTCAATCCCCGGGTCGGGCAATTATATTGGGTTCTTAATTCAGTATCAGCCCGGAGTCTGGAATTTGCGCCAGATATGGCGATAGGCTCGCCCCCTATCACATCATGGGACAGAATAACGGCGAATAGTGGGTGCACTAGTTGAGCCTCTGCCTACCCCTTCGGGGATAAATGACTTTAACTTTCTGTATAGTAAATGGCAATTACATAGGTAAAGACCTAAAATAGCGTTAATGATACTCAGTTAGGCGATGTGCGAGCCTGAATGATGTACATTAAGAGATAATATTTATATAGCCATAGAGAAAGATTCAAAACTATATAAAATTGTTTTTTGTTACTCTGTCCCCATATGGCCAAATTTACACTTACCAGGGAAATAAAAAAACAACACCATCTTGTGGTCAAAATGGAACTAATTTCTTGTACTGACAACGTTAACTTTAAAACTGAAAAAGTAAACTTAAAATTATTTTATTCTCCTGGTCAGGTTGGGTCAGATAGATCCCAGGTTCAAATCTTTATAGAATTTAAAGCATTATTTGTACCGATTGGAATATAGGCTAATATTTGTATTGGTTGTATTTCTGCCTATACCAAGAGAAGGCATGAATTAAATTATTTTCTAATTAATACACAAAAATAATTATTTATTTCACTTACATTAAAATTATTATAAATAGCAAGTTACTGTTCTGATGAATTTGCTTTCTAATGTACGAATGGAATAACCAAATGGCGGTTGTATTTTATTAAAACATGTAAATGAAGTTAAGAAAAAGGTTTTTATCTGATTTACCTCAAATCACAAAGAGGGAACAGAAAACGGTATTCAAAAAAACTTTTTAACAAAAAATAAACAGACTTCAAAACCACTGCAAACCAAAAAATAATTCAACTATATTCGCTTAGTATATACGTATATTTAGAGTCGGTGCCTAAAAGTGGCATTACACTGCGCTCGTCATCCTGAGACATAAATATTAAGTCTCATTATGTCCAATTACACTGGCTACAATGCCCTTCAAACCTCACAACAGTGCATTGCTGTCGGTAGAAATAGACATTGCGGTGGTACCCACCCAGATGGATTCTTACATATGAGAGACCTGCCACCAGTAATTGTTTTCTATTACTATGGTACTCTCAGGCAGTTTACTAACCCTGTGTTTTATTCACGGGTATGATGGCAGCCCTGTATACAGCTCCACTGGGCTCTGTGAGGGTTTTAGTCCTCCACGCTGCAGGCAGACTTGTGTTGAACAAATATTAGGTGCTATTTACTCTATATTTTGGGTTTAGTCGTCCCATAGTTCTGATATAACCCAATATAAAGACTTTATATGATGTATTAGATTTAAGGTAAATCGGTGTATTTGTAATAAAAATGTTTTATACAATAAAGAATTTTTATTTTAGAACTTTGACATTAACACCAGCAGTGGGCTTCCAAAAGCAGTCTTATGATTTAAAGAAAACTCACGCCTTTTATCCCCGAAGGCGTAGGCAGAAACAACTAGTGCACCCACTTTTCGCTGAGTGTATTGCGTCCCATGGTGTGATAGGGGCGAGTTTATCGCCATATCCGGCACAAATTCCAGACTCCGGACTAATACAGAGTAGAAAGACCCAGTATCATTTTGCCCGACCCGAGGATCGACCCCGAGACCTTGGTATTGCAGTCGTACCGTAATACAACTACGCCACAGTTTGAAGGAAATAAAAGTACCCTATGTGTTAATCCAGTACATACCCCGTGTGCCAAAATGCATCCAAATCCATTTAGTTGTTTCTGCGTTTACTTCTAACACATCCAAACGTTTTTACAAACTTTCGCATTCATAATATTATATTTACGAGAAGAATTTATGTTAGCAATGAGTAAAGTTAAATATTATTTAGTTAGGTTTAAGACGATGTATTTTTTTATATTTTTTTTCAATTGGAAAAAATATTTGTATGTTTAATTTATTGTTTAATTACTCTGTATGAAGCTACCCCATGGTGTACGAAAGTACCCAGCCTGCTATCTCATCCTAGAAAAATTACTATCTCTTGAAGCGTTAAAAATAATAAATTCAGACTTTTTTCGTAATCAACTACGTTATGTTTATTACACTTAGGTGCATAAGCTTGATAATTTAATCCGTTAGTCATAAACTGAATAACAAAAATCTAAAAAAGTACGCACTTTCCCCTGCCACAGAAGATCGTGGATAGAATTGTATAAGGGTTAATTATGAAACGGCACAAACAATACATCATCGACATACCATTGCAGTATTCGCGGGTCATGTGCTGTTAGTTATTGAATAGTTCCATTGTCTATCTCCAAAGATCGTCATCAGATCCTTGATATATTATATACTAAAACCTTCCCTGAAAACATACATTTGAATAAATGTATGTTTTCAGGGAAGAAAAATCCAAATCAAATCAGTTGTTTTTGAGAATTTCGCGGCCATACAAACTTACACACATACATACATATGGATCGAATACAGAACCTCCTTTTTTTGAAGTTGGTTAAAAAGAAAAACAATGGAATAAAAAATTATTAATGGTCTTTTGGAAAATTTGTATTATGTTATTAATTTTTTTTTTGAGTGTACCTCCATCATTCTATTGCATTAGACCTAAGTAGAAATACAAATCACTTAGAACAATACTCCAATTTTAATCAGTTTGTTAATTTGTTGTTTGTTAATCAAGTGTCAGTTCCTAAAAGTCCTTTTAGCTTTTTGTTCAGCAGCATCGCTGGCTTCCACAAATGTCCTTTTCAGCTTGTTCTTTCTGCTCTCCTTGTATTTAGCTGATACCTTCTCGGCTAGTTTTGCTATTCTTTTCATGGTCTGTGGGGGGTATCTGAAAGAGGTTTTCAGTTTTGAGAGAATGGTTCATACTATTCATATCATAATTCTATCCACAATGTTCCATATCCGTATTATATACTGCCCACTGCTGAGCATGGGCCTCCTCTACTGAGAGGGTTTAGGCTTTAGTCCACCATGGCCTAGTGTGGGTTGGCAGACTTCACATACCTTCGAAATTCAGAAACCTCTGGTATGTGGTTTTCCTCACGATGTTTTCTTTCACCGTTAAAGCAAGTGATAATTCACAAAGAGGTGTGGGCCCTTGGGCTTTGAACCTGCAGACATTCGTCTTGGCAGTCCATTCCTAACTATGCTATCGCCGCTTCCACTATATTCTGTGGTATCATATTTTTGTGGGAATTTTGTGGGTATATTATGTATGTCGGAGTGACTAAAATACTATAAAATAGGATGCTAGCTAATTACCAGTATTTCAATATTGCACAGTGAGATTTAAAATACACAATGTTGCAGATTAATTTGAATTTGTAAAATAAGTTGTTGATTTGACTATTTTTATTTATGAATATTGTATTACTGTTGACTTCAATGAATCGAGTAGTATGAAATTATGTAGAGGGGAGCGAACCTTTATAATGAGAGTGCAGACGCGCTTCAGGGCATTCGAAGTTTAGTTGGCTAGCTCAACAGAATGTTGTTATTACTCTGTATTGTTGTTCAGACGAAATATATTATGTTTATATGAGAAAAACCAGCTTTTAATTATTATTGAAAGCTTAAATCATGACGAAGTCTAAAACATGGAAATACCACCTTCGCCCATACATCCATCATCCAACTCCGAAATGTATTTAGATTGTAATAAGAACTAAAACATAAGGGAAGATTGCACACTTGTAACTTAAGCGATTAGGAAAATTAATAGTGTGTCATTTTGTATGATATTATCTTATTTTAATTCAGATGGACCACTTGCAAACACTCTGCGGGCCGCATGCAATGGCTCGGCAGGCCGCAAGTTAATTATGTGTGAAATTTGTAGAGAGATGAGTAAGTTTTATCGGAACATAGGCAGTATGGGCGAAAGACTAAAGCATTCTGAATATAAAAAAGTCAACGTACTAGGTAATGTAATAAAACAAACCTGCAGCCTAAAAACTCTATGTTCGTAAATATCTGCGCCAAGGTTACCAGCTCGTCTTCTTCGAAATTGTCTTTATGTTCCATCATAAAGCCTCTCCGTACTTCCCATTGTTCATCAGATTCGTGTTCGCTACGAAGGGAATCTATGTCGATTTTAGTCTTCATGTTTAGATTTCGAGGTTATTTTACTATTTACAATGTGTTCCAAAATAAATGATTCAGTTTTTGAAAGTTATAATATTGTTGGCTGAGGAAGATGTTTCTTTCGTATTTGTAATACCTCAATCTTTTTTTGAACAAGAATATTTTGTTTGTTTTGATCACCTGATGACGCCGTGACAGGATGATTTAAGTGATGCTCCCAATTTCATCTCATATCCAGTTTCATTCATAAAATTATCGATAGTAATACACGGATTAAAATAATCGCCTATGGTAAATTAATGAATGGTATGTTGAGTATCGGTTTATTAAAAAGTCGCTCATCCCTATAGGTCACTGACCTTCGCTTTAGAGTTCAGTGCCCACAAGTGGGATCGATGACCAAGAGACAGAATAAAGCCATTCCGTTCCACGTAAAATAACTATTTATTATAAGAACAGCTGAGAAATTGATTTGATTACTATTTTCCACACTGGCAATCTGTTATAGACGTATAACCCTTACAAATTAAGAAGTCGATTTCTTACTTCAATATTCAATAAAATTACATGGTTGAAATGTAAGAATCAGCGTCTTTTGAATTAGCCACTTATTTACAAAATCTTCAGTCAAGTAGTTTTGTTTGTTTTCATACAAAGACAGTTTTAGATATTATTTTTCAACTTTTTTATTTAAAAATGAAGGTGTTTGTAAAAGGATTAACAATTTTTATTATTTCTAAATGACGTGAAATATACAAGAGTGCCGTTTGCCAGCAATAAACGTGTGTGCAGGTAAATTATAATCAGTCTTTGTTTTATTAAACTTTGCTACGGAAATTAATTATTCTGCTCTAATTACACTGGAAGCACCTTTGAAAGTATTTTACCGTGGAGTTGCGCGAAAATGGCTTTTTCGTTTCGTAGAATGCTTTCTAATATAAGTTATTTTACAAAACCAAACGACGAGAACGAAATTCCGAGCGAAGTATCGTCGCGTCGTCGTCATACTACGTTCCCGAGCGAAGAAACAAATTTGAATTTCGAACGGACTGAGCCCGATTCTACTTCGAAGCAGAGTTTGAAACTTCCCGAGAGCGTTCGAAACTTCGGCGCAAAAAAAGGTTCATTTTCCGACACAGATATTCTTACACTGAATACGGATACTAAAAAGCGAAGATGTAAAAAATTAAAATTGGATATTAAGAAAGCCAGCAGATCTATGATGGAGTCTCTAAACAGGTCCGATAACGAAGACAGCTCGAACATCGAAAACACTCCCAAACACATTCTTCTCAACTGCAAAAGTGCTGATATTTTTAGTGAGAAATTAAAGAAATTTGATTTTGATAGATCCTTTGATATTTCTGATACAGATTCTTACACCGAAGAGAATATAGACATAGATTCCGTCACTGATAATACGGACACAGAGGTATCGGGTGAAGAAACAACAATCAAGATGTGTAGGAAGGTTGACGAAGCTCCATCAGCCACTCCGGAGTCTTTTGGAGATGTTGAAGATAAGAACGAAGAAGAACGCATGACTCTGCTCCTCAACTACCAAATGAAGTTGGAAAAGATTGAGAGTTTCCTTCAAAAGTTGCTCACAGAATTTCAATTTCATATTGAAGTATCAAAGATATTTAACTCAAAGTCCATAGCAACTGTACCCACGGAAACAGCACCGAAAGCTCTCGGAGAGATATCTCACTTCGATAACATTTCTCGTGGAGTCAGTCCATGGAACATCATAATGGAAAAAGAAGACCAGTCATCGAAGAACAAGTTAAAAAAACAACTTTTATCCATGAAAGAAAACATAGATAACTTCGTGAAAATTCATTTTCAAAATGAGGATACAAGGAGGTTCCTCTCGCATCAACGCAGAAGCATCACTTTTGATATGCACAAAGGCCAGCGGATCCACAAACAGAATAAAGTTAGCATTAAAAAGAAGATGAAGCATTATGATTTTCCTGATTTGCGAGAAGCGATGGTGAATTTATTTAGTACTGAAGATGAACGAGACATAAATCTCTCTCTCACACCGGTTTTAAGCATTGAAGATATTAGCTCACCAAAATGTACTTGCAAATGCCACCAAGTAGACCCAACTACACCTATAGAAACCAACCAATCGATATCCTCCTCTCTGGGTAACTTTACGCTCGATTCCACAACATTATCAGCCTATTCAGAGACTTTAGAAGAGATGAGTTACAACAGTTTTCAAGACTCGAGTCTGTACTCAACATTGCTCGATAAATCAGCTGTTGATAGACTAACATTTTACATCCAAGTACACTCAATTGAAATCAACTGCGAGTTAAATTGTGGATATGAGTCTAAAAATAACATTGTTTTTTACTGCCAGTCATGTAAAGTGAGTCTGTGTGATGAATATGATGTTTTAAAACATGTTTTGTGTCAAAAACACTGTGAGAAAATACACTTTTTGTATAAAACAGCGTATATTAAGAAATGTGTGGCGACTGGGCAAGAAATTATGCCTAGTACAGTCCTCAATCCGATGACGATGTATCGTGATGAGAACAAAATAGTATGTTTTGGAGATGCTGTGTATGCCTGCTCGCTATGTTTTGAGAATTTCATTGTTGGAGAATCAGTACTAATGGCTCACTGTTCTGATAAGCTTCATGCTAGCAGGAAGGAGAGATTGGTAGAATACTTTGAATAATTTAATTCATGCTTTAAATGTGTTAGTATGTTTTTAATTTTTTGCCTATATTCTACACTTGACATTTTTATTTGAATATCAAAATTTTAATCATGCTTTAGACATTAGTGTTCACAAAAACCATTTCAAAGATTAGAAACAAATAAAATTTCAATATTTTCTAGTTATTTTGAGTTTTACAACCCATAGTTCTTACCTATTTAATTTTTAACTGCAAATGCTTTAACTGTTATTATAATTTTTTCAGTAATACCAAACAATCCTTTTTATATTTTTTATGTTTGTATTTTTGGCTGAGGTCTTTTTGGACCCCAAAGTTAAGCGGGGAAGTGTAAGATATTGTGTTGTCTTAAGCAATAAGTTTTAGAGTGGAAACAAAACTAAATCTCTTACTGTAATATTTCGTAGCAAGCATGCATGATATTAGTTATTTATTGATATGCAATGTTGTAACCTTAGTTATAATTATAATAATACTAATTTTAATTTCAAATTACTAATTGAAACTTTTTTGGGGTCTTAACAAAACAATTAATCATTTCAATTTTATTAAAAAATTATATATTATGAATAAAATATGCAACCAAAGATTTAGTAGTGATGTAATTTTTTTAAAGTGGAATAGTTTTTTTGTCTCTTTTTTATTGTTATTGTAGTATGCACAAATAGAATATAGGTACATATACCGCCTCGTAATTTTTCCAGTTTTTAACATTTCATTTTCAAAAACTAACATTTTTCAAAAACAAACTACTATCTATTCTATAGAACTTCAGCTTTTTCTTAGTGGCTTATCATTGTGATTATTCTCAGTATAATATTTGAAGTTTACAACATTGCATATAATTACTATTATTGATAAAAAAAAATGGGTAAGTCATAAAACAACTGCTTTAAAACTTTAAGAACTTTAAAAAACAAAGATATTGAAAACAAAAATATACATTTACAAAATGAACAAATATGGAGTATTGCAATTTATTTTTTCCTATAACGTGAAATTAAAAAGCAAATAAGTGTAACAAAATAGGTTTGACATAATTATAATTAGGAATCTATTCTGTTTTGCTGACGCTGGCCGTTCTTCAGGTAAAACTGCATATTGATTTACCCATTTTTTCAAATCAACCCTTTTGACTTTCTATAAAAGACTGATTTTACTTTTATAATTTTCATAAATTATAGATCTCTTATTTTAATGTTTCTAAAGCTTTTTATTTAGAAAAGCTAATAATATTATAATAAGTTATATGCTGTATAGATTACTTTCATTATCACTGTAGAAGGCAAGAAACGAACAATGTTTAGATATGTCGTACAATTGGTGTCTATAAAACAATAGTATAATCAGTATTCTTTTTACTACTTCTACATAAAAAATGCTATATCTTATATCATCCGTTTTAAATCATAATTGTAGTTAACACTATTTTTTTTATTGTAAAAATAAATTTATGCAAATCTAGAATTGAAAAAAAGTTCATAAATAAATAAGTACGGTTTAAATCTAGTGGGAATGGTGTCAGCAAAAGAGGGACATACTAAATGACGTCACCTTCATTACATTGCAGCTGTGTGAGCGCGATAGCAAGATTAATATACTAAGTCCTCCTTTCCAAATAATTTATGTGATTTTCTTTTCTAACTAAATTAATAACTTTAAACACTTCTAGTAATATCTTTGTCTGGTACGATTCTTGGGTTTAGTAATCGATTTATTATATCCAGCGTTTTAAATCTATTATCGCTTATACGAAGGGTAGCAAATTGCGACGTAATTTTTTATTATATTTATCGCAATTTTAATTTAATGCGAATTAGTTCTTGATAAAACATATTTTAAACGAATAAACGTTATTGAATTACCTACTACTATGTTAACAGAAAAAAAAAAATATTCCTCTAAATTTTAATTCTATGAAATATTTAAGTACTTAAACTATAAAAAATATTTTTTTTTTATTAAAAAGAAAACCTACATATTGGTCAGTATGGTGAATAATCACCGGGCCTGTATAAAAATACCCCCAATTTTTCAGGCCGGTACCTTTTCAAAATCTCTAGTAACGGTCAGGATTT
This sequence comes from Lapara coniferarum, assembly GCA_949316025.1. Classification (NCBI taxonomy): domain Eukaryota; kingdom Metazoa; phylum Arthropoda; class Insecta; order Lepidoptera; family Sphingidae; genus Lapara; species Lapara coniferarum. The sequence continues at coordinate 28,542,088 of OX438929.1, forward strand.
AGAGCAAACGAAAACTGGTTACACACAAACAGTGGCTACCAGAGGGCTAAACAGTCTACCGGGACCCTCAAGGACAGGGGCATTCTCACGCCACGTTTTTTAGGCCACCATTATGTGAAAAGTAGCAAACTAATCTCACCTACCAAAGACCTTATTTATGCTCCGGTTTTCGCATCGTTTAAGGCTAAGCAATAGGGTATTTGCCTATGTTTGATTGTGTACATTATTTTAGTTGTAACAGAAAATAATACGAAAAAGACATTCTTTTGTGAAATCAGCAATCAAATCGATTGAAAAATGAAGCAGTTATTCAATTTTGAAATATTCTTATGAGCAAAAGTGGAGGCATGGCGGCGATATCGCGCTATCTCTTTTGCACGTAGGCAGCGTTATGGCCGACGGCGCTTGGTGACGTCACAGCCTAGTATTACTGTTATTTGGCAGCTACCCCTTCCACCAAATTTCAAAGCTTCATAACTTACTATTGCGCCAATTTTGAAAATTGATTTTCCATTATATTTTGGATATCATATATTTTTTATAATTGTATTTAAAGAAAGTAGTCATATAACCTCTTATACATACTAGGCTGGGAGGCCTTTTTTGCACCCGGGTTCTTGGTTTCCTAGTTACCCCACTGGTTAAACAAGGAAAACGTACGCCGAAAATATTTTGCAAACCCAATGTCAAGCGCTATCCATCCAGATTTAATATATGGGCATATCTAAACATTACGTCTGTTTCGCTTTTCATTAGTAATTCAATTGTTATACTCGACTACTGCCAATTTGATGAATTAAAAATGTTAAATTTATTTTGTTTCAGTTTTTTTTCTTTTTACCTTTTTTCTTCTTACCCTTGTAAGTTTTTTTTCTTTTATGATATTTTTTTGTGTTGGATAAATTCAAAAAGTTGAATTGCCAACGTAAATTTATTTTATGTAATGGTATTAGTTTCAGGAAATATAAAAATGTCATGTCAATAGCCTTATATGCAGTGTAATGAAAGAACGACAGCAGTTATGCAGTGTAAGAAAAATTACATACGTCTCAAAATAGGAGGATTTTAAAAATTATACGATATAGGCAAAGGCCTAGTTTTTGGGAGTATTATCCAAATATAATATATAAAGTATCTTGGTTAGAATTTTAAGCTCGTTTTTAGACATTCCCTTTGATATTTTGACAGTAGCTGTCAAACTTAAATGCCAGCGCCTTGCACGTGCCATCTACTGTCGTGTGTATACACGAACTAGCATGCCTGTAGATAGTTAGCAAGTTGATATTTATTATATTTAGTACATAAAATAATTCTACTTAGTTATGTGCTACCTCGACTGCCTCGGTGGTGTAGTTATATTACGGCACGACTGCAATGCTGACGTCTCGGGTTCGATCCCAGGGTCGGGTAAAGTGGTATTGACTTTTCTATTGGTCTAGAGTCTGGAATTTGTGCCCGATATGGCAATAGCCTCGCCCTCTATCACATTATGGGACTTGTACTTCAATGTATGTACTATATGTACTTCCAAATACACACAGGCAAGGAAGCAAATTGTATGCGAGTGACTTGCAAATGTCTACACAGTTACTTGTATACACCGGTTACTTACATGCAAGCTACTGCTTTGTTTTACAGGTACGTGTATATCGGCCTTAGAAGTCGTGTGGCTTATATGAAAAGCTCGTATAACTGCTCTAGAAGCATAATTGGACCTACTTACGCAAACAGAACCAATCCACATCAAAACATTTTCTACTAGTACGTGCCCGCGGCTCCGCCCGCGTTAAAAAGTTTTCCGGGACAAAAGTCCCGGTTTATATTTTCCCGGCATAAGAAGTAGCCTAGGTCCTTCCCAGGGTCTTAAACTATCTCCTTACTAAATTTAATTGAAATAGATTCATTTGTTTGGTCGTTACGGCTCCAATGCAACGGTGAGTTTAAAAATTCCGGGATACAATTCCCGATGTATGTTTTTCCGGGATAAAAATAGCCTATGTCCTTATCTGGATCTCAAACTATCTCCATACTTCTTTTCTTGCGGTTCCACTCGCAGAAGACGGTTTTCCGGGATTAAAGTCCCGATTTATATTTTCCCGGGATAAAAAGTTGCCTAGATCCTTCCCAGGGTCTTAAGCAATTTCCCGACCAAATTGAATCGCAATCGGTCCAGTGGTTTGGCTGTGACGGATCCACTCGCGAGAAAATTAAAACCGGGATAAAATTTTCGGGTAATGTTTTTACATACATACATACATATACACTCACGCCTGTTATCCCCGAAGGGGTAGGCAGAGGCGCAACTAGTGCACCCACTAGTAATGTTAATGTTTTTCCGGGATAAAATAGCCTATGTCCTCTTCTGGATCTCGAACTATCTCTTAACTTATTATCTTGCTGTTTCACTCGCAGAATAAAAGTCCCGGTTTATTTTTTCCCGGAATAGGAAGTACCCTAGGTCCTTCCCAGGGTCTTAAACTATCTCCCCACCAAATTTCATCAAAATCAGTCTGTGGTTTAGGCGTAATGACTCGCGAGAAAATAAAATCCGAGACAAAAGTCCCACTTTATATTTTATCGGGGTAAAAGTAGTCCGTGTGTTAATCCAGGACATGATCTACTCGTGTGCCAAATTTCATCGAAATCCGTTCAGTAGTTTTTGCGTGAAATAGTAACAAACATCCATACATTCTTATAAAATTTCGCGTTTATAATATTAGTAGAACTAGTTATATTTAAACTAAAATGTTTTTGTTATACAACTAATTGGTTCATATAAAATGTCTGGCATTTTTATAAAAAAAGAACTGAGGCATTTGGACAATTAACTCTATATGAAAATAATCTGCTATTAATTGTGACAATTTTATGACCAATATTTTTTTTTGGGCCTGTGGGTTGGTCCCGCGGAGGTAGGTCCAAGTATGATCATGCATGATGCATTATCGTCTATATCATGTTTACAAAGGAGTCCAAGAGTGAAAAGACTCGCGATTTGATAGCTCGTACCTCACCAGGTTTTTTATTATTTATAGATTAGCCATAATACATTTATCTTAGCTATTTATTATGCTTAGAAATATTTCTGCACATCTTCCTTTCCTTTTCAAAACCTTGTATGTTTAGCCTTACTTTTTTGATACAATGATTTTAAATGTTCTCAATCTCGCAAGAAGTTTTCTAAAATTAACTGATGAGCTTTTATCAACTTTTGTGATAATTACTTTAAAAAAAATAATAGTCCTCTCTGTCAATTCATCTCATCTGGTTAGTACCAGTCTAGTAATATTAAACTCAAATAAATCTCTATGCAATTATAATAAGACTGATTTTTGTATGCACTACCCATGTCTTTGACATTTTAGGGTTCCATACCTCGAAAGGAATAAAACCAGACAAGTACGCGTTAGACACACGGACCGAGTGTTCCGAACAAACCTTATAAATAGGTACCTACATTCAGAAAACATCAAACATTATTGCTCTAATTAAAAAACAAAGCAGGTTAAAGGACAATTTATTTAACTTTGCCGTTCGATCCTTAGACACGGTTATTGCAAATAAAAAGTTTGTAATAGTCTGTCAATGAAGACCGTTTTTCTCAGGAACTTGTACAGGCATCACTCTGAAATTTGTATCAAAAACTTGGGCCTACGGTCTCTTTCAGCTGTGAAATAAGTAATTCAATATGTAAGTCAATGTAAGTCAACGCAATCAAAAGATATGACCGTTTATGTCGCATATTTTTCGATTTGGCAACGGAATCAAAACCTATAGGGTTCCATTGACTTAGAATCATGAAATTTGTCAAGAAGCAGGGACTTACACTACATGTAAAGGGAAAAATATGAAACCGTAAATATTTACTATAACAATAAAGTGAACTTACAAACTTTTTAAATTTGATTAACTTATTTATTAATTTTAGCGAACTAATGAACTTACATATTTAGATACTTTACCTACAAGTTTGTACGGAATCCTCGGTACGCGAGTCCAACTCGCACTTGGCTGTCTTTTTTTGTCATGGAAACTGCAATTTTAAATAATAAGTAAATATAAGATACTCTAGAATAGCATGGACTAAGCGTGGTGTCGATCGACTGTTGTACGCCAAAAAATTGTTCATCAGCGTTAGATTTTAGATGTGTATTTGTAATCTTTGTAACTTTATAGTGTTTTATAATCGTCTGTTTGTACTCCCGTAAATTTTATGTAAAGAATGTTACCACACTAGTATTTTTGCACGCAAACAAAAAAAAATCTTTGAATAATTATATGCCTAGATAGAGTGACGCGCTGCAATGAAACTAGAACAACTTTTATTATAGAGCAAGAGCCCACGAGGGCCAGACCTTCGTTATTTAATAAAAGTTGAATGATTTTCAAGTAGATTGAAGTCCTATTGATTCAGAAGTTAAACTTGATTGCAATGTTATTGAAGATTCTATAGAGGATTTTTTTTTCATTTTATTTTTATTTTGGACAACGACAATTTCTGGTAAGGGGTAGCAACTGTCCTAAGTATCCGACAATGGATAACATTATTTCTAAAATTATTCCGAAGAAAACATAAACAAAATGAGCTTTATACTTTAACGAATTTTAGGTACTATTTTATATACCTTTCCTACCTGTTACCTGCCCAAGTAACCACAACCCAAACTCTATAGTCGCTGGTCGTTCTTACCTCTATAGGGGACATGCACATAAAAACTTTCAACTTTTATAAAATAACGAACGTCTGGCGCTCGTGGGCTCTTGGGCTATTAAGCTATGTCGTACGAGTCTAAGGCCGGTATTAATAAATTAATCTTAAGTTTGAGCTACATCTCAAGTAGGCATAATGTATTGAACTCTTCATACATTATGTCTACTTGAGATGTAACTCAATTTGAGATTTATTTATTAATACCGTCCTAAGGTCATACGCTATCGCTGCATTATTCTGCGTATCCTTGTGTGCGTGCATAATGATACCAGTTATTACATGGTATTTCCTAAAATAAATTATATCACTGAAAATCAAAAAATAATAATTCTACGCTATTCTATTTTTCTACGCGTTTGAAACGTTCAATGTCGATCTAGATATATAATTAATCAAAGTAAAAAATGTATGTCTCATCTCTAAAACATGTATAAAATATTTAATTACCAAAGTATACAATGATACCTAAAGAAAATATTTTTGTATAAAAATGAAAAATATTATAAAAATACTTAGTGCCTAAGCTATAGACATAAATGTATATACCAGTGCCAAATTCCATCCAGAATAAAAATAATCTATCTGACCAAATTGTGATATTTTTCAACATTGTAATAGCGTAGTAAGAAATCAATACATTAGAAAGTGTTACATAATATAAAGTAGAAACTAGAACTTTACAAACCTCTGCTGTGATTTGAAAATTGCTTGAGTTATTACAATTTGTAACACAAAGATATTAAACAGTATAGTTAGTTATAGACCGGAAATCAGGACCAAATTCATCCCAAAGCTATTACCAATTGGTAATAACTCGCTGTCTTATCTGACACGTCCGTGTAACAACTGACAAGATGCGATGTCTAGGGACGCATGCTTAAATTTTTTGAAAAAAAAAAAAACTATATTTTGAAACAAAATATGCCAATGCATTGCATAAGTGTTTTGCTATTTCACGGTAAAGTTAATGACGAGCTCAAAATTTTTGTATGGACATTTTCCTAATGTTCGCTCTATATAATCTTAGAACGGTATATTATTAATCAAAGCTTAGAACTCTGCTGTAACCGCAGTTGTGTGACTGCCGTGCGGCTGTCGTACAATTTCTATTAGAATGTGTTATGTATAACGGAATTAATTAATCGTCTAATGTTAAATGTTAAGTGATGATGTGTTCTTTTCTTTTAATTCTGTTTGGCTAATGTAATAAAGCTACGGACTTTAAGCCTTGTTTAGCTAAGAAGTTCTCGCAGCAATATATTGCGCAACAACTTCCAGATGCATTTACACTAGCAAGTCCTGCAAGCTCCAAAATTTGAAAAAAATCAGCTTACAGTGACTATTTATGTGGTAAAATAGATTGCGTAAGATCACTTGGGTTTTTCTGTCCATTATCAGCCTGGAATTTGTGCCCGATATGGTGATAGGCTCGCCCCATACCACATCATGTGTGGGTGCACTAGTTAAGCCTCTGTCTACCCCTTCGGGTGTGTGTGTGTGTGTGTGTGTGTGTGTGTGTGTGTGTGTGTGTGTGTGTGGTACGATTTTTGTAGTTCTTTTGTTATTTTAAAAAGATGTGATATGTTTCAATTTCAATAAATGTATTTTCTTTATGAAACGATGAAGATTTTAAAATTAAGCGAGCCTCCAATGATTCCGTTGGCTTTTAATAATAATCTGCATATTATAAAAATCTGTCACTCTTTAGCCATTGATAAATTTGGACTTGAATGATATTTTTCAATGTATTGTAAGTTGATGTGTATACCATGAGCATCCAACTATAATAACTAAATGCAAAGAAATATATACCCATTTTTACTATGTTTTGTATTTTGTGTAGTTAATAGGTTTTTATGTGTTTGCGGTTTATTTACTCTCCCATGCATAATGGTTAACTTGTGGCCTGTTTCGCAACGTATAAGTCTCATTAGACGTGGTACTCAATTTATGTCTACAAATTTACTCGGTCTGAACACGGGAAATGGAGAGGCAATTGTGTAGAGTGCGTATCAACTTTAATTGTTGAAATGTCATTTTTTGGTGCTTTAGGGCGACAAATTTTTGTTTCGCCTCGAGCGGTAAAAACTAGAAACCCACGCACGCCACTGTGACTATAACCATGGACTAATAAGAGTACCCACAATATGGTTGCTATTTGCACTAAAGCTAGTCTTTATACAGGGTTATTTTGACATTACGTTAATAAATTAGACCACATATCCGTTCAAATAAAACTATTTTACGGATTATATAGCGGTTTTGTAATTTATATTTTCTCCCGATCTTTCGAAGACTGCAGCAAAGAGCATTATAATACTATGGAAACTTTGCAGTCTATTTATTTATTTATTAGCACTGCCACGTTGTACATATTATAACATTTCAGGTTAACATTGGAATGAATATAATAAAATAGTCACCGATATGTACAACAAGTTCGGCGTACATAACAGTCGCCACAGTACTCAGCGAATTAATATAAAAAAAATGAAAACAAAATCTATACTTAATGTTAATAGTTATAAACATAATAATATTTAACAAGATAAAATATTCATAAGCAAAAACATAACTTCTATGACTATTACAGAATGTGCAGTCTTCATGGTCACGGGCGGACTGAGGTAGGTACTCATAAAAATTTAAGTACAACCTTTGATAAATTATGTACCTAGATAGAGTGACGCGCTGCAATGAAACTAAAACAAACAGGCCAAATTTTCTTAAGCTAGTATGCGTGACAGCTGTGGCATACGCTATCGCTGCATCATTCTGCGTATCCTTATGTGCGCGCATAATGATACCAGTTATTACATGGTTTCTATTAAAACGGGGAGAACAAAAAATAATTCACTCGAACTCATTCAATTTTTTCGACGCGTTTGAAACGATCAGTGTCTATCTAGGTATATATTACATAATTAATCAAAGAGTACTACAGTTTGGCGGGGCTCAGACCGGCTGCCCGTTAGACCGGGTTGCCTCGCAGCAATGGATTCCCAGAGCAGTAATAAAGCTAAAAAAACATAACTTGGTTTTATTAAGGTATTTGGAAGCCCTTAAGGCTGCTATTGGGTCGGTGTGGAATCTCTGGAAGAAGCCTGTGTTCAGCATTAGTCATGCTATGACTAATAATCCCATTATCTGTCTACGGCATTAACATAGCGAGAACTGTGATTATAAAACTGCGATAGTTTATATGTTTAGAATTATAACGGGAATAAGTAATCTCAATGGAAGTTTTATTTATCACCTTACCTCCTAGGTGTGCTGCATGAAATCCTTTCCTTTTCTAAAGTCCCTAAGTGACTACATCAATCCACAGCGGTATCTTTATCACGCCAGTGCTATCATTTAAAAAATACATACACTCACACCTTTTACCCCCGAAGGGGTAGGCAGAGTTACAACTAGTGCACCCACTTTTCGCCATGCATATTCCGTCCTATGATAGGGAGCGAGCCTATTGCCATATCGGGCACAAATTCCAGACTCCAAGCTGATACAGAGTAGAAAAACACAATATCACTTTGTCCGATCCGGGGATCGAACCCGAGACCTTGATATTGCAGCCGTACCATAATACAACTACGTCACCATTTAAAAAAAAGGTGACAATAAACTTTGATTAATGCAAAATATTGCGATAAAGTAGCCAGTGTTAATCAAGGACATGGTCTATGGCTTACGCATGTGTCTTTCTTTGAATTCTATTTTGCTGATTCTAAGTTTAGTTCTAACAAGCATCCAAACTTTTACATTTATAATATTTGCCAGAAGATAGTAAAATAAGTTTTCCCCCGGGTCGCAAGGTCGCCTGCGCCTAAGTCGTGCACCTCTGACTTTTTGTAGTTGACAGTCAGCAACATAAGTATTTGAATACCATCTAAATTTCAAATCGCCTGTATACGCTTTATGTTAACTGAAACATTTGTTTTCTCCGTTTGAAGTAACGCAAATTTCTTTCATTTTACTTTTGTGAAGGGAAAATTAATTAGTGAAGATATTGTAATAAAATTTTATTTCTTTTAAGTTACAATAATAATAGTATATTTCATTAAAACGTTACCACATCAATGAAAACATTTACTTCTACCTACACAATAGATATGTCATCGAATCACGATCATCACCTAAGCAAGCATCGACATTAAAATTAACATACAACTAACGAAAAAAAATCTACTCTAAAAAGCATTTAAATAAAAAAAGGCAATTTAAATCTTAGAGTAAGTATAACTACGTATACATACTCTAAGATTTAAATTGTCTTTTTTTATTTAAATTTCGAATGTCACTTTTACGGCCAGTTCTTTATTGTTACTGGCTGGTTTCACAGGGCAAGTGTTGTGTCGTGACAACTTTTCGTAAGAATTTTTTCCGTCTAGCTCCCTTTCACAACGCGCGATAAGGAACTTCGTTCCAAAAAAGATTAGCAAGAACACAAAAGTATGTAGGCAATTTGAAATTTGTTCAGGTACTCATGTTGCGACTGTACAGTGAATGCTTGCTACTTTAGCGGTGAAACAAAATATCGCGAGGAAATTTACCTTCTGAGAATTCTTCGTCAGAATTCGGAAAGTATGTAAGTCTACCCACAGTTGACAAGCGTGGTGGAACCTAAACCATCTGTTGTAGATGAAACCCTTGCGCTGCTGTAATCTAGTTTAAAATACAGGGCTGGTTTAAAGCGAGGTGGTAAAACAAGCTTTTAATCATTTATAATACTACTAACATTGACCCGCGGCTCCGTCCGCGTTAAAAGTTTTACCGGGATAAAAGTCCCGCTTTATATTTTCCCGGGATAAAAAGTAGCTTAAGTGTTAATCCAGGACATGATTTACCCATGACCCAAATTTCAACGCAATCCGTTCAGTAATTTTGCGTGCAAGAGTAACAAACATATTATATACATACTTTTTTAATTATCTTTCAACATAGTTAAGAATACTATTAATTAAATACTTATACCAAATTTCATAAAGCTGCAATGATAAATGTAGTGTTTAGGCCAATTTGAATCTTTAATATGCCCTACTGCAAAATTGCGATTTTGGGGATACTACAACTTACGTAAGAGGTATCGATACATCCATACATAATATATTCTTACAAACTTTATAATATTAGTAGGAATTAAGATGAATGAATGCTTTATTTTTCAAGCAATTTCTTTTTTTTGTATTATTGTCTGTTACATATAAAGTAATTTACAAAATAGAACATAGGAAACTAACCTATTAGTGAATGAATTTTCAAAATCGGTTCGGTAGGTCGAGTTTAGCATTTAGCCCTATAAAAAAACTCACAAACTTTTCTTCTTTATACATATTACTAGCTTTTGCCCACGGCTTCGCCCGCGTTAATAAGTTTTTCCGGGCTAAAAGTACATACATAAAAACCTTCCCGTTGAATCACTCTATCCAACACATTTATTTGTATAAAGATTAATATTATGACGTTGATACAACTCTTAACAAATAATGCACTAATTTCGACCAAATTTGATTACCATAAAAACGGTTCTAGAGAGTTTATTTTAAAAGATAGACATATACTGTCGCGGACTTTTTTTTAGATCATTTCAAGAGGAATAATTCTTTCATACATATATTTTTAGTATCTTGAACCGTTTTCGCAGCGCACGCAATGGAAGCCCTCAAGGATGAATAATTTTCCCCGCATTTTTCACATTTTCCATTATTTCTTCGCTCCTAATAGTTGCATCGTGATGTTATATAGCCTATAGCCTTCCTCGATAAATGGTCTATTCAACACAAAAAGAATTTTTCAATTCGCACCAGTAGTTCCTGAGATTAGCGCGTTCAAACAAACAAACAAACAAACAAACAAACAAACAAACAAACAAACAAACAAACTCTTCAGCTTTATAATATTAGTATAGATTAAGTATACATATAGATAGATTGGACTACCTCGATGGGGCGTAGTTGTATGGCGTACGCATTACGAGTACGATTTGCTTGCTGAGGTCCTAGGTTCGAATCCCGGGTCGGACCAAAGACATTGTGACTGGGTATTTCTATCTTAAAATTACTCAGCCGCAGCTTGGAGTCATTGGCTGATTTCCGTTGAGATTGGCCGCCGTGGCCGAAGTAGGCTAGGAGGATAAATAGATTAGGTTGTCAATTTGAAGTAGAGTTTACGAAATGAAAAACAACTTTTGTATTGTATTTTTTTTTTATTCAAAGTCATTTAAAATCTTCTCGCAAGGCTTTCGGAATGGTGTTGCGTGATTTGCTAACAATTCTCTTAGATATTTTAAATTTAGAACCCTATTCATTTCTTTCTCCGTTTGCAAGAAGGCTAAGAAAAGCTTACCATATTGCTTATTGTTTTTACAAACACCATTATGTTGTACAAGAACAGAAAATATGTAATCCTGTATTTCGTCACTATTTTTACTTATTTTATAAGCACTTAATAAAGTAGGTAGATAATGAACAAAATTTTCAGACGTTAATTTTATGTGTAGAATGTTTTGCAAGAATTCCTTTTGTTCGTCCTCATTTAAAAACGTAATAAAATCGCTCAACATTTTCTCCGGTATCCCCGAATCTTGAAGTATAATTTCTAACAGTATTTTATACAACTTTGGATGTTGTTTTTGTATTTCTATAAAAAAATCTAAGTATAACCTATTATATTCTCGTTTTATGCAATTCATAAGGAAATATTTACAAAAATTCTCTAAAAACATAAAGCTGTTTTTAGTAACGAGGACGTGTTTACAAAGTTTATCGATAGATAGCGTTGTCAGGCGTTCGGAAAGCAAAATAAACAAGTTTTGGTTCTTCATACATTCTTCCACGATGTCGTCCCAACGCGAAGTCGGGTCCGTTTCTATTACATCAATAAGTTCTTCATTATAATCGTTCCCTAACTCGTCTTTCATTACCACATCACAGGTTAGAATAACTGCATTTTCTTCACCGGGCGACAAATCTACGTTATGTTTGGGTTCTTCGTTTTTTTTTCGGAACGCAAGCATCCACTTGTTGTTCACGTCAGGTGGCGGTGCAGCGGCAATGCATTTCGCTAGTAATGTTTCTGATGATGGACAAAATGTGTAGCTAAGGGACATGATAGCAAGAACATTTGCAAAACAAAGGGAAAAATAAATTCTTATTTGACATTGATTTTTTTTTTTTTTTTTTTTTTTTATAATTTTCCCTTTAGGGAAGGCAAAGGGTTCGAGCCCATACAGCCTCGTCTTAAGTAATATTTTTGGTTGACTTTTTTTTTTTTTTCCTACGTACTATGTCGTAGTAAAGCAGTGGCTACCTTACCAAGACTTTATCAAGGAGTTTTGGCGGCAACGAAAAAACACTTGATTGGCACAGTTATTTCAATTCACTTCATTTGAGCACTTTAATAGAACTATATTGGATAATATACCACCATAATTATGCAATATAACACTAAGTATCACCAAAATAATGAATTAAAACAAGAGCACCTCATGACACTTCTACGTTCCCGCCAAAACTCCTTATTTGACATTGACATTTGAGGCCTCTTTTTTGACAATCAGCTGTTGGGTGTTGCCAATTAACCACTGAATGCTATTTTGAATCGATTACATTACATTTAATTCGATCAATGACAGGCTTTGAGTCTTTTAGTGCATAGTATAGTGCGTTTCAACTTTAAGTTTCGATGGCGTTATGTTGGCAGCAAGGTATATGCAGTGCTGCTACATCACACAAAATGTGTTACATTGGATTAAAGGTTTTTTTTGTAATGGGAACATGCTTTGTCTTGTAACAAAACACCAATATTTTTAAATCAAATTTAAAAATATATAGGCAAACGTAAACTATGTACCCGTTTTTAAAATAATTTATTAAAAATCATTGAATTTTGGTGTAAGTACGTAATAATTAACCAGCTTTGCAGTTTCCAATAAACACTTCTTTTTTTCTAAGACGTATGATGGAAGACTACGAATAGTTATGTCACGAAATTACACTATGGAATTAAGTAACCGCAACTTACGGAAGTAAATCGAACACTATAAACATAATTGATGGGTGAGTACTGGGTGGATATTTAGCAGCTAAATCAACTTTAATATGCTTATCTACTTAGCCCAGTGCCAGATTAACCACGTAGCAAGAGTAGCAATTGCTACGGGCCCCGCGCGAAAGGGGGCCCCGCATATTTAAACCCACTCATCTCTGCTTGAGCGTAATTTTTTGAGTGAAACTTATTACGATGTGGTATGTTAAAATTTTTTTATGTCACAAAAACGTGAAACGTTACAACTTTTCCTACTAAGATATCCACGTCAGACACTCGGTACCCGACTATTTCCTTGGCGTAAATAATTCAAATAATTTCATACGGTAAACACACAAGTTCTACAAAAAGTTGCTTGTATATGCAAGCTCTCTTACCCAACACTTAGGGTGGATGTGTAGCAGAATTGAAAGAGCTCGATTTAAATTGTTAAAATGTTCTATTTATTTATAAGATTAACAGTCTACATTATTTCTAATATAATTTAGTAACCATATACCAGAAATCTATTTTCTATAATGAAATCCTCCTAGCCAGTTTCGGCCACGGCGGCCAATCTCAACGGAGATCAGCCAGGTACGCAGGAGATATTATAGTGCACAAGTGTGTGCGCAATACACAGGTGCACTCGCTATTCCTTCACTCTCATAGTCCGGTGAGACGGCAATCCGACATGACCGGAGAGAGATCAGGCGCAGGACCAACGGCTTTACGTGCTTTCCGAGGCACGGGGGTATCACACCGCCAACTTCCTGACTCCGAGCTGCGACTGAGTAAATTTTAAGATGGAAAAACCCAGTCACAATTTTTTTTGGCTCGACCCGGGATTCGAACCCAGGACCTCAGCGCGCAAATCGTACTCGTAATGCGTACGCAATACCACTACGCCACCGAGGCAGTCAAGAATTCTAGAATTCTAGAATATAAGTATACTAGCGGCCCGCCCTAGCTTCGCACAGGTAGCAAAGCATAATATCTATACATTTAATTTTCTGACTGCCTCGGTGGCGTAGTTGTATTACAGTACGACTGCAATGCTGGGGTCTCGGGTTCGATCCCCGGGTCGGGCAAAGTGGTATTGAGTTTTTCTATTCAGTATCAGCTCGGAGTCTGGAATTTGTGCCCGATATGGCGATAGGCTCGCCCCCTATCACATCATGGGACGGAATAATGGCGAAAAGTGGGTGCACTAGTTGCACCTCTGCCTACCCCTTCGGGGATAACAGGCGTGAGTGTATATGTATATATATGTATTAATTTTCTGTCGTACAAAATACTTATGAATTATACACATAACCCTTCCTCTTGAATGCACTGCGCCCAATGGTGAAAAACATATGAAAATCCGTTCGGTAGTTTTTGAGTTTATCGCGTTCAGACAAACAGATGCGATGGGGGGACTTTGTTTTATAATATGTAATGATGTAAGGACATATCCTTAAAAATAAAAAGATAAAAGATCTTTTCCTTCCTTGGATCTCAAACTATCTCCATATTTATTCTCTCACGGTTCCACCCGCAAGAAAATATTTTCCGGGATAAAAGTACCGGTTTATATTTCTCTGGGAAAAGCAAAAGCCTAGGTGCTCCTCGAGGTCTTAAATTATCTTCCTACGAAATTTCATCGAAATCGGCTGAGAGTGACGGCTACAACCGCGAGGTAAAAAAAAATTGGGATAAAAGTTCCGGTTTCTATTTTTCCAGGATAAGCAGTAGCCTATGTCCTTCCCTCGGTCTCAAACTATCTCCATACTTGTTTTTTGTGGTTCCACCCGCAAGAAAATATTTTCCGGGATAAAATCCCGGTTTATTTTTTCCCAGAATCAGAAGTAGCCTAGGTCCTTTCCAGGGTTTCGAACTACCTCCCTACCAAATTTCGTTGAAATCGGTTGAGTGGTTTGGCCGTCCCACTCGTGAGAAAAAAAAATCGGGATAAAATATCCGGTTTAATTTTTTCCGGGATGGGCAGTACCCTGTGTCCTACCCTGAGTCTCAAACTATCTACAGACTTATTTCTTTGCGGTTCCATCCGCAAGAAAATAGTTTCCGGGATTAAAGACCCGGTTTATTTTTTCCCGGCATAAGAAATACCCTGGATCCTTTCCAGGATCTTAAACTATGTCCCTTCCAAATTTCATCGAAATTGGTTTATTGGTTTGGCCGTAACGACTCGCGAGAATAAAAACTCCGGGATAAAAGTCCCGGTTTGAATTTCCCCGGAATATAAAGTAGCCTATGTTACTCAGGAGTACAGGAGCATTCTAATGGTGAAATATTTTTTGAAATCGGTCCAGTATTTTTTGAGTTTATCCATGTCAAAAATACAAAAATACAAATATTTCCTATTTATAATATTGGTATATAGATTGAGACTGCCACGGTGGCGTAGTTATATTATGGTACGACTGCAATGCTGAGGTCTCGGGTTCGATCCCCGGGTCGGGCAAAGTGATATTGAGTTTTTCTATTCAGTATCAGCACGCAGTCTGGAATTTGTGCCCGATATGGTGATAGGCTCGCCCCCTATCACATCATGGGAGAGAATAATGCGAAAAGTGGGTGCACGAGTTGCGCCTCTGCTTTCCCCTTCGGGGATAAAAGGCGTGAGTGTATATGTATGTGTATGTATGTAGATTGAGTTATAGAAGTAATAACTAAAAAAATATTTTATTACATCAAGAGATATTCTCATGATCACTAACTGCAGTGGCGAACGTTCATTTTCGACAAATGACTTAAGGAACACTATGAGTCAAAAACGTCTGAATTATCTCGCTTTGATGAATATAGAATATGATTTGCTCAGAGAAATTTATACTAATAGTATTATTTCTAAATTTGCCCACATGAAATCTAGAAAAGTTACTTTGTAAAAGTTTAAAAAATAATAAGGAAACAGATAAATAAATATAAAATATAGTACACCATTGATTAAATATAACATTAGCTATTCCTAAAAATATAATATACTTTGTATTAAATATAAACTTTGAAATATGTATTGAAAAAATATTTTGTGTAGTATCATCCGTTTTCAATTGTTAGTTTCCTATCAAAATTATTCTAAATTGCCAGGAAATCATCTCGGGCTTTTTGTACTTGTCAGAGCCTAACAGCGCCTATAGTAATTTACTACACTATTAGTTACCCACAAAACTGTAACCTATAGACAGCAAATAAACGTATTGAGTATTGAATTGTATCTTTACCACTTTATTCTTAAGAACCCATAGCAGATCAAGGGTTCTTTAAAAGAATTTGCTACGGGCCCCGCGCTTGCTTAGGTAATCAGGCACTGACTTAGCCTAAATAGATGTACTCGTCTACAACTTCCAGAATTGAGCTCCGAACAGTAATCGGGGTAGGCACATTGGACATGATCTTGGTCTTGTCCATGTTCATCCTGAGGCCCACCAGTTGAGAAACTCGGTTGAGGTCACTGAGCATTGTGCTCAGACCCTCCAGCGATTCTGCCAATACAACGATGTCATCGGCAAAACGAAGGTGAGTGATGTATTCGCCATTGATGTTGATGCCGAGTCCTTTCCAATCCAAGAGCTTGTAGGCATCTTCCAACGCGGCAGTGAACAGTTTCGGAAAGATAACATCTCCCTGTCTCACGCCTCTGTGTAGTGGAATGGCCCTCGGGTCTTTAGCCAAGCTGGTGGCGGGTTTGGCAATTGAGGTATAACCTGTCCGTACGGACGTCGTGTCGCAAGGATTTCCATATTTGTTTTTTGAGCTGCCGATATACTTCAGCATCATCAGAAGACTGCAACGCCATAGATCGACGCTTGGCCATGAGATCGAGTATATGAGTCGAGAGTTTCTGAGGTCTATCTCTACGGCGAGGTCTAAAGAATTTGGTACCCACCGTATGGACAGCTTTTACCAACCCGTCATTAATCTCGTCCACTGTAGCGCAATCATCTAGGCAATTGAAGCGGTTTGCCAGCTCGAGCTGAAAGCTTTCTGGGTTTTGGATACAAGCACGAGTAGGGCGGAGAGTAGACTTCATCAAGCGAAACCTTTCTAAGTTGACGTCGATATTCAATATGCCTCTAACCATTCGGTGATCGCTTCCGGTTTTCACCCTATTGATCACAGAGATATTATCGAACATCCGTCTTTTCGTCGTCAAGATGAAATCTATCTCGTTCCTTGTCGAACCGTCCGCACTTAACCAGGTCCATTTCCTGTGAGGCGGCTTCTGAAAGAAAGAGTTCATCGCGAAGAGTCCTTCTTTCTCCAGGAAATCAGCCATTGTCCCCTTGGGTTACGTAACCCATATCCAAATTGCCCAACTCAAGGCAAGTCCAACTTTGAGAAAGAGGTCAATCAGCGAATCCAGCTCGGATGGGCAGCGTTCGGGAAACTAAGCAAGGTCTTCTCGTCCAAAATACCTCAGTGCCTGAAGACAAAAGTCTTCAATCAATGTGTGTTGCCAGTGATGACATACGGCACTGAGACGTGGCCTCTGACTATGGGCCCCCTAAGACGGCTCATGGTCACTCAACGAGCTATGGAAAGGGCTATGCTAGGTGTTTCTCTACGCGATCGAATCAGAAATGAGGAGATCCGTAGAAGAACGAAAGTCACTGAAATAGCCCAACGGATAAGCAAGCTGAAGTGGCGGTGGGCAGGGCACATAGTTCGGACAGGGAACTGACGGCAGATGGGGCAAAAAAGTTCTCGAGTGGAGACCACGTACTGGCAAGCGCAGCGTCGGCCGTCCACCTGCAAGGTGGACCGATGATTTAGTAAAGGCCGCAGGAACGCGCTGGATGCGGGCCGCTTTGGACAGGTCCATCTGGAAATCTTTGGGGGAGGCCCATGTTCAGCAGTGGACGTCATGTGGCTGATGATGATGATGCTTATCTACTAAACCATTACTAATTACACATTTTATAGATTTAGGATAATCTATATATATAAAAGAAAGTGGTGTTAGTTACACCACTTATAACTCAAGAACGGCTAAACGGATTTAGCTGAAAATTGGTAGAGAGGTAGCTTAGAACCAGGAGACGGACATAGGATAGTTTTTGTCCCGGGAAAATATAAATCGGGACTTTTATCCCGGATAATCGTTTTCTGCCAGTGGAACCGCAAGAAAACAAGTATAGAGATATTTCGAGATCCAGTTGAGGACATGATTACTCTTATCCCGGAAAGAGATAAACCGGGAATTATATCCCGGATTTTATTCTCTCGCGAGTGGAGCCGCCACGACTAAACCACTGAACCGATGGCGATGCAATTTGGCAGGGAGATAGTTTAAAACCCTGGGAAGAATCTAGGCTACTTCATATCCTGGGAAAATACAAATTGGGACCCTAATCCTGGAAAATCGTTTTCTGCCCGTGGAACCGTATGAAAATAAGTATAGAGATAGTTTTTGATCCAAAGGAGGACATAGGCTACTATTATCCCGGAAAACAGACACCGGGAATGACCCTACATTATTTTTAGGGATATGACCCTACATCTCTATTTATTATAAAACAAAGTCCCCTATCGCATCTGTCTGTCTCTTGAACGCGATAAACTCAAACACTGCTTAACGGATTTTCATACATTTTTCATCAATGGACGTAGTGATTCAGGAGGAATGATTCATAAATATTTTGTACGACAGAAAAATAAATGTAGGTATACAGTATTATGCTTTGCTACCTGTGCTAAGCCAGGGCGGGCCGCTAGTTAATAAATAAAACAAGACGAATATTTCTTTATCATAATGGAATGACATTAGTTTTTTAATGAATCATGGAGGTAAGTAATTAATAAAAAAGCAATTATGGCAAGGCAGCACAAAAAACATATCAATAAGCATATAATACATTATATAATAATACTGGCTATTTATTTATTGTGATTTTAACTCACTTTGCCCGACCCGGGGATCGAACCTAAGACTTTCAGGATGGTAGTCATATCGTAATACAATTAGGCAACCGAGGCAGAAAACAATTATGCATCTATCAGCGTGGTGGACTAAGGTCTAAAGCCTCTCAGTTGTAGAGGAGGCTCGTGCTCAGCAGTGGGCAGTATATAATACAGGGCTAATTGCATTGCGTTGCAACTATGCAATGTGAAACAGTTTGTATTAGTAATCGATTAAAACATTTTTTGAAAAGGCAATACTGAACGAGACAGCTGTCTTGTAACTTGACAGTCGACACAGGAATTAAAAAAAATAGTAATTACTTGGCTAGCGAAGGAAGTAGCCGTTTACGGCTTTCATAAAATATTTTTATTCTTACGTAGTGTAATTTGTTTTTAAGGTGCCCAGGAGAAGAGTGTAAGTATATATGGTACATTTTAGTATTAGTATATCTATATTGCATTTTTCTTGTGTGTTCCAGGTAGATTATGTATCCCTATTTATTAATACATTTTCCTCCAACATTGTGTAGGAGGTCTAAGCCGATGTCCGATGTAATACCTACATAGTAACCATGCTAATATAAATGTTTATGTCTATACATTGATTTCTTAGTTTACGTAAACTAAAATTAGATACGACGATCAAAACAAATTGTATACAAATCTCGATAAAACCGTAAAATAGTATAATCTTAGTTGTAACTTATTGGTTATTAATTGTACTTCTGCTTGTGGATAGGCCTTTCATGAATTTGTATAGAAATAGTCAGTACTTGTAGGTATTTATATTGTAATTTTTTTTATTAGATTAATATTCTTTCGATTACCTTCTATATTAAAATTCGTGTGCCTCAGTAGCGTAGTTTTATTACTGTACGACTGCAAGCAGTGATATTGGGTTTTTGTACCCAGTATCAGTTCGGAGTCTGGCTTTGTGCTCGATATGGCGATAGGTTCACCCCCTACCACATCATGGGACGGAATAACGGCGGAAAGTGGGTGCATTAGTTGCGCCTCTACCTACCCCTCCGGGGATAGAAGGCGTGAGTCTAATTATGTATGTTTCAAATTCGCAACCTTTGCCACTTTAAAATATTAGTACTTCGATAACCGTATCGCAGCTGTATAGCTATTCTAGTAGTCGCGGGGCCAAATTAAATGTCCGGAAATAGTCTCTCGTATGTAAGGGCCCGTCTGTACCATCTCAATGTTTGTTGCGAAGTTTAAGCAGGCAAGTTCTCGCGGCAATTAATTGCGTAAAAATTTCCAATGCTCTTACACTAGGGCCATTTTTACGATTGCGCGTACGGAGGAGTGTGTTTGGCATCATTAAAATTCATATAGAGATGTGTCTGACTGCCTCAGTGGCGTAGTTGTATTACGGTACGATTTCTGAGATTCGATCTCCGGGTCGGGCAAAGTGATATTGGGTTTTTCTATTTTATCCCAGGGAAATATAAAGCGGAACTTTTGTCCCAGAAAAACTCATTCACGTGGGCGGAACCGCGAACCGAAGTCTATAACTTGTATTTAAGTAATGATTCATAGGTACAGAAGTTAGGTATTTCGACGGGTTTTCAAAGGACCGGTTAGAGATCGATATTTTTTGATTTTGCGCTATCGAATGTTTTATTATATCTTTTTCTAACCCGAATATTTGATAGTTTTGTGTATTTTAAAATTAAAATCAATGCTATCATTGACTTTCTATGATGCATAATTTTCATATCCTAATTCCATTTAAAGAAAGATTACACACTTGTTCATGCGTAAAAACACTCTTCGTGTTACAGAAAGGCTTGGGAATTGCATTTTTATTTATTGCAGTTGAATGACGAGACGAGCATGTGGCTCGCCTGATGGTAAGAAGCGATACGACCGCCCATAAACAGTACCAAAAGCATTCAGAAATTCAAAATAAGGAATTACAAAGGTCCTTAAAGTCAAACAGAAGTTCCCTATCGAGATTCCTTACCATCTTAGAGAACATACAATAAGAAGGTACCAGGATGTCATACAAGCGTGGTGTTATAAAACGCAGGGCATGTCCGCGCATGCGCATACCGCCCCGTTGACATCGTTTATAACCGTTAGTTCTAGTAGTTACGAGTAAAGAAATGGCGGGAAACGATTGGGTTTTTTATCTGTGGTACACTAGGTGTTGTGTGCTCCTTCCCGAGACTAACGTCCCATTGTATACATCTATACTATCTATACTAATCTATACTAATATTATAAAGCTGAAGAGTTTGTTTGTTCGTTTGAACGCGCTAATCTCAGGAACTACTGGTTCGAATTGAAAAAATATTATTGTGTTGAATAGACCATTTATCGAGGAAGGCTTTAGGCTATATAACATCACGATGAAACTATTAGGAGCGAAGAAATAGTGGAAAATGTGAAAAAAAAACGGGGAAAATTATTCATCCTTGAGGGCTTCCATTGCGTGCGCTGCGAAAACGGTTCAAGATACCAAAAATATATGTATGAAAGAATTATTCCTCTTGAAATGATCTAAAAAAATGTCCGCGACCGCATATGTCTATCTGTTAAGATTAACTCTCTAGAACCGTTTTTATGGTAATCAAATTTGGTCGAAATTAATGCATTATTTATTAAGAGTTGTATCAACGTCATAATATTAATCTTTATCCAAATAAATGTGTTGGATAGAGTGATTCAACGGGAAGGTTTTTATGTACTTTTAGCCCGGAAAAACTTATTAACGCGGGCGAAGCCGTGGGCAAAAGCTAGTATGGAATAAAACGTAAAACATCTTAGGTACCTATAATATGTTGTCCAACTGAATACTATTATCAGAATAATTAGATTAATCGCACCTTTAGAACGAAAGCAACACAATTCAAAAAAATCGAAAATTGATTAATCATTATAAAATGATTTAAAATCAAGTTCTCGATACAACAATAGCTCAAACACAACCATATTCAAGTGGGAAAGGACCCAACTGTTATATCGGGGCTTTTTTATTATATTTTCGTGAAAGAGGGACCAATTTTAAGTCATTTTATGACATTGAAATAAAATATTTTGCGGGTTTTATCGCGGTTTTTTAATTTATATTTTCTCCCGACGTTTCGAAGGCTTTGCAGCACTTCGTGGTCACGTCATTTTATGACGATAACTCAATTTACGATTTTTTTGAATTGTGTCGTTTTCGTTCTAAAGGTGCGTAATATTATAAAGCCGAAAATTTGTAACTATGGATGTATGGATGTTTGTTACTCTTTCACGCAAAAACTACTGAACGGATTTCGATGAAATTTGGCACACGGGTAGATCATGTCCTGGATTAACACATAGGCTACTTTTTATCCCGGGAAAATATAAAGCGGGACTTTTAAGAGCCGCGGGCAAGAGCTAGTTTAATAAATAATAAATAAATTAATAAAAAATAACAAAAACCTAAATTAATAAAACCTTTTTAACTAAAAATTAAACCGCCTTTAAAAACGACTAAAAAAACTAAAAACCAAAAAATAATTTAATAGTGAATAAATATACGATAGCATTACTTATATATTGGTAACCAATTTTGGAGTCAGTGAAAGGGTTGCGAGCGCCTTCTGCACTCACCCAAAAGACCGGTGTTCTTGTATAAGCCGACCCTCGTCAGGCTAATAAGAGTTTAGTCAGGGACAAATAAAAAAAAAAAAAAAAGGAGTCAGTGCCTAGCTTGCTTTTGTGTTAACAAAGGAATATACCGGCTCGATGGCTTAGTCGTAATGTGCGCACGCGGTATGACGATCGTGCTGGCGTGTTACGCCTCTGCCTACCCCTGAAAACGTAAAAGGCGTGATGTAAAAGGCGAAAACACTAAAGAATAAAGTACTTCATAAGAGTTGCGAAAAAAATCGATGTGTGTGCCTATAAAATTTGAGGGTTGCCCTCGATTTCTCCAGGATGCAATCATCAGATCCTGACTTGGTGACTATGGGACCATTTCAGAAGTATCTCCTTTCGAACAAAAAAATAATTTTGTAAATCGGTCCCGGTCGGACGTGAGGACGCTTGGGTCAAAATATTACTAGGTACTTAAACGGCAAGGACACTATTATTATTTTACTTTTTAGAGATTTTTTGTGTCGGGGGTTATTTAAATTTTAATTTAATTTTTATTTCAAACTTTTAAAATTAATTTATTCTCCATCATGGGGCTATGATAATGAACTATCTATCACCTACTCGTTGAGCCCATCCTTATGAGCCCAAACACACTATATCTGCTATAAGTTTCTAAGGAGTTGGGTATCCCGCAGACTACTTGATGCCGCAGCATCAGCTCATGTTTAAAAATATTTCCAAAGTCACAGTACAACAAATTTAAAATCATTCGGACTTTTTAAGTTGGAAATGAGCTGATAATCTTCAAACGTCTGAACAGATCTTCGTAAATTATAGCTAAGAACCATCGCAGTCACATCAGCTTTCAAATAAAAAAAACCGCGTCCTAATCGGTCCATTCGTTTGAGAGCTACGATGCCACAGACAGACATACAGATACACAGATACACACCCTAAACTTATAACTGCCCTCTTTTTTGTCGGGGGTTAAAAATAGCTCGTTTTGTGTTCCATTACTCTTCTTTAGTTACCCCTTTTCTTTTTGGAACGAAGTTCCTTATCGCGCGTTGTGAAAGGGAGCTAGACGGAAAAAATTCTCACGAAAAGTTGAACGACACTTTTATACTTGCCATGTGAAACCAGCCAGTAACAATAAAGAACTGGCCGTAAAAGTGACATTCGAAATTTAAATAAAAAAATAGAGTAGTTTTGGAACGAATAAAATATGTATGAAATTTAAATAAAAAAAGACAATTTAAATGCTTTTTAGAGTAGTTTTTTTTTCGTTAGTTTTATGTTAATTTTAATGTCAATGCTTGTTTAGGTGATGATCGTGATTCGATGACATATCTATTGTGTAGGTAGAAGTAAATGTTTTCATTGATGTGGTAACGTTTTAATATTAATTATTATTATAACTTAAAAGAAACAAAATTTTATTACAATATCTTCATTAATTAATCGAAAAGAACTTCGTTCCATCCGGGTGTCCCTTGACACCTCTCAAGTTTTTTTAATCGAATTTCTTTAAATGTACAGACACACCTGTACCTACTGCTTTGTTATATGTATAAATAGATATGTATAGATATAGATTGATGAAATTATTAGTAGGTCAAAGCACTTGAAACTCAATTTCTAGTATGTACTACTTATTTGTTTATCTGATAGTGTCATCTTAATTGTGTAACCGAGTTTAGATAAAAGGTATTTAATTTTGTAACAAGCCCGTCAGGTATTAGTTATCGTTCATCTTTTGTTAGTAGCTGAGTCTGGTGAGTTCAGATTATTTTATTTGAATTTATTTTTTTGTAATATTTATCGCACTTTAGGATGAAAACACGACACAATTCTGAAAGATAGAAAATTGGGTTATCGTCATAAAATTACTTAAAACGAAGTACTCAATACAGCAATAGTTCAAACACAGCCATATTCAAGCAGGAAAAGGACAAAGCTGTTATATCGGTCCCTTTATATTCCATTTTTATAAATAAGGGACTAGTTTTTAGTCATTTAAAAATGACAACTCAATTTTCTATTTTTTGAATTGTGTCGTTTTCGTTCTAAAGGTGCGATATATAGAATTATGCCTTGTTACCTTAGACAATATATAAATGACGTGGTTTGTATGATGTTTCCTTTCTGCAAAAGTATAAGATCAAATGTTCATGCACACATTTATAAAAACTGTTGTTGTGTGCGCAAAACAGAAGGATTTAAGATTGAATTATGTTTTTTATGGCATATAATGACTAGACGAGCATGCCGTTCGCCTGATGGTAAGCGATACAACCCATAAACAGTAGCAACACCATCCAACACCTTGAGTTACAAAGTACTGTGTGGCATTCCACTGCGCTCGTCTTCCTGAGACATAAGATGTTAAGTCTCATTATGTCCAGTAGTTATACTGGCTACAACTGGCACTGGTGGTCGTATCGCTTACCATAAGGCGAACGGCATGATCGTCTCGTCATTTGGTGCAATAAAACAAAATCTCTAAAAAGTAAAATAATAATAGTATCTTTGTCGTTTAAGTACCTAGTAATATTTTGACCCAACCGTCGTCGCGACGTGGGACCGCTAAAGAAGTATTTTCATCTCCCTGGTCCGGAGTTCGGTCCCCCGACGTGAGGACGCTTGGGTCAAAACATTACTAGGTACTTCAACGACAAAGACACTATTATTATTTTACTTTTTAGAGATTTTTTGTGTCGGGGGTTATTTAAATTTTAATTTAATTTTTATTTCAAACTTTTAAAATTACTTTATTCTCCGTCATGGGGCCTTGATAATCAACTATCTATCACCTACGCGTTGAGCCCATCCTTATGAGCCCAAACACACTATATCTGCTATAAGGTGCTAAGGAGTTGGGTATCCCGCAGACTACTTGATGCCGCAGCATCAGTTAATGTTTACAAATATATTGAAAGTCACAGTACACCAAATTTAAAGTCAATCGGATTTTTTGAGTTGGAAATGAGCTGATAATCCTCAAACGCCTGAACAGATCTTCATAAATTATAGCTGAGAACCATCGCAGTCACATCAGCTTTCAAATAAAAAAAAACCGCGTCCAAATCGGTCCTTT
This sequence comes from Lapara coniferarum, assembly GCA_949316025.1. NCBI lineage: Eukaryota > Metazoa > Arthropoda > Insecta > Lepidoptera > Sphingidae > Lapara > Lapara coniferarum. Next base: position 28,567,416 of record OX438929.1, read on the forward strand.
CGTTTGAGAGCTACGATGCCACAGACATACATACAGATACACAGATACACACCCTAAACTTATTACTCCCCTCTTTTTTGTCGGGGGTTAAAAAAAAATTATATTTGTTCAGCTATTTATGTGGCTGACTGTACACAAGGCGTAAAACCGGCCGGCGGTACACCGTAAATTTGTTGAGTTCCGGGATTATTCTGAGTATAGATATCTAGTTTCAATCAGGCCGGCATTGTCGACTGTTGAGGTTTCATCGTCTTTCATCATCGACATTCTAACTGTACGCTTAGCACGAGGTTACGCGCTATCGTACAGCTAACGTAATCGTTTCGACTAAGTTAATATTTGTATGGAAATTTGAACAGCGCCCCGGTGAGCATATTTGGAACTAAAAAAAGAACGTGCATTTTGCGCGCGATTTAATTTCGAATAGTACATCGAGTATAGACAAGCATGTGTCAAAATGTATGGAAAATGTCAGCATGTGTCTCTTTTTTGACTTATCGTCTAACGAATATTAAGACCGGATTTCTTCAACTGTAGTTAGCACCTCACGTGTGGAGCACTCGAAGCTTTTCTATTCAGTATCAGTCCGGAGTCTGGAATTTGTGCCCGATATGGCGATAGGCTCGCCCCCTATCACATCATGGGACGGAATGTCGGCGAAAAGTGGGTGCACTAGTTGCGCCTCTGCCTACCCCTTCGGGGATAACAGGCGTGAGTGTATATGTATGTATGTACCACCCTCGATGTTTTTTGAAACCATTTGTTTAGATTACTTTTTGCCGCCAAAAATCCTTTAGATAATTTTGTTTTTTACTTTTGATGTTGCCATTGTCACTCTCACGACTAAGACGAATCTATTGACACCACTCAAATAAAAATACGACAAGCCGTTTAGCCTCTAGGGCGTGCCAAAGAAATATACATACATACATGCATACGTACATACATACACTCGAAAACATAATCCTACTTTTTTGGAGTCGGGTAAAAACGGGGCCTAAATGCGTCAACTTTCGATACGAAAATGCATAAACTTTCGATACGAAAATGCATAAACTCGTGCTAATGGCACTCGAATCCAATTAACTTACATAAATACAAAAGATTTTTTCATTGCTCTTTCCATAGAATACAGGAGTATATGTAGTGTTATTTTTGCAGGTAACAATGAAGTTGTTGTTTCTGCTGGTGACCCTGGGTGGGGTATACGCCGTGCCTCTTCACGATAAGACCACTCCGAGGAGCGGCGAGGCTTGTGGCTATGAGGTAGGATACTTAGGATCCATTAACACGTCGCACTCTTAATAAAACAGCGACCTAATCCAAAATTTTTGCTAGAAGAGTTTTAACAAAATATGTACCCTAAATAGCAAGCTGCATCGACTTAGAAAATAATTGGTCTTTTCAACATTGGGAATAGGGCCAAAATCCTATGAAGAGAGATTAACTCATTTCAATATGCTATCATTAGAATCGAGACGGAAAATAAGCGATTTCGTTTATCTCTTTAAAATAATCCATTCGAGAATTGATTCTTCTTCCTTACTAGCTTATTTAAATATTAATACTAATCTAAGATGTCGCAAGCCCAATACTTTCTCCCTTAAAGTTTACCGTAATAATACTTCTTTCTATAATCCCATTATACGTATGTGTAGACAATACAACGAGTTAAGCAAAGATAATCCTAATTTAGACTTGTTTAACAATAACATCAATTCTTATAAACGACAAATTCACCATATCCTCAAAGATCTATATCTCATAAACCTCATATAATATTGTATATGTCAATGTTACTTGTTTCCTTATGTATATAAGAACCTATTCAACTTTGCAATGTGTTATTTATTACTTTCTGGAACACATGTTTTGGGTTATAGTTATTGTCCAACAATTTGTTTTATATAATATTATGTTTGAAGCATAGATGATTGTAACCTGTTTTGTGTTTAATAAATAAAATAAATTTGTTTATGTTTTTGTGCCGATTCCCACAAGTCAACGATTTATACGTTTTATTAAGAGGGCGACGTATCCGAACAACACAAAATCGCAGCGACAAACACTGGTTGAGCAGCGGTTACTTTGTGGCAGGGTTGATTGATTAAAAAAAAAATGTTGCTTTGTGTTCTATATCTATGATAATATACCAATTATATACTGCCCGCTGCTGAGCACGGGCCTCCTCTACTACTGAGAGGGGTTAGGCCTTCCACCACGCTGGCCTAGTGCGGGCAGACTTCACATACCTTCGAAATTTTTATAGAGAACTTCTCAAGTATGCAGATATCTTCACGATATTTTCACCGTTAAAACGAACGATAATTGATAAACAATACACACATAACTTCTAAAAAATCAGTGGTGTGTATTAGGTTTTGAACTTGCAGATATCTGTCTCCCGCCCTGTGGATTGGAGGCGTTTGGAGAATTCCACCACGGTATCCCCTGCCTGTCGTAAAAGGCGACTAATAGGGGCCTCCGGGGGTCACGGGTGGGCGGGAGGTGCCGCCCACCTATTAGTCTAGCCAACTTTTGTGACCCCCGTGATGGACGGCAGCGTGGCGGTTAGGCCTCACGCTGCCTTTGACGCCGAGGGCGTCCTTCGGTGTGCGGGGGCTTCTAAGCCCTCCCAACAACAGGAGACGGTCCGCAATAGCGGTACGCGCAGGGTCGGTTGCGGACGACAACTTAGACGTGAGTCGGAGGAAGCCCGCAGCCGTCCCTAATGCGCCGAAGATGGCCACCGCGGAGTTTTAGTTGGCATGCCGTGCGGTGTACATAGGTTAGGGACTCAGCCCGGCGGTCGCCCGACGTTTTCCATCTCTCCGGGCGGCTCAACGTCAGGTCGTAAGGCACGGTGAACGCAACATAACCGCTCAGTCGTTCCCCTTGAACACTGGGCGGTAGTAATAATTCACTTTCTCCGCGTAAACAAAAAAAATTAAGATATCTGTTTCGTCAGACCGTTTCATTCCCAACTACGCTATCTTCTACTCACGATAATATAATTTGTATGCAGTGAATAGTTCCATACACACGGATATTTTGTCGCCGATTTCAAAACATGTGTCCGATATCGAGATCGATTCTGGACCACTTTGTCGCTGCGATATATTATGTTCGTCTTCATGGTACGCTTGAAGAGAATAGACCCTTATGGGGCGTTCATAAAATACGTGAGATGTTTAAGGGGGAGAGGGGGTCGAGTCAAATCTCATCTAATCTTAAATTGGAGAGAGGGGGGGTCCCGGCAAATATCATGCAATGTTTTTTTCTGATTGTAACAAAAAAAAATATACTATTTTGGTCTATTTAATCCAGATGGTACATGGTTATTACACTTATAATTAAACTGTCAGCAATATTGATTACTAGTTTTAACTAAAATAAAAGCACGAAGCATTTTTTTTTTCTTTTTACAATAACAATCCAACGCGTTTACGTAAGAAACCCACATTTTGAAAAATCTCACGTGAGATTGAGGGATGGGGGAAGGGGTTGAATAAAATCTCACCAGGGGGGGAGGGAGGGACAGAAAATTAAAAAAAACACCTCACGTAATGTATGGACGCCCCCTTACAGTATTTTAATAGTCACAGCATTGACTTGCCAATAATATTGTAGATGAATATAGTTCCTTTATAAAAACGTTACGATAGTTAAGAGGCCTCTAAAATTTCGACTATTTCAGTCAACTTTTCATCGTATTTTTTTTTAAAATAAACTGATCTGAGTATTTTATAACACATCATCAGAAAGACTATTTCAACACTAATTTTAATCTATCGACCAAGTTCCAACGTCTGTATCAGAAATTTCGTTGCTCGGAGACTCAAACTTGTTGCCGTTTTCAATTAAAATAGTGCTTGAAACCAACTAACGAAAATTACTGTTTATTGGTATAAAAGTCGCCTAAAGCATAAACGCGACAATTTCTTTATTTTCAATATAAAATCGTACAAAATTAAATAGTCGAAATTTTAGATGCGGCCTCTTAATCATATCGCAGGAAGAACCATCAAAATGTGCTCAAAAATCCTTATCCTTTCTTACATAGTATAAAACAAAGTCGCCCGCTATTATTGAAATTTTGTATTGCGATTTTTTGAGACCCTGAAAAGGTTTTAGGCTACTTTTAGTACTGGGAAAATATATAGCGAAACTTTTATCCTGGAAAAAATTTTTGAAGCGGGCGGAGCTGCGAGCAATCATTGAAATCCTCCTAGCCAGTTTCGGCCACGGCGGCCAATCTCAACGGAGATCAGCCAGGTACGCAGGAGATATTATAGTGCACAAGTGTGTGCGCAATACACAGGTACACTCGCTATTCCTTCATTCTCATAGTCCGGTGAGACGGCAATCCGACATGACCGGAGAGAGGTCAGGCGCAGGACCAACGGCTTTACGTGCGCCCCGAGGCACGGGGGTATCACACCGCCAACTTCCTGACTCCGAGCTGCGACTGAGTAATTCTTTTTTTAAGATGGAAAAACCCAGTCACTAAGTTTTTTGGCCCGGCCCGGGATTCGAACCCAGGACCTCAGCGCGAAAATCGTACTCGTAACGCGTACGCAATACAACTACGCCACCGAGGCAAACATTATTATTTTATAGGCGTTCAAAATCAGCTGGAACTTGGAAGTGGTATCTGGCAAAAATAAGAAATGAGATTTTCAACGAGAACGGCGTGACGTCACCGGATGTAAATAGTCTTAATGTTGCGAGCATAAGAAAGAAATGGATATTCCCGCAACGCGCCCAATTTTATTCCTTGCAATATTTTAAACGTGAATTTTCACATCATTTTTTTTTATGATATATGGGGCAAACGAGCCTATGGTTCACTTGATGGTAAGTGATCACCGCCGCCCATGAACCTCTGCAATACCAGGGGGCATAGGGATCTAGTGAGGGTTTCCAAAGACATTAAACAGTATAGTGAGTTGGTTTCTTTTTTTTTTTTTTTTTGTACGGCCATCTTGGGCGCATTAGGGACGGCTGCGGGCTTCCTCCGACTCACGTCTAAGTTGTCGTCCGCAACCGCCCCTGCGCCGTGAGTTGGTTTCTGCCTGTACTTTTAACGAACAACCACAGAGTTGGAAAAATATTTATAAATTTAATTTAATTAAGATAGATTAGACTGTTATTTATTGTTGTAACCATCCAAATCCCTATTTATACAATAGTCTTTGAGTATCTAGCAATGCAAAGGAGATGGACCAGGCGAACCCTGCGTTGGTCGTACATGCGCAGCTGGTCATAAACTTTTATTAAAACCTATGTGTCTTGCGATCGCTGTCATTGCATTCTACGATAATGACATTAAGCGGTGCTCCACAGGAACTGTAATTTTTGGTGTGTTATTGTGTAAATAGCGACCTTATATTCAGCCGTGCACACGTGATTTTTTTTTGTCAAATGTGTGCTATCCGTGTCTACCTCGCCCCCCGTCAGGGTTGGCAGAAAAAATTGTTTGCGCATTATTCCCATATCGTGTCCATTGGTTGATGCGTCTAAGAATATAGTACATAATGTTGTTGACTTATACTCAATCGAAATGACCTTTCAACTTAGATATGGTATCGCGTCCGAACAAATACATACAACATTATCACATAATTAGTTCATACATATATGCGTATGAAATATTTAGAAAGCCATGTAGTTTGGGAAACACTTCGGCCGTACTCTCTCTCTCTCTCTCACACACACACATACACACAGTAGGTACACACTACCGGTGGTAGGACTCCCATATGTAAGAGTCCGTCTGGGTGGGTACCACCGCAATGTCTATTTTACCGCCAGCAGTGTGCATGCACTGTTGTGTTTCGGTTTGAAGGGCATTGTAGCCACTGTAACTACTGGATATAATGAGACTTAATATTTTATATTTTTATAGAATCCTGAAAAAGAAACAGTCGAAGGCGGGACTCGAACCCACGACCTCCGGCGTACCGTACCGGTGCTCTTCCAATTGAGCTACTCCGACCCTCGCCATCGATTGCTAATTTCAGGATCCGTATTTAATTCTCTTAAAGAAGATGACTTGATTGATGATTCTTTTTCAGGATTCTGTAAAAATATAAAATCATTAACCAGGCACTACATGGCCATTGACATGTATAAAAAATCATATTATAAAATGAGACTTAATATCTTATGTCTCAGGATGACGAGCGCATTGGAATGCCACACAGTACTTTGTAACTCGAGGTGCTGGATGGTGTTGCTACTGTTTATGGGTGGTCGTATCGCTTACCATCAGGCGAACAATGAAGTAAAAAAATCAATAAAATAATGAACTTAGCTCCAAAAGTTTTTTAGAAAAATAAAAATGCATAAATCTCAAAATCTGAGACCTTAAAATTATACGATTTATTGCAGAGGCCTAGTTTTTGGGAGTACTATCCTAATATATGTAAATAAAATATCTCGGTTAGAATTTTAAGCCCGTTTTCAGAAATATCCATTACTGCCGACCCTAGATTTTTTTTAATATGCCGCCATTTTTATGCCTCGACCGCTGGGCAGACCAAAACCTCATTTAGATTACTGGCCAATAATTCGCCGAATAAATATAACTAGGAATTATCATAAACTAGCGGCCCCGACAGACGTTGTCCTGCCCTAAAAAGGAAATGAAATCCTAGAACCCGAGTACAGCGCCACCTACCGGATCTAATTGTTAATCGAAACTATTCTCAAACCCACCTGAGGACACAAAAAAATCATTAAAATCGGTCCAGCCGCTTAGAGGGAATTCAGTGACATACACGTTTAATATGGCGGTTAAGTATTCTTAAATTTTCAAATTTTCCGCGTAATTTTCTTGCAAAAAACCTCCCTGCCACCAAATGAGTCCTTATTTAACGAAATTTTAAAATCCCTAAACACCCCCACCCCCCCGTAAATAATACCTAACCATATTTTTTTCCGGAAAAAAATCCCTAATAAAATTCCCGGTGTCTGTTTTCCGGGATAATAGTAGCCTATGGGTATTAATAGGTATTAATAGGTCAATCTCAAGTTTGAGTTACATCTCAAGTAGACATAATGTATTGAACTGTTCATACATTATGTCTACTTGAGATGTAACTCAAAGTTGAGATTGATTTCCTTTGGATCACAAACTATCTCCATACTTATTTTCATACGGTTCCACTGGCAAAAAACTATTTTCCGGGATTATGGTCCCGGTTTATATTTTCCCGGGATATGAAGTAGCCTAGATTCTTCCCAGGTTTTAAACTATCTCCCTGCCAAATTGCATCGCCATCGGTTCAGTGGTTTAGTCGTGGCGGCTCGATATAATTCCCGGTTTATCTTTTTCCGGGATAAGAGTAATTATGTCCTCAACTGGATCTCGAAATATCTCTATACTTGTTTTCTTGCGGTTCCACTGGCAGAAAACAATTATCCGGGATAAAGTCCCGGTTTATATTTTCCCGGGATAAAAAGTATCCTATGTCCGTCTCCTGGTTCTAAGCTACCTCTCCACCAATTTTCAGCTAAATCCGTTCAGCCATTCTTGAGTTATAAGTGGTGTAACTAACACCACTTTCTTTTATATATATAGATATAACTTTGAATTATGAGTAAAGAATTAACCCGAAAAAAAAAGACGTGTGGCACTCGGAGACTGCCGCGGTAAAGCTATTGCATAGCATTTTTTATCAACTTATGTAATTATAATTATTTTTAAGCTATTGCATAGCTTCTATCGCGGGCCTTGAGCGTGGAGACCGAATCCAGAAATTTCGTAACGAAATAACCTAACACCCCTCACTATTTTCAACTCTATCACAACCATGTAGAGTGTAAAATTTCATAAGTAAATTTAATATCGCAGTCTTGTAAGAATACAATATGTAAGAGGATATGAGCTGAATGTTAAACGATAAAAGGTCGAAATTACCGTGTATTTAAAAATTGTTCCAGTCAGTGAAACGTATCGAAATGTCAAACGTGATTCTAAGTTTTTATTTTAAAAAGTTTTAAGATTATATAGAGCGGATATTGGGAAAATTGTTATTCAAAACTTTCAAGCCAGTTTTTGTCAGTAACTCAATCTACCGCGAAATAGCAAAATACCTATGTAAGGTGCAATAGTACATACTTTGAAATGATCGTAATGTGCAAATTGGCATAATACACTTCCAAAATATTGTTCTCTTTACAAAATTTAAGCATATCGCAACATATTGTTTCACGGATGTGTCAGATAAGACAGCGCAAGTTACTGCCTTATCAATATCTTACCAATTGTCAGTTTATGATGTCAGTTTACTGTTGGTTTAGTTTATAGCTAACTATACTGTTTAATGTCTGCTAATTCTTGTAATAATTCTAATAATGTAATTCTTCGATGAGTAAATGTTTTTTTTAGTCCAGATATGTTTTGTTATAAGCAAAGTATGTTGACCTAGAATACTACTCAAGAAGTAGTATGATAAACTAATTGTTTTTATCAACTCATACAAATGAGTACATACAAGGCACAAGCCTTGGTCAATGCAAAAGCCGTGTTTAGACTTTCAAGTTCTTACAATATATTGCCAGAGAACTTCCAGACGCGTTACACTAGCGGGAATATTTTAACCTTACTTTATAAATGCGAAAGTTTGTGAAATGTTTGTATGTTTCTTAGAAGCGAACGCAGAAACTACTGTAGGGATTTGGATGAAATTTGGCATACGGATAGATCAAGTCCTTGGATTAATACATAGGCCTTTTATCTGGTATATTGGTCTTGTTGAAAATTATTTTTTTTATCTGATTAGCAAAAAGATGGAGCTGGCGTAGTGTTTTAGAGACTTTCATAGCGAGAAAGGCTTCGAGGGCGGAGCCGCGAGCCTCATCTAGTTAACTATAATTTATATTGAATTTGTTTCAGAGCTGTCCAATCACAGAGAGCGGAGTCCTGAACGTGCACATAGTCCCTCACACACACGACGACGTCGGCTGGTTGAAAACTGTGGATCAGTATTATTATGGAAGTTAGTATTGAGTTTTTACAAACACGCTCGTTAAGTATCTACGCTAATATACACTCGCACTCACATAAACACACATACACACACGCACACACCTTTCACTCAAATATAATCCATACTAATAATTTTATAAAGCTGAAGAGTTTGTTTGTTTGAACGCGCTAATCTCAGGAACTACTGGTTCGAATTGAAAAGACTTTTTGTGTTGAATAGACCATTTATGAAGGAAGGCTTTAGGCTATATAACATAACGATGCAACTATTAGGAGCGAAGAAATAATGAAAAATGTGAAAAAAACGGCGAAAATTATTCATCCTTGAGGGCTTCCATTGCGTGCGCTGCGAAAGCGGTTCAAGGTACCAAAAATATATGTATGAAATAATTATTCCTCATGAAATGATCTAAAAAAATGTCCGCGACAGTATATTTCTATCTTTTGAGATTAACGCACTAGAACCGTTTTTATGGTAATTAAATTTGGTCTAAATTAATGCATTATTTGTTAAGAGTTGTATCAAGATCATAATATTAATCTTTATCCAAATAAATGTGTTGGATAGAGTGATTCAACGGGAAGGTTTTTATGTACTTTTAGCCCGTAAAACTTATTAACGCGGGCGAAGCCGTGGGCAAAAGCTAGTATTATATAACCTTCCAGATGGATAGAACAACATCCTCGACTCACACAATCATTTTGATAATCTCTGCAGTCATCTTATAAATAGATTCACATAGATCATTATCTCTGTACTCTGTAATAGTTTTTTCTTTCCTTTTATGTCATTGTTCTCTTTAAGCTGTCTAATCCTAATCTGATCCGCGGGTGGGGCCCTGGTGATCTGTAACACAGGTTTTCTCTAAAACCTACATGACTCTCACAAGGGCGAAATCTAGTTTAAGACACAAATTATTGTAACTCAAAGATTGCCTTTGTAAAGAGAAAATAAACGACATATTATTATTATTATTTACTAATAACTAGCTAGTAACTAGGTAACTAGCTTTTGCCTGCGGCTTCGCCCGCATTAAATAATTTTTCCTGTATAAAAGTCACTTTATATACAAACTATACATTTTTTAACACTATCTGTTATAATTGAAAGTACCAGGCGATAATAAACAGATGATACAGATCAAGAGTTCTTGCACTATGGTCGGTCAGCGACACTTTGGTACAAAACGACGTCCAGTATATGTAGATCCCCGACTTTTGTCAGAAAGGCACTCGCAGTCACAATAGAACATATAAATTATTTGTCTATTATATTATGCATGTTTTATACATATAAACCTTCCTCTTGAATCACTCTATCTATAAAAATAGCCGCATCAAAATCCATTGCGTAGTTTTAAAGATCTAAGCATACATAGGTACAGACAGCGGGAAGCGACTTTGTTTTATACTATGTTAAGATTAAGATTAAGAATACAAAGATCTCTTTTACGTCTCCCTTTCTAATATTTATCTTTTCAGGCAAGAACAGGGTCCAGAAGGCTGGCGTGCAGTACATCATAGATTCAGTAGTCAAGGAGTTATGGGAGGATCCTAAGAGGAAGTGAGTAGACAATTCTACCGGGTGGAAGGGAAACGCTCTCGGAATACAGGTGATAGTATTGGTGATTCCTGACGTGATGGCACTAAAAAAATCGCGATCGCATTGTTACAATTTTAGTAGGATTTTTTTAAATTTCTGTACAGCTTCACGTATGGATAGATAAATCAAACTATTATTCTGAAAAACACAGTAAAAAAGGTCAATATTTTAAAAAAATCGTAATGAAACACGTACATCAGCTGACGGGTTAACGACCGCGGGCCGGTCCCGGCGCAGCGCGACGGCCGCCCAGTTCTTTGTACGCTTTACATTGCGCGCGCATGAATTACGGAAATACTAAAATCGTAAGTATTATCGCTTAGCTTTGCAAATGAATGTAGTTTTTCGTTAATGTTATGGTTCTTCTCTCTTACCATTCCGGTATAGAGAGCGTTTCCCTTCCACCCGGTATATCTAGGACTCGGCAGTACCCATAATGGGTTTATCTGCTCAGAATCAGGCCAAAGAATCGACTGACTAGCGATGATTATCCCTTTTTGTCCATTCTTTGGTGGAAACTGCTTTCCGAATTGGTGGTAGAGTAAAAATTTACTGAATCAAAGTAATGTTTAACATTTTACTGGTTGTAGGTCTCTCATATGTAAGAGTCCGTCTGGGTGGGTACCACCGCAATGTCTATTTCTACCGCCAAGCAGCAGTGTGCATGCACTGTTGTGAGGTTTGAAGGGGATTGTAGCCAGTGTAACTACTGGACATAATGAGACAAAATGTTATGTCTCAGGATGACGAGCGCAGTGGAATGCCACACAGTACTTTGTAACTCAAGGTGCTGGATGGTGTTGCTACTGTTTATGGGTGGTCGTATCGCTTACCATCAGGCGAACATGCTCGTCGTCATTGAATGGTAAATTATTTCATTTCGTCAATCGACACTCTTATGCGGGCATTCAACGACTAGTATTGTTCGCGGCTCCGCTTGCATGAATCAAGATTTCCCGGGATAAAAAGTAGCCTATAGCACCTAGGAGTAATATAGCTTCCTATTAGTGAAAGAATTTTCAAAATCGGTTTATTAGTTCCGGATATTAGCGCGTTCAACCAAACAAACATTTCAGCTTTATAATATTAGTATAGATATCAAGGGATATTGGTCTTAATAAATTGTGTAAATAGCCATAAAGTACCTACCTAATGGCAAAAAATGGCAGCACGGATTTAATAAGTCTGATGGTAAATTAAATTGTACTGTCGATTCCCGCCACGTTGGCATTCACAAGTTTTTATTATGTAGCACTAGCTTTTGCCCGCGGCTCCGCCCGCTTTAAAGAGTTTTCCCGGGATAAAAATTAGCCTATGTGTTAATCCAGGACATGATCTACCCGTGTGCCAAATTTCATCGAAATCCTTTCAGCAGGTTTGCGTGAAAGAGTAACAAACATCCATACATCCATACTTACAAATTTTCACGTTTATAATATTAGTAGGATGTAATATTAGTAGGATTGGCAAACCGAGAGAAAAAAATTGTACTTTATTTTGATACTTTTCCACTTTTGAATACCAATATACTTTATACACACACTTACGCCCTTTATCCCTGAAGAGGTAGGCAGAGGCGCAACTAGTGCACCCACTCTTCGCCATGTGTATTCTGTCTCATGATGTGATAGGGGGTGAGCCTATCGCCATATCAGGCACAAATACCAGATACCGGGCTGATACTGAATTTCTAACCCAATGAAATCCTCCTAGCCAGTTACGGCCACGGCGGCCAATCTCAATGGAGATCAGCCAGGTACGCAGGAGATATTATAGTGCACAAGTGTGTGCGCAATACACAGGTGCACTCGTTATTCCTTCACTCTCATAGTCCGGTGAGACGGCAGACATGACCGGAGAGAGATCAGGCGCAGGACCAACGGCTTTACGTGCTTTCCGAGGCACGGGGTATCACACCGCCAACTTCCTGACTCCGAGCTCTGACTGAGTAATTTTAAAGATGGAAAAACCCAGTCACAATATTTTTGGGTCGACCCGGGATTCGAACCCAAGACTTCAGCATTGCAGCCATACCGTAATACAACTACGCCACCGAGGGTCAGTCAATGCAAAATACAGTCGGCAGCATAAATATCTGTACAAAATCAAAATTACTAATCGCCTATATACGCGTTAAGTTAAACTGTAAAAAAAAATTCTTCGTATGAAGTAAAGCAAATCTCTTTTATTTTATTTTTGTGAAGAGAAAAAAAAGATCTGAGACTGCCTGGGTGGCGTAGTTGTATTACAGTACGACTGCAAAGCTGAGGTCTCGGGTTCGATCCCCGGGTCGGGCAAAGTGATATTAGTTTTTCTATTCAGTATCAGCTCGGAATCTGGAATTTGTGCCCGATATGTCGATAGGCTCGCCCCCTATCACATCATGGGACGGAATAATGGCGAAAAGTGGGTGCACTAGTTGCGCCTCTGCCTACCCCTTCGGGGATAAAAGGCGTGAGTGTATATGTAAGAAAAAAAGGTTAGTAAGAACACAACAGTATGTAGGCAATTAGAAATTTTGAATTTGTTCACCTACTTATGCTGTACATTATTTGTACGAAAAAAGGTGACAACCCTAGTTATACTGTAATTTCCTTCTTGTCATCTCCTTTAAGATAATTAAATAGGCATCTTGAAATTGGCAATCGAAGACAGAAGTCGAGGTAGCTCAATTGGAAGAGCACCGGCACGGTACGCCGGAGGTCGTGGGTTCGAGTCCTGCCTTCGACCGTTTCTTTTTCAAGATTCCAAAAAATATAAAAATCATATACTGTAATTTTATTTGTCGTTCCCAGGTTTATATATGTAGAGACGGCGTTCTTCTGGAAATGGTGGGTGCGCCAGTCCGAGAACGTGAGAGATAAAGTACACACGCTGGTGAGGCAGGGGCGGCTGCAGTTTGTCGGTGAGTGGGCACTGGGCACGTTGGGGCTTTCGCGAAAAAATCGAGCATCAAAAGCTCACACACTCCACAAAACCGCTGTACCGTCCTCGCTGTCGAGGACCTCGTCGCGTTCCCCGTCACCCTGACCTCTCTTAGCAGTTCCGGCCCGCGTGCCGAAGACCACTAGGTACGATACCACTAAATAGGATTAGGTTAAAAACCATCTTCCCCAAACGCTGATGTCTTATCCTCTCAGTGGCCGCCCTGAGCCGAGGTTCGTGACCCGTTAGTGGGTCGCCCTCAGCGTGGTCGCTTAATTTTAAGGGTTGCGAGCGCCTTCTGCACTCACCCAAAAGACCGGTGTTCTTTCATAAGCCGACCCTCGTCAGGCTAGAAAGAGTAATGTCAGGGACATAAAAAAAAAAGTTGGGGGCTGTTGTTTTTAAAGGCATATTTGCAGATAATAATAAGCTAGATTGCTAGAATAAGAACTCATCTGTATAGCGACCATCGTACATAAGGTGTTAAAAACCCGTGGCCTGAAAAGTTTAAGTAAATATAAATTAAAATAATAGTATAAAAAAGGGTCAAAATTGTGTTAAAAGTGTCAGTTACATACATACATACGTCTGAAGCTAATAAAAGCGTGTTAAAAATACGAAATTGGAATGTTTTTGTATATAACAAAAATGGAATGTTTCCAGATAAGATAAAATTTATTACCTTTTTTGCGAGTATATAAATGAACTGCTCTAAACAAAAATAACAAATATATCTATATCATGTTATTTTTTTAATTTTTTTTATTATTAATTGTATTTTATACCTTGAACTGATTTTGAAAAGAGCAACACTAGAGTTTCTTGTCCGTTCTTTTCTAGTGAGAACTGCTTTCCGAACTGGTGTTCGAGTTAATATTGACTGAATCTAAATAATGTATAACATTTTATGGCTTCGAATAAATTTATTTCATTTCATTTTAAGAAAGTCGGAATGCAATTTGAAAATCGTATAGGAATCTAGGTATTAGGCCTTTTAGAAATAGCTCAAAAGCCATAGCCAAGATTCCTTTCTAAAATATTTATCGCTAACTTTATGTCTGAGAATGACATACGCTAGCCAACTTATAGATAAGATATGTCATTCCGTCCGATCCGTATGTGTTTTTGTAAATTTGTATGGCCGCGAGTTTCTCAAAAACTACTGATCCGATTTGGATGTGGTTTTCGATGTTCAAATGTATATTTTTTAGGAAGGTTTTAGGCTACATATAATTTATTAAGATCTGATGAAGATCTTCGGAGATACACAATGGAACTCTTCAATAGCTAACAGCAGATGACTCGCGAATGCTGCAATCGTATATCTATGATGTATTGTTTACACCATTCCATAATTAATTTGAAGGTCGTTTTCTGTAAAGGTAAAAAATTGTGGAAAGGCTTGTACTAAGGTCCCTGATCTATACTTTCGTTTGCTTATTGAAGGTTTAACGGCCTGTTTCACAAGTTTAAAATCATTTGACAGTTATCATAAAATCAATAAAATCCTTTATTCAAAGATGTTTACAGTTATTCGGTTCATAATAACTAATCACTTATTTCTAATGACATCGACAACTTCGTCTGTTGGCCCAAATTTGGCAGAGGCCTCCTCCAACATTTTCCATTCTACCCTGTTTGCTGTTCTTGGCCATAAATTCCCTGCTGTCTTTTTTATTTTGTGTTCCCCACGCCTAAACTTTATCAAAATCTATTCAGCGGTTGCTGTTTCAAGTTCCAACATAATCAGGTATTAATAAACCAATCTCACTTTTGAGTAAGATCTTAAGTAGAGGATTGAGGTATTGAACTATTTCATAAACAAAGCTAGAGCTGTTATTTAAGCGCCTATTATCAGCTGAGTTGGCGCTTTGATAATGAAAACCCAATTGTCAATATACGTCATATACTATGACTTAAGATATCATTTGAGCTGTTGATATGTGTTTATCGACTAGCTTGACAGCGTCTCGTTGATATCGCACTTCAGGGCGAAACTTAGTGGTATCTATACCGCCCTGACATCTTTACACAATTACATTTATGCTAGCCTAGTAACATTTATTTACGACTGCCTCGGTGGCGTAGTTGTATTACAGTAGGACTGCAGTGCTGGGTCTCGGGTTCGATTCCCTGGTCAGGCAATATAGTCAGTCTACTCAGTATCAGTCCGGTATCTGATAGTGTGCCTGAAAAATGGTAATTCGCCGTTATTCCGTCCCATGATGTGATAGGGAAAAGATTTGATACTATGTATATGCATGTATACATAGCATACGACTGCCTCGGTGGCGTCGTTGTATTATGGTACGACTACAATGCTGAGGTCTCGGATTCGATTCCCGGGTCGGGCAAAGTGATGTTGAGTTTTTCTATTCAGTATCAGCTCGGAGTCTGGAATTCGTGCCCGATATGGCGATAGGCTCGCCCCCTATCACATCATGGGACGGAATAACGGCGAATAGTGGGTGCACTAGTTGCGCCTCTGCCTACCCCTTCGGGGATAACAGGCGTGAGTGGGTGTGTGTGTGGGATAAAGAGAAGATGACAATGATGTCTGCCTTCTGCCTCCAGGAGGCGCGTGGTCCATGAACGACGAAGCGGCCTCTCACTACCAGAGCACCATCGATCAGTTCACATGGGGGCTCAGGTAAGAATGCGATTAATTGCTTCATTGATCGTACGATATTTTATTTATTTATTTTATTTTAGTTTATTTGAGTGGTTCACAGCTAACTAATACAATAAACAAAAATAGGAACTAAATACAATGAGCCAATCACGAGCCACCACAGATAGATTTTGACAGATAAATTATAATTTCTTTAGTCTAATTACCTTAACAGTACTTACTACTTAAGTAACTTAGATTAAGTTGGATATATGCTTTGACTTGACAAGCCCCGCTACGAACGCCGGCTTCCGAGTATATAGGGTTTCCCCATAAAATAAAATAAAATAAAATAAAATACTTTATTCATCACGTAGGCGAACATAGTTGCACTTATGATAAGTCGAGACATATTTAATAATAATTATTAGTCACTTATATAACTACAGACATTTTTATTAGGAGTATAATAAATGATGAAAAATAAAAAGTAAAAAGTAAGAAGCCAGCTCGGGCTGGCAAGAAAAGCAATATGAAACAAGAGATAATTAACAAAAAAAAAAAAATATATAATAGTAATAATAATGGGAGGAACGCGTCGCGATCCTCACCGGTGAGGACACTACAGGCCCTAGCCTAGCTAACCTACCAGCCTTTCACTAGCTACCTAAGCGATGACTACCCGAAGAAGAAAGGCAGAAAGAAACTCCGGGCTTACTTTTTTGTCATCATTTTTCCATCATTTGTCTTTATATATATATTTTTTAAAGTCTTTTGCATACATAGTTAGATTAGTTATATAAGCTAATGCACACACATCACCGTTAAAATTTTAATAAAATCCAATTGAAGTATATAAACAAGCACTAAACACTACACCTAAGAATTCATAATAAAACGAGGGTACATAAATAAATAATTATAATTGAACGGTGTACAACGTGCATACGCCTACATTTACAAACATAATTTTTGTTGATTTATTGTATAATTTCTCACAATACGCACAATTTCGATAATTTAAAAGTTTAAAGGCAAGGGCAACACAATGATCGGTCGGTCGTCAATAAACAAAAAAAAAAAAAAATATAATAATAATAATAAGTATGTCAAATATTGTCAACGCGAGGATAATTATAAGTTGTCACATAAAGATTTAATATTATAATGTCAATTCAATTCTATAATGTCAATATTGTAGATATACACATGGAATATTCAATGCAATTAATTTCTATTATATTAATGTGTTATGGTTGGCCACTGTGTGCAGGACCAGTTTTCCAAACTGTCTGATCATCAAGGTAATCTGATACATTATAATACCCCTTAGACATTAACTCGCGCTTAACGTAACACTTGAATTTGTGTCCGGGTAGATTGGCTATTTCGGAGGGAAGTTTATTATAAAATTTAATTCCATTTGCTAAATGTGATTTACTCGTTTTACAGAGCCTAAAATTTGGAACAACTAGTTTATTTTTATTTCTAGTGTTCAGACAGTGCAAGTCACTGTTTTTCTTTAAAATACTAAGGTTTTTGCGTACATACATGATATTCTGAAAAATGTATTCGGCCGGCAAAGTCAGTATATTGACCTCCTTAAACAGTTCTCTAAGAGAATCGCGAGAACGAAGGTTATAAATGGCACGAATTGCTCGCTTCTGTAAGATAAAAATGGTCTGCAGATCTGCAGCAGAACCCCACAGAAGAATGCAATACGACATAATACTGTGGAAGTAAGCAAAATATACCAATCTCGCCGTAGCCACGTCAGTTAAATTTCTAACTTTCCTAATAGCAAAGACGGCAGAACTCAATTTACTTGCAATTTTTTGATATATATATACTAATACTAGCTGACCCGGCAAACGTTGTTTTGCCATATAAATAATTTCCTAGCAGATCAGTTTTCGACCGGAGAGGAAAAATGATTAAATAACTAAAATGGCTATTAAAAAATAAGCGTTGATCGTAGAGGGGTGAAAATTTAGGGTTGTAGGTATTTTTGTATGCTGTATCATAAAAAAATTAAAACAAAAAATTTTGTCTGAAAAATAAAAAAAAAATTTAGGGGTGGTCCACCCTTAACATTTGGGGGGATGAAAAATAGATGTTGGCCGATTCTCATAGATACCGGATAAGCACAAAAAATTTCATCAAAATCGGTCAAGCCGTTTCGGAGGAGTATGGCAACGAAAACTGTGACACGAGAATTTTATATATATAGACTAGCTGACCCGGCAAACGTTGTTTTGCCATATAAATAATTTCCTAGCAGATCAGTTTTCGACCGGAGAGGAAAAATGATTAAATAACTAAAATGGCTATTAAAAAATAAGGGTTGATCGTAGAGGGGTGAAAATTTAGGGTTGTAGGTATTTTTGTATGCTGTATCATAAAAAAATTAAAACAAAAAAATTTGTCTGAAAAATAAAAAAAAAAATTTAGGGGTGGTCCACCCTTAACATTTGGGGGGATGAAAAATAGATGTTGGCCGATTTTCATAGATACCGGATAAGCACAAAAAATTTCATCAAAATCGGTCAAGCCGTTTCGGAGGAGTATGGCAACGAAAACTGTGACACGAGAATTTTATATATATAGATTATAAACCTGAAGAGTTTGTTTGTTTGTTTGAACGCGCTAATCTCAGGAACTACTGTTTCGAATTGAAAAATTATTTTTGTATTGAATAGACCATTTAACGAGGAAGGCTTTAGGCTATATAACATCACGATGCAACTATTAGGAGCGAAGAAATTATGGAAAATGCAAAAAAAACGGGGAAAATTATTCATCCTTGAGGGCTTCCATTGCGTGCGCTGCGAAAACGGTCCAAGATACCAAAAATATATGTATGAAATAATTATTCCTCTTGAAATGATCTAAAAAAATGTCTACGACAGTATATGTCTATCTTTTAAGATTAACTCACTAGAACCGTTTTTATGGTAATCAAATTTGGTCGAAGTTAATGCATTACTTGTTAAGAGTTGTATCAACGTCATAGTCATAGAGTGATTCAACGGGAAGGTTTTTATGTACGTTTAGGCCGGAAAAACTTATTAACACGGGCGAAGCCGTGGGCAAAAGCTAGTTATACATAAGCGGAGTTCATATCGCGCAACTGTCCTTGAACGATCACTCGAACCACTTATCATCAGGTGAGCCGTCAAACCGTCTGTCTCTTAGTCTTGTCGCCGGAGGTCGTGGGTTCGAGTCCCGCCTTCGACTGTTTCTTTTTCAGGATTCTATAAAAATATAAAATCATTAACCAGGCACTACATGGCCAAAATTATCTCTTGTTTTATATTGCCTTCTTGCCAGCCCGAGCTGGCTTCTTACTTTTATTTTTCATCATTTAGTTTACTCGTAATAAAAGTGTCTGTAGTTATGTAAGTAATAATAAATAATTAAATGTGTCTCGACTTATCATAAGTGCAACTATGTTCGCCTACGTGATGAATAAATTATTTTATTTATTTTTTATTTTTATTGACATGTATAAAAAATCATAATATAAAATTGTCTCTTAGGTAATAAAATTACTAACGACTAGATAACGTTACTTAAAACATGATTACGTTACCGACCACTTGGTAACATTGTTGACAGTTTGATGACAATTTGAATTCGTTCAAGGCAATTTAATTATACTCCGTCGTAGATATATTATAAACTTCTTGACTCCGTCCAACCATTTATTTAACTTTTGACATATGGCACGCCTATGAAATTTTATAATTCTTGACTTGAATTAAGGAATCGAAACAAAATAATTGAATACTTTATGGACGCCAGTTTTTGTTTTCCATAGTGAAGTGATTTGCTGTTCAGCTTCGATATTAATTATCAATCGATATTCGTTAAGCCCACTGATTGTGTAACAAAATTAATTCAAAGCTTTTACATTGAAAAATGAAATGTCGCAGTGTAAATTTAAAAAATCTTTTTATGTAAGCGTAAGTATATAATAACCGTTAAAATAAACTATTCAAGTTAAATTTTGACAAAATTATATTGGATATAGAATATATACCCACAGAATAAATTTATAAGGCTAATTCTCAAAAAAAATCGAAATAGATGTCCTTGATCATTTTTATAAACCAGGATCATCAATTATGAAAAGTTTTTTTCTAATAATAGGACTGTGCTAGATCTACGAATGTATGAAACAAATTTATTTTTTATATGATAAACTGCAAAGATATGTCCAAGAAAGTACCCTGAAAATCATTCCCTCACGATGTCCCAAGCGCTAAATTTGAAGATAATCATCAACTTAAAACGTAAAATTGCTAGGAAATTGTTTATTATCATATTTTTTACTTATATAGGATAATATTGACTATAACTATATGAGTTCATAGTTTCCCAAATGCGAATGGAAATATTTTTAAATATAATTCAAAATTTGTCCTTAAAAAAAGTATCATTCCCTCACCAATTTGTAACAGTGTGATTGGAGCCTTGGAGAAACATCCTTTCTTCAATGGTCCACTCTAGTGTATGTTCTCAAGGGCAATGTTGCCAACTACAAAAAAAATTAAAGTGGGACTTGGTAGGCCTTGGAGTACTGCTCCAATCACACTGTTACAAAACGGAACAAAAAAAGTTACAAAAATTGTGCAGCGTAAAATGTTAAAGACATTATGTTATTGTAAAGTGTTAAAATAGTTAAAATGAATTACGTATATCTAATATATGAAGACCGCTGACTCATCACCACCTCTGACAGTCGCCACGCCAATACCAAAAACATGGAAAGTGCTGACCCGAAGATTTATTTCATATATATACTAGCCATCAATCTTCAGATGCGCTCATTATCGTAATGAATAGTAATAAGTAATTAATTGTAATTTTACTCTTTAATTAAATTTCGTTTTAAGTAAATTTGGTTTTTTTTCGGACCTCCGGCCGCAGCAAACGTAATTGGCGCAGTCGGTAGGATACTCGCGGGCCGGTACGCGACGAATAAAATTCAAAAATCGAATACGCGTTCGCGAAGCCGCCCGGGCAGGCTTTCAAGTCTCATACTCGAGTATCCAGAACTTACGGACCCACTGCAGACCAGGAGGCGAATCCAGACTTCGATTCACGAGAGAAGCCAGATTATGAAGAAAATATTGTAAGTACACTTGAATTGTTCTTGTGTTGCTTCCTTGTTAATCCTAGTTACCCCTCACTACCAAAATTTATCACCCTAGAGCATTTAGGGATCGGAAGTCTGAAACTCGACAGACTCGCCGTCAAACAGTAGATAGTAATAGAGATATAGATTTAGAGTTAGGTACAAAGAATTTAGAATTAGAAATGGCTACCGACCCCGATACAATCTATAAGGCCCTCCGCCTTGTCCCGGAATTCGACGGGAATCCTAACATCTTAACAAGATTCATTAATATATGTGACCAACTTGTTTCTCAGTACGTAAGCCAGGCCACGGGAAGTGAATTTTCCAACGTATGCCTTATAAACGGGATTTTAAATAAAATTAAAGGAACCGCTGCATGCACCCTAAACGCGAACGGTATACCAGATAATTGGTTAGGCATTAGAACAGCACTAATCAATAATTTTTCCGATCAACGTGACGAAACGGCTCTGTACAATGACCTCTCTATAGCTACGCAGGGTAATAAGACACCGCAAGAGTTCTACGACCATTGCCAAACACTATTTAGCACTATCATGACCTATGTAACATTGCACGAGTCCGTAGCCACCACAGTAGAGGCAAAACGCAACCTGTATAAAAAGGTCACAATGCAGGCTTATGTTCGCGGTTTAAAGGAGCCTTTAAGATCACGTATTCGTTGCATGCGACCCCCATCTATTGAAAAGGCGTTAGAGTACGTACAAGAGGAATTAAATATTATGTACCTCCACCAACGTAGTGACCCCGCTAAAAATCATCCCCAAGCCAAGTTTAACTTACCAGTACCACCAATAACGTTTACACCCCCACAACCTCGAAACCCTAATTTTTCGATGCCCAACTGGCCAGCACCCATGGGGCAAAGGCCTATGTTACCTCCACCTCAACCTTTCAAATTTAGGGAACCTCAAAACCGCATGCCTACCAATACCCAGAAAATATTTGGCGCACCACCACCTAACTACAACCCTCGAAGCAATATCTTCCGTATGCCACCTCGTCCAAACCCACAATTCCAACGACCCCCACAACCAATGAGTGGAGTCCAAAATTTCACCCCCAAAGCATTGCCGCATACAAGCATGTTAACAGGTCATGATTGGAGTAAATCGGGAAACCCTCCACCGAATAATTACTTTAAATCCCGAGAAGCTAATATTAACGATTGTGTGTCATACGACGATTACTACTCATATTACAGTGACTGTTACCAACCGGAGTACGATTACGAAAACAACTATAGCAATTACGATACTGTCTATGCACCTGGCGTTGCTCATGACTTTTCTTTTTGCCAATCACCCAATGACGAACAACCAACAGACGGACCCAACCAACAAGCAGGCCCCATCCATTCCGACCAGGATTTTCAGGATACCACACGCCCACCAAAACAACCATAGAATTGAATATCCAAACTCAAAGGCAGTTGCCGTATATACAGATTGCGAGTCCACCCCTAAGATTACTCATAGATACAGGAGCTAATCAATCGTTTATAAGCCCTGAGGCCGTTGAAAGATACTTTCCGGATTTCCCCCTAGATTTCGATCCGTTCGAGGTAACAAACATACACGCTACGAGTAGAAATAATTATTCTATTACGCTACCGTGTTTTACAGAGTTCAATGACGCCGGTAATATGAAACTATTTGTTTATCGGTTTCATGATTACTTTGACGGATTGATAGGATTAGATCTATTAAGTAAATGGGAGGCTCGAATTGACTTGAGAGAAGGTCAACTGTTGACCCGAGCTGCAACCAACCCAATTCGGATGTATAACTCGCGTAACGTAAATCTGTATGAAGATATTATTCCAGCAGGGACCTCGAAAATCATCCGTATCCCCATCGATTCTTCTGACGGTGATGTTTTCATTCCAGAACAAGTACTCTGTAACTGTATAATTCACGAATGTATCACCACAGTCACTAACAACCGTGGCTATTTAGAGATAGAAAACCCGACACCAAACGATGTTATATTCTCACTTGACCGGACTGCACACGCAGAATTATTTAATATTGAGTGCACGCGTACGAAACAAGCATCGGCACGTGCACGAGACGTAATTTCGCGGTTGCGAACTAACCATTTAAATGAGGAGGAAAAGGCTAACCTCATAGCTCTCTGTTCTCGCTATTCGGACGTGTTCTATATGGAAGGGGAAGCCTTATCCTTCACCAATAAAATAAAACACCGTATTCGTACCCACGACGAAATGCCAGTTCACACTAAGAGCTATCGCTACCCATTTATACATCGTCAAGAAGTTAGGGACCAGATAGGAAAAATGTTAGAGCAAGGGATTATACGACCATCCGAATCTGCCTGGAGCTCCCCTATTTGGGTAGTACCAAAGAAATTGGACGCCTCCGGGAAACAAAAGTGGCGCATTGTAGTCGATTTCCGTAAAGTGAATGAAAAAACACTTGATGATAAATACCCTATCCCGAACATAACTGATGTTCTTGATAAATTAGGCAAATGCCAATACTTCACCACCTTAGATTTGGCAAGTGGGTTCTACCAGGTAGAAATGGACCCTCAGGACATACATAAGACAGCGTTTAACGTCGAACATGGACACTTCGAATTTCTTCGAATGCCCATGGGTCTTAAGAATTCTCCATCCACGTTTCAACGTGTTATGGATAATGTCCTTAGGGGACTTCAAAACGAGATATGCTTGGTCTACCTCGATGACATCATAGTGTTTAGCACATCTCTGTAGGAACACATGATTAATCTCGAAAGAGTCTTTGAGAGACTTCGTGAGTCCAACTTTAAAATTCAGATGGACAAATCGGAATTTCTCAAACTCGAAACCGCTTATCTCGGACACATAATTTCTAGAGACGGTATTAAGCCAAACCCTGACAAGATTTCAGCCATTAAGAAATACCCCATCCCAAAGACTCCAAAGGAAATCAAACAGTTCCTAGGACTTCTGGGTTATTACCGAAAGTTCATACCAGATTTTGCCCGCATCACCAAACCACTAACTAATTGCTTAAAAAAGAATAGAAGAGTCCTTATCGACTCAGAATACACCAATGCGTTCGAAAAATGTAAAACCCTTCTTACCAATGATCCCATCCTCCAGTATCCAGATTTTAATAGAGAGTTCAACCTTACGACCGATGCATCCAACGTAGCATTAGGGGCCATATTATCACAAGGTCCTATCGGATCAGATAAACCTATATGCTATGCTTCACGTACGTTGAACGACAGTGAAATGAATTACAGCACTATAGAAAAAGAGCTTCTTGCTATAGTGTGGGCCACAAAATACTTCCGGCCTTATTTGTTCGGTAGAAAATTCAAAATCATCACTGACCACAAACCATTACAGTGGATGATGAATCTAAAGGAGCCAAATTCTCGTCTTACGAGATGGCGACTTAAATTAAGCGAATACGATTTCTCAGTTATCTATAAGAAAGGCAACAGCAATACAAATGCTGATGCTCTTTCCCGAATAGAAATTCACACTGGAGATGTCAAATCGCTAATCGAAGAGATAGACGAATTGAACTCCTTAATGGGCAACCCCTCCGAACAAATAATAACACACGCAAATTCATCAACTGACACTGTTCACACCAGTAACGAGAACCCAATTCTGGAAATTCCTATCACAGACGAACCACTTAATAAGTTCCATCGACAAATATGCCTCACTTTAGTTAACATCGCAAAAAAGCGAGCAGTCATGACAAAACCATTTGACACCCACACGCGTATCTCCATTCAGCTGTCAGAATCCAACTTAGGAGGAAGACGTTGTAAATGCAATTAAAGAATACGTCAACCCTAAGATTAAAACAGGCCTGATAATCAACCCTCCTCTGGCCATGTATTCAATTATACCAATACTGCAGGATAAATTCAGAAGTTCAGCAATGAACCTTGTCCTAACAAAAACCGAACTGGAAAATGTTAAGGAGTACCTACGCCAACAAGAGATCATTCGCCACTATCATGATGGAAAAACAAATCATCGTGGTATTAATGAATGTTACCTAGCCCTATCTCACAAATACTACTGGCCTAAAATGAAGGACAGTATTACAAAATTCATAAACGAATGCACCATCTGTGGTCAGGCTAAATATGACAGAAATCCAGTAAGACCCCAATTTAACTTAGTGCCACCAGCCACTAAACCCTTCCACATTGTTCACATGGACCTCTTTACAGTCCAGAGTGAAAAATGTATCACCTTTGTAGATGTTTTTACTAAATACGGACAAGCATATCACATACGAGACGGAACGGCAATTAGTATTTTACAGGCCCTATTAAAATATTGTACCCATCATGGTGTACCGGTCACCCTCATAACTGATAACGGAACTGAATTCACGAACCAATTATTCTTGGAATTTACCCGGCTCCATAAAATAAATCACCACCGTATTCTAGCACACTCCCCTAACGATAACGGTAATATTGAACGGTTTCATTCTACTATCTTAGAGCATCTCCGTTTGTTGAAACTGCAACACCGAGACGAACCAATTGTTAATCTTATGCCATATGCAATTATAGCCTACAATAGTTCCATTCACAGCTTCACCAGGTGTAGGCCTTTTGATTTACTGACAGGACATTTTGACGCCAGGGATTGCCTCGACATTGATATTACACAACAACTACTACAGCAATATGTTCAAACCCACAGAGACCAAATGAAAAGGATATATGACATCATCAACGACTCCTCCCTCGCTAATAGAGCCTCTTTGATAGATAGGCGAAATAAGGACCGCGAGCCCGAAATTACTTATGTACCTCAGCAGCAAATTTTTATAAAAAATCCCTCTGCTAGTCGTCAAAAAACTGCCCCTCGTTACACACAAGACAATGTTCTAGTCGATCTACCCATACATATTTACACATCCAAAAAACGTGGTCCAGTAGCAAAATCACGGTTAAAACGCGTTCCTAAATCGGCCAACTTGTTTCAGAACCCTGACCCTTCAATCGATCCGACCACTGGAGATAAAACTTGAAAGCTTAGCTGACGGACCAGGATTACTACCGTATCGACTTGGACCAACGAGACTAACGACGCACTACCATACCTTTCTACAATACGTTCAAACGAATGACATCCGAGACAAAACTTATTCTTTACAAACACAACTACGAACCTTCCAAGAACAGTTACCAAATGGCACATACTTACTCTACGAATATCAGATAGAACACCTTAACAACAAACTCGATAAAGTATTAGACCAACTGCGAACCCTAGAACCAAAACGAGCTAAAAGAGGTCTTGTAGATAGCCTAGGTTCAGTCATAAAAAGTATAACTGGTAATTTAGACCACAGCGACGCTTTGACATATAATGAAGCCATCAAAAACTTGCAGCTTAATCAAGAAAAAATGGTATCAGAGTTTAGTAGCCACATTAGCATTAGTAAAGAATGGATGTCTCAACATACCGATGCACTAGAGAAACTATTAGAAAACCAAATAAAAATTAATAGTACTCTAGCATTGATATTGAACAGTAACGCTTACAAAGACGATAATTTGATAAAATACGCCAAATTCGCTCAACTCTTAGAAATAATCTCAGGAAATATAGAAGATTTAATGTTAGAATTATTAAGAGTAGAAAACATGTTAGTTTTTATACACGCATCGAGCGTACATCATTCTATGATAGACATAAGTATTTTAGATTCCATGATAGGTAAACTAAGAACTATCTACGGATCAGATCAAATCCTAGATCTAGAATTAAGAGAATATTATAATATAATTAAACCGGGATATTATTATAATAATAGACAAATAGTTTTCACTTTTAAGTTCCCTATAGTCTCCAAAGATATTTTTGATTTATACAAACTCACTATAGTACCCAATAAAAACTCACAGGCTCTTATCCCAACCTATCCTTTATTAGCAACGAACAAGATATCATTCGTGTACATAGAGACAGAATGTCCGAAGTCAAGCGAGTGGTACATCTGCGAAAAGGGACTCAATCATCAAACCCGCACCAAACCTGACTGCATTAGCGAGCTGATACACAACCAAATCCTTAAAGAATCCTGCCAATTTGCATCGGTCACCTTAGCAAAAGAAGCAATGGAGAAACTCGACGAGCAGCACTACGTCCTGTCTTTTCCGCATCATACACAAGTACAGCTGATCTGCACAAGACATGACTTCACTACGCTTCAAGGAAGTTATCTCGCCACAATTCCACAATCTTGCCAATTGAAGACCCCCGAATTCACCATCACAAGTGATACCAGCATATTGGAAGGACAGCCTCTTAAATTGATGAAAATACCCTATGATTCAGAGAAACAAACCAAGATAGCACCCCATATTAATTTAATTCCATTAATCTACAAAATCTTCACGACATCAATGAAAAAGTATCAATGCAGAGCCCGATACATCTCCACAACCTGCAAGCAAGCCCGCTATATCATACAACTATACCATTTTATGTTGTACTATTAATTGCAAGTGCTCTCATCATTATCCTCGCAATAAGACGTTATAGCACACCATGGAGAAACTACACCATCAAAAAGGAAGACCAGCAACCAGAAACAATGTCATGCAGAAATCCAGAGAATATTCCGGCAACATTTTCACTAAACGTCTTAAAATAGTTGCCGTTCTAAGGGCGGAGGAATTACGTATATCTAATATATGAAGACCGCTGACTCATCACCACCTCTGACAGTCGCCACGCCAATACCAAAAACATGGAAAGTGCTGACCCGAAGATTTATTTCATATATATACTAGCCATCAATCTTCAGATGCGCTCATTATCGTAATGAATAGTAATAAGTAATTAATTGTAATTTTACTCTTTAATTAAATTTCGTTTTAAGTAAATTTGGTTTTTTTTCGGACCTCCGGCCGCAGCAAACGTAATTAATGTGTAAATAGTGTTTAATGAGACCGCCGACAGTCTTTCTCCCTCTCTCAGTTTTTATAGCTCCGTTCCGCTCAACCACGCTACCTGAAACAGCACTAGTGTGGGAGCGGGACGGAGCTCTCGCGACTATATAAGGAAGTGTTTTTACCTCATTCAGTCGACATTCCGCTCTGAGCAGCCGATCTGAGCGGACCTTTTGTTTGTCGCAGTACCTGCTGCGACATTCCACTGATCCGTCCGGGTACCTGCTCGGTGCGGTCCGCAGCGACCTCGCTGCCGTCAAGGTTACACAGGTAGCAAAGGGGCAACCCTTTGCTGTTTGTTAGCCTATTTCGGGCCAAGCCGCGTCCTTTTCAGGACAGGGTTTAGCCCAATTTGTTTCTTATCGACGTTTGGCCCCTTCAGGGTATTGGCTCGGCGGAAACCTAACGGTGCTAACAAGCCGAGCCGCGGCACCGGCCACGCGCTGCGCCCCCTCAGGGCAAGGCAAAGCCGACGGGTACGGATCCGGAGGCTGCGGAGGCACACCGCAGTCTCCCCCGTATATCACCTTCCCAACCCTACCCTTTCCCTAAAATCCATCCCGTGTATCGGTTGAGCGTGCGGCCTCCGGCCAATACCGTTTACGGTACACGGACTGTTAGGAACCCTTTTGCACAATAAGACTGGCAAAAGGGATACAAGCTTAGGGCACACCTAATTTTAAGTACACCCCCCCTCGCCTATACCCGGCGGGGAGGGACACGCACTCACTCACCCCCGGGCGTTCCTACCCGGGGACTTAGTTCAACGCGTCCCATACCGCGTCGCGATCCGCGCTCGTTTCGTTTTGTGTGAACCCGCCTGGTTTCTTGGTGTGTTCTTTACAGGCGGTGCACACCCGGGGTTAGTGAACACACACGCGGCCCCTAAATAATTATTATCATAGGCTCGGACTCAGCCGCCAATATGGCTGACTCTGGGCCTATGAATTTGGCTCCCGAGCGGCATGTCGTCGCCGCTCAAACCGACGCTACGCCCATCATCGTTAGCACCCCCCTCGCCGCGCCCATTATTTCCAGAGAGGAAATAATGAACATGGTGAGGGAGATGTTCCGGACGGGCAACTCGGTCCGTCAGGAAATAATTAACATGGCTAGGGAAGCCAGGGGGCCGTCTGAGTCCTCAGACACCTCGGAGTCGTCCGAGGCTACGACCTCGACGGAGACCACCGAAACCTCGGGCGGCTCCGCGGAGTCTGAAGAGGAAATGGACACGTCCCCCAGCCAACCCGAAGCCACTTCTTCTTCCAACAACCCTAAAAAACGGCCGATCTCGGCCTCCTCCTCCGCCTGCGAATCCGGGGAGGAGTCGTCCTCGTCGGAACGCGACGAGGACGGCTTCACCACGGTGAAGAACAGCCGGAGGAAGAAGCAGAGAAGCGTCGCTGCTCCCGCACCGGCCTCCCCATCCGCGCCTTCTGCGCCTTCCGCGCCTTCAGCGCCAACCGCGTCCGCGTCTGCGTCGACGCCGCCACCGCCGCCGACTCAACCAAAGGGGCCTAAAAAACCCCCGAGGTTAAATCTCCAACTCCCCTCAAATATGACCATGCGGGACATATTTGAGGAACTGCGCAAACAGCGCATCACCATTTCCTCTAATTTGTGGAACAAAGTCCACAAGCTTCTTGCCCTGCAGCCCGCCTCAGTCGCGGACCACAGGGCGCTGACTAAATTCTTAGACGCCAAACATTGGCACTATTTTACGTATTCTCTTCCGGACGAGCGGCGCTTCCGCTACGTCATTCGCGGTATCCCCGTCCAAATGTCAACTCTCGAGATCAAAGAAGGCCTCGAAGAGAAAGGCATTAACGCCCTAGAAGTGCACAGGATGCACAGACAGTCCCGCGCCTCCCGGCCGGGAATACAATACGAGATGGTCCTCGCCATCCTCCAGTCCCCTTCCGACGTTAAACGTCTATTTGAGATAAAAGATATCTCGGGGCTAGGCGGCTTCACCGTCGAAGCCCCACACAAATCGACCCAGATAGGGCAGTGTCACAACTGCCAGAAATACGGCCACAATTCTCGTGGCTGTCGCCTCCCCGCCAGGTGCGTCAAGTGCCTCGGCGAACACGGCACATCCGAGTGCCCCCGTCCAAAGGACCGCTCTCAGTGCACGGAGCCGCCTTCGTGCACCAACTGCCGGCAAACCGGCCATCCAGCGAATTATCGCGGATGCCCTCGCGCCCCCAAAAGAGTTGCCAAAGCTCCTAAAGCTGCGGCTCCCTCGGCCCCTCAGGCCACCACATTCAAACTGGCACCTGCGCCAGTGCGCAACCCGTGGTTTCCTCCCACGGCGCGCGCTGAACCCGTTTCACAGGCCCCCAGCGGAGTCACTCCCGCTGCCCCGGCCTCTACTCGACCCTCTCCTCCCCCAGCTGTGGCTCCTTCTTCAAAGGCAGCCCAGCCCAAACCCAAACCCACCACCCCTCCCACCCCTTCTCAGTCGGCGACAGTGGCGGCGAAGGCAAGTGACGCCTCTTCCTCAGTCGCCTCACTGGTAGGCTCCCCGGAGATAATGATTCTCCACGGGAAACTTTTCGAGCGTTCCCGTCTACTCACCCGTACGGGAGTAGAAGACCCCCTTTTAATCGCTGAGATCGCTCTGATCCAGCAACAAATCTTCGAGGCTACAGTTAACGCTGTGCGTCTCCCCTCCTTAATTTCATAAATGGCTACCAACGCCAGACAACTCCCCCAGCGGACAAAACCTCGCTCCCTCAGAGTGGGGTTTTTCAATTGTAACGGCATTCGGGACCAAAAAGCCGAAATTTCTTCTTTTGTCCGCGACAACCAAATTGACGTTTTCCTCATCCAGGAAACGTTCCTCAAGCCCTCTCACCGCGATCCCAACATCCCAAACTTCAAACTGGTGCGAAATGATCGTACCAGTGGCCGTTTAGGAGGCACTCTCATCTATTACAAAAGGTCCCTTCATTGCATACCTTTAGAATCACCGATAAGCTTGAGCAACATTGAGGCTTCGGTCTGCAGGCTAGCCATGACCGGACACCCGCCGATCACCATCATATCGGCCTATCTCTCGCCCACTAAGGAGCTTCACTCCAACGAACTTGAAACCCTATTTGATCTGGGGGATTCCGTCATTTTGGCGGGAGACCTCAATGCCAAGAACACTCTCTGGAACTGCAACTCGACCAACGAGCGAGGTGCAGTCCTAGAGAGTTGTCTTGACACAATCAATCTAAGCCTATTGGTTCCTTCAGAACCTACCCACTATAGTTACAATGACGACCACCGACCGGACATACTCGACGTGGCACTTGTACGGAACGTAAGCCTTAGCGTGCGTTCCATGCAAGTGTTACAAGAGTTAGACTCTGACCACAGACCTGTGATCCTCGATCTAGTTCCCGAAAACAGTCCAACAGACACAGGTCCTAATATTCCGATGAAGGTGAAAACGAATTGGCGTCTTTTAGGCACCAAGCTCGCGGACACCTCATCCACTGATCTTTCCGCGATCCCGACCAACATCGTGACTCCTGAGGAAACGACCAGCGCGATACGCGTCTTCACCGACCACCTTCAGAACGTTTTGAGCGAAAGCTCCGAGAGGGTGCCAGAGACTGTTCACAGTCACTGGCAACTTCCCGAAGACGTTCGGTGGTGGGTGAGGTTGCGTAACGCTACGCTCAAAGCCTGCGCGACGAGACCCGTCCCGGAGCGACGACATCTTGCGCGCTACCTCCAACGTGAGGTTAAGCGTCGCATAAAAGAGGTCGTCGATTCGAGGTGGGACACTCGCCTTGCCGATATCGATCCGACACATACCGCCTTTTGGCAACTGGTTCGTTCCTTCAAGAGAAACGATGTGGCCTCCATGCCTCCGCTCAATCGTCCGAATCAACGCCCGGCGTTTGATGACGACGAGAAAGCGGAACTACTGGCCGGCAGCCTGGAGTCTCAATGCTCGCTCACCTCTGTACCCGTAGATGACGACATTCTTGTTGCGGTTGACACTTTCGTCGAAGATAGGAACGCGGTCCGGCCACCGCCAGTCTCTATACCGCGACCGTTATACGACAACGTCGACCCGGACGTCGACCCGCCGCCCGATCCCCTTGCGCCGGTGACGATCGAAGAAGTCACCACTCTGATCAAGGCACTCAAACGCAGGAAAGCCCCCGGGGGCGATCTAATCCCTACTCGTATGATTAAGATGCTCCCGGAGCATCTAGTTCAAATCTTAACATCCATTTATGACGCCGCGTTTCGTAACTGCATCTTCCCAGAGGTCTGGAAAGAGGCAGTTGTGATAGGAATCCACAAGCCGGGGAAACCCGCTTTCGAACCCTCCTCTTATAGGCCCATCAGTCTCATCAGTACTCTGGGCAAAATCTACGAGCGGATCGTCCTCGACCGCCTTAAAATAGT
The DNA here is from genome assembly GCA_949316025.1 of Lapara coniferarum. Classification (NCBI taxonomy): domain Eukaryota; kingdom Metazoa; phylum Arthropoda; class Insecta; order Lepidoptera; family Sphingidae; genus Lapara; species Lapara coniferarum. The sequence goes on from OX438929.1 coordinate 28,600,087, forward strand.
AGCTTTTAATCAAAATTTGATCCCTCCAGAACAGTTTGGCTTTCGCGCTAGACACAGTTGTGTCAATCAGGTGCTCCGTATCACGGAGTACGTCCACGAACAATTCCGTAAAGGAATGCCTACCGGTGCTATTTTCTTCGATATCGAAAAAGCATTCGACAGGGTGTGGCACAACGGCTTGCTTTTCAAGCTGTACACTCTCAACGTGCCCACACAACTCGTGCACATCATACGAGATTTCCTGTCGAATCGCGGTTTCAGATATCGCGTGGAGGGAACTCTCTCTTCCCGACACACCATCACGGCCGGAGTCCCGCAAGGCTCCGCCCTGTCCCCTTTTCTATTCTCGCTGTACACAAGCGACATCCCTAGACCACAAAACGCCCATCTGGCACTATTCGCGGATGATACCGCAATCTACGCTTCACGTATAGACCCCGACAAAGTGGTGCGCACTTTGCAAACCGCCGCCGACGAACTCGGCGAGTGGTTCCGCAAATGGCGAATCACCGTCAATCCCACCAAAAGTCAGGCCATCCTTTTCACTCGGAAAAGGAAAGTCCACATCCCTCACTTTCCAGTCCGCATGTCCGACCAGGTTATCCCCTGGAAGGGCCAAGCCAAATATTTGGAAGTAACCCTTGATCAGAGGTTGACCTTCATCCCACACGTAAATGCGGTACGCGCGCGAGCCGCATTCGCGATGAGCCAGCTTCACTGGCTCCTAAACAAAAATAGTAAGATGTCAATCCGCAACAAGATTAGGATCTTCAAAACATGCATCCGTCCGATAATGACATACGCGTCGCCCGTATTCGCTCATTTACCGCCCCGTCGCCTTCAGCGAATGCAGGTGCTCCAAAATCGATTCTTACGACATGCACTTGGTGCCCCGTGGTACGTTCGCAATCGCAACCTCCACGTGGACACCAATATGCCGACCATCAGGCACTTTATGCAGTGCGCCAGCAGACGCTATTTCGACAGGGCGGTAAACCACCCGAACACGCTTATCCGTAAAGCGTCTATATATACTCCATTTGACCGCGCCAAATGGAGACGACCGCGATCAGTCCTGACCGATCCAGAGGACGAAATCACTCTAGCTTTACGCGAAAAGAACGAGCATTTAAAGCTCATACACTCCACAAGACCGCTGTACCGTCCTCGCCGTCGAGGACCTCGTCGCGTTCCCCATAACCCTGCCCTCTCGTAGCAGTTCCGGCCCGCGTGCCGAAGACTACAATCAACACGTTAAATAGGATTAGGTTAAAAACCATCTTTCCCAAACGCTGATGTCTTATCCTCTCAGTGGCCGCCCTGAGCCGAGGTCGTGACCCATTAGTGGGTCGCCCTCAGCGTGGTCGCTTAAATTTAAGGGTTGCGAGCGCCTTCTGCGCTCACCCACAAGACCGGTGTTCTTGTATAAGCCGACCCTCGTCAGGCTAACAAGAGTTTAGTCAGGGACAAAAAAAAAAAAAAAAAAAAAACCTCATTCAGTACGGCGGAGCTCTACTGTACACTGGTAAGACTGTCGGCGGTTGAGTTGCTCTTTTCTGATTTTATTGTTTGTTTCTCTTTTGTATTATTATTGTGTCATGTCATGTTTATAAATAAATACTGTTTCTTTCACTGTTTCTTTGATATTGTTTCTTAATCGTTTCTTTCGAAACGAGCCCCAACCGTTTCTCTCGAAACGATCGCCTGTTGTTTCTTTCGAAACAAATAGCAGGAGCCACATACACACTCACATCACATACACTTACAGTACATACAGATACAATCCACTAGCACAGTCTCCAGTACAGACCCGCATATCAGAGCGGTCCTGTACAAAAATAACATTTCAATGTGTTTAATCGATCAAAACTTCTTCATAAATTAAATCGATTGTTACTAAAAATTTAATCGGTAATGCATTAGTACATCCCCAATTGGTTAGAAACCGAACTGTCAAAAGTTAAATAAATGTTTGGACGGAGTATAAATTAATGAAAAATTTATTACATTACTAATAATATAGTTACGTTATCAAAAAAGTAATTACATTACCAACAAATCAATCTTTCCTGTTCCAGTAAACTGAACGAGACCTTCGGCGTCTGCGGTCTGCCGCGCGTTGGTTGGCAAATCGATCCTTTTGGCCACTCGCGAGAGTTCGCCTCACTCCTCGCTGCGATGGGCTATGATGGGCTCTTCCTGGGCAGAATAGACTACCAGGACAAGAGCAGCAGACTCCATAACAAGGATATGGAGATGGTGTGGCGAGGAGATGATGCTTTGGGTGAGTCAATACTTGTTTTAGGAGTCTAGGACTTAAAGGGAAAAGCTAGAACATAATCGTTGACGGCATAAAAATGCAGTTAAGACCTAAAAAACGGTCGTCAGAAAAAGCAGTGCCTATATTTTTTCTCCTTTGGCGGCCGAATATCTAAGACCCTATGTGTGGTCTGCTTTTGCTAGCGAATTCAGCTTACTCCTTATCAAGTTTCATCAAAATCCGTCCAGGTGTAACCGTGAAAACTTTACGGACAGAGTTACACCCGTATTTACAAGCAATACTATGAGAATGCACAGAGCGCCGGTACTCATTTCATAGTTTTCTTTAGCTTTGTTTATCTGACTGCCTCGGTGGCGTAGTTGTATTATAGTACGACTGCAATGCTGAGGTCTCGGGTTCGATGCCTGGGGCGGGCAAAGAGTTATTGAGTTTTGTATTCAGTATCAGCTTGGAGTCTGGAATTTGTGCCCGATATGGCGATAGGCTCGCCCCCTATCACATACATCATGGGACGGAATAACGGCGAAAAGTGGGTGCACTAGCGCCTCTGCCTACCCCTTCGGGGATAATGGCGTGTGTGTGTGTTGTTTATCTGACAGGCAAATGAAGTTATATCTCAATATTAGCCAATTTTTTAACTTTTCTTTATACACAAGTTTTGGGTTACGATTAGAAGCAAGCATATTTTGTGATCAATAATTATTGTATTCATGGTTGTAACCTGTTTTGTGTTAAATAAATAAATAAAATAAAATAAATCATAGCGCCCCTATGCCGACGAACTTCGAAGGCTGTCATGCCGTAAACACTAAGAAACCGTGGTTGTATTATGGTACGACTGTAATGCTGAGGTCTCGGGTTCGATCCCCGGGTCGGGCAAAGTGATATTGAGTTTTTCTAATCAGTATCGGCCTAGAGTCTGGAATTTGTGCCCGATATGGCGATAGGATGGATAAAAAGCGACGATAGCCTAGTTGGGAGTGGAACGGACTGCCGAGACGAATGTAAGGTTCAAAACCGTAGGGCACACACCTCTGACTTTTCTAAAAATTATATGTGTATTTGTGAATTATTGCTCGCTTTAACGGTGAAGGAAAATATCGTGAGGAAACCTGAGAAGTTCTCTGAATTTCGAAGGTGTGTGAAGTCTGCCCGCACTAGGCCAGCGTGGCGGACTAAGGCCTGAACCCTGTCAGTAGAGGAGGCCCGAGCTCAGCAGTGGGCAGTATATAATACAGGGCTGGTATGGTATGGTGATAGGGGCGCCTCCTATCACATCGTAGGACAGAATACGCATGACATACATATACATACATATACACTCACGCCTTTTATCCTCGAAGGGGTAGGCAGAGGCGCAACTAGTGCACCCACTTTACGCTATTATTCCGTCCCATGATGTGATAAGGGGCGAGCCTATCGCCATATCGGGCACAAATTCCAGACTCCGAGCTGATACTGAATAGAAACACTCAACACAGCTATTCTGTTATTGTGTAGGAAAACCATCAGACATTTTCACCGGCGTGTTATACAATACATACTCGCCGCCACCGGGCTTCTGTTTCGACGTGTTGTGCGATGACGAGCCTATTATAGACGACCCGGATTCGCCTCTCTTCAACGTCGATGACAAGGTAACCGACTTTGACTCGTCAAGCCCCGCGACGAACACCGGTGTCCATATACAGGGTCATTTTTACATTGCGTTACTAAATTAAACCGCATATTCGTCTATACCTCTGCTAACATCGTGCTAAAAATTATCAATGAATAACGAATACTTTCGTCAAAAATCTCGGTTGTGGTATTCCAATTTTTTTATTATTTTGTAGTTTAGTGCGAATATGGTGTGTGCATAAGTGTATTTGTGACTGAAAGTGTAATGTTGCTGCTGCGAGGAATTCTCCTAGAGCAGTCATAGTGGCATTATGGCGTATAAAATTTAAGTTACATTTTATTAATATTTATTTTGTTCGAAACATACACTTTTTTATTTTACATCTTTGGTTAAAATAACTTAATGAAAAGTGTTATTTTCAAGGAGATAAGTACGTGGCTTCATTTAATAACGCAATGTCAAAATGACCCTGTATATAGGGTTTTTCCATACATCTATATATATAAGCGGGGCTTCAAAGGTTAATAGACTTTTCATTTCATGTGTGTATTTTTTTTATTGGATCGAATGACGAGACGAGCATGCCATTCGCCTAATGGTAAGCGATACGATCACCCATGAATAGTAGCAACATCATCCAGCACCTTGAGTTACAAAGTACTTTGTGGCATTCCACTGCGCTCGTCATCCTGAGACATAAGATGTTAAGTCTCATTATGTCCAGTAGTTACACTGGATACAATGCCCTTCAAACCTCACAACAGTGCATGCACACTGCTGGCGGTATAAATAGACATTGCGGTGGTTCCCACCCAGACGGACTCTTACATATGGGAGTCCTACCTCCAGTAAATGTATTAACACAGATTACTCCGAGACTTGTGTGTCGATTTACTTGATTCCTTTTTTATTTATCAAAGGTGATGATTGACTGCCTCGGTGGCGTAGTTGTATCGCGTACGCGTTACGAGTACGATTTGCGCGCTGAGGTCCTGGGTTCGAATCCCGGGTCGAGCCTAAAACATTGTGACTGGGTTTTTCCATCTTAAAATGACTCAGTCGCAGTTTGGAGTCAGGAAGTTGTCGGTGTGAAGCCGTTGGTCCTGCGCCTGATCTCTCTCCGGTCATGTCGGATTGCCGTCTCACCGGACTATGAGAGTGAAGGAATAGCGAGTGCACCTGTGTATTGCGCACACACTTGTGCACTATAATATCTCATGCGTTGGCTGATCTCCGTTGACTTTGGTCGCCGTGGCCGAAACTGGCTAGGAATATTTCTTAAAGGTCGGTCTGGCGGTGGTCCTGTTAATCATTTTTTATTTACATTCTGACCAGGAAAAGACATGGATTTAAATAATTTCTTATACTGACAATGTTCACTTTGAAAAAAGCAATAGCTCCACAGCAGGCTTTTTTCCTGATCATGCTATAAACGAAATGTTACAGAACACAGATTTAGTTTGATATAAAGCATAGCTTGGCATCGGGAATGGTTCACCTTAGTCATCTCCACACATAAAAAATTAAATTTAAATAAACCCCGACACAAAAAATCTCTAAAAAGTAAAATAATAATAGTGTCTGTCGTTTAAGTACCTAGTAATATTTTGACCCAACCGTCGTCGCGTCGGGGGACCGCTAAGGAAGTATTTTCATCTCCCAGGTCCGGAGTTCGGTCCCCCGACGTGAAGACGCTTGGGTCAAAATATTACTAGGTACTTAAACGACAAAGACACTATTATTGTTTTACTTTTTAAAGATTTTTTGTGTCGGGGGTTATTTAAATTTAATTTTTATTTCAAACTTTTTAAATTACTTTATCCTCCATCATGGGGCCTTGATAATTAACTATCTATCACCTACTCGTTGAGCCCACCCTTATGAGCCCAAACACACTCACTATATCTGCTATAAGTTGCTAAGGAGTTGGGTATCCGGTGCCGGTGCTCTTCCAATTGAGCTACTCCGACCCTCGCCATCGATTGCCAATTTCAGGATCCGTATTTAATTCTCTTAAAGGAGATGACCAGCGACATCTGTTAGCAGTTATTACAACTACTAACTCAGCATTACTCCTTTACAGGAGTAAGTTACCGAAACGAGTCGCTAAACTTTTTTCTAATTTTATATTATGATGTTTTATACATGTCAATGGCCATGTAGTGCCTGGTTAATGATTTTATATTTTTATAGAACTTCTAGCGAGGGTCGGAGTAGCTCAATTGGAAGAACACCGGCACGGTACGCCGGAGGTCGTGGGTTCGAGTCCCGCCTTCGATTGTTTCTTTTTCAGGATTCTATAAAAAAATGAAATCATTAACCAGGCACTACATGGCCATTGACATGTATAAAAAATCATAATATATATTTTGTTTGTTGGTAACACAGTCGTCTCTCTCTCTCTCTCTCTCTCTCTTCCACATTAAAAAAGTGTAACAGGTCAACGTTATAAAATAAAACAATATATTTAGCTAATTAAGAAAAACTGCATTCTTTATTTTATTCCAAGAAATACAGCCTATAATGCTTAGTAAAACGGGTTCTGAGAGACAGCATTGTTGTAGGTGTCGAAATTTCTAGAAATATGCAAGACGATTTCAGAAGGATACAGGACTGACTCCATTTTGATCACCATGGGCGAGGACTTCCATTATCAAGACGCTGCGATGTGGTTCAAGAATCTAGACTTGCTGATCGAGTGAGTTATGGATGGACAAAGAGAATGGACTGTGCTTGCCTTGAGAATGAATGCCACTTGATTTTTCTACAATTTTACGTCCATAAACTCCTGTAAACTTTGAGCCCGCTAGATTTCCTCAATTTTTTTTGTTTACGTGGAGAAAGTGAATTATTACTACCGCCCAGTGTTCAAGGGGAACGACTGAGCGTTTATGTTGGGTTCACCGTGCCTTACGACCCGACGTTGAGCCGCCCGGAGAGATGGAAAACGTCGGGCGACCGCCGGGCCGAGTCCCTAACCTATGTACACCGCACGGCATACCAACTAAAACTCCGCGGTGTCCATCTTCGGCGCATTAGGGACGGCTGCGGGCTTCCTCCGACTCACGTGTAAGTTGTCGTCCGCAACCGCCCCTGCGCGTACCGCTGTTGCGATCAGATTTCCTCCATGACATTTTAAATCTCCTAATTTTCTTCCTATTTCCTACTAAACTGTTACCTAAATATTGAGTACGTCATTTAGAGGGTCTAGCTCAGTCCATTCTCTATGTATTTATAGTTCACAAATAATAAAATTGTTTGTAAAGACTATTTAGCATGAACAGAAATAGTATATAACAATGAGAGCATGAATGGTCCGTAATTTATATCCTTTTTTACAATGGTCAATGCATGTTATATCTTTTACAAATGGTTGTGTATAACTGTAATAGACACTAATCATTACGCATTGGGCTTTCGAACGTTGTCAGTACAAGAAATTAGTTCCATATCTTACCACACGACGTAGATTTTTAATTTCCTGGTCACGACTCACGGCTGTTCACGTAGTCATTTACTAATTGTAGGTCTCTCGTATGTAAGGGGCCGCCTGTAGGTTCCACCGCAATGTCTATTTCTACCGCCAGCAGTGCATTCATTGTGCACTGCTAAGTTCGTTTATGATCACCGGGTCGGCCAGTGATGTTGGGTTTTCCTTACTATCAGAATTGATCTGATATATGGTAAAGAGATAGTATACTGGTGGTAGGACTCACATATGTAAGAGTCCGTCTGGGTACCATCGCAATGTCTATTTCTACAGCTAGCAGTGCATGCACTGTTGTGAGGTTTGAAGGACATTGTAGCCAGTGTAATTACAAGACATAATGAGACTTAACATCTCATGTCTCAGGATGACGAGCACAGTGAAGTGTCATGTAGTTTTTAGTTCAAAGTTTTTTATGGTGTTACCACTGTTCATGGGCGGTCGTGTTACCATCAGGCGATCATGCTCGTCTCGTCATTTAGAAGCAACAAAAAAGATTGTTCTGGATCGTATTCCCAGTGTAGACCGGGCGTCACGGTCTTCGTCGTTAGTATTCACATTCAATACTATCGATGGATGTTATTGGCTATTGATTGTTTACCAGACGAACTTACTTTTATCATCATTCAATTGTACTTTGTTTTTAACGGACTTTTTTCCAAAAAAGGAGGAGGTTCTCAATTCGCGTGTCAAAAAAGTGCCTCGGTAGCGTAGTTGTATTCAATGCGCGGTACCACTTCAGCTGTTAGGTTTTCGATTCGAATACCGGGTCGGGCAAAGTGATATAGGTTTTTCTTCTCAGTATCAGCTCGGACTGCGTAGGACTGCCTCGGTGGCGTAGTTGTATTACAGTACGACTGCAATGGCAATGTCTCGGGTTGGATCCCCGGGTCGGGCAAAGTGATGTTGAGGTTTTCTATTCATTATCAGCCCGGAGTCTGGAATTTGTGCCCTATATGGCGATAGGCTCACCTCCTATCACATCATGGGAATACGCACGGCGAAAAGTAGGTGCACTAGTTGTGCCTCTTTTTTTTTGTTTACGCGGAGAAAGTGACTTATTACTACCGCCCAGTGTTCAAGGGGAACGACTGAGCGGTTATGGCGCATTAGGGACGGCTGCGGGCTTCCTCCGACTCACGTCTAAGTTGTCGTCCGCAACCGCTGCGCCTCTGCCTACCCCTTCGGGGAAAGCAGGCGTGTGTGTATCAGCTCGGAGACTGTTTTTTTTTATAAAGTGATCCCACTGCTCCTGATGGTATACGGAGAGGTCCAGAGTGTCGGCTAACGAGAGACGATTGGCCCTCGCTAGTCGACAGTATGCCGGCCTGTTTGAACGATATATATACATAATATAAGTTGAAGTCCATAATGTTCCTTTTAATATAAGCGTTTAATATACAATACAGTTAAAATTATTTTCTAAAATGTAATATGATAATATATATATATATATATATATATATATATATATATATATATATATATATAATGACGGTTTTACGGTAAATGTTGCTCCAGTGTGAAGTTAAAACAAATGTTGATCCACCTATTTCACGTGTTTGCTCAGCTCCGAGTCTCGCAAACTGATATACTTTGATCCGTGTTTAATGCGCGTGTGACGTCGGTGGATCTGCACTTACAGATTTTCAACATACTCGTCGTCGTTTTGACCAACATTTGTGGATCCATTAACGGTCAAAAAAATGATACTGAATGTGATTACTTTGATCCAGAATATATTTAACTTATATGCGACATTTACTTTGACTAAGTTGATCCGGAGCCAAAATTGACGAATAGGTACTGAAACACAAAGCGGAAAAATCCCTGATTCTACTGTTTTCTCCTGTTTTTGAAGTTATACTTCTTTAGGCGCGGTATGAAAAAATGATTGAAGTGAAGTTTTACGATGCGCCCGCATGTGTGACACAAAATTTTCTCACGGGAGAATTATCATAAAGGGCAGATTTAATGTTAAATTTCAAAAAAGTTACCACCATTGTGAATTTCTTTGTTTTAAGGCCAACCGACCTCAAAATCGATATCTGGACATGGCTTTAAATACAAAGGGCAGATCCAATTTTAGAAATGAACAAAGTGGCTGCCATTTTAAATTTCTTATTATTAAGGCCAACCGAGCTTAAAATCGATACCTGAGCATGGCCTTAGATACAAAGGGCAGATCCAATGTTATAATTGAAAAAAGTGGCCGCCATTTTGAATTTCTTTGTCTTAAGGACAATTGACGTCAAAATCGATACTTGGGCATGCCATTGATAGTAAAAGACAAATCTAATATAAGACTTAAGAAAAGAGGTCGCTATTTTAAACTTCTTAACATTGAGATTTCAGTCTCTTATAAGGTAAAGTTTAGTATAATACTAGCTCTCAGAGCAGTCGTCGGAGGAGATCTCACGCTGCCGGTCTTGGTCGCTTCCATGGTCGATAGCCGGAGGTCTTGGCGTGCGGTGGCGCAGTTCTGTGAGATGGTCCTCTTGCAGCAGGAGAGTGCCGAGAGGGATCAGAGGCGCGGTGATCCGTCCCGCCGCCAAACGAGACGTAAGAGGCGCCGAGTGGACGACTGACCGGCGTCTTCCGCCCTGTGGATTGGGGGCGTTTGGAAAATTCCACCACGGTATCCCCTGCCTCTCGTAAAAGGTTACTAATAGGGGCCACCGGGGGTCGCGGGCGGGTGGCAGGGGCTGTCCGTCTTTAGTTTTGTGCGTGTTTTTAGCACATTGCTGCGACCCCCGTGATGGACGGCAGTGTGGCAGGTAGGCCTCATGCTGCCGTTGACGCTGAGGGCGTCCTTCGGTGCGCGGGGGCTTCTGAGCCCCCCCTCCCCCCAAGCAGGAGACGGGCTGTATTAGACGGCACCGCGCAGGGGCGGCTGCGGACGACAACTTGACAACTTAGACACTCTTAGTCTGGGGAAACCCGCAGCCATCCCTAATGCGCCGAAGAAGGCAACCGAGGAGTTTTAGTCGGAATGCCGTGCGGTGTACATAGGTTAGGGACTCGGCCCGACGGCTCAACGCTGGGTCGTAAGGCACGGTGAACCCAACATAACCGCTCAGTCGCCCCCCTTAAAGGCTGGGCGGTAGTAATAATTCACTTTCTCCGCGAAAACAAAGAAAAAAAAAGGTAACACATTTATAATTAAGCGTTTTCTGTTTTGCAAAAATGTTTTATGAGCATTTAACACATTTTCAAGTCTAAAGCGGATGGTAACTAAAACAACTTAACCCTTTCCATAGCTCGCTGAGTGACCGTGAGCCGTCTTAGGCGGCCCATAGTCAGAGGCCACGTCTCAGTGCCGTATGTCACCACTGGTAACACACATTGATTGAAGACTTGTCTTCAGGCACTGAGGTATTTTGGACGAGAAGACCTTGCTTAGTTTCCCGAACGCTGCCCATCCGAGCTAGATTCGCCGATTGATCTCTTTCTCAAAGTTGGACTACTTGACCTAAATAGACGTACTCGTCTACAACTTCGAGAATTGAGCTCCCAACGATAATCGGGGTTGGCACAGAATGAACATTCGACATGATCTTGTCTTGTCCATGTTCATCCTGAGACCCACCCGTTGAGAAACTCGGTTGAGGTCACTGAGCATTGTGCTCAGACCCTCCAGCGATTCTGCCAATACACCGATGGAATCGGCAAAACGAAGGTGAGTGATGTATTCGCCATTGATGTTGATGCCGAGTCCTTTCCAGTCCAAAAGCTTGTAAGCATCTTCCAACGCGGCAGTGAACAGTTTCGGAGAGATAACATCTCCCTGTCTCACGCCTCTGTGTAGTGGAATAGCCTTCAAACTCTGTTCTTGTACTCGGACCTACATGGTGGCGTTGTTATACAAGCACCTCAACACTTCGATGTACCGATGATCAATGTGGCACTGCTGTAGAGACTGCAGGACAGCCCAGGTCTCGATCTAATCGAAGGCTTTCTCATAGTCTATGAACGCTAAGCAAAGTAGCAAGTTATACTCCCCAGTTTTTTTTTTGTATAACTTGCCGCAGATTATGGATGTGGTCTATGGTACTATAACCTTTCTGAATCCAGCTTGTTCGAGAGGCTGGAAGTCATCTAGCCTGCGCTCGAGACGATTCGTGATGACTCTTGAGAACAGCTTGTAAACATGGCTCAAGAAGATGGGCTTGTAATTCTTCAAAAAGGCGTTATCACCTTTTTTTTTTTTTTTTTTTTTTAAGAACAATACCACCACACTCCTGATCCATGCCTCGGGCGTAATACCCTGGAGCAGAACGAAGTTGAATAGCTTTTGAAGGAATGTAAGAGTCCGGTATCACAGAGTAAAAAATACGGTAAAAAAATATAGATAAATTATCACTTTCACATGGAGTATAAAACAATCTACGACACTTTAGATAGCATCACTTTTTTATACGTTGACTAGTTGTGCTCCGCGGTATTAGTCGTGGACTAAATTACCGCAGGAATACTATTCGGAATAAAAGTTAGTCTAGGTTCTAATTCAGGGTGTCATCTACCGCTATATAAAATTTCATCAAAATTGGTCCAGCCGTTTGAGCATGAAGACGTAACAAACATGCACACACTTTCTCACAAACTTTCGCCATTATAATATTAGTGTGATTACCAATTGGGCTCAGTGACACCGTATTAGTAACATGTTGATACTGTGAATAAAATATCATTAATTGGATGTGTATAAAACGTCGCGGCTGCTCTCAGCCAATCTGATCTGAATCTGACTGTTTGCTGTGCTCTGATTGGCTCATTTAAATCGGATCAACATTTTCCGTAACTATCGCAAGGTGGATTTGTATATCGGATCAACTTCGGCAAACGTTAGTAAGAAGTCCCGTGAGTGTAGATGTTGATCCGGTTGGAGCCACATTAGTTACCAGAAATGCATATTGGATCAACAAAAGGCGCCGGATCAACATAGATTTTTGGATCAACAAAGTGCTCGCGTGAAGTCGCGTCTGATCAACATTTACCGCTAAGAGATCTCTCTATATATATATATATATATATAAATGTGTAGGTAATAGTTATATGATTGTTAATATTTTATAATTGTTTTTTTCCTTAATATTAATGCATGCTGTGGCAACTGAAGGTAATGCATTTAAAATTTTGTTTGTGATTAGTAACTTTTAATTAATTTAATGTAATTACCACTGATTGTCCTTAAACAATAAATAAATAAATATATAGGTACAGGCCGATCCCAGAACGCAACTCACGTGGTGGCTGGTTCTAACACCTTAGGCACGGTGGTCACCAATCATTTGTGACTGATATGGCGATAGGCTAGGCCTTTATCAAGGGACAGAGACAGTGGCGTAACTAGGTCTGACCCCCGTGATGGACGGCAGCGTGGCGGTTAGGCCTCACGCAGCCGTTGACGCCGAGGGCGTCCTTCGGTGTGCGGGGGGCTTCTGAGCCCCCCCCCCCCCCCCCCACAACAGGAGACGGACCGCAATAGAGGTACGCGCAGGGGCGGTTGCGGACGACAACTTAGACGTGGGTCGGAGGAAGCCCGCAGCCGTCCCTAATGCGCCGAAGGTGGCCACCGCGGAGTTTGCATACCAATGTCATCTGGGGCCCGTGGCAAATTCATTGGACGGGACCCATGACCATATAAGTCACGTATACCCCCCCCCCCCCCCCCTGCGCCGTCATAACTTTTTTTGATCTCGCGGCCTTTCGATTTTTCATTGGGCCACCCTGTAGTTACGCCACTGGACAGCGAATTGCGCAATATGGCACCTCTGCCCACACTTTCGAGGATAAATGCGTGATGAGAGTATTATGTAAAAAATCTTCGTAGATCGATGACTTCATATCAACGTGTTTCAAAATGGCGTCCGTATATCGAACTGACAACATTCTCGTCACAATGGGAGATGACTTTCATTACCAGGACGCTGCGATGTGGTTCAAAAACCTAGATAAATTGATCGAGTAAGTGTATTGTCTTGAAAAGTATTAAAGTATTGCATGGTGTAATATAAATGGGCTTAATCTGTGGTTCGAGTAAACTCAGGGTCAGGGGCATTATTTTAAGATGAGGCTGTAGCCGAGATGCCATTCTACAAACAGATAAAAAATGTATAGGAATGACATACAACGATAAGTCTATCGCTAAGATATTATGTCGATCTTATACATAGAGTTAGCTTTAACTTTTCAAAGTTACGTGTGTATCGTTTATCAATTATCGTTCGCTTTAACGGCGAAGGAAAACATCATGAGGGAACCTACATAACTAAGGAGTTCCTTATAAGAATTTCGAAGGTATGTGAAGTCTACCAACCCGCACTAGGCCAGCGTGGTGGACTAACGCCTAAACCCTCTCAGTAGTAGAGGAGGCCCGTGCCCAGCAGTGGGACAGTATTTAATACAGGGCTGGTATTATTATTAGCTTTAACGATTGTAGAAATGCATCGTGGCTAAAGCCCCAGATGTCGCACGGGCAGAGTGGGAGAACCGTAGATATATTGTTTGTCTTCATTCGTGTCAATGTCGTAATTAATACCATTCTTTCTTATTATAGGATGGTTGACTACTTTTTAAAATCTAAATTGTGTATCATTCTTAATGTAGCGGAAAAAATATTTTCAAGATCCACGCAGTAATATGTAAGTTATAAAGCTTTAAAATTGGGTGGAAGGGGTATCTATCAAACTGAATATTGGAACGAAGTTCATTATCGCGCGTTGTGAAAGGGGGATAGACGGAAAAAATTAAGACCAAAAGTTGTAACGACACTTTTTTAAACTGTGACGTCACCGAGTATCACCGGCTATAACGCTGCGTGCGTGAGAAAGAGATAGCGCCAAATGACCTATCTCGCCTTTTTGCTCACCACAATATTTCAAATATAAATAACTGCTTTAGTTTTTCGTATTATTTTTTGTTACATAATATAAAATAATGTTTAAAATTAGAAAACTACCCTATTCTATGGTATGGGTCGACCAGTCTCGCTTTTCTCTAGTTGATGCCAGCCTCGTGATGTGTGGTTTGAATGACTGCAAGTACACCCAGAAACCAGTGAACGGAATTGAATGTTTGGCACAGTTATACAATTAGGATTTACATATAGGCTACTTTATACTGCAAAGAAGGTACATATGCGCCGGTCTCAGCTTCATCATCATCAGCTACATGACGCCCACTGCTGAACATAGGCCTCCCCCAAACATTTCCAGATGGACCTGTCAAAAGCCGCCTGCATCCAGCGCGTTCTTGCTGGTCTCAGCTTACTAACATTTGATTGGAGTTTGCTATCTACCTCGATAGTAAAAGTTACGCTAACTGTTACTTCTGTTTTAATATAAAAAACTTTAGTAAGTGCAGCCGCCGAAGCGTTTTTTTTGCATTAAGTTATGTTTAAAAAAATGTTAGTGAACTTTTTATATCTACAACTGTAATTCTTTTGTATATTTTACATTAAATTTTATGTAAAGCAATTTAAATAATATAAGTACACACACACTCACGCCTTAATCCCCGAAGGGGTAGGCAGAGGTGCAACTAGTGCACCCACTTTTCTCCGTGCATATTCCGTCCCTTGATGTGAGAGGGGGCGAGCCTATCGCCATATCGGGCACAAATTCAAGACTACGGTCTGATACAGAATAGAAAAACTCAATATCGCTTTGCCCAACCCGGGGATCGAACCCGAGACATTGACATTGCACTCCTTCCGTAATACAACTATGCCGCCAAGGTAGTCCACGAGGCACTGAATACAATATTAAAAAATAAACCAGATTTTTGAAACTATATGAAGTGGGGTAGCGTGGTCGGAATCGGGGGAAAGGTTTGCCACTAGAATGCGTAAAGCACTGTAATGTACGCGTACCTCTTATTTGAGGAAATTGTATTTTTTTGGTGCCTTGGGGCTAGGGTTGCCAAGCGTCAGGATAAAGCCGGACATAGTTAGGCTTTTTGAATGCTTGTCCGGCCAAACTACGGCTTGTCCGGCTTTTGCTAAGCATTTTATATTTGACCAGTGACTTTTAGGGAGGCTGCAAAATGCGTAAAATTAAACAGCCATTTAAATACACTTGGGAGATATAAAATTGTATTTATACTAAGACACAAAATCCTATCCTACTAATATTATAAAGGCGAAAGTTTGTAAGAATGTCTGGATGTATGGATGTTTGTTGCTCTTTCGCGCAAAAACTGCTGAACGGATTTCGATGAAATTTGGCACACGGGTAGATCATATCCTGGATTAACACATAGGCTACTTTTATCCCGGTAAAATATATACCGGTACTTTTATCCCGGAAACTCTTTTTAATGCGGGCGGAGCCGCGGGCAAAAGCTAGTCATTAATAATTTCGAGTATCCGGCTTATTTACCCAAACGTCCGGCCAAACTGGCTGGTCTGTTCGGCTATTCGGTTTGACGACCTGGCAACCCTACTTGGGGCGACAAATTTTGGGTCCTCCCCGAGCTGTAAGAACCCACGCTGCACCACTGATTATATGAAGTATTAACTCTAATAAATTGTACACAACAGATCGCAGTGTTCCTCGACTACGTGACGAAGCAATCGTTGCACTACCGCACAAAAAATGTCATAGTCACTATGGGTGGAGACTTTACGTACCAAGACGCTAGCATGTGGTACAAAAACCTAGACAAACTTATCGAGTAAGTATAAAATTAGATTGATCCGCGAACTGCCTTTTAGATGTGCTAATCGAACCTCTTAACTTAGATCATCTAGTGTTAAGATTTTAGTTAATTTTTACATAAAACAAACTCTTACTACGTCATAATAACATCTTTCAAAAAGTGGACAAGATATTAACTGAAACCAAAATTTCCTAGACGATGTTCTCGGGTGCATGTCTGTCGACAGAATGCTCAGACACGCCATTTTCCACTCTATTTATAGGGGTTGGTCGCTGCGGTCAATATTTACTACCCTCTATTTCAAATTGATAGCTACCACTAGTTTGTGCTTGCGGCTCCGTCCGCATCTAGTTCTTTACCGGGCTTGAAAGTAGCACATGATACCTAAAATTTGAGTATAAAATGATGCTGATGCAAATACAAAGAAAAAATATGTACCAACTCTTCAGCTTTACCTATAGTATGTGATTTCTCTCGTGGCTCCCCTGCGTTAACTACCGTTCCCGGGATAAAAATAGTCTATAGATCTTAGGGGTATTTGATGTAGCTTCTTATTTATGAAAGAGTTTAAAATTGGTTAAATATTTTTTGAGATTATCTATTACAAAACTAACATTAAAAGAATCGAACCGTTTCTCTTTATAATAATAGTTTAGATAATAGTACTTACTACATATTATATTATTATCTTATATCATCACAATAAAATCAATTTTAGTTATAATAACTTAACGACAGATAAATGATTTCATTAAGTTCCGAAGAAACAGGCACCATGACCAGTGAACTTTACCTCGAGTCCGTCCCTATCTAGTTACCTATAATTTAATTACTGTAGTTTTACATTAGCCAATTTAATTATTTCATGCTTTTGTACACTTCATGCAGTTGAAATATTTATCGTGAAAGTCGCACTGTAATATTATGTGATTAATAGTAGCCCATATACTAATGTAGGACTTAGTTTATCTGTGTGCCAAATTCCATCCAAATCCGTTCAGTGGTTTTTGCGGAATGTGCAAACACATTCACTAAAACCGCCTTTCCATTAATAGCCTGTAAGTTGTAAATCGCATGCAGCTTGAGTAGGAAACATGCATGATGCAGTGCAGGTTTGAACTTACACGCAGGTATAACGTCATACCGGCAAGTATTTACACGATGGTAATGGGTATTTATTTTCATAATATTAGAATTGTTAAATTGTATTTAATTGTAGTGTTTGCATGTTTAATGGAGCATGAAAACTTTGCTACACCTAAAAAGGATTTACTTAATGTATACATAATAAAAAAATCAAAAATATCTACTCATTTATCATTTGAGTTAATTGTGTTTTGTATATAACTACTAGCTTCTGCCCGCGGCATCGCTCGCGGTAAACAGATTTCCTGGGATAAAAAGTAGCCTAGGTGTTAATCCAGGGTATGATCTATCTGTATTTAATTTTTTTTATGCGGTGGGCCCACCTTGGGGGGATGAAAAATAGATGTTGACCGATTCTCAGACTTACCCGATATACACACAAATTTTCATGAAAATCGGTCGAGCCATTTTGGAGGAGTTTGGCAACAAACACCGCGACCGCGACACGAAAATTTTATTTATTAGATGTGTAATACATGCAGTTATTTTAGGAGGACAGAATTACCAGATCCCGAAATAAATTATTTGATATGTGAGTGGATATTTGATTTCATTATGGGTGGTTTCTTTATGCATGCTCATGAAAAATAATCTGTCCCATCGGGTGTGGATCCAGACCTTTTTTGAGCCAAGTTTTCATATTAGCATTTTTAAATTCAAAAAGCAACAAAGCGAGTGTTTTTTTTATTGATTTACAAAAAAAATATTCAAAGCATATCACAAGGGGGTTGAATGTCCCCGTTGCTGTTTGAATACATGCCTGATGTTAACTTTTCATTTCAACGCATTTTGTTTTTTTTTTTAATAAAAAAAATAAAAAAATAAAAAATAAAATACTTTATTCATCACGTAGGCGAACATAGTTGCACTTATGATAAGTCGAGACATATTTAATAATAATTATTAGTCACTTATATAACTACAGACATTTTTATTAGGAGTAAAATAAATGATGAAAAATAAAAAGTAAAAAGTAAGAAGCCAGCTCGGGCTGGCAAGAAAAGCAATATGAAACAAGAGATAATTAACAAAAAAAAATAAATAATAATAGTAATAATAATGGGAGGAACGCGTCGCGATCCTCACCGGTGAGGACACTACAGGCCCTAGCCTAGCTAACCTACCAGCCTTTCACTAGCTACCTAAGCGATGACTACCCGAAGAAGAAAGGCAGAAAGAAACTCCGGGCTTACTTTTTTGTCATCATTTTTCCATCATTTGTCTTTATATATATATTTTTTAAAGTCTTTTGCATACATAGTTAGATTAGTTATATAAGCTAATGCACACACATCACCGTTAAAATTTTGATAAAATCCAATTGAAGTATATAAACAAGCACTAAACACTACACCTAAGAATTCATAATAAAACGAGGGTACATAAATAAATAATTATAATTGAACGGTGTACAACGTGCATACGCCTACATTTACAAACATAATTTTTGTTGATTTATTGTATAATGCTAGGGATGGCCAAATGTAATGCGCTCTTTTTGGATTTTTTTTTATTTTTTTTTACTTTTCAGGTACGCTAACCTCAAATCCGCCAAAGATGGGATGAACGTTAAATTGTTTTATTCTACTCCTACGTGTTATTTGAAGTCTGTGAGAGATGCCAAGTAAGATTTTTTGTATGTCTTATGATTTGTGTGTCATGATTTTTTTTTCTAAATCTTATGATTTGTGTGTAGACTGCCTTGGTGGCGTAGTTGTATTATGGTACGACTGCAATGCTGAGGTCTCTGGTTCGATTCCCGGGTCGGGCAAAGTGATATTGAGTTTTTCTTTTTCTATTCAGTATCAGCTCGGAGTCTGGAATTTGTGCCCGATATGGCGATAGGCTCGCCCTCTACCACAGCATGGGACGGAATAACGGCGAAAAGTGGGTGCACTAGTTGCGCCTCTGCCTACCCCTTCGGGGATAAAGGGCGTGAGTGAGTGTGTGTGTGTGTGATTTGTGTGTCGTGAATTAACCACAAACAAGCGAAAACTAGGTGCCCACACTAGGTTCCACTGCCTTCAGGGATATAGGTATTAGGTGTTTTGTTTTTTTTTTCATATTTATCAACCAATTTCATATTTATGACTACAGTACTAAGGGTTCGATCCCCAGGTCGAGTGTGATGTATTTCTACTTAGTATCAGCCTGGAGGCTGTTTGTGCTCGATATGGCGATAGGCGATGTCATGCTCGTCTCGTCATTCATCTGCAATAAAAAAGCAGTCCAATACCAAAATCAGTTCCGCGATCAAGTACAGTCAGCCACATAAGCAACGGAAAAAATCCAAAATTAAAAATCGCCGAAATCGAAATACCACCTTAATTATGCAGTATCACCAAAATAATGAATTAAAACAAGAACACCTCATGACACCTCCAAGTTTCGCTCTCCAAGAGCGGTTTTTTGGAGGGAAGTGCACAGCGTCAAAACCACAACTTTTTTTATAATTTTCCCTTACAGGGAAGGCAAAGGGTTCAAGTCCATACAGCCTCGCCTTAAGTGATATTATTGGTTTTTTGTTAAACTATGTCGGTAGGTACTATGTTGTAGTAAGGCAGTGGCTACCTTACAAAGACTTTATTGAGGAGTTTTGGCGACGAAAAAACACTGGATCGGCACAGTTATTTCAATTCACTTCATTTGAGCCCTTTAATAGAACTATATTGGATAATATACCACCATAATTATGCAATATAACACTTAGTATCACCAAAATAATTAATTAAAACAAGAGCACCTCATGACACTTCCAAGTTCCCGCCAAAACTCAAAGAAAGAGAGAGAGCTGTTTTTGGCGGGAAACGCACAACGTCAAAACCACAGACTAAATATTTTTACGTCGTATAATTTATAGTCGCGTTCCAATATTGTTGTGGATTTTGTTGCAGCCCCGAATTGCCTATCAAACAAGATGACTTCTTCCCATATGCCAGCGACTCGACCGCCTACTGGACTGGCTACTTCACCTCGCGACCCACCACTAAATACTTCGAGAGGGAAGGCAATAATTATTTGCAGGTGAGATTTAGGGGATACCTTAAAACGAATTATTTTGCACTAGCATTTGCACACGGCTTCGCTCGTGTGAAAGAGGTTTTCCGAGATGAAAGTCCAGCTACATATTTCCCGGCATAAAAGCCTATGTCATTCCCGTGGTCTAAAACTATCGAAGACCCGCCAGTGGCGTAGCGTGGGTTTGTCCGGATTTGCCCAAAGGCAACAAAAAAGGTCATTTCAACAAACAAGAGTCATGCGTGCAATAGGGTAGTTGACTACTTTTTTTAATACAATTATGAAAAATGTATGCTATCCAAAATATAATGGAATAAGAATTTTCAAAATTGGCGCAATAGTAGGTAAGTTATGAAGCTTTGAAATTTGGTGGAAGGGGTGTGACGTCACCAAGCGCTATTGGTCATAACGCTGTGTGCGTGCGAAAGAGATGCGCGATGTCCCCGCCACGTCCCCATTTTTGCTCACAAGAATATTTAAAAAAATCGAATAACTGATTTATTTTTCAATCGATTTTGATGCTGATTTCACAGAAGAATTTCTTTTTCGTATTATTTTCTGTTACATTTAAAATAGTGTACAAAATCAAACATAGGCAAACACCCTATTTGTATAAGGTTTTATTTTACGTATATTATCGCTTCCGTTAAAGGGCCGCCCGTGCCTCGGAAATCAAGTAGAAGCCATTGGTCCTGCGCCTGATCTCTCTGGTCATGTCTGCCGTCTCACCGGACTGTGAGAGTGAAGAAATAGCGAGTGCACCTGTGTATTGCGCACATACTTGTGCACTATAATATCTCCTGCGTACCTGGCTGATCTCTTTGAGATTGGCCGCCGTGGCCGAAATCGGCTTGATGGGGATTTATTTAGGACCCCACTATGGCAAGCTAAGCGGCACACACCTCTGACTTTTCTAAAAAATTATGTGTGTATTCTTTGTGAATTATCGCTCGCTTTAACGGTAAAAGAAAAACATCGTGAGGAAACCTGCATACCTGAGAAGTTCTCTGAATTTCGAAGGTATGTGAAGTGTGCCCGCACTAGGTCAGCGTGGTGGACTAAGGCCTGAACCCTCTCAGTTGTAGAGGAGGCCCGTGCCCAGCAGTGGGCAGTATTACAGGGCTGGTATGGTATGGTATGGTAAGCTACATCACTGACATGAATAAATATACGAAAACAATGTTTATGTTTGTTACAGATGGTGAAGCAATTACAAGTGCTGGCCGGTCTGGAGGAGCACAACAAGTTCGTACTAAACGAACTGAAGAGTGCGATGGGTAAGTTTTTTTATTGACACAAAAGGTTAAACAAACTTTTGTGGTCAGGGCCCCAGGCGCCTCCGTTAGCAACGGCAACGAAGTTCCTCAAATATTTTTAAGCTATTGCATAACTTCTATCGCGGCCCCTTGAGCGTGGAGACCGAATCCAGAAATAAACCGTAACGAAAAAATAACCTAAGACTGCCTCGGTGGCGTAGTTGTATTAAGGTACGACTACAATGCTGAGGTCTCGGGTTCGATTCCCGGGTCGGGCAAAGTGATATTGAGTTTTTCCATTCAGTATCAGCTCGGAGTCTGGAATTTGTGCCCGATATGGCGATAGGCTCGCCCCCTATCACATCATGGGACGGAATAACGGCGAAAAGTGGATGCACTAGTTGCACCTCTGCCTACCCCTTCGGGGATTAAGGCGTGAGTGTGTGTGTACTTATATTATTTAAATTGCTTTACATAAAATTTAATGTAAAATATACAAAAGAATTACAGTTGTAGATATAAAAAGTTCACTAACATTTTTTTAAACATAACTTAATGCAAAAAAAACGCTTCGGCGGCTGCACTTACTAAAGTTTGTATGTATGTGTGTGTGTGAAAAAATAACCTGACACCCCTCACTCCGTTTCAACTCTATCACAACCATGTAGAGTGTAAAATTCTATAAGTAAATTTAATATCGCAGTTTCGTAAGAATATAATATGTAAGAGGATATGAGCTGAATGTTAAACGATAAAAGGTCGAAATTACCGTGTATTTAAAAATTGTTCCAGTCAGTGAAACGTATCGAAATGTCAAACGTGATTCTAAGTTTGAATTTTTAAAAAGTTTTTATTTTATATCTGTTCAAAGAGGTTATAAATATTAGAATTGCCTGCTTAGAGTTTCGGCGTTAGGGCACGAGTGAAATTTGGACAATAGAAAAAAAATAAAAAAATAATTATAATTACATAAGTTGATAAAAAATGCTATGCAATAGCTTTACCGCGGCAGTCTGCGAGTGTCACACGTCTTTTTAACTCTGTGTGTATCTTTTCCACGCTCAGTAAAACACGTACCTATTAATCGCACCTTAGTCAGATAAACTCCCATATCGCCGACCTTACATTAGTCATTCTTTTGTTTTTCTTTTATTAAAATATCTGCTACTCGGTGCTTAGCTGTTTAGATTTAAATAGTCACTAAGTAACAATAATGCGTCAACATAGGACCGTCTAAAATGATACCTTATATTCACGTATCTTAGTAGAATGTTTTCATAGTAATCTGTTTTGTTTTCCAAATAAATTAATTAATTAACTAAAAATGAAATTAATGCTGTTCATGTGCTTTCTAAATCTGTATTTTGCATACTTTACGACCCATGGTGAGTGGGAAGGCGTTTCACGCCTCCGCTCCCGCTTCCGCATAAGAGTACCGCGTAAGTCACGTGTTAGTTTCTCGATCACTCATAAACGTCATGGACTTTCGTATCAACTTTTTTGGCACATTCTAAAAAAGCTTATTATCTTTTGAAACATAGACGCATTCATTGGCGTTGTTAGTCATTTTCCAGGAGGGGCAGTATCCTAGACTCATAAAATAACGTGACGTAAAAAAATAAACGTATGCGCCTATCGAAGTATTACTGTAAAAGCGGGTGTCGTGAAAAAGATACTGTCATCAATAAGAATATGCGTTTTCCGCTTTTCCGCTTCCGCTCTACACAACCGCTCTTTCCAGGCGTGATGCAGCACCACGACGCCATCACCGGCACGGAGAAGCAGCACGTGACCCACGACTACGAGCGTCTCCTCAACCAGGCGATAGACGACGCGCTGCTCATCGCGAGGCAGGCTTTCAAGTGAGTTACAGATCTCGATGAATGTCCGCAGGTTCACACACCATACATACTTCTGACTCTTAGAAGTTACGTGTGTATTGTTATTCGCTAGGAAAGGAAATCATCCTGAGGCGAACTCCATAACACCCATGTTCAAAAATAATACTCTGAGGACCCACAGTGCGCTCGAACGCGTAGTGTCAATTTCATGGTTTTCTTTTTAACACGCTTTTTTTTTTTTATTCGGGCACGGCAAAGTGACTGCACCTCACCTGATGGTAAGCGCGATGCCGTCCAGATAGAGTATCGAAAGGCAGCAGATGGTTATCTCATGTCGAAACACAATCATGCCGGCCTACTGAGCTGCTTCTTCACGCTACGGCGGAAGGACCCAGGATTATAGGAAGGAGAGAACACGCGCACCGGTAAACTATTCCAAAGCAAAGAAACATATGGAAATGATTCGAGACCCTGGGCAGATTTTAGGTTTTTTATCCCGGGAAAATGTATAGCGGGACTTTTATCCAGGAAAATATCTTTCATGCGGGTGAAGCCGCGGGCAAAAGCTAGTTCTCATATATTTGTTTCTATTTTATTGGCGTTAACGCTTGTAGAAAAGCATCTTGGTTCAGGACTGGTATTATTATTGTTAGGAACTGAAGCGATTTGGATTTAAATAAAAAACGATTTATCACTGGTTTTACATAAACACATTTATCACTGGTTTTACATAATCACATTTATCACTAGTTTTACATAAACACATTTATCACTGGTTTTACAGAAACACATTTATCACTGGTTTTACATAAACACATTTAACAGAAATACTTCTACAAATATATCAGCAACTAACCGACCAGCTTGAAAGTCAATGATAAACTTACTCAACTGCCATTGGGATCCACTCCGAGACTGAGCGCGAGAGGGAGCGAATGAGAGTGAGCATCAATATGGCACCTTTTTATACACCCAACTACCACTTCCACTACTCGTTTGACGTTTAGACTGGTTTTCATAACTGGTCAGTACGCTACAAATACCGTTACAAATACCCTCACAAAATCTGTTATCCTAACATTATTATATTTTAGTAAAGTGACGCAAGGCGACGCCCTCAAACCACCGCTGTTCGAATACGCGCGCTGCCGCCTCAACGAGTCCAGCTGTCACTCGTCAGAGAACAGCGATCAGTTTATTGTGAGTGGTCATTCTTATTTACTTTGTAATCCATCAATGTTAAGCGTCCATTAGACGGTAGGTGTTGCTGTCAGTTGTATCCCATCAAAAACATAAAATGTGGTGGTAGGTCTCTGATATGTAAGAGTCCGTCTGGGTGGGTACCACCGCAATGTCTATTTCTATCGACAAGCAGCAGTGTGCATGCACTGTTGTGTTTCGGTTTGAAGGGCATTGTAGCCAGTGTAACTACGGGAAATAATGAGACAACATCTTATGTCTCAGGATGACGAGCGCAGTGTAATGCCACACAGTACTTTGTAACTCAAGGTGCTGGATGGTGTTTCTACTGTTTTTTTTTTTTCATTCTTATTTATTTAAGAGACTTTGAGTCAATTCTGACTATGTCAGTCTCATAGTTATTACAAATGCTATTTAAAATATAATGTTCTTAACTTCTAAGAAGTCTGTGCATGTACATAAATCATTCTAGCTGCTTCCGATCTTGGCGACGACAAAATAGTTTGAAAAATAACCACATCATGAGAATTTACATTCAAAGTATCAGTAGTTGAAATCCTCCCAGCCAGTTTCGGCCACGGCGGCCAATCTCAACGGAGATCAGCCAGGTACGCAGGAGATATTATAGTGCACAAGTGTGTGCTCAATACACAGGTGCACTCGCTATTCCTTCACTCTCATAGTCCGGTGAGACGGCAATCCGACATGACCGGAGAGAGATCAGGCGCAGGACCAACGGCTTTACGTGCTTTCCGAGGCACGGGGGTATCACACCGCCAACTTCCTGACTCCGAGCTGCGACTGAGTAAATTTTAAGATGGAAAAACCCAGTCACAATATTTTTTTGGCTCGACCCGGGATTCGAACCCAGGACCTCAGCGCGCAAATCGTACTCGTAACGCGTACGCAATACAACTATGCCACCGAGGCAGTCATCAGTAGTTACACTGGCTACAATGTCCGTCAAACCGAAACACAACAGTGCATGCACACTGCTCCTTGGCGGTAGAAATAGACATTGCGGTGGTACCCACCCAGACGGACTCTTACATATGAGAGACCTACCACCAGTAAGTCTTGAATTTGTGCCTGAAATGGCGATAGGCTCGCCCCCTATCACATGACTGAATACACTCGGTGAAAAGTGGGTGCACTAGTTGCGCCTATGTTTCTTCGGGGATAAAATGCCTGTGTGTGTGTTAACTTTTTTATTTTATTTTCAGATAACAGTATACAACTCTTTGGGATGGAATTTGAAGGAAGCCATAAGGATACCAGTTGTGGAAGGAATCTACGAAGTTTACGCGCCAAATGGTAAGAAAAGCAATTGAGAGTGAAACAGACTGCCAAGACCATACATTTAGAATGTAAAGATGAACAATGTCGTTTCGAAAATTATGCTTAAATATACTTTGGACGGTAAAAAATGTTTTTTAAAAATCCAGTGATGCCGTTTTAGTTTTCATCAAAATCGGCCGCGAGACTCCTTTGAGCATTTTTCGCTATTCCTTATAGTTCCGGATTTCGCACTCCACCCCCTTTTTTAAAAATTGTATATTAACTTATCCGGGACCATGAGTTTGACAGCTGACAATTTTTTTTTATTTTTATACTAAAATCTTATTGCGTGGGTAGGAACGACGATTTTCGCTTTAATGACAGGAGCTGTCATGGTCGCATGTGACCACGTGGGCCTAAAGCTTCAAGTCCAATTATGTAATAATGTTTTTATTATTTTCAGGTGAAAAAATCGAGTCCCAACTAGTGCCGATACCTCCGCTTGTGTTAAACATACCCACAAGGCACTCCTCAGCTACCCACGAATTGGTATTCATCGCGCATCTACACCCCATTAGCATCAAGGCTTTCTACATAAAAAAAATAAAAAAAAACAAACGTGACTCGCACACACAAGATTATTATAATGTTGGCATTAATGTTAAAAGTCATAGACAAGATGTCAAACCTACAATCATAGACAACTTTGAAAACCGCGCGAAAAGGGATACGTCAGATTTGGAGATAACTTTCCATTACTATCCAGGGTGTGTTGGTAATAATAGAGTGCCAGCTAATCGTAGTTCTGGCGCTTATATCTTCAGACCTAATGCTACTTCGCCAAATCAGTTAAATCCACTAACCACAGAGAACTATAATGGAGTATTAGTTGATGAAAAAAGAGTTATATACGACCAAAAAGTTTTATCAGTAAGGAGGCGTTATAAAGAACTAGATTTTATCGAAAATGAATGGGTAGTAGGGCCCATAGATATATCAGATGATGTAGGAAAAGAATACGCGGTTAGGTATCAATCAGATATACTAAATAATGGAGAATTCTATACTGATTCTAATGGCAGACAAGTTTTGAAAAGGAAATTAAATCAACGACCTCAATGGAATGTTACTTTGGCAGAACCGATAGCGGGTAACTACTACCCAGTCACAAATGAAATCTATATCGAAAATGGTGATCAGAGACTGACAGTTTTGACTGATAGGTCGCAAGGCGGCACTTCACTTGAAGAAGGTCAAGTTGAACTGATGTTACATAGAAGATTGTTGCATGATGATGCTTTTGGTGTGGGTGAGGCGCTCAACGAAACTGTAAGCGGACAAGGGTTAGTCGTTAGAGGGCGCCACAGGATATTTAAAACTAAAGATGAAGTAGTTTTGAGAAAAAATATACTGCAATTGCATCAGCAACCAATCGTGTTTGTGTCTGAAGCTCATATTCCTTACGATCAATGGTTGACTATGGATAATTGTCACAAATTCCTAAAATCCACCCTGCCTGATGGGCTACATTTACTCACTTTGGAACCCTGGGGCGACAAATTGTTATTAAGATTCGAAAATTACAAAAATACGAACATGCAAATTGACATTTCTAACCTCTTTGCTGAAATTAAAATAAATGGTGTCCATGAGACGAGTTTGGCGGGAAATCAATGGAAGGAAGATGTAAAAAGTTTTGATTGGAAGAAAGAGGGGGAGTTCGCTGATAGTTTTAATAAACAGTATGGTAGTTTTGTACAAAGTACAACTCAAGCAACCAATAATGGACAACTTCACGATGAAGGTTTTAATATCACTCTCAAGGGCAAGGAAATCAGAACGTTCGTCGTAGATTACGATTTGGTTAAAAAAGATACATTGTGATTTATTATTATAATAAAATTTAGTTTTTATGTTTTATTTTATTTTCATCTTTTCCCCTATTTAGGAGTAGACACAGCTTGGACAATGTATAGGACACGAGTTGTATAAACTTTCCTTCTACCAAAGCATAAGAACAATTAAAGCTCATTCGCACGTTCATAAAAACCGTTGTAGTGTGCGTAAAACAGATGTGTTTAATATTTATTTATGTGAGCGTTCATAACGACAAAAGTATAATATGTCTTGCACTTTCTATGAAGTAGTTGTACATTGAAAGTTACAGGATTTTTCGTTCGTGGCAATAAACATATGGCGCGTCCTTTCTAGATAATTATAATACATCCACATATCACCATCTATGTTAGATCTCATTTAATAGGTGACGAGCTTATAGATCTTTTACTGGTGCAATTCCATACTGGAACAACACTGAAAAGAAAACCTGAGTATTACTAATACGAACGAACAGCATACCGAATTTTGATTTACAAAATACTGTGTGGTAACTGGTACTCCACTGCTCTCGTCACTCTAAGACATTAGAGGTAAGTCTTATAATGCCTAATAATATAGGCTACAATGTCCTTCAAACCGGAACACATCTTTTCTAACTCCGTGGTGCATGCACACTATGGACTTTTTTACATAGTTTTTAACAGACTTCAAAAAGGAGGTTCTGTATTCGATCCGTATGGATGTATGTATGTATGTATGTTTGTGCGTATGTAACTTTGTATGGCTGCGAGTTTCTCAAAAACTATGGATCCGATTTGGATATGGTTTTCGATGTTCAAATGTATAGTTTTCAGGGAAGGTTTTAGTATATAATTTATGAAGATCTTCGGAGATACACAATGGAACTCTTCAAATACTACCAGCAGATGACTCACGAATGCTGCAATCGTATATCTTTGATGTATTGTTTACACTATTCTATAATTAACTGACAAAAAAGCAATAAACAAAAACTTTTTAACAAAAAATAAACCGACTTCAAAACCACTGCAAACCAAAAAATAATTCAACTTTATATTCGCTTAGTAGATACGTATATTTGGAGTCGGTGCCTAATTTAAATTGAACAATGTTTTCGTATATTTGTTTGTGTATTTTCTTAGCTTGGCTGGCAATTTAAATTTGGCATCGACTCCAAATATACGTATCTAAGCTAACATAATGTTGAATTGTGGTTGTTTGACTTAGGTACTCTCCGTTAATTTTCGCATTTAATATCCATCTTTGAAATTGAAGTTATATTGTAACGTGAAAATTGTAAAATATATATATTAAAAAAATATATTATAAAAGACCTACGCTGAGTTTCTTGGTGCTTCTTCTCAGGTCAGTAGGCTTTTCCGAAGCACTGGTAGAATCTTTTAGTTTATAAAAAAAAACCTTGTTAAAAATGACGTATAAAAGTGCTCTTAGGGGCCTAATCTTCTATTATATAAAAATGAATCCCTATTTCCTGGTCACGGCATCACGCGTGAACGGCTGGACTGATTTCGTTATTTCTTTTTTTGATGTGTTTATTATTGTCAGGAGAAGGTTCTTATGAAAGAATAAATTAAGAAAACTGCGCGGAAAAAGGCTGGACCGATTTTAATGAAATTTTTTTGCGTGTCTTCAGGTGGATTCCAGAATGGTTTAGACTCGGGTTCTAGGATTTTATTTCCTTTTTAGGGCAGGACAACGTCTGTCGGGGTCGCTAGTTACTGAATAAATGATTTGAATTTAAATTGAATTTGAATTATTTTTTGGTTTGCAGTGGTTTTGAAGTCGGTTTATTTTTTGTTAAAAAGTTCTAGTAGGATCCTTCAAAAAGCTATGGGTGGGTACCACGCAATTCTAGGGTGGGCAAGGACCACCTGCCTCCTCCCCTTCTATATACGCCTATGTGTAGTGATACTGGATATAAATCCTCAATAACACTGCCTTATCCGAGATTCGAACCCGTGACCTCAGTCTAAGAGCTAATTGACATTTTGGAGAAGGATCTTTTGCTAGTTCTACCTGAATATGGTAATGCAGACTGGCTGAAGAGTTGCTCACAATATTAAAAAGAATATTTGTATACATGCAGACATACACTAACGCCTTTTATCCCTGAAGGGGTAGGCAGATGCGCAACTAATGCACCTACTTTTGGCCATGCGTATCCCGTCCCATGATGTGATTTGGCCTATCGCCATAGTAATAGTGTTCTGTGATCGCCATATCGGGCACAAATTTCAGACTCCGGGCTGATACTGAATAGAAAAATCCAATATCAATTTGCCCAACCCGGGGATCAAACCCAAGACCTCAGCAATGCAGTCATACCGTAATACAACTAACTATATAATGTAACAGTTTCGGCCCGCGTGTCGACGACGAAATGAATGATAGGAGTGGGTTAAACAACAATCTTCCCCCCTAATCGTTGATGTCTCAATTCTCATCCTTAAAGTTGAAACGCACTCTGTTAGCAATATTATGGAATGGCGTAATAATTAATTTAAAAAATATATACGTTGTACATTCGTCCGAAACACGGTACGATAGTTTGTACGTAATTTTAATTTTTCTTTTTTATTCTGCATGTAAAATTGAATGCAAAAAAGAAATCGACTATCTAAAGAATGAGCTAAACTTCGACTTGTACTAATAGAGTTGTTTATAAAATTGTACATATATTATCAAAATACATGTGTGGAGTGATTTCTAAATAATATAATTTTTGAAATATTTTACATTGGATTAATATTTAATTCAACCGATAATCATAATAAAATTCGAATAACAATTAGCAACAACAAAACGCATTCATGCTAAAAAATGCCATTTCTCCGCCATATTGTTTACATTTTACAATAATTTCGATTTACAGAAAACCATGTTGTAATTACATTATAATTATTTTAAAATGGAAACTACACATTTAGATAATGTAGATGACTTCAAATTGGATTTCGAGATAGAAAAACCTCTGTGCAGGTGTTGTTTGACGACGGATAGGAAGATGTACAGTGCAGAAATTTTCGATGCATATTTTCAAGATTTAGCCGGTATTTGTGTGAGTAATAACTATTTATATGTCTTCCTCTTATAATTGAGAGTTATATGAGGTAATTATGTTAATAACTATCATGTTTATGCTTAATTTGCCACTAACTTGTTTTTTTTTAGTTCTTATCGATATTTTTTGATTTCTATAAATTTTGCTGAATGATAAGTACTTTTAAAAATAAACGGCATGTGGTGCGAGCTATGTAGTCTGTAGATAATAATTTATCTGAAGTAAAACTAAATTTGTATCACAATCTCTATGAATGCTAATTTATTGAAAATCTATCAAAGAATAGATTCAAGGAATCTAAACTAGAAATAGTAGAATTTTTCTGGTTTTCGCTCTGTCTAAAGTCACCTCAAAGAAGCATATATTAGTAGAGAACTTTCTTCACATTCAGCCCTTGACCTGTCAAGCCCCACTTATATATATGGATGTATGCGGAAACCCTATATACTCGGACGCCGGCGTCAGTAGCGGGGCTTGACGAGTCAAAAGACTAGCCATAGTGGAGTGACATATCTAAAAGGTGGTATGATGAGCTAAAACCATATTACTAGTTTTCAGAGGACACCAATTCTTTGTATTCAGTTTTTTTGTCTTGTGACCTAAAATTGTAAGAAAATAAAAGCAATATAATGGCCCCATATGATAAATTTGCCATAGGCTTTATGGTGCTACGCCATTGGTATTCTGCATGAAGAGAAAAATTCACACATATTGGAAAAGTCTGTGGTGTAATTTAGGTTTTGAACCTGTACCTTGAATGTGTATGATATTCATATATATGAACTATGCAGTAGATGCGATCAGAACATTCACTCTATACAATTGAAATGTACTGCAATCCCCACACCTGACTTTAGTGTGGCTTCAACATTGATTAAAGTGATCTAGCGCTGTGTTTTAATTTTGGTTAGGCAACATAAATAATGTTTTAATGTTGTACTGAATTTTAGTTCTAAGTCTGGTATTTTGAAAAAAAATGTTTTCCTGAATGTTCATATATATCAGTATACTATACTATGCAGTATGCTAGTCTCAGAGATAAATTCGTAATTTTTACAGCACTTCATTATCCAGAAAGCTCAATTTCCAAATTTAAGATCTATTTCATTTGTACTACATACATGGCAGATTTTGAAATTGCAACTACTCACAGTTGTTTTCAATGAACAAAGCCAATCTTGTTCAATCAGTGCTGAAAATAAACCAAATATGTAATGAATGACAATAAAAAGCTTTGTTCTGATTGGATCATATTTGTAATGTATCTAAAGAGGAATTTTGAAATGAAAATGGTGGTAAATGTTTGCAGATTTCAAACTCAGATGGTCTCCCGCTGTGGCTGTGTTTTGAGTGCACTGCATTGCTCAGGAAGGCTGTCAAGTTCAAGCACAAAGTGCTAAAAGCTCATACATTACTATATGAGTATGTTACGAGATGTGCTCCAGTGAGTTGTTGTATGCTGATTTTTATTTACACACACTCCCACACGTATCATCAGACTATGCTAATGGTATCTCCATACCTATGTATAGAATACCTGAACATAATACCGGGTGGAAGGGAAACGCTCTCTATACTAGAACGGTAAGAGAGAAGAACCATAACATTAACGAAAAACTATATTCATTTGCAAAGCTAAGCGATAATACTTACGATTTTAGTATTTCCGTAATTCATGCGCGCGCAATGTAAAGCGTACAAAAAACTGGGTGGCCGCCGCGCTGCGGCCGCACCGGCCCGCGGTCGTTAACCCGTCAGCTGATGTACGTGTTTCATTACGATTTTTTTGAAATATTGACCTTTTTTACTATGTTTTTCAGAATAATAATTTGATTTATCTATCCATACGTGAAGCTGTACAGAAATTTGAGAAAATCTTACAAAAATTGTAACAATGGGATCGCGATTTTTTTAGTGCCATCACGTCAGGAATCACCAATACTATCACCTGTATTCGTTTCCGAGAGTGTTTCCCTTCCACCCGGTATAGGTAAAATCACAGAAAGTTATTCAGTGGAAATTTTAGTCTCAAGCAAATCTTATTTGGTTCATAACTCACACCTTTTATCCCCAAACGTCTAGACAGAGGCATAACTAGTGCACCTACTTTTCGCCATGTGTATTCCGTCCCATGTGATAGGGGGCGAGTTTATCACCATACTAGATTTTGCCCGCGGCTCCGCCCGCGTAAAAAAGTTTTACCGGGATAAAAGTTCCGTTTTTTCCTGGGATAAAAAGTAACCTATGTGTCAATCCAGGACATGATCTACACATGTGCCAAATTTCATCGAAATCCGTTCAGTAATTTTTGCGTGAAAGAGTAACAAACATCCATACATCCATAAATACTTTCAAACTTTCGCGTTTATGATATTACATCACCATATTTGTTACAAATTCCTGATTCTAAGCTAATATTGAGTAGAAAAACCTAATTTAACTGTGGTCAATCCGGGATTCCAAATTGAAAAGAATATGGCAAACTAACATGCTTTGTTTTTTTTTCACAGTTTCCAATAGACGCTCAGGACCCTGAGCTGACGAAGTATGCAAGCCCATATTTGGTGACGACACGGACGCTGACGTTAGAAACCAGTGGGAAGGGGCGGATTGGATATCACAATGTTTTGGAGGTATGTTTATATATGGCAAAGTGATTGCCTTGGTGGCGTAGTTGTATTACGGTACTACTGCATTGCTGAGGTCTCGGGTTCGATCCCCGGGTTGGGCACAGTGGTATTGGAGTCTATTTAGTATCAGCACGGAGTCTGGAATTTGTGACTGAAATAGGCGATAGGCCTGCCCCCTATCACATCATGGGACGGAATAACTGCAAGAAGTGAGTGCACTAGTTGCGCCTCTGCCTACCCCTTCGGGGATAAAAGGCGTGAGTGTGTGTGTCTGTGTGCAAAGTGACCCCACTGAATGATAGTAAATAGAATAGGGTCATGATACTGTCTAATCCTCGCCAATCGTCATGATAAATTCTTGATTAAGTTTTTTTTATATATTTATCATAAATGTATGCCATCCAAAATCTAATGGAAAAAGATTTTATAAATCTTTGTAAACTATAAAGCTTTGAAATTAAATGAAAAGTGAAGCTGTCAAATAACAATTACAAACTGTGACGTCACCGAGTGTCACCGGCCATAATGCTCCCTGCGTGTGAAAGAGATAGCGCGATAACCCCACCACGCCATTTTTACTCAAAATAATATTTCAAGTAACTGCTTTATTTTCTAACAAAATTGTTGCTTATATCACAGAAAAATTTCTTCTGCGTGCTACTTTCTGTTACTATACCATACCAGCCCTGTATTATATACTGCCCACTGCTGGGCACGGGCCTCCCCTACCGAGAGGGTTCAGGCCTTAGTCCACCTTGCTGACCTAGTGCGGGCAGACTTCACATACCTTCGATATTCAGTTAGAACCAATATTATAAAGCCGAAGAGTTTGTTTGGTTGAACATGCTTATCTCAGGAACTACTGAACCAATTTTGAACATTCTTTCACTAATAGGAAGCTACATTACTCTTGAGTGCTAGAGGCTACTTTGTATCCCAGGACAATATTTTTATCCCGGAAAACCTTTTTACTTTACACACACACACACACACTCACTCACTCACGCCTTTAATCCCCGAAGGGGTAGGCAGAGGCGCAACTAGTGCACCCACTTTTCGCCATTATTCCGTCCCATGATGTGATAGGGGGCGAGCCTATCGCCATATCGGGCACAAATTCCAGACTCCCAGCTGATACTGAATAGAAAAACTCAATATCACTTTGCCCGACCCGGGGATCAAACCCGAGACCTCAGCTTTGCAGTCGTACTGTAATACAACTACGCCACCGAGGCAGTATGGAAATATACTACCAGCAAATCTACCAAAATCATCTGCTTAACCAATGTTTTCTGCTTCAGCATGAGAAGCAGTTGACCAAGACAGAGCTGGAGGGGGATCTACCACCTCTGCTTCTGACCAGGACTGATCTGGACCAAGAGCCAGTGAAGGAAGAGACAGTGTTCTCTGACTACGAGGATAATTTGACGCTTGATGAGTTCAGGTGAGTGTGGCGAATACAATACCAATCGGGAGTTTTGGCGGGAACGTAGAAGTGTCATGAGGTGCTCTTGTTTTAATTCATTATTTTGGTGATACTTGGTGTTATATTGCATAATTATGGTGGTATATTATCCAATACTAGCTTTTGCCCACGGCATCGCCCGCGTTAATAAGTTTTTCCGGGCTAAAAGTACATAAAAACCTTCCCGTTGAATCACTCTATCCAACACA
Source organism: Lapara coniferarum (assembly GCA_949316025.1). Classification (NCBI taxonomy): domain Eukaryota; kingdom Metazoa; phylum Arthropoda; class Insecta; order Lepidoptera; family Sphingidae; genus Lapara; species Lapara coniferarum. Next base: position 28,635,122 of record OX438929.1, read on the forward strand.
TTTATTTGGATAAAGATTAATATTATGACGTTGATACAACTCTTAACAAATAATGCATTAATTTTGACCAAATTTGATTACCATAAAAACGGTTCTAGAGAGTTTATTTTAAAAGATAGACATATACTGTCGCGGACTTTTTTTTAGATCATTTCAAGAGGAATAATTCTTTCATACATATATTTTTGGTATCTTGAACCGTTTTCGCAGCGCACGCAATGGAAGCCCTCAAGGATGAATAATTTTCCCCGCATTTTTCACATTTTCCATTATTTCTTCGCTCCTAATAGTTGCATCGTAATGTTATATAGCCTATAGCCTTCTTCGATAAATTGTCTATTCAACACAAAAAGAATTTTTCAATTCGCACCAGTAGTTCCTGAGATTAGCGCGTTCAAACAAACAAACAAACAAACAAACAAACAAACTCTTCAGCTTTATAATATTAGTATAGATTGTTATAATTATCCAATATTGTTATAATAAAGGGCTCTAATGAAGTGAATTGAAATAACTGAGCTAATCAAGTGTCTTTTTTGTTGCCGCCTAAACTGCTCGATAAAGTCTTGTGTAAGGTAGCCACTGCTTTACTTCGACATGGTAGTTAGGAGTTTGGACTGAGCATAAAAATTATGAAAGACGGGCTCAATGGACTAGTATCCAGAGCCGTAATGTTTAAATAAAAAAAGAACCAACCCAGTATATACTGCCTACTGAGCTTGGTCCTCTATTGAGAGGGTTGAGCTTAATCCACCATTCTGTGGTGCAGTCAGATTCACATACCCTCGAAATTCTTGTGAAGAATCTTTTGGTAGGTTTCCTCACAATGTTAATTCTAATATATCGTCCCTTAATCTATCTATTATATAAAAATGAATCCCTATTTTCCTTGGTCACGGCATCACGCGTGAACGGCTGGACTGATTTCGTTATTTCTTTTTTTTGATGTGTTTATTATTGTCAGGAGAAGGTTCTATGAAAGAAAAAATTAAGAAAATTGCGCGGAAAAACGGCTGGACCGATTTTAATGAAATTTTTTTGTGTGTCTCCAAGAGGATTCCAGAATGGTTTAGATTGCAATTCTATCCGGTAGGTAGCGCTGTACTCGGGTTCTAGGATTTTATTTACTTTTTAGGGCAGGACAACGTCTGTCGGGGCCGCTAGTATAATATATAATAGATCGCCCCTTATAGGATCGTACGCTAGTATATTTTTTTGATAATGAATTGAGATTTCACCTTACTATTGTAATCTGTCCAAACGTCGTTCACAATGTGATATACAACGGTCTATGATTGTGTGATTTCTGAAATATGAAATATACTTATAAAAAACATTGTACAGAATAAACAAGATAACGGATGAAGACATAAGTAACTTCCTGGACGGAGCTGAGCAGCATCAGGACCCGCCCGCGGAAGACAAGGAAGTAAAAAAGAAAGGGAGAAAGAAAAAAAGAGAAGATAAAGTCAAGAAAAAGAAGCATCGGTATGTATAGTGTGTAAAATAAAATGGCAAAAACGTTCGTAGCCTGCAGGGCTGGATTAAGAATCTCGGGGCCCCTGGGCCCCTAGGTTTGGGGTCCTTTTTCCCTTTCCTTACTTCCTAAAATACATTTTTTCTATGACAACCTAATTAACTGTCTGCGAAATAATGTTCTTTTTTTACAACTTAAAATCTGTTACACAACATATTGAAATACTAGCTTTTGCCCACGGCTTCGCCCACGTTAATAAGTTTTTCCGGGCTAAAAGTACATAAAAACCTTCCCGTTGAATCACTATCCAACACATTTATTTGGATAAAGATTAATATTATGACGTTGATACAAATCTTGACAAATAATGCATTAATTTCGACCAAATTTGATTACCATAAAAACGGTTCTAGTGAGTTAATCTTAAAAGATAGATATATACTGTCGCGGACATTTATTTAGATCATTTCAAGAGGAATAACTCTTTCATACATATATTTTTGGTATCTTGAACCGTTTTCGCAGCGCACGCAATGGAAGCCCTCAAGGATGAATAATTTTCCCCGTTTTTTTTCACATTTTCCATTATTTCTTCGCTCCTAATAGTTGCATCGTGATGTTATATAGCCTAAAGCCTTCCTCGATAAATGGTCTATTCAACATAAAAAGAATTTTTCAATTCGAACCAGTAGTTCCTGAGATTAGCGCGTTCAAACAAACAAACTCTTCAGCTTTATAATATTAGTATAGATAATGAGAAGATAATCAATATTGTCAGCCGATAACGGGTTTATTAAATACTGGACTTGTGGTCGCGTCTCCGTCCGCGTGAATGAGTTTTTCGGGGATAAAAGACCCGTTTATTATTTCCCCGGGATAAAAAGTAGCCTATGTTACTCGCCTATAATGTAGCTTTGTTTTGTTGAATTTTCTAAATCGGTCCAGTAGTTTCGGAGCCTATTCAATACAAACAAACAATCAAATCTTTCCTTTTTATAATAATAAGTATAGACAAATCGTTATATATAATTTCCTCCTTTTTTTCTCGAAATGAAAGGCAGTTGCCTAATTTGCTTTTAGGATAATCCGGACCTAAATGCCCGACTCCTACTTTTCGTAATGCTTATCGCTATTCATTCATATCTGTCGCAAACTGTTGTTTCGAACCCGAGACCTCAGCATTGCAGTCATACCGTAATACAACTACGCCACCGCAGTAGAAATACATAAACAAATTCTTTTTTTTTTACAGTAACACATCGGACACAGAGACAATGACTGAGAAGAAAGCGTCGATACGGAAGACAATAGAGTTAGACCCGAACAAGATTAGAATAGTGGCGCTCAACCCCGAGGAGCAGATCAAACAGAGAGAGGTGATTATGTATAGGCCATACTGGTAGGTCTCTCATATGTAAGAGTCCGTCTGGGTGGGTACCAACGCAATGTCTATTTCTACCGCCAGCAGTGTGCATGCACTGTTGTGGGGTTTGAAGGACATTGTAGCCAGTGTAACTACAGGACATAATGAGACAACATCTTATGTCTCAGGATGACGAGCGCAGTGTAAATCAAATCAAATCAAATCAATTTATTTGCTATAAACATGGTATGTAACAAGGTGTTAAATATAACATAAATGTATTATACATATGTGCAACATGTTTTACCGTTTCAACGGCATGCAATTTTTTTTATTATAAGTACATCTACTGTCTGCTTACAACATATGCCCTTCTATATAATTTTATTTCTATAGAGGGATAATCTAGGTAATGCGCACTTTACAATTATACTCTACAGTTATTTATCCTTATATGACAGAAATTCTTGGATTGTATAGAAACATTTATCTATGAGCCATTTCTTTAATTTCTTAATAAATAACGTAAAAGGCAGTTCTCGAAAAGTTTTCGGTATTTTGTTATACATTTGAATGGTCATATAGCCGCTGTTCCTTTTATACAAAGTGGTTGACATTGAATTTAGCTTTAGTTTGGTTGGATCTCTTGTAGTGTATTTATTATTTATGTCTTGGGATGACAAGCTCAGTGTAATGCCACACAGTACTTTGTAACTCAAGGTGCTGGATGGTGTTGCTACTGTTTATGGTCGTATCGCTTACCATCAGGCGAACGGTATGCTCGTCTCGCCATTGTTGAAAGTTCTTTCACTATTAGGAAGCTACATTACTCTTGAGTGCTATATCGTCGATGAAGTACCAATACCTCCTAAGTGTTGAGAATCTAATTTTACACCAGAAGAAAAAAACTGTTAAATACATACGAACGAATGAATTCTGTCACTAAGTAGATGTTTTCACATAGCTCAAGACGCTTACTGGTAAAGAAATTACGAATGGAAGTTAATTCAATCCATGCGAATATGAGTTTTATGTCTATTGTAATAAAAAAGCAATTTTGGACTAAATTGTCAGTTAGGAGGTATTGGTACTTCATCGACGATATGCTACTTTTGATCCCGGGAAAATATTTTAATCCCGGAAAAACTTCGTCACGAGGGCGGAACTAGGAGCAGAAGTCTAGTTTACAATATTTGATGTAAGTTTTGATAATTAATTACATTTTTATGTTTCAGGAAGAGAGCAAAACAAACCTGAAGTTCCCGTTTCAATGCAATCTGTGTTTTAAAGGGTTTAATTTTGAAGCGAAATTGCAAAATCATATGCACAAACACAGTCCGGTGAGTGGATATTGTATAGTACTATTTATTGATAGATTTACTAGGTTAAGACTGTCTTGATTGTGTAGTATTACGGTCAGGGTTCGAAAAAATCCGATTTTTATGATAAAAATAGAAATTACGATTTTTTTATATAATTATATATATACTAATATTATAAAGCTGAAGAGTTTGTTTGTTTGAACGCGCTAATCTCAGGAACTACTGAACCGATTTTGAAAATTCTTTCACTAATAGGAAGCTACTTTACTCCTGAGTGCTATAGGCTACTTTTAACCCCCGGGAAAATATTTTTGTCCGATATATATCGGATATATATCCAGGCTAAAAAAAGGAAGCTAATTTCATTCTGTAATTGGATTAAACACTTAAAAATGTGCGAGAAATTTTTAAAATAATATAAATCATGAAGCATTAGTAAGTAAGTGTCAAATTCCACATGTTTAATTAAAAATAGTAATAAAAGCATTCATGTTTATTTGGGAAATATTTTTTTAATGAACTCTTGAAAAAATCAAGTACCTATTCTTTTAATAATTATGTTAATAACTAGCTTATGCCGCGGCTCCGCCCGCGTTAAAAAGTTTTTCCGGGATAAAAGTCCCGCTTTATGTTTTCCCGGGATAAGAAGTAGCCTTTGTGTTAATCCAGGACATGATCTACCCGTGTGCCAAATTTCATCAAAATCCGTTCAGTAGTTTTTGCTTGAAAGTGGAACAAACATCCATACATTCTTACAAACTTTCGCCTTTATAATTACGTCTCAGGATGACGAGCGCAGTGTAATGCCACACAGTACTTTGTAAATCAAGGTTCTGGATGGTATTTTTTCTACCGTTTATGGGTGGTCGTGTCGCTTACCACCAGGCGAATGGCATGCTCGTCTCGTCATTCAATGCTATAAAAAAAAAAAAAACAAGTAGGATAATGATGTATTTTTGTCCAGTTAAGGGGCCCGTTCGAGTGCAAGCTGTGCCACATGTACCTGCCGACGGCGTACAGCTTCAGCGTGCACTCTCTCATACACACGCGTCGGTTCGAGTGCGTCAAGTGTGGACGCAGGATGACCGACCGCAACTCCATCGTCGACCATTACAGGTGAGGTTGTAATATTATTAAAACTTACGCGAGACATACCGGGTGGAAGGGAAACGCTCTCTATACCGGAACGGTAAGAGAGAAGAACCATAACATTAACGAAAAACTATATTCATTTCCAAAGCTAAGCGATAATACTTACGATTTTAGTATTTCCGTAATTCATGCGCGCGCAATGTAGAGCGTACAAAAAATTGGGTACAAACTACAAAGCAAACGCCGACACCGGCCCGCGGTCGTTAACCCGTCAGCTGATGTACGTGTTTCATTACGATTTTTTTAAAATATTGACCTTTTTTACTATGTTTTTCAGAATAATAATTTGATTTATCTATCCATACGTGAAGCTGTACAGAAATTTGAGAAAATCCTAAAATTGTAACAATGCGATCGCAATTTTTTTAGTGCCATCACGTCAAGAATCACCAATACTATCACCTGTATTCGTTTCCGAGAGCGTTTCCCGTCCACCCGGTAATATATTACTCGAAAAAACGGTTTCACTCACGTATTATTGGTCTGAATCGCCGACCAGACCTGAGAGGCCTCCAGACGTCCTCTCAGCACTCGCCCATGAAGCTACTTAATAGGTTGAAACTGGTCGGCGATTCAGACCAATAATACGTGAGTGAAACCGTAATATAGGTGAGGTTATCTTCATAATGTACATAAGCATAAATATCTGTACAAAATCTAAATTTCACACACACACACTCACGCCTGTTATCCGCGAAGGGGTAGGCAGAGGCGCAACTAGTGCACCCACTTTTCGCAGTTATTCCGTCCCATGATGTGATAGGGGGCGAGCCTGTCGCCATATCGGGCACAAATTCCAGACTCCGGGCTGATACTGAATAGAAAAACTCAATATCACTTTGCCCGACCCGGGGATCGAACCCGAGACCTCAGCATTGCAGTCGTATCGTAATACAACTACGCCACCGAGGCACCGATGATGATCTAATAGTCGTTATAAATGATTTTGTACATTTTGAAGTTCAGATATACTATTAAAAAAATTATTTACTTGACGAGTCCTTCTTGTTTCCAGATCTCAGCACGAAGGCGTCATGACTCTCTATACTTGTCAATTTTGTGGCAAAGTGTCAAAGTAAGTGACTACGAAGATCTAAAAAAGGAAAATAGATTATAGATTTTTATAAAAAAAAGTATATATATGATATACTAGCTTATACCTGCGGCTCCGCCCACGGTAAAAAGTTTTTCCGGTATAAAAGTCCCACTTTATATTTCTCCGGGATAAAAAGTAGCCTATGTGTTAATCCAGGACATGATCTACCCGTCTGGCAAATTTCATCGAAATCCGTTCAGTAGTTTTTGAGTAACAAATATCCATACTTAAAAACTTTCGCGTTTATAATATTAGTAGAATAATGTCTATGCATCGAAGACGTACCATATTGTAAATGAACGCTGTTGCTTGCTCTTATTTGAAATTAATAATCATAATATTTTTTTATAAAAGTTTTTTTTACCTTTTGTTTTTAAAAGTACATCTACTATCTCACATTTTATTCTCTTTTTTTTATTAAAAAAAATTAAAAAAGTCTTTTTGTAAAAAAAATCCTGAGACAATTGAAAAAAAAAACTTTTTTTTGTGTTTCAGTAACAGCAAGACGCACAGCGGCCACATGCGCAACCACCACTCGGGCGAGAGACCCAAGTGCGACCAGTGCGGGAAGACCTTCGTCAACGCGGACTCACTCATCGAGCACCAGCAGTCAGTATACACTCTTTTTTTTTTTTATCAAGTAGGCGAACATAATTGCACTTATGAATATTGTTCTTGTTAGAATAAAAGTTTTGTAACGGTATTTGAAATGGTATTTGTAGCGTGTTGCCAGTTGTGAAAACCAGTCGAGACGTCAAAGTAATGACAGTTGGGTGTATAAAAAGGCTGCCGTACTGCCATTTGCATTCATTCGTGCTCAGACGCTCATTCGAGCTCTGTCTCACAGTCGGTCTCAGTTGAGTAAGTTGAACATTGACTTTGATGCTGGTCGGTTAGTTGCCGATATTTTTGTAAAAGTATTTCTGTTATATGTGCTTATGTAAAATCAGTGATAAATTGTTTTTATTTAAATCAAACTCGCTTCTGATTTCTAACACTCTGTAATCAAATCAAATAAAATCATTTATTCAAATCCATAAAATGTTAAACGTTACTTAGATTGAGTCAATTTTTACTGTTCCATCACCAGTTTGGAAAGCAGTTTCCACTAGAGAAGAACGGGCAAGAAACTCTAGGGTTGCTCTTTTCAAAATCAGTTCAAAGGTAGAAATTAGGTACATTGTATAATACAAAATTTTATTTTGTTTAGAGCAGTTCATATATTTACTTGCATCATTTTTATTTTTTTTGTATTTTTATTATTTAAGGATTACCAACAAAGTTTACAATAACACAAACACTATAATAACAATCTGAGAATAAAACTAATTGCAACTTAGACTACAGGTAACCACAACGTGCGTAAAACAGTTATACAATATAATTAATTACTTAAACATTATAAGGAACTTTAAAAAAAAATGGATAAATTTATCAGAATGTTAGGGCCCCAGTTAATCAATCTCACCTAAAAGAGTTTTCCTAAATGTGGATAGTGAATCATGAAATCTTCTTGCGTCGTGTTCCTCAATACTGAGGGTCGAGACCCCCCTTCTGCATCACGTTCTCTCGGACGAGCTGTCTCCATTGATATCTGTCACATGCGGTGCGGAGGGCGGTGTAAATTGTAGAGTCAAGAGTGGTGCTAATCTGGTCAGACCAACGTGTTGGCCTGCGTCCACGAGGTCTTCTCCCCTCTACTTATGCCGGTCACGATGAGTTTCACCAGGTTGCCACCGTCTTTTCTTGCAATGTGACCGAAATATTCTAAGATTTTGCGTATAGACACTCTGATGACAGCCGCGAGGAGATTTTGAGTTCTCGTATCATGAAATATCTCAAGCTTAGTAATGTTCTTCGATAGCTGATTATATAATGTAGTCAGTCGAGGTATAGGGGAGTGTTTACCTATGTTGGTTCTACATCGGCGGACTCGAAGAGTAGGGGGAGGTTTGCGAGGTGGACGCAAAGGGGCATTAAGAGCAAATTTGCTTAATGCGTTTGAACTGTCAATTGTTTATTTTTTTTTAATCTTATTTTAAGGAGCTTTGTCGTGTGTTACGACTAAGTCGCTCCATACGTCCACTTACATATAATTATGTCTACAGACTAAACGTTCACGCTAGTACACTTAAAATATTTTGTAACCAAAGTCCTAGCCCCCTCTGACATAGGAACCACAGCATACTGTTAAAATCCCCTATATTACTAACTAAAATATGAGGTCCACTCCGTACACACTCCGACAAAATATGGTGTACATCTTCCTTCACTCCAGTTAGAGCAGTTTGGTGAATCTGATAATCCCACAAGATGTTTAAACATATTCGTCGGAATATGCCCGGAGCGGAGTCTCATCACTGCCACTAGCTCCCGTCTGCTTAAAACACAATCAGTAATCCTTGGAGATTGTAACGGTTCAGGTGTGTAGGTACACCATGCTTAGTATTTCTCTTCTAGAACTTAGAGATATAATAATAAATGACTGAAACAGTTGTCAATTATTGTAGGCCTTGGAGTATCTAGTAACGGAGATGGGATGACCAGGCGAACACTTCGTTGGTTATACATGCGCAGCTGGTTATAAACTTGTATTAAAACCTATGTGACTTGCGATCGCTGTCATTACATTCTACGATAATGACATTAAGCGGTGCTCCACAGAAATTGTGTCCTTATATTCAGCGCTGCACGTGTGGATTTTGTTTGTTAAATGTGTGCTATCCGTGTCTACCTCGCCCACCGTCAGGATTAACAGAAAAATGTTTGCGCATTATTGCCATATCGTGTCCTTGCTGGTCCGGGCCTCCTCTACTACTGAGAGGGTTCAGGCCTTAGTCCACCACGCTGGCCTAGTGCGGGCAGACTTCACATACCTTCGAAATTCTTGTAAAAACTTCTTAGGTATGCAGGTTTCCTCACGATGTTTTCCTTCACCGTTAAAGTGAACGATAATTGATAAACAATACACACGTAACTTTGAAAAGTCAGAAGTGTGTTTGGGTTTTGAACCTCCGGACATTGTATCGGCAGACCGTTCCATTCCCAACTAGGCTATCGTCCACTCACTCATTAAGGGCGATATTAATAAATCATTCTCAAGTCTAAGGGCGGTATTAATAGATCAATCTCAAGTTTGAGTTGCATCTCAAGTGGACACGATGTATTGAACTATTCATACATTATGTCTACTTGGGATGTGGCTCGAACTTGAGATTGATTTATTAATACCGTCCTAAGTAATATCTCAAGTACACATTTAATGTATTGGACTATTTAATAAACCAACCTTAAGCTTACATTTGAGAGCTTGTTCTCAGCTGAGTAAATGCTGTTACACAAGCAACACTTTGTTGTCAGAATTCGTCATATATTGTCACTTGAGCTGCTGTTATATTTGGATTTAATAAATAACTACTATCTTAAGATGCCGACCGTAATTTAAGAGCGTCTCAGCTGATATTGCATTTCAAATATTGAGTTGCGTCTATTAATACTGCCTTATGTCATTTAAGTGCAAAAAAGCTTTTCAACAAAAAATTAAACCGCCTTCAAAAACGACTAAAAAACTAAGAGCCAAAAAATTATTTAATAGTGAATAAATATACGATAGCATTACTTATATCCTGGTAACCAATTTGGGAGTCGTTGCCTAATTAAAATTAAACATTGTTTTCGTATATTTATTAATGTATCTATCTAGCTTAGCTCGTAATTTTAATTACGCACCGATTCCAAAATTGGTTAGAGACCACTTGGACCACTTCAGAAGTATGTCCTTTCGAACAAAAAAAGAATATTGAAAATCGGTCCACAATTGGCGGAGTAATCGCGTAACATACACAAAAAAACATACATACATACATATACACTCACGCCTGTTATCCCCGAAGGGGTAGGCAGAGGCGCAACTAGTGCACCCACTTTTCGCCGTTATTCCGTCCCATGATGTGATAGGGGGCGAGCCTATCGCCATGTCGGGCACAAATTCCAGACTCCGAGCTGATACTGAATAGAAAATTCAATATCACTTTGCCCGACCCGGGGATCGAACCCGAGACCTCAGCTTTGCAGTCGTACTGTAACACAACTACGCCACCGTCAAACATGCCGTCGAATTGAGAACCTCCTTTTTTGAAGTCGGTTAAAAAAAATGAGTGTATTGTGTCTCCCCTGCAGGATCCATCAGGGCATCAAGAACTACTCGTGCGGCGAGTGTGGCCAGCAGTTCCGCACGAGGACACAGATGAAGCATCATCAGCTCAAGCACTCCACCAGCAAGGACTACTACTGCGTCGAGTGTGACACCAGGTCAGTACACACGGTCATTAAAAGACTTTTTTTTATGACATCGAATGACGAGACGAGCATGCCGTTCGTCTGATGGTGTGCGACACGACCACCCATAAACAGTAGCAACACCATCCAGCACCTTGAGTTACAAAGTACTGTGTGGCATTACGCTGCGGTCGTCATCCTGAGACATAAGATGTTGTATCATTATGTCCTGTAGTGACACTGGCTACAATGCCCTTCAAACCGAAACACAACAGTGCATCCACACTGCTGGCGGTAGAAATAGACATTGCGGTGGTACCCACCCAGATGGACTCTTACATATGAGAGTCCTACCACCAGTAGTAGGAGAGTTGACTTCAAAAAGGAGGTTCTGTATTCGATCCGTATGTATGTATGTAAATTTGATTGCCTCGGTGGCGTAGTTGTATTACAGTACGACTGCAATGCTGAGGTCTCCGGTTCGATCCCCGGGTCGGGCAAAGTGATATTGGATTTTTCTATTCAGTATCAGCCCGGAGTCTGGAATTTGTGCCCGATGTGGCGATAGGCTCGCCCCCTATCACATCATGGGACGGAATAACGACGAAAAGTGAGTGGACTAGTTGCGCCTCTGCCTACCCCTCTGCGGATAAAAAGTGCGTGCGTATGTGTGTGTGTGTGTGTGCGTGCGTGCGTGTGTGTGTACGTGTGTGTGTGTGTATGTGTGAGTGCGAGCCTGCCTATTTTATTTTTTTTATTATTCGCAAAACTGATGTTCAACCATGCATGCTACAAGTAAAAGTTATGAACAATACAATAATTTTGTTGACATGTACTAGATGTGAATCCGACACGCACTAAGTATTCTTTGTAAGAGAGAGAGAGAGAGAGAGAGAGAGAGACAGACAGATAGACAGAGAGAGAGAGAGTATTTCTAGAGAGGCGGTCGTAAATAAATATTTTTCTTTGTTGTCAGGTTTAAGTCGTCGTACAGTTTGCGTCAACATTTGAAGAAGAGTTTGAAACACAAAGATGTGGAAAGCTTCAAGTGAGTAGTGTTTTCTCTGATATTTTTATCCCCAAAGGGGGTAGGTAGAGGCGCTAGTTGTGCGTGTTCTTTTCGCCTTGGGGGTGAGCCTATCGCCAGTTAGGCAAATTTTAGACTCCGGGCTGATACTGATACCTAGTATCACTTTGCTGGACTCTGAATTCGAACCCGTGATCACTTTTTCTAATTACAACAATCATATCATCCATGTAATAAATGGTAAGAATAATTTATTTTGTAATTTTAACTATTTTACTGCCTCGGTGGCGTAGTTGTATTACAGTACGACTAAAAAGCTGAGGTCTCGGGTTCGATCCCCGGGTCGGGCAAAGTGATATTGAGTTTTTCTATTCAGTGTCAGCTCGGAGTCTGGAATTTGTGCCCGATATGGCGATAGTCTCGCCCCCTATCACATCATGAGACGGAATAACGGCGAGAAGTGGGCGCAGTAGTTGTGCCTTTGCCTACCCCTTCGGGGATAACAGGCGTGAGTGTATGTATGTGGGATAAAATGCCGAGACAAAGACAGTCTTCATGTGAAACACTTTTATTTAACCATTTAAATAAAAGTGTTTCACATGAAGACTGTCTTTGTCTCGGTTTTCCAGTTCGAACAAAAGTTGATTTTCCATAAAATCAACTTTTGTTCGACTTAAACTACGTCTTATAAAAATCACGTCTTACTCCCCCGACCACGTACACGCCATCTTGCTTTCTTATCCCTTTTCTCCCTTTTTCCCATACATTTCTCTCACAAATCACGTTCCGTTTCCCACATGTATGTAATAGTAATAAATAAAAAAAAAATCATGGATAATTTTTAGCACGATGTTAGCAGAGGTACAGACGAATATGTGGTTTCATTTAGTAACGGAATGTAAATATACGATGATGTGAGTTGGTACTCGTCGCACAGATGGGGCTGCACGCGCTGCCACAAGCGGTTCGAGTCGTCGCACCGACTCGCGACACACACTCGCGTGCAACACGACGGCGTGCGCGAGCATTCGTGCGGGCTGTGCGGCGCCGCGCTCGCCACACGCGCGTCACTACACAAGCACCTCGCCTGCGTGCACGCCGGCCGCCGCCCGCCGCCGCGACACGTGTGCGACGCGTGCGGCAAGGCCTTCCGCGGACGCGCCGTGCTCGCCAACCACGTGCGCACGCACACCGGCGAGAAACCCTTCCAGTGCCATCTGTGTGCGCGCAAGTTCACGCAGCGCGCCGCCATGCGCACGCACGTCAAGCTCGTGCATCTCAAGCAGCGCCGCGCCCCACCACCACCACCACCACCGCCGCCGCCGCCAGGACAATACTAGCGCCCTTCGTACCTACGACTCTCGATCTCACTAAGGGGCTAGGATGTGAAAAAAAACACGATGCGTCACCGCTTCGTTTTATTGTGATTGGTTGAGAGACTGACGTGTCGATGTCTCCATCAATCACAAACATCAAAATACCGATACGTCAGTATCTCAACCAATCGCACATCTAGAACGAAAACGACACAATTGAAAAAATAGAAAATTGAGTTATCATTTTTAAATGACTAAAAACTAGTCCCTTATTTATAAAAATATAATAAAAAAGGAACCGATATAACAGGTTTGTCCTTTTTCTGCTTAAATATGATTGTTTTTAAACTATTGTTGTATTGAGTACTTCATTTTAAGTAATTTTATGATGATAACCCAATTTTCTATCTTTTTGAATTGTGTCGTTTTCATCCTAAAGGTGCGCAATCACAATAAAACGAAGCAGAGACGCATCGTATTTTTTTTTTCACATCCTAGCCCCACTGACTAGTTTTAATTTAATATAAGAAACATGTTCCTGCGTTTGCTATTCCTTTAAATTTTTTTACTATTTTATCGCGTGATCACTTTGAGTATTTAACCAATGGAGACGAATGTGAAAATAATGTGCAAATATTTTTTTCTGTCAATCCTGACGAGGGGGCAAGGTAGAAACGAATAGCACACATTTAACAAAAAAAACACACATGCAGGACTGAATATAAGGTCGCTTTTTACACAATAACACAGCAAAAATCACAATTTCTGTGGAGCACCGCTTAACCTCTTGCGTACATAGCGCTGGCCACACTGGCGCAAGCGCAATTTTTCGCGTGTCTGTCAACACGCGAAAATCGACCTACACGCACACACATAAGGCGCGTCAACACGCACACATATCGAGTTTGACAAGCTGTCAGACCGGCCCGATTGGGCCGGTCGGGGCTCGAGAGGTTAATATCATTATCGTAGAATGTAATGACAGCAATCGCAAATCACATAGGTTCTAATAAACGTTTATGACCAGCTGCGCACTTATGACCAACGATGGGTTCGTCTAGTCATCCCATCTCCTTGTTAAATGCTCTAAACGTGATCAGCATGGATATATTTTTTTAAAATGGAATTATTTTGGTATCTCGATAGGACTCAGTATGTAAGAATATTTTCAGAAGCTACAGTCTATGAAAATCCTAATGATGCACACGCGCGCTAATGTTGTGTGCATTTTGCGTACTTAATAAATGATTTTCAGTACAAACAGATTTTTTTAATTAATCCTCAATGCATTGGTCGTTCCAAAGTACCAAGTTCACATGAAGTGAAAAAAGCCTAACCTAATCAACCTTAACTCACTACGATGACATTTGTGTCTCTAAAAAATAACACAGGCCAAAAAACATGTTTGTAAAAACTTTTATACACCATTGAGGCAACCCAATTTTATGTATTTTTAGATGCTAGAACCGTATTTGGTATCAGTGTTATGTTATCACACACAATATCACATCTAAAACATATATTTCTAAACAGATTTAAAAAAAAACCGCGTCAAAATTGATCCATTCGTTTGAGGGCTACGATGCCACAGACTGGTAGAATCTTTTAGTTGATAAAAATATTCTTAGAAAATGACTTGTAAAGTGTCCTTAGGGGCCTAATTACTCAATAAATAGTTTGAATTTAATAGACACCGTAATAAGATGAAAAATGTATATTTTAAAAAATCACAGTTTTATTGATACAAATTTTTTTGGAATCACACACACACATACACTCACGCCTGTTATCCCCGAAGGGGTAGGCAGAGGCGCAACTAGTGCACCCACTTTTCGCCGTCATTCCGTCCCATGATGTGATAGGGGGCGAGCCTATCGCCATATCGGGCACAAATTCCAGACTCCGAGCTGATACTGAATAGAAAAACTCAATATCACTTTGCCCGACCCGGGAATCGAACCCGAGACCTCAGCATTGTAGTCGTACCTTAATACAACTACGCCATCGAGGCAGTCAGTTTTTTTTGGAATATTATTAAATTACTAAGATAATATAAATATTAGGTGCTTATTTTTAATATTTCCTCGTCCTTTTCTCTCTAAGTTCCTTGCATAGATTTTTCTCCGACTTTATACATTTTGATGTTCTCTCTGTAGTGACCATCAACCATCATTTTGATATTCCAATGCCCCTGATGTCGTTTCTCCATTTGTTTTATGTCCTGATGGAATCGTTCCCTTGCTCTTCACTCACATCACCTAGGGCGGCATTAATGAAATCCTCCTAGCCAGTTTCGGCCACGGCGGCCAATCTCAACGGAGATCAGCCAGGTACGCAGGAGATATTATAGTGCACAAGTGTGTGCGCAATACACAGGTGCACTCACTATTCCTTCATAGTCCGGTGAGACGGCAATCCGACATGACCGGAGAGAGATCAGGGGCAGGGCCAACGGCTTTACGTGCTTTCCGAGGCACGGGGGTATCACACCGCCAACTTCCTGACTCCGAGCTGCGACTGAGTAATTTTGTTAAGATGGAAAAACCCAGTCACAAAGTTTTTTGGCACGACCCGGGACTCGAACCCAGGACCTCAGCGCGCAAATCGTACTCGTAACGCGTATGCAATACAACTACGCCACCGAGGCAGTCGATGGCGTAGTTGTATTGCGTCGTAGGGCGGCATTAATAATCATTACGCATAATTATTTTAACATAAAATAAAAAAGCATAAATACAAAAAGCACAACCATCAGAACGACTAACGTCATAAAACAAATATCAAAAGTCATAAAAATAAATAAGCATCATTCATGGTTGGTTTTGTCTGAGTTGGAAACGACTTGAAGTCGGTTCTGGCACTCGCCGCTCGGCTCGTGCGGTGGTTCATATGCACCTAACACGCTCGCCTCGCTAACCTATTTTCTTCTAAATATATGTTATGCAAAATATGTATTAGTCTAATACAAATTAGTCGAGCTAGAATTATTCCAATTGCTTATTATGACAAAAAAGTAGTAGGCCAAAATATGACTATGCGACAGTACTATTATGCCAATACATATTATGCAGTCAATTATGCGAAAAAATAATAGTTAAAAAAAAAGTAGGCGAATCAGAGGGGTCCCTAACTCAAGATATCATTTGAGCTGGTTCTAATATGGGTTTATTAAATAGCGACTATCTTATGCAGATTTAATGTTAGATTTCAAAAAAGTGGCCGCCATTTTGAATTTCTTTGTTTTAAGTCCAATCGACTTCAAAATTGATATCTGAGCATGGCCTTAGGTACAAAGGGCAGATCCAATGTTATGATTGAAAAATGTGACCGCCATTTTGAATTTCTTTGTTTTAAGGACAATAAAAGTCAAAATCGATACTTGGGCTTGCCGTTGATAGTAAAAGACATCTAATATTAGACTTAAGAAAAGAGGTCGCAATTTTGAACTTCTAGAAGTAGAAGAAGTAAACTTCTCACGCGTGTACATACGTACACGCACCGATTTTTTTTTATCGTTGGTCTGTGTAATGTAGTGACTACTGTTTGCGAGCGACATGCTCGTCTCGTCATTCTGTACTGTAGCAATAAAAAAAACTACTAGGCTAGCATAAACAGAAATGTCATGTGGAATTGTAAAGGAGTAGAAGCGGTCACGATATCAGGTGAGGCAATAAAACACAGCAGTTGTTATATAACGTATATTAGTCGTCGTGTCGGGCGTCCGGCCGGGTGTCCTGCCGGATGTCCGGTCGGGTGTCGCGACGTGTGTGGTGTCGGCGGGGCGGCGGCGGCAGCTTCATGTGCACGGTGCGTACGTGCGTCTTCATCTCGGCGGACGTCGCGAACGGCTTGCCGCACACGGAACACGGGTACCGACGCACGCCCGTGTGCACCTGCCAGAGATCACAGCATTGTAGGCGGACTCACAAGATATACAGGGTCATTTTGACATTGCGTTAATAAATGAAACTACATACTCGTCTTAGCCACTGCTAACATTATGCCAAAAATCATCCATGAGAAACGAATATTTTTACCAAAAATAGAAATTTTACTTTCATGATTTTTTTATAATTTTTTAGTTTAGTGCCAATATGGCGTGTGCGTGAGTATTTTTCTGACTGAAAGTATGATGTTGCCGCTGCGATGATTCTTCTTAGAGTAGCAGTAGTGTCATTAACTCATTATCATCGGGAATATTCCGTACAACATGGAAGGTAGCCAAGGTGGTACCAGTACATAAAAGTGACGACGTTGGTGATATTGCAAACTACAGACCTATATGCTTGCTGTCAGTTTTTGCTAAGGTCTTTGAGGCTGTGATTTACCCACAGTTGAAGTACCACTCGAAACATTTGTTTATAGAAGAACAACATGGATTTATGCAATGTCGATCAACTAACACTAATTTAGCCACATACCACAACAAAGGTTTGGATCTTATCTATCAAACATAATCCAATATGTTGTGTTAAAAGTGTTTAGTTCTCAAACTTATACAGCTACGTCGGGAGTACCCCAAGGGTCCCACTTGGGGCCCTGGCTATTCAATATATTTATTAACGACATAATAACTTATGTCAGGCATTGCAACGCATACCTTTTTGCGGATGATCTGAAGCTGTGCAAAGCTATTAGAAAAGATTCTGACAGTGCCTTGCTCCAAGAGGACCTTAATGCAATCTCTGACTGGTGTATAACAAACTAGCTTTTGCCCACGGCTTCGCCCGCGTTAATGAGTTTTTCCGGGCTAAAAGTACATAAAAACCTTCCCGTTGAATCACTCTATCCAACACATTTATTTGGATAAAGATTAATATTATGACGTTGATACAACTCTTCACAAATAATGCATTAATTTCGACCAAATTTGATTACCATAAAAACGGTTCTAGTGAGTTAATCTTAAAAGATAGACATATACTGTCGCGGACATTTTTTTTAGATCATTTCAAAAGGAATAATTCTTTCATACATATATTTTTGGTATCTTGAACCGTTTTCGCAGCGCACGCAATGGAAGCCCTCAAGGATGAATAATTTTCCCTGTTTTTTCACATTTTCCATTATTTCTTCGCTCCTAATAGTTGCATCGTGATGTTATATAGCCTAAAGCCTTCCTCTATACATGGTCTATTCAACACAAAAATAATTTTTCAATTCGAACCAGTAGTTCCTGAGATTAGCGCTTTTTTTTTTCATATATTCCTTTCATAGTCTTTATATAGTCATAGATTTAATTTAATTTATTATATTACGTATATTTTTCTAATAGCACTAATTTAACAGTTGTTACTGCTACCTCTTTTTGGCGCATGCTGTAGCAACCTTAAAAAGTAGTGCGCTCAAATTTTGTTAGTTTTTATGGTTTATGTAATTATTATAATCAAACAGTGTAACTACTACTGGTTGTTCATAAATAAATAAATTAATTAATTAGGGCGCGTAAACTTAAAGTTACTTTTTATTGATATTTATTTTGTCCAAAACTTATACTATTTTATTTTACACCTACAGTTAAAATAACTGAATGGAAAGTGTTATTTTCAAGGAGATAAGTATGTGGTTTCATTTAGTAACGCAATGTCAAAATGACCCTGTATACTACAGTGGACGATAACCTAGTTGGGAATTGAACGGTCTGCCAAGACAATGTCTGGAGCTTCAAAACTCAAACACACCTCTGACTTTACAAAGTTACGTGTCTATTGTTTATCAATTATCGTACATTTTAACGGTGAAGGAAAACATCGTGAGGACACCTACATACCTAAGAATTCTGCGTAAAAATTTCGAGGGTGTGTTGAAGTCTGCCCGCACTAGGCCGGCGTGGTGGACTAAGGCCTAAACCCTCTCAGTAGTAGAGGAGGCCCGTGCTCAGCAGTGAGTTGTATATAATACAGGGCTGGTATTATATTATATTATATACTGGTGGTAGGTCTCTCATATGTAAGAGTCCGTTTGGGTGGGTACCACTGGAATGTCTACTACCGTCAAGCAGCAGTGTGGATGCACTTTTGTGTTTCGGTTTGAAGGACTTTGTAGCCAGTGTAACTACTGGACATAATGAGACTTAACATCTTATGTCTCAGGATGACGAGCGCAGTGTAATGTCACACAGTACTTTGTAACTCAAGGTGCTGGATGGTGTTGCTACTGTTTATGGGTGGTCGTATCGCTTACCATGCTATGCAATAAAAAAAATACGTTCGCTGCGACGCCAAAACAATGAACTATCCACCAGTGCGGCCGCCTCGCGCGGTGTGTGTTGTCTCGCACTGGCGTTTGGCGGCGCGACGCGAGTGAGCGAGCGAGACAATCATAAAAAATATATTTCAACATGACGGTTGTGTAGTAGCCGCATTCACGCAAATAAAAAAAAATTAAATGTAACAGAAAGCACGATCAAAATCCAGTATCAAACATCAAGATATTATGTCTTTGTAATCCAAAGGAAGGACATAGTGAAAATAAAACGAAAAAGAGACGTTATCTCGTTGACGTCATACGCGCGAAAGAAAGAGCGCACTATTCCTACAACGTGCACATTGCAACATTTTAAATATGAATGGCTGCCACAATTTTTAAAAAAATTATTGGTAATTTTATAAAAAGACTCGCATGTCGTATAATTTTTTACATAATTATAGAATTATCAAAATAGAAGAATGCAAACTACGCTATAGTGCTTAGCAGACCATATACCATATTTCTTAACTTACATACATATACACTCACGCCTTTTATTCCTGAAGAGGTAGGCAGAGGCGCGACTAGTGCACTCACTTTTCGACGTTATTCCGTCCCATGATGTGATAGGGGGCGAGCCTATCGCCATATCGGGCACAAATTCCAGACTCCGGGCTGATACTGAATAAAAAAGCTCAATATCACTGTCCGACCCGGGGATCGAACCCGAGACCTCAGCATTGCAATCGTACCATAATACAACTACGCCACCGAGGCAGTCGAATAAGTTCGAATAACTTATTGATGAAGATATAATTATTATTGTTTTCAAAAAGATAAATACGTGGTTTCATTTAGCTTCAATGTCTAAATGACTCTGTATAGTACAGGAGCGTACAAAAGCCGTAAGCCGAGTCAACTGTACATTTCCTTCGCTACAATTCCTAAAGTCGTTTGTATCCAGTCATCAAGGTGTACCTGTGAAACGGTACAAACCAGCCACTCACCAGGTGATGCCTGCTCATCGCCGGATAAGTCTTGAATGTGTTCGGACAGTACTTGCACTTGAACGGCCGCTCGCCCGTGTGGATGCGCATGTGATTCTGAAACGTTCGCGTTTGATCAATCGACAATATAGCATCACGTCTTTTTTTTATGACATCGAATGACGAGACGAGCATGCCGTTCGCCTGATGGTAAGCGATACTACCACCCATAAACAGGAGAAATACCATCCAGCACCCTGAGGTACAAAGTACTGTGTGGCATTCCACTGCGCTCGTCATGCTGAGACATAACATGTTATGTCTCATTATATCCTGTAGTTACACCGGCTGCAATACCCTTCTAACCGAAACAACAGTGCATGCACTGCTGCTTGGCGGTAGAAATAGACATTGCGGTGGTACCCACCCAGACGGACTCTTACATATGAAAGTCCTACCACCAGTTTTCCGTTCAGCCTTTCTCTCTTTTCAGAGGTATGAGAGGCTGTGTCAGTGCCCACGCGTATGACAAGGCATTACGTCATGCACGCGGCACAATGACCCTGGGGCTACTTCCGAGTAGAACAGCTGATTGGTCCATTGTCGTGACCGAAAATTGCGATGGGGATCATTAATTGAAACCTTCTGATAGTCGGAGTTGGTCACTGGACACGCTGGTATACAGTCCAGCAACACTCATGCCGCAAATACAGTTTGAATAAGGATGACAATGATTTATATTGAATTAATCACACAGGCATATTGCTTTTATCTGACTGATAAATAAATTTCGGCAAAACTTTTATGTATGATTTTTAAATGTTACTATTTTGTGTTAGTTAGAAGTAG
The DNA here is from genome assembly GCA_949316025.1 of Lapara coniferarum. Lineage (NCBI taxonomy): Eukaryota > Metazoa > Arthropoda > Insecta > Lepidoptera > Sphingidae > Lapara > Lapara coniferarum. Next base: position 28,656,177 of record OX438929.1, read on the forward strand.
ACTCAACAGAACCCATGCATCTTTGAGTTATTTTGATTCAAAAACCATGACCCCAATTTTGATGATGTTCTGATAGTCAAATCGGTTAATAAATGCCCATTTTTAGATGTTAGTATCTCAATAACCCTTTCAGCTGTATTTATAGAATTTGGGATTCTAGTTAACTAAAAGTAAATAAATCAATTTATTTACTTTTAAATATTTGAAATTTGATTAATAAATAAATCAAATTTCAAATATTTACGTTAAACAGATGTTGAGATCTAGAGGCGTCAAAAGTAGTACCAAATGGTTCGTATGAAATTACACTAGGCTGCGTCTAGTTTTTTTGGCTCGGCTACACGCTGCTGCATGTCTAGATTGATCTTTAATGTAATATAGTAGTACAACTAGTCGCTGCCACGACTAGATGTACGGCGCTGTAGTTACCTGCAGCTGCTCCGGCATCCTGAACCGCTTCGGGCACTCGGAGCATGCGTATGGTTTTTCACCCGTGTGGATGCGTTGGTGGTACACCATGTGGTACTGGTCCTGCAGACACAACCGTCTCACAGATCAACAATTGATTGATATCCAAAACTACACACGCCATACCTTACGAATCAAAAATATTCCGCACATTCACGTGTCATGTAGGGCTTGTTATGGTCGCACCACACTTCTTTATGTGTTATTTGATAAGCGGCTACGCTATATTCGCCCAAATATTTGTTATGTGAGTGAACAACAAACATGCCATCCACACTTGGTGCCAGCGTGCCAAACATGCCAAATATATTCGTATGTGGCTTGTGAACAAAACTGAATGAGTGAACGAAGTGTGGGCAGTCGACACACTGCGACAAACATATTCGTTTTATTCGTGTCCTTTGAAGTGTGTCAAAAAACCGACAAGTGAACGGATAAGCTTATTTGCTATTCGCGCTTATGCGTTATGCGTGCGAATAAAGCAAATATAGACGAATGAGCCCTCCACACTTCGTCATATGCGTGGGAATAACGCGCATAACAAATAACACATAGCGAAGTGTGGTGCCGCCATTATATTCGTCCATTTTTACTATTCGAATAATACTAACCTATTAATCTAAGTATTCGATTATAAATATTTCGAAAAGGTAACTGTATTAACAACTACTTCTTTTAACACCCAGTGGCGTACCGTGGCTTCTTGCCGCCCCAAGGCACCAAAAAAGATAATTTCACCAAAGAAGTCACACGTGCAACACCCCTCCCCTTACCCAAAAATAAATTACTTTAATAGTTTTATTTTACAAATTTTACCACCCATCACCCCCCAATCCAACCACGCTACGCTTCTGGTAACACCCACTGGAATCCATGCCACGGTGTATGTCCACCATAAACAACCATCAGCCGCGATCATCTGAGTAACCATGATTCGGACGCCACGAGACTTTCCCTAATCTTAGCCCTCGTATCGAAATTGTCAGACGCTCACCGCAATGATCTTGCCGCATATGTCGCACATGGCCGGCACCACCTTCATGTACCGCTTGCGGCCGCGCTGCTCCCCTGCGGGCTCCTCACTGTGCTTCTCCAGCGTGTGGTTGTTCAGCTTGCTTTCGTGGCTGAACACTTTGTTGCACTGCAATTACACGTAATTGCACTTTAAGCGGAAAGCGCTTTGGAAATATGGTGAAGAATGCTTGGGGTATCGTGGATTGAGTTTCGCACAAACGCATCGCCTTGAAGAACTCAGCATTAAGTAGCGTCTATCAGTACAGTCCCGGATACACGCTATGTTTGGGCACGTTTCCAATGAGCGCTTTATAACGCTCGACCGCGTGGAAAGACAGACATACGCTGGACCAATCAAGTCAAATCTGCTGTGAACGGTCGCCTACATGAGTGCACCAGAATGGCCTATCAGAGAGGAATGGGGATACATCATGAGCAGCACATCATCTGCCTTGGAAAGCACTACATGACGACCACGACGACTTTGGCAAGAAGCGGAAAGTTGGCAAGTAAGAAGACAAATTTTATTTTCGGAATCGGTCTTCAGATACACGGGAAACAACTGGTATAAGTACAGGCGTGTGTGTGTGTGTATTTTTATGTATGTCCAAACAATCTCACCTTATCGCAAGGGAACTGAACCTTATGGCTGGCCAACACGTGGTCCCTCAACGCGTTCTCGAGCTGGAATCCTTCCCCACAGTGCAGACACCAGTGTTGTGTAGCGCAGTGTGTCGCGTGCGCGTGCGCGAGCAGCGCCGCCGCGTTCAGGAACTGCGTGTCGCACGTCGCACAGTGCAGTTCGGGGGGCGGATTTAATGTCTGGGGGTGATACAAATTGACTAGGGTCGACGGGGGTCGAAATTAAATTATGTCTATAGAGGTTTAAATACCATACACGCCCTGTAATACGCTGCCCACTGCTGAGCACGAGCCTCCTCTACAACTGACCCCCTAGTTAAAATACCCCCGTACTAAAATAACTGACCCTCCATTTTTTTGGCCGACTGCATCGGTGGCGTAGTTATATTACGGTATGATTACAATGCTGAGGTCTTGGGTTCGATTGCCAGTGGGGCAAACTGGATATTGGGTTTTCAATTCAGTATCAGCCCAGAATCTGGAATTTGTGCCCGATATGACGATACGCACGGCAAAAAGTGGGTGCTCTAGTTGCGCCTCTGCCTACCCCTTAGGGGATAAAAGGCGTGAGTGTGTGTCCATTTTTTTAAAAGTCTAACAGCCTATTGATTCCTCTAGATGTGCTTATGAGCGGTGAACACTCATCAAGTGACGCTCCTTGGGTAACTTAACATTTAACAACTATCAGTTTGAGGGCCGATCTCATCGCTTGCTGATAATGCTGCTCGTCAAATAAATGTATAATACCAAAAACAAAAGTCACACTCTAATCTATGCTCCCATATAAATGAGTACTACATTCGCTGTTTAATACGATAACTGTCAAATGAAATTTACTTCAAAATAAATAAAGACTATCTCGCCCTCACCCACCATTGCTATTGTAAGCAAAGGTCGATGACACCGAGCGGTGAAGCTCGGCCGTTCACACTAATATGTCTCAAACCCGAAATGAATCCTACTAATATTATAAAGGCGAAAGTTTGTAAGAATGTATGGATGTTTGGATGTTTAGATGTTTGGATGTAAGGATGTTTGTTCCTCTTTCACGCAAAAACTACTGAACGGATTTCGATGAAATTTGGCACACGGGTAGATCATGTCCTGGATTAACACATATGCTTTTTATCCCGGGAAAATATAAAGCGGGACTTTTATCCCGGAAAAACTTTTTAAAGCGGGCGGAGCCGCGGGCAAAAGCTAGTCAAATATAAATAAAAGGAGTTTGAAATATGATAGCCACAGGAATTTTTTAAAGTTTTACGGTAATTTAAACACGATGTATCTTCCCGACCAGGCGACGCAGCACTATAGGCATATTTATCTAAGGGTCATTCATCGCGAGATTACAAAATTCACGCGACGTTGCCGCTCCGCCTTTACAAAGGAAGTTCACATTTTAAACATTTATTAAGTTATTTAATTTCTTTGAAAAAAGTTATTTTGTATACTTCTCGTAAACGGTTACTTAATAGTTTCGGATTAGTAGTAGGCACTTATAGTATCTGTGGTTTCATTTAATGCCTCTCGCTTCTATCAACGTTGTATATTGTCTAAGGTCTCTCACCTCCTTGTGGAGCCGCTCGCGGTGCGTCTTGGTGCAAACGAAGGCGTCGCCACACACGCGACACCACGGCAGCTGTGTGCTGTGCTGCGACCGGACGTGTGCGTGGTATGTCGTGCCCTTAGTACTGAACGGGGAATACAACACTTAAGCCTGCACTACACTACTCGCGAAGCTACCTCGACGAAGTATTCTTCGAAGTTAACCGAAGTCCGAACTATGGGACTACACACTCGTGCAACCTCGCGAGGAGCTCAGTCGCCTGGCGCCCGCACGACACGTGTTCGAACTTCGGGACACTTCGAGTCCTTTGACTCGGGCGCAAAAATCGGACAACGACTGGAAGTCGCCCGAGGCGAGCCGAGGTTGCATGAAGCGAACCGAAGTGCCCTTCTACACTATCGTATTCGCTCAACTTCGCGAGTAGTGTAGTGCTTTAGACCCGTATTCAGAAACGTTACCTTAGTACAGACCTATGCTATGGTGATAAATCTATTTCTCAGTGTATATAGAGCGGTCATTGAGAAAATTGTCATACAAAAAATTTGAGTTCGTCAGTAACTCAATCTACCGTGAAATAGCTAAACACCTGAGTAATAATAGTAAAAAAAAAACTAAAAACACGCTTTATAGAAAATCCAACTAAAAAATAGAAATATTTTTTTAGTAAACTTGAATTAAGAATAGTTGTAAATAGGAAAAAAATGTATTTAATTGTAAAAAAAAAAGCGTGGGCTGCATTTTATTAAGATATTATCAGAATGATAATCCTACTCATATTATGACAATAAAATATTTATAACTATTGACACCATGCACCCCACGCTTTTTTCTACAATAAAATACATTTTTTTCTTATTTTACTATTCGCAATTCAAGTTTACTAAAAATTATTTTCTGCTAGATTTTGCCCACGGCTCTACCCGCGTTAAAGAGTTTTTCCGGGATATAAGTCCCGCTTTTTATTTTCCCGGGATAAAATGTAGCCTATGTGTTAATCCAGGACATGATCTACCCGTGTGCCAAATTTCATCGAAATCCGTTCAGTTGTTTTTGCGTGAAAAAGTAACAAACATCCATACATCCAAACATCCATACATTCTTACAAACTTTCGCCTTTATATTATTAGTAGGATTTTTTAGTTGGATTTTCTATAAAGCGTGTTTTTCAGTTTTTGAAACTATTATTTATTTAAAAAATTTAAGTTCACTAAAAAACAAGTAGGATTTTTTTACACATAATGATGAACAAAATAAAAAAAGGGTATTAAAAATGTGCACACTTGTATAGTTTCGCTTGCTTATAAACCATATTTTTTATACATTTATATTTCAATTAACTTCATTTTAGTCCTTTAATAGAACTATATTGGATAATATACCACCATAATTATGCAATATAACACTAAGTATCACCAAAATAATGAATTAAAACAAGAGCACCTCATGACACTTCCAAGTTCCCGCCAAAACTCTTCGTAACGTGTTCACGGGAGAACAAAACGTCACTTTCCAATTAAGCTAAAGTCGTCTTTACGCGCCTACCTATAGGATACTAATTAGAAATTTGAAATGACAGCTGTCAAATTGACATGGAATATTGAAAGTTTAAGCTTTTACTTTTACAATCAGAAAACTTTACCAATAAACATACTCACTTGAAAGTTTTCCCGCAGTATTTGCACTCAAACTTCTGCGTGTGCATCTTGGAGTGTTGCACCGCGTGTTCTCTGCAACAAGTTGTTCATACATACTAGGGCTTTTAATCTCGTTATATTTACGAACCCCGCGGAAATATCGAGACTCAGCCCTGTCTCGAAATGCCCAGGAAAAATTAGACACAAACACTCACGCCTTTTATCCACGAAGGGGTAGACAGAGGCCCAACTAGTGCGGGACGGAATAACGGCGAAAAGTACCTACTTTTATTCCGTCCCATGATGTGATAGGGGGTGAGCCTATGACTGCAATGCTGAGGTCTCTGGTTCAAATCCCGGATCGAGCAGTGATATTGGGTTGTTCTATTCAGTATCAGCCCGGAGTCTGGAATTTGTACCCGATATGGCGATAGGCTCGCGCCCTATCACATCATAGGACGGAATACGCACGATGAAAAGTGGGTACATTAGTTGCGCCTCAGCCTACTCCTTCGAGGATAAAAGGCATGAATGTGTGTGATTGTGTTGAGACGGCGCCGTGACGGTCCAAAGTGACAGAAAATGTGACGATTTTTGTGTGACGATTTTTTTAACATAATCTCCTCCCGTACGTCGATAAAAAAGTTTTACTTAATTCTTGAGATAAGATCGAAAATTAGATGGGATCGTTGTGACAACGGGTGTCAAAAGATTGCTGTTATATTCAGTTTTGTAAACTAACCTCATTCTAGTAACCACCGCGCAGACCCGGCACACATACTTGTACTTGTGGTGACGTCTGTAATGACCCGTTAGGTTCACGCGCTTACCAAAACGGAACCGGCAGAACTCGCACACGTGCTCTAGACTCTGTGGACAAGGACATTGTTGTTGAGGTGCAGTGCAATCAGCTCTATATTATATACTGTCCACTACTGAGCACAGGCCTCCTATACTACTGAGAGAGGTTAGGCTTTAAATTCAAATTAGGCCCCTAAGGGCACTTTCACACGTCATTTTTAACAATTTTTTTTATAAACTAAAAGATTCTATCAGTGCTTCGGAAAAGCCTACTGACCTGAGAAGAAGCACCAAGAAACTCAGAGTATGTCTTTTATTGTTATACTAGATTTTGCCCGCGGCTCCGCCCGCATTAAAAAGTTTTTCCGGGATAAAACTCCCGCTTTTTATTTTCCCGGGATAAAATGTAGCGTATGTGTTAATCCAGGACATGATCTACCCGTGTGCCAAATATCATCGAGATCCGTTCAGTAGTTTTTGCGTGAAAGAGTAACAAACTTCCATACATCCAGACATTACTGGTGGTAGGACTCTCATACGTAAGAGTCCGTCTGGGTGGGTACCACCGCAATGTCTATTTCTACCGCCAAGCAGCAGTGTGCATGCACTGTTGTGTTTCGGTTTGAAGGACATTGTAGCCAGTGTAACTACTGGAAATGAGACTTAACATCTCATGTCTCAGGATGACGAGCGCAGTGTAATGCCACACAGTACTTTGTAACTCAAGGTGCTGGATGGTGTTGCTACTGTTTATGGTCGTATCGCTTACCATCAGGCGAACGGCATGCTCGTCTCGTCATTCAATGCAATAAAAAAAACAAATAAATAAGAATATCCACTCACTGGGTCATGTTTATCTTTGACATGCCGTTTGAGGGTGTCTTCGTGTATGAACCCCTTATAACACTGTTCACATTTATTATGGGCTCGAAGGTACTTGGGGCTATTCTTCCGCTGCATCATGTCGTTCACCTCGTCCTCCTTAGTCATCACTATTATATCTACATCGTATTTTTGGGAGAATTTTAATCTGTAACAATTAAATTTATATATATAACATTCACATTTCGCTAGGTAATTTAGAATATATATTGTTGCTCTATTACTATTATCGAGGCCCTACTGTACTCAAAAGCTATTGGACAGAATTCACCAATATAAAGCATTATCAGCTAGTAACATAGGCTACTTTTTATCCCGGGAAAATATAAAGCGGGACATTTATAAAAACTTATTCACAGGGACGGCGATCTAAAGCTAGTATAATGTAATTTCCACAAACCTATCCTCAGGGTCAGTGTACAAGTTATTCACCCTCGGCTTGGCATTCTTCCGCACTTTCTTCGTTACTTCATTCACCTCTACATCTTCCTTCTTACATTTCCTTTTCCTAGTCCTCTTAACTGGCATCTCAAACTCTGTATCCAGGAAATCGTCACACTTTGTCTCTACATCAGAATAGTTGTCCTTGAAGTCTGTATACTCTTGGAGTTCTGGTGGTAATTCTTCTGGCACCTCCTGGGGTATTTCTTGGATTTCTTGAGGCGGATCAAGCTCTGAACAGCTGACTATGTTGAAGTTCGCTTGGCAGTATGAATGAGAGATTTGTTCGGCATTCCTATCAACTGAAGCGATGTCTTCTAATGTGATCTGAGAATCATCACTACATAGTATGAAACAAAGTCACATCCCGTCTGTCTGTCCCTATGTATGCTTAAATCTTTAAAACTACCCAACGGATTTAGATGCAGTTTTTTGTCATAAATAGAGTGATTCAAGAGGAAGGTTTATATGTATGAAATCCTCCTAGCCAGTTTCGGCCACGGCGGCCAATCTCAACGGAGATCAGCCAGGTACGCAGGAGATATTATAGTGCACAAGTGTGTGCGCAATACACAGGTGCACTCGCTATTCCTTCACTCTTATAGTCCGGTGAGACGGCTATCCGATATGACCGGAGAGAGATCAGGCGCAGGACCAACGGCTTTACGTGCTTTCCGAGGCACGGGGGTATCACACCGCCAACTTCCTGACTCCGAGCTGCGACTGAGTAAATTTTAAGATGGAAAAACCCAGTCACAATTTTTTTTGGCTCGACCCGGGATTCGAACCCAGGACCTCAGCGCGCAAATCGTACTCGTAATGCGTACGCAATACCACTACGCCACCGAGGCAGTTTATATGTATAGTACATGCATAATATAGTAAAGAAACACTGAGCATTTTAGAGGTTTTTAATGTGATGTCGTAAGTAAACTCATTTGTTTACACTTACATTGCAAACGCTGGCTAAACCGTACGAGATAGATCAATATAAAAGGGGACTTTTATCCCGGAAATACTCTTTAACGCGTGCAAAAGCTAGTTTATTTATTCCTCATTAGATTATGATACGGCGAAAAGTGGGTGCACTAGTTGCGCCTCTGGCTACCCCTTCGGGGATAAAAGGCGTGAGTATGAATTTTATTTTTAATTATGCCAATTTATTATTTGTATATAGAGTTAATTGTCCAAATACCTGAGTTTTTACTTTATAAAATACCAATCATCATTAATTTATATCAACCAAATACAGTGCAACCTCGATATAACAAATCGGAGGGGAACAAGAAAATATTCGTAATATCAAGTAATTCGTTGAACTGAGGTTTGTTATGTTGAGGTTAGATTGGTCTAAAATTCGTTATAAAGAGGTAAAAGTTTTACGTTTCTGAGCCATTTTAACTTAACAATAGTGACGAGCAGAGGTGTTTACATTACTTTCCATCAAAACAATAATGATTACTGTACAAACAAAAGCGTGTCGAAACATGTCGAGACATGAATCACATGATAAGATTAAGAGTTATATTATTGGTGGAAACTTTATATAAAGGTTTTGGGTTGGCAAAATTCGTTAATTAGAGGTATGAATACTTTTTCTTCATAGTTGAAAATTCGTTATAAAGAGGTTGTACGCAAAGAATGTTCGCAATGTAAAGGTATATTTTATATTAACTCTTATGGACAATTCAAGGGGATTACGAAGAATTTGTTAAATCGAGGAAGTCGTTATATTGAGGTACGTTATATTAAGGTTGCACTGTAGTTGTAAAGCTAATATTTTAGTTTAAACACATAATGAGACATAACATCTTACATCTCAGGATGACAAGCGCAGTGGAATGCCACACAGTACTTTGTAACTCAAGGTGCTGGATGGTGTTATTATGGGTGGTCGTATCGCTTATCAGGCGAATGGCATGCGTGTCTCGTCATTCAAGGAAATAATTAAAAACATCAATGTGTAGAAAATATTTTGGTGTGGATTGGTTCCCTTTTGTTTAAGTAGGTCCTATAACTGACCAGAGGCGACAGCATGACCATGTTCTGCAGCAGAGCATCCGCGCGGCGACATCTTTCGCGAAACTGCATGAACTTCAACAGCAGTGCTCGGCACAGGTGACACAGGTGTTGGGGCAGGAGGCCAGTCTCTCTCACCTGATTTAAGATGAGTTTTACTAACTTCTTGAATCTATTCCCAGGGTAAAAAGTAGCCTATAGCAGTTAGAGATGCTGTAAGGGGAGATTTTGTCATTGTGTTAACAATGCCACATATACTCATCTAACATTGTGCCAAAATCATCTATGATTAATGAATATTTTTAACACTAATCCTGGTTTTAGTTGTATTATTTATCACTTCGTTATTTAGGGTGTGAGTTTATTTCTGACTTTGTCATGTTGCTACTGTAAGAAATTCTCTTAGAGTAGTAATAGTAGCATTACTATAAGACTCATGTTGTGTCCACCTGTAATTATATATAGAATGATAATGTAACCTTAATCTTAACATAGTATAAAACAAAGTCGCTTCCCACTGTCTGTCCCTATGTCCCTATGTTTGCTTAGATCTTTAAAACTACGCAATGGATTTTGATGTGTTTCTTTTTAATAGACTGATTCAAGAGGAAGGTTTATATGTATAACTAGTAGTGCTTGCGGCTCCGCCCCCGTGAAAAAGTTTTTCCGGGACAAAAATATTTTCCCGGAATAAAAAGTAGCCTATAGCACTCAGGAGTTATGTAGCTTCCTATTAGTGAAAGAATTTTCAAAATCGGTTCAGTAGTTCCTGAGATTAGCGTGTTCAAACAAACAACCTCTTCAGCTTTATAATATTAGTATAGATACATGCATAATATAGGAGAGAAATAATTTATATGTTCTATTGTCACTGGGAATGCCTTTTCTGACAGAAGTCATAGATCTACTTATACTGGACGGAAAAGCATTTTGTACCAAAGTGTCACTGATAGACCAAATTGCAAGATATCTCAATCTGTATCAGTTTATTGTTGTCTCGTACTTGCAATTATAGCAGATACTGTTAAAAAAATCATAAATTGTAATTGTATACATATAAAGTGACTCTCATACAGGAAAAACTCTGTAATGCAGGCGAAGCCGGGGGCAAAAGCTAGTTGCATATAAATTAATATATGTTTTTGTGTAATCACTGTTGGTGGTCCAAAATAAAATTACAATAAAATAGCTTTTCATTCATATTTATTTTGTTCCAAACATATACCATTTTTATTTTACATCTACAGAGAGAGTAACTATTTATGTTATTTTCCAGAAGACAAGTATGTGGTTTAATTTGATAACACAGTTTCAAAAGGATCCTGTAGATTTGTATTGATAAATGTTCATGTTTCCTTCCAATTCCAATTTATTCTGGTTGGATGTATCGTTTTTACATGTTTCCTTCGAAATAGACAGTTACTTTGCAGCACAGCGACTTGATCATAGTTCAAAGTTATGTATGAAATGTGAAACCAACACACTTAATACAATTGGCTGGATGTGTATTATTGATATTCAAGCATATGACTTGCTCAGTGAATTTTCTTCAATATATTTTTAGGGTTTTATTATCATTTTTAACATATTTAGATTACTCTGGTCTTACCTCCACATATGTCTTTGCTGTGTTAGGATATTCTTTATAAAGATTTATTATCATACGATTTACGAAGTCGGGAATTTGTGCCCGATATGGCGATAGGCTCGCACCCTATCACATGGGACGCAATACGAACGGCGAAATGTGGTTGCAATAGTTGCACCTCTGCCTACCCTTTCGGGGATAAAAGGTGTGTGTGTGTGTATTCTACGATTAAAGATTTCACACAAAACCAGATTCTCAAATCTTACCTCAACGCCTATTAACTGCCGGTAAGCTTCTGCCAGCCCGTACTGCGACATGTTGTAAAGCCGCCCGGCGCCAAGACACCCGCGGCAAGACATTAATTCACTTTTAACTTCATCCTTAGGCGAAAAAACCATGTTTTGTGACACCGACCACATTTTCGCAGTTTTGTTTGTATCTTAACTTAACCTACCACTAATTTTTCATTTATAATAAAGCTTAGATGTTACATTATTAGTTAATTACATTTAAAATAGATTTATGATTCAATAAATTACAAAATAAATAATTCGAGCAACGTTCGCCTCATATTGGAAAATGACAATTGGTATATTTTTATTTTGCTACTGTTTATGGCAAAGGAATTTGTAAGTTGTAACACAATTTCATATTCGACATGACATTCTAGAATCTAGAGATACACTAATGAGAATTTCTTTATTTATTCGTTACTAGATGGCGCTCATAAGATTTATAGCAGGACAAGCGGTGCTGCCAACACGTATTTTTAAAAGAGGCGTAGACCATACTAGAAAATTACGTAGATTTAGTAACAATTACGTTTGAAAAGTTCGTAGTTCTACGTGCTTTTTCTATCTACACTAATATTATAAAGCTGAAGAGTTTGTTTGCTTGAAGGAGCTAATCTCAGAAACTACTGAACCGATTTTGAAAATTCTTTCACTAATAGGAAGCTACAAACTCCTGAGTGCTATAGGCTACTTTTGTCCCGGGAAAATATTTTTGTCCCTGGAAAAACTTTAAAGAGGGCTAATATTAGATGAAACAAGTGCTTTAACATCGAATTTATTTAAATTATTTCCTTACATTGTTATTTTTAAACAAATTTGAATGTAGTCATTTATTAAAATGTTTAATTTGGTTCAGCGAGTGCTCGCAGTTTTATTTAAGCAATATTCGTAATTCACTGTTTCTAATGATTTCATTCAACAGACGCTCCATGTTATTATTTTGCAGTACTATTAGGGAAGATGCAATATTTTTGTTTTGCTTTCATTTAAATGAATTTCATGTAAAATAGATCACGAGTACATTAAAAAATTAAAATACTATAATATATTACCAAAAATTGCGATTTCAAACTGATAGTAAAAAATTTCGCGCGCAAACGGAGCTACACGCCCTGTGACGTCACACCTGTAAGCTGTCATTCACTCACTGGCATTAGGCATATTTTGCTTAAGTTATTATTCTGAGGGCATATTTGCTCGCCACTGGTATTCTTTGATACGTTTGATGCCTAAGTTTTGACTTTTGAGATATTGTTTGAATTAATAAGTACATAAATTTTATTATGAACTAATAAAAAAATAACAATCCATCAACATCAGGTAGTCACAACAATGCCACCAATTTTCCAAGAAAACGCCGTATTGATTCATGTTTTGTGCCACTGCGTCCATCGATTTCAACGAAGTTTCCCAATAAAATATTTTTAACTGGACCTTCTGACCCGAAATTAAGAAAAAGTGGTTCCACGCTGCGAAGAGAGAGACAATTTGCATGTGTGACGTCACAAGACGATTATCTGTTTTTTAAAACACGTTCCTTTTCACGTTACTTCCAATTCGTAATTATTGTTAAAAATCGATGTTAATTAAAATAAAAACGTTGTAGTGGCCCTTCTTTGATGTTTTTCTGAACATTTTAGTTACAAAATATTAATAAATATTATATTTGCACCTTCCCTATTGTGGCAATGTTGTCAAGTCAAATATGTAAAAATTGGGTCAGTATAGGAAACATTGCAGGCGAATAGTCTTTTCTAATTTTTGAATTATGAGCCCTGCAAGTTTCACAACAAAAGAAGTAAGAACTAGCCGAGACGTTTCATTTTACACAGTCACAGCTTAATAGTGTTCTTTCAGAAGTCTGTATTGTCAAAGTATAGCTAATTAAAAGTATCCCACTCGGCCGTGTCGTAAACACGCGATAGGGCTGCACGTCTACAGTATTTTAATCTTTTTCTAGTTTTTCCACTCACGCCTTTTATTGCCGTAGGGGTAGGCAGAGGCTGGGCATTGTATATAATGCCCTCATTATGCTCATTAACTGGGTATTGTACAAAATGCCTGCTGTATACGTATATATCATTACTATATATTGGTGGCTCTCAAGTAAAAGTTCATGGAACAGAGTTTCAACATGTCTACCAGGCTACCAGAGCACGCGAGGAGGTTGTCACGTGATCAACTAGCAGTGTAAACTAGAAGAGTAGGACCGGTCGAGACATGCTTGTCAAGCACCAGGCCATTGTCGGGTGAGGCAATGAAACACAGTATTATTGTCGACGTGTATATTAATCGGTTTTGGTGTTGTTATCGGTGTCGTGTGGCGCGTCATGTCGCGCGTCATGTCGCGCGACACGCCGCGTGTTGCAGCGGCGTTGCCGCTTCAGCATCATGTGAACGGTTTGTACGTGCGACCTCATGTCGGCGGGCGTGTAGAACGACTTGCCACAGACGGAGCACGGGTACCGACGCTGGCCAGTGTGTACCTGCAACAAATCAACACTGTAGGCAGGCCGGTATAAATGTAGGCGGGACGGCATAATTGTAGGCAGACAGGCATAACTGAGTTAGGCAGACTGGCATAATTATAGGCAGACAGGCGTAACTGAGCTAGGCAGGCCAGCATAATTATAAGCAGACAGGCATAACTGAGCTAGGCAGGCCGGTATAATTGTAGACTGGCTGGCGCAAATGTGCTGACGATGATATATTGTCTCTTATGATACACTAGTAGTGCTCGCGGCTCCGCACGCGTGAAAAAGTTTTTCCGGGACAAAAATATTTTCCCGGGATAAAAAGTAGCCTATAGCACTCAGTAGTTATGTAGCTTCCTATTAGTGAAAGAATTTTCAAAATCGGTTCAGTAGTTCCTGAGATTAGCGCGTTCAAACAAACAAACTCTTCAGCTTTATAATATTAGTATAGATTTTCAAAAACGGTCGCTGAGGCGATTCTTGTGCAATCTCCACAATGCACATATGCACGCTCATACAAGGAGGTATAAAAGCCGTAAGCCGACAGCCAACTAGACATTTCCTTTCCCCTTTTTTCTCCACCGACTTCCTTTCCCGGAGCACTGAATGGGGCACTTGACTACTTTTTAAAATTCAATTATGAAAAATGTATGCTATCCAAAATGTAACAGAAAAAGAATTTACAAAATTGGCGCAATAGTAAGTTATAAAGCTTTGAAACTTGGTGGGAGGGGTAGCTGTCAAATAACAGCAATACTAGGATGTGACGTCACCAAGCGCCGTCGGCCATAACGCTGCGTGCGTGCGAAAGAGATAGCGCGATATCCCCGCCACGCCCCCACGTTTGTTCACAAGAATATATCAAAATTGAATAACTGCTTTATTTTTCATTCTATTTTGATGCTGCTTTCACAGAATTGCTTTTTCGTATTATTTTCTGTTACATCTAAAATAATTTACAAAATCACACATAGGAAACTACCCTATTGCTAAGGTCACTATTCACAAACAAGACTTAGCTAAGATTGGAACGATGCTGTGATAAGACTGTTTCTCAGTGCTTTCGGCAAGACTTTCGCTGAAATTGGCCAATATTGAGATACAATTGTCAGATTACCAACTACTGGTGGTAGGTCATATGTAAGAGTCCGTCTGGGTGGGTACCACCGCAATGTCTATTTCTACCGCCAGCAGTGTGCATGCACTGTTGTGTTTCAGTTTGAAGGGCATTGTAGCCAGTGTAACTACTGGACATAATGAGACTTAACATCTTATGTCTCAGGATGACGAGCGCAGTGGAATGCCACACAGTACTTTGTAACTCAAGGTGCTGGATGGTGTTGCTACTGTTTATGGGTGGTCGTATCGCTTACCATCAGGCGAACAGCATGCTTGTTTTGTCATTTAAAACAATGAAATAAACATTGCTGATCCTATGCGTTCCGACGTGTGCGTCCTCATAATGTTTGCCAATTCGGGTGTAAATTCATTTGTATCGTCATCAGATATCTTGGTGAAGCTGCAGCGGTAGTATACAAGCGCTCATATTATTAACAACTAATCTTATTATTTTTAAAGTTATACTTCTTTAGGCGCGTTATGAAAAACTGATGGGAGTGAAATTGTACGATGCGCCCGCATACACACACACACTCACTCACGCCTATTATCCCCGAAGGGGTAGGCAGAGGCGCAACTAGTGCACCCACTTTTCGCCGTTATTCCGTCCCATGATGTGATAGGGGGCGAGCCTATCGCCATGTCGGGCACAAATTCCAGACTCCGAGCTGAAATTGAATAGAAAAACTCAATTTCACTTTGCCCGACCCGGGAATCGAACCCGAGACCTCAGCGTTGCAGTCGTACCATAATACAACTACGCCACCGAGGCAGTCATGCGACATCGATGCGTCGATGCGCCCGCATGTGACACAAAAATTCTCACGGTTGTTTTTTTATAATTTTCCCCTTATAGGGAAGGCAAAGGGTTCAAGCCCATACAGCCTCGTCTTAAGTGATATTATTGGTTGCCTTTTTTTTAATTAATAATTTTTCTGCTTGTTTGTCCTATGCATGTCTGTCCGTGACTAATAATACCAGCGCTGTATATACTGTCCCACTGCTGGGCACGGGCCTCCTCTACTACTGAGAGGGTTTAGGCCCTAGTCCACCACGCTGGCCTAGTGCGGGTAGACTTCAAATATCTTCGAAATTCTTGTAAAAACTTCTTAGGTATTCAGGTTTCCGCACGATGTTTTCCTTCACCGTTAAAGCGAACGACAATTGATAATAAACACATAACTTCGAAGTCAGAGTGTAGTGATATACATAAGTACTTAATAGGTACATAGATATAAGAAACGACATGTATTCACCTATAAATATAATTGCATCAGATTAATAAATTGCAGTCTTAATAAACAATCGTTTCATTTAACTTGTCTCCCGAAACACTCTCCGTACATGGCGACCCTGCCTACAGTTACCGCACGCGCGACGCGAATATGATGCGCTACCATATACGGTGTGGAACTTTTTGAAGATATTGCGCTGAGGAATATACTAAGAACAAACAATGGCATCTGAATATCGAACTGTATCGAAGAAAGACGTTTATTCAGTAAAAGTAATTATTTGCCTTTTCATCATACAAAATGGGCAAACAACAGAGTAAGGAGGAAACTATAATCGTACAAAATGCTGCTGCCGGAGATAACCATTCTACCTTAGATGACTTCCGAATTCACCTGACCACCACAAATGCTTTGCTGGCCATCATCGTGCTCGTTATTTTTTTGGGACTACTGTATGGCATGTATCGTGCTTATAAGCGATGTCATATAAAGTGGATGACGGCGGAGATGTACCGAAATTCTCTGAGAAGATCTATTTTTCGTCAAGAGCCACCAACTGCTCCTAAAATTGAAGCTCAACTATAGTGAGAACTGCCAAATGTATGTTATAGTGGAAAGTGAATGTGTAATACCCATATAGTCGTATATATAAAATTAATACAGTGCGTGGTGTTAAATTCCGAGTAAAATGCATAGTCTTGCTTTATTTGAATGAAAAGTATTAATGGACTATAAGTTTTATAGTTTATTTAGAGTTTTAATTATTGTGTATGTACGAAAAACGAGATGGTATGGTTTATACATTTAAAAAAATTCTTAAAGATATAATGTGCATTTGCTATTTACTCCAGTTTGGTAAGTGAGTTATGGTTATTATTTTAGAGCAATTATATAAAAATTTAAAGGACATTAGGGTTTATTTAATTAAAATTGGTCCAAAGAGACGACAGGGAAATATTTTAATTAGCAAATTAAGTGACGCAAATAATATATTTGTGCAATATTCTAACTGGCTATTGCAATTAAATAAAGATATTAATGAAGGTAGTATAAAAACAGGTGAAATACCATTAATTAAAAAATCGTGTAAGGATTTTGAGTCATTATATAGTGAAATTGTTGGTTTGTGCGAGAGTGTGGAAATCATGTCTACGAGCAAAATGAATACTTTTGATTTAAAGACGGCTTTAAATTTATTACCTGTAATGTGTAACGACGAGACCAGTATAAAACAGCTTATTGATAATATTCAGTACTATGACTCACTGCTTAAGCAACCAGAATGTAAAAGTAATTTAATTAATTTTGTATTGAAAAGCAGATTGTCTCAAGCCGCGAAATTAAGGTTAAAAAATGATTACGCGAGCGTTAATGCTTTAATTGACGACATGAAAACTGAATTATTACCAAAAAAAGCTGCGTCTGCAATTCAAAACAGATTGCAACGTATCAAACAAAATGATTTGTCTATTTCTGAGTACGGTAAAGAAATAACGGAATTATTTGTGGACCTAACGATTTTGCAAGCCAATGGGAACAAAGATTGTTATAATACCTTAAAACCAATAAACGAAAAACATGCAATTAAACAATTTTCCGATGGTTTGAGAAACCGTAGGTTAAGCACGATCATTGCAGCCAGAGATTACAGTTCGTTGAAAGATGCTGTCCAGGCTGCCCAGGATGAGGAGATATCTACGGCATCGACTTCCGGAGAGATAATGGGTATGTCCGATAAACATTTTTATAAGTCTAGGAATACTTATAATCATTTTAGAGGATCGAGTGGAGGACAATATGGACGTGCATCACTGAATAGAGGTCAAAACCGGAGTCACTTTGGACGCGAGACGTCATGGAGGAATAATCAAGCTTCTTCACGAGGCCAGGGAGTACGCGGACGACAACCCAGAGGTATGTTTTTTAATAAAAACCGCGGAAATCAAAGGATAAGCAAACGTAATATTAATACTATGGATAGATCTGAAAATAATAATTCAGACTCAGAACCCAGGCTAGATAAATTTTTTCGAGACTAAAGATAGACAACATACGATTTTATCATGTAATAGCGATTATTTTGTTAATTTATTTATATCGCCGGTTAGTAAAGAATATTCATTCTTATTAGATTCAGGGGCTTCTTTGTCAGCATTAAAATATACGTATGTAATTGATCTAAATATTCCGTTCCATAAAGAATGCGTGACCATAAATGGACTGGGAGGCAAAGTCCAAACTCTCGGATATATTTACTTACCATTTATGTTAGGTAATGATACCGTTAGTCATAAGTTCTTTGTTTTTGATTCCTTACCAATTAAAGCAAATGGAATTTTAGGTCGTGATTTTTTAAATCGATTCGGAGCATTGTTAGATTTTAATAAAGATATTTTGACATTACAAACTAATTCAAATAAAAAAGTTTGTTTACCAATTACCGGAAATTGTGAAATAAACACATTTGACATTTTACCGAGATGCGAATCTATTCACTATATTTATACAGACATCAAAGACGAATGCGTCGTTTGTTCAGCTGAAATTCAGAATGGAATTTTTTTAGCAAGTTCTCTTGTTAAACCAATAAATGGCATGATTCCTATAAAATTATTAAATGTTACAGAGGAACATGTAACATTATCCTGTAATGATATTAAACCTGTTATACATAAACTGAGTGATTACAATCTATGCACGTTTGATAAAATTGTCAAGAATTCAGATAGAGTAGAAAATTTATTTTCATTACTTGAACTTAATCATTTAAATAATGAAGAACAGAGAAGTATAAAACAAATTTGTGCTAAATATGCTGATATTTTTCATTTACCGGGCGATAAGTTAACCACAACAGATATTTACACGCATACTATTTCATTAAAACCTAACACTAATCCTATTTTTTCAAAACAATACAGAATTCCATTTAGTCAAAAAACAGAAATAAAGCAACAAATTGACAGAATGTTAGATGAAGGTATTATAGAACATAGCAAAAGTAATTGGTCTAGTCCAATATTATTGGTTCCAAAAAAAAGAGACTCCATGGGAGAGAAAAAATGGCGTTTAGTAGTTGATTACAGAAAATTAAACAGTGTTATAGAAGATGATAAATTTCCCCTCCCTGATATGGCAGAAATTTTAGAATCATTATCTGGTAGTATATATTTTACCCATCTTGATTTGTATCAAGGCTATTACAATGTGAAACTAGATAAAGATAGTAGGAAATTTACGGCATTTAATTCGGGTCAGTATCAAATGACCAGAATGCCAATGGGGTTAAAAACAAGTCCTAATTCGTTTTCTAGAATGATGACCTTAGCTATGTCAGGACTGAATCATGAAAAATGTCTAATATATCTTGATGACTTGATAGTTTTTGGGCGTAACTTAACGATACATAATAAAAATTTACACGATGTTTTTGAAAGGTTAAAGAAAGTAAATTTAAAGTTAAATCCTTCAAAATGTAGTTTTCTAAAGAAAGAAATATTATATTTAGGACATATAATTTCTAATAAAGGAATATTACCCGACCCTCAAAAAATAAAAGTAGTTAAAGATTATCCATGCCCATTAAATGCAGATGAAGTAAAAAGATTTGTCGCTTTCACAAGTTATTATAGAAAGTTCATACCAAAATTTGCAGAAATAGCTCAACCTTTGAACAGACTTTGTAAAAAAAAATGTACCATTTTTATGGGATGAAATATGCCAACAATCTTTTGAAACCCTTAAATCATGTATTATGTCACCTCCAATTTTAGAGTATCCTGATTTATCCAAACAAAATTACTTCATTGTACAGACAGATGCATCAAATAGGGCAATAGGTGCAATTTTGTCTAATAAAAATGGAAAACCAGTAGCTTTTGCTAGTAGGACTCTTAATAAGGCCGAGGCAAATTACCCAGTTATAGAAAAAGAACTTTTAGCAATTGTGTGGGCAATAAAGTATTTCCGACCTTATTTGTATGGTCAATACTTTAAAATTAAGACAGATCACAAACCATTAATATATCTGTTTAGTATGAAAGATCCTTCCAGTAGATTAATGAAATTTAGGCTCATGTTAGAAGAATATACATTTGATGTAGAGTATGTTAAAGGTTCCGACAATGCAGCTGCAGATGCGTTGTCTCGAATCTGCATAACATCTGACGAATTAAAAGAAATACATGAAAATGTAGTTAACGTCATAACAAGAGCACAAGCAAATAAGAGAAATATTTCTGATTTTACAGTGGATAATATGGTACCCACAGACTTGAGGCCTGATCAACCAAAGGTCGTGAGTACGCATGTTAAACCACCAGAATCAGTTGAATTATGTTTAGGTAGAGCAAAAGCCTTAAATGAAATGAGAAAAAAGGGGTACATAAGTAAAGAAAGTAAAGTATTGTGTTATGTTCCTAATAAGCGGACACTTTTTATTAAATATCTAGACTTAGAGTCACAAATGACGCGACGCGAATTCGTGAGTGAGCTAGATAATTTTTGTGAATCTCTAAATATTAAAGAGATATGTATAGTAAAGAAAGACGATAACAGAATTTTTATAAAAAAGTTAGTGGAAGAAATAAAAACCACTAAAGATAGGTCCGGACCGCGCGTTAGTATAATAAATAATGTGGAATCTGTACATGACATAGATGATAGAAAAGTGATACTAAATGACTTTCATCTTCTACCTAGTAGTGGCCATGCAGGTATGAGAAGAATGTCTAACAATATTAAAAAGTATTATTATTGGCCGGGTCTTGATAATGATGTCAGGGATTATGTTCGGCGTTGTGACAAATGTCAACGCCAAAAGCATTCGGTGCCTATAAAAGAACCGATGCTCATTACAACTACGGCTAATACTGCATTTGAAAAAATCTTTTTAGATCTTGTAGGACCATTAGATGTGGACAATAATAACTACTCGTACATATTAACGTTACAGTGTGAACTTACGAAATATGTAGAAGCCTATCCTTTAATTTCTAAAAAAGCGGAGGAAGTAGCAAAATCTTTCGTTAATAATTTTATTCTCAGATATGGTGTACCAAAGGAAATAGCAACTGATCGGGGCAAGGAATTTATTGCAGCTACATTCCAAGAGGTATGTAAGTTATTACAAATAAAACAACTAAATTCTACAGCCTACCATCACCAGTCAATAGGTGCACTGGAAGTATCTCACAAAAACTTGAATTCTTTTCTCCGTATACAGACCGATAATCACCCAGAAACATGGAGTTCATGGCTTCCTTTTTGGTCTTTTTCATTTAATACTACAGTTCATTCGGAAACAAAGTTTTCGCCGTATGAGCTGGTGTTTGGGAAAAAATGTTCACTCCCAAGTAATTTAATTAAACATGTTGAACCACTTTATAACTATGATTATTATCCTAGTGAACTTAAATACCGTTTACAGTTAGCTCAAAAAGAAGCGAGAGACAATTTGCTACGATCCAAAGAAAGAAGGAAAGTTACGTATGATAAATGTATTAATCCTATATGTTATAACGTTGATGATTTAGTTTTAGTAAAAAATGAGGTAGGAAATAAATTTGAACCAATTTTTTCTCGTCCATATAGAGTAGTCAGAGACTTGACACCAAATATAGAGATAATAAAAAATGGTAAATTAGAATTAATACACAAAAATAGAACCAAATTATACAATAAATAATATTAATAACAATTGTTTATTTGCACAGTAAAAAATAAATAAATAGCAGACTATTAATATAATCATAGTAATGTATGTACTTCTAAGAAATATAACCTGTCCTATAATAAAAAACTAAAAATGAAAAAAAAATAATAATAATAAGATAAATTGTATTAAGTAATACATTTTGTTAAGAAATATTATTTAGAATCTATGGTATAAAAAAAAAAAATATTGATAATGTTTTTTTTTTTCTCTTTTGGGCGAAAGGTGTAGTGATATACATAAGTACTTAATAGGTACATAGATATAAGAAACGACATGTATTCACCTATAAATATAATTGCATCAGATTAATAAATTGCAGTCTTAATAAACAATCGTTTCATTTAACTTGTCTCCCGAAACACTCTCCGTACAAGAGGTATGTTTGGGTTTCGAACCTCTGGACATTGTCTCGGCAGACCGTTCCATTCCCAAGTAGGCTATCGTCCACTTGACAAATAAATTACTTTCTTACTCACCAGGTGATGTCTGCTCAACGCCGAAGGAGTCTTGAATGTGTTCGGACAGTACTTGCACTTCAACGGACGCTCGCCCGTGTGGATACGCTTGTGGACCTGAAACGTTCCCATATTTCTGTGGTTCTGCGAGTCCGGCAACTATTTATTCTCCATGCTTGCCTGTCCGCTCATAAAGCAATCTCAATCTCTCCACTATATGACGTAATGAAATTAAAACGCACCTTTAGGATTCCACTCCCTTCTATTAAATCCTCATTCGCAAAACGATTTCTCCAATGTACAGCCATCCATCCACATACAATATTGTCTCCTTCAAATGTTCCCTTAAGGATTCCACCATGTACATAGCCAAAAGAAAATTGACCAACTTTCTACTAAGTCTTGACTACACTGCAACAGAAAACTTGATAACTAGGTAAACGATAATGCTAATCATTAGTCTTTTCACCAAACACAAACACACATCCATCATTGTCCTTTTTAATATCTTATTTTATTATTTATTATTTTTTTTTTTTTTAATAAATTTGTCATGTTCATCTCTCACACATTTTTTATAAACTAAGGTGAACCAACAACAAAAATAAAAGAAAAATCCTCATGCGGCTCATTATTCAAATTGTAATCTGTATTAAGGCAGCCCAAGATACAAGCGCAGCTTAGTTTGGGTGCCACTGGCAACTATTGTATATAAACTGTGTATTTTACTTGAAATAAATAAATAAATTTATTTTAGAAACTTAAAAAACAAACATATTTTTTTAAAGCATTGAATGACGAGACGAGCATGTTTGCCTGATGGTAAGCGATACGACCACCCATAAACAGTAGAAACATCCAGCACCTTGAGTTACAAAGTACTGTGTGGCATTACACTGCGCTCGTCATTCTGAGACATAAGATGTTAAGTCTCATTATGTCCAGTAGTTACACTGGCTACAATGCCTTTCAAACCGAAACACAACAGTGCATGCACACTGCTGCTTGGCGGTAGAATATAGACATTGCGGTGGTACCCATCCAGACGGACTCTTACATAATATGAGATACCTACCACCAGTAAAAAAAAAGATGAAAAATTTTCATATTTTCCATGGCAGTAAATTACCGGTATAACAAGTACACATGCTCACGCGTTTTATCCCCGGAGGGGTAGGCAGAGGCGCAACTAGTGCACCCACTTTTCACCGTTATTCCGTCCCATGATGTGATAGGGAGCGAGCCTATTGCCATATCGAAATTCCAGACTCCGGGCTAATTAATAAAAATCCAATATCACTTTACGCGACCCGGGGATCGAACCCGAGACCTTGGCATTGCAGTCGTACTGTAATACAACTATCACCGAGGCAGTATAAGAAGTAGCCTATGTGTTAATCCAAAACACGCTCTACCCGTGTGCCTTCATTATCATCCTAATCCATTGAGTTGTTTCTGAGCTTACTTTAAACAAACATCCAAACACTTTCACTAACTTCCGCATTTATACTTAGTAAGTATTAAGTGGACGATAGCCTAGTTGGGAATGGAACGTTCTGCCGAGACAATGTCCGGAGGTTCAAAACCCAAACACTCCTCTCGAAGTTATGTGTGTATTATCAATTATCGTTCGCTTTAACGGTGAAGGAAAACATCGTGAGGAAACCAGCATACCTGAGAAGTTCTTTATAAGAATTTCGAAGGTATGTGAAGTCTGTCCGCACTAGGCCAGCGTGGTGGACTAAGGCCTAAACCCTCTCAGTAGAGGCCCGTGCTCAGCAGTGGGACAGTATATAATATTATTATAAGTATTAAGACTGCCTCGGTGGCGTAGTTGTGTTACAGTACGACTGCAATGCTGCGGTCTCGGGTTCGATTCCCGGGTCGGGCAAAGTGATATTGAGTTTTTCTATTCAGTATCAGCTCGGAGTCTAGAATTTGTGCCCGATATGGCGATAGGCTCGCCCCCTATCACATCATGGGACGGAATAACGGCGAAAAGTGGGTGCACTAGTTGCGCCTCTACCTACCCCTTCGGGGATAAAAGGCGTGAGTGTGTGTGTACAAGTATTAAGATAGTCGTTAATGTAATATATTTTTTTTTTATATGGCCATCTTCGGCGCATTAGGGACGGCTGCGGGCTTCCTCCGACTCACGTCTAAGTTGTCGTCCGCAACCGCCCCTGCACGTACCGCTGTTGCGGTCCTTCTCCTGTTGTTGCGGGAGCTCAGAAGCCCCCGCAGACCGAGGGACGCCCCTGGCGTCCGAGGCAGCGTAAGACACGCTGCCGTCCATCACGGGGATCACAGAAGTTGGCTAGACTAATAGGTGGACGGCCCCTCCCGCCCACCCGTGACCCCCGGAGGCCCCTATTAGTCGCCCTTTACGACAGGCAGGGGATACCGTGGTGGAATTCTCCAAACGCCCCCAATCCACAGGGCGGGTTAATGTAATATAGTTCTCGCAGATGCGGTATAGTTACATGCAGCTCCTGCAGCATCCTGAACCGCTTCGGGCACTCGGGGCATGGGTACGGCTTCTCGCCCGTGTGTACACGCTGGTGATACTTCATGCTGCCCTGCAGATACAACATCGGTTAAACACTTCAAATATAAAAACTAAAAAACACGCTGTATAAAAATCTGACTAAAAAATAGTTTTTTTTTTAATAAACTTGAATTGAGAATAGCGTAAATAAGAAAAACATGTATTTTATTGTAAAAATAAGCGCTTCAAAATTATTTTCTAATTTTTTTGTCGGATTTTTATAAAGCGTGTTTTTTAGTTTTTATAAACTATTATTTATTTATCATTTTTTCACTAAAAAATAAGTAGGAATTAAAAAAATGCGAACTTATATAGTTTCACATGCTTGTAAACCATAACGCGATCTTATTCTACGGTGGCGCCATCTATTGAAAAACAGGGAAAACTTAAGTATTATTTATTTAGTTAGATTTCTATAAAAACGTATTTTTTTTTTGTTTAAAATATTGTATTGCCATCGGTCCTTGATAAGTATGTCAAATTTCGATTTGATCCGACATTTTGAAGTGGGTCAAAATCATGTCCAAAGTGTCAGTTACATAGATACATACACACGTCTGAAGCTAATAAAAGCGTGTTAAAAAAGAGCTTATTCCCACCTAAAAGGCCGGCAACGCATCTCGGTACCCCTGGTGTTAACCGTATGCTCGTTTGCTCTCTATATCATAAAAAAACGAGCCCAGCCGGACCGATTGACGTCAATAGGTTTAGGTGTATATGAAAAAGAAAAAGTAGACTAGGCCGCATGGCTGAGCGCCTTTGCCTTCTCCTTTTACTAAATACGAGTAAAAAGGCGAAAAAAAATGGGTACAACACATTCACAAGCATGCGTGTGTAGTGTATGTGAATAGACACACGTCAGTCGTCATGACAACGCATCAACTAAGATCGAGTTTTTTCAACTGTAGCTATCTTTTTGTCAGGGTGTTATTAGGCTGGACGCGTTCGCAGAGCTTCGAGTACTTCGGCGCGGCGTGGGGCGTGAGACGTGAGGTGAGAGCCGTGGGGCGTGAGGTGTGAGGCATGAGGTGTGAGGTGAGGCGTTACAAGTGTGAGGTGTGACGCGTGGGACGTGAGGTGTGAGGCATGAGGTGAGATGAGAGGTATGAGGTAAAGCGTGACGTGAGAAGTGTGAGGTGTGAGATGAGAGGTGTGAGGTTACGAGACTATCCCGCCCTCACACCCGCCACTACAACTCCTGTAAGCCAGGATCGGTAATGGTACGCATTTTATGACACCGAGCGGTGAAGCTCGGCGAGTCTCAGGGAACACTAGTCTGTCTTAATCCCGCAACGAAATTAATCAAATACAAAGATAGGGAGGAGTTGGAAATATCAATTGTCCACTTCCCTCCGTAGCAAAGCGGGTGACAAAGTAATGAACTAAGGAGGCATTTTAACCTCAAGTATAGGGATGTTTACAACTAGAAATGCCAGTTGTAAAGCACCACGGATAAAATTTAAATTAAAGGGTTCTACCATATGAGCTGTGTGAGGTTAGGCGTGACGTGAGAAATGTGAGGTGTGAGCCGTGGGGCGTGAGGTGTGAGGCGAGAGATATGAGGCGTGAGGTGCTGCGAGCGCGTCCAGCTTAATAAGGCCCTGAGAAAAAGATAAAGATCCTTGAAAAAACGTAGCCAAGTCATAAAATATAGCATGATGTTTCGTTTGCACCTATGTATCTATCCCTTGTTTTATAATAATTTGTTTTTTTTATCATATTGTGTAAAATTGTATTGATGTGAGAAATGTGAACGAGCCAACTTTATGTAATTTATCTTTTTTAAAAAAACATGTATCAAAAATTTATGCAACGCAAAATATAACGGAATAATGATTTTCAAAATTGGCGCCATAATGAGTAAAAGTAAATTTTTGATAAAAATAAAGAACAAAAATGAGTCCAGTATCTTTATTAACCGAATTCCAAAAAAGGAGTAGGTTCTCAATTCGGTTTTTTGATGTATGTACACTGATTTCTCTAAAAATTGTGAGCGTATTTCCTTGATTCCTTCTTTATTTAGTAAATAAGGGTCTCGAAGTGGTCCCATTTCAATATCTATTGATTTAGGGTTCATCATTTTATGGAACAGGCTGAATAGACCTGAGTCATTCATATAATGTTACAAAAAAGCTTGATTTGAGTTACAAAGTACTGTGTAGCATTCCACTGCACTCGTCATCCTAAGACATAAGATGTTAGTCTCATTATGTCCAGCAGTTACACTGGCTACCAGTGGCGAAGGGTGACATTTTCCGAAAGGGAACCCGACACAAAATATGGTTAATAATATGAATAAATATGGTCTGCAAATCGTTCCAACTATAATTAGATTTTAGCCTATTAGGTACGCTATAAAAATCATATAAAAGTCTAGATGCATTTTGAAGGTGGTTTTGTAAAAGTACTCAAATCATTATAACAGCTACTAGAATAGGTGATTAACCCCTAAACAAGAAATAAAGCAAATCACTTCATAGTTCTTACCCTATTATGACGATATGTATCTACCATGCTCCGCGTTAGCATATTTTTGGTAAAAAGGTAGAAAAAAACTATTATCTAAAATAGGTAGATACATACTTATCTGATATCTCCTATAGTAAATAGGAGCTAGGTACTATTTTGCTTTTAACTAAGTTAGTGCATCCAAAAAAATTACAGGTATTTTATCACATTTGAAACTGAACTTTAAAAACACAGTTTACACAAGAAATGAGCCGTCAAGCTGTAGTTTCTGTACCTTATAATAATCGATGTATAATACGAAGCAACACTTCACAATTTTTTAAAACATTAAAAAGTTTTTCTAGGTTATAAGTAAATAACGCAATTTTAAAACTATCTCATTAATCTAGTCTGTAATTACAATTTAATAGTTGCACGTACCTCCACACTACACACAAACGTTGATAACACTTTATAACACACAAATTCATTATTATATTCCACATTTATTAATTAAAAACAAACTTATCGAACCGGCGAAATTGTTTACTTGAGTTTTCAAACGTCAATAATACAAATATGAAAAAAATGAAATCCTCCTAGCCAGTTTCGGCCACGGCGGCCAATCTCAACGGAGATTAGCCAGGTACGCAGGAGATATTATAGTGCACAAGTGTGTGCGCAATACACAGGTGCACTTCACTATTCCTTCACTCTCATAGTCCGGTGAGACGGCAGACATGACCGGAGAGAGATCAGGCGCAGGACCAACGGCTTTACGTGCTTTCCGAGGCACGGGGGTATCACACCGCCAACTTCCTGACTCCGAGCTGCGACTGAGTAAATTTTAAGATGGAAAAACCCAGTCACAATTTTTTGGCTCGACCCGGGATTCGAACCCAGGACCTCAGCGCGCAAATCGTACTCGTAATGCGTACGCAATACCACTACGCCACCGAGGCAGTCAATACAAATATACGCTTCTAATTAAAAAAGACCTCGTAAGTTAGTTGGTCGTAGTTGGTGAGCAACAATAATTCATGGTTGGTTAATAGTGAAGCTAAAAGTTCTCGGCTTGCCTCTTACGCATCTCTCCGTGAACGAAAAATGTATCGGTATGAATGAACAAATAAGACAGAGATAGCAAATACGCAAACATGCGCGAGGAAAAAAGAGACGGCGAGGGAAGCTAAGCGACAGCTGGTTCCCTCGCGCGGCCGCCGCGGCGACGGGTCACAATGGCGCGAAAACATAGGGCGATAGCGCGCTGGCCAACGCCATCTATTACCATTTATTTAAACTATTTTACGTCGATCGATGAAAATGAAGTTGTTTGTTTGTTAATAATATAATTTTATTTTAAGATTTTGCTTGCATAAATTATAAAAGGGAAGCCGGTAGGAATCGGGTTGTATGGACCCTTCGCCACTGCTGGCTACAATGTCCTTCAAACCGAAGCACAACAGTGCATGTACACTGCCACTTAGCGGTAGAAATAGACATTGGTACCTACCCAGACGGACTCTTACATATGAAAGACCTACCACCAGTATGATGTTTTGTCTCACCGTGACGATCTTTCCACATATGTCGCACATGGCGCGCAACATTTTCCGCTTGCGGTGGAACAGCATCCCCACGGGCTCCTCGCTGTGCCTGTCCAGCATGTGGTTGCTCAGCTTGCTGGCGTGACTGAACACTTTTTTGCACTGTAATCACACGTATACACCTTTAGAGGCTAATTACACTTATTCAGCTCAATTCAGCTTTTTTTTTTCATAGAAAATACTAGTTTTGTATGGAGATGCGTACGCAACCATTCAAGTCTCCGCGTCTATTCAGCTTTCGAAGCAAACAGGCATTAAAGGAGGAAAAGTGTGTTTTTATGATGCGCACACTAACACCAGTGTTCAGCGGTGGTCTGCCGCGTAAAACGCTGTTCTGCTGCGTAAAACGCTGTTCTGCTGCGTAAAACGCTGTTCTGCCCCACCATGGCTACGCCATGTGTGTATTTATGTGTGTGTGTGTGCGCGTGTGTATTTATGTGTGTGTGTGTGTGTGCGTGTGTGTATTTATGTGTGTGTGCGTTTATGTGTGTGTGCGTGTGTGTATTTATGTGTGTATGTGCGTTTATGTGTGTGTGCGTGTGTGTATTTAGGTGTGTGCGTGCGTGTGTGTATTTATGTGTGTGTGTGCGCGTGTGTATTTATGTGCGTGTGTGTGTGTGTGTGTGTTTGTGTGTGTTCAAACTTCAAACAATCTCACCTTATCGCAGCGGAACTGAACCTTATGGGTGGCCAGCACGTGTTCCCTGAGCTCGATCTCGAGCTGGAACCCTTCCCCACAGTGGAGACACCAGTGTTGTGTAGCGCAGTGTGTCGCGTGCGCGTGCGCGAGCTTCGCCCCCGCGTTCAGGAACTGCGAGTCACACGTCGGGCATCGCAGTTCGGGAGGTAGGTTCAGTGTCTGCAGGTACATTTTTTACAGGGTTGGTAGGTATTTGATAAAGAAAAATAAAAAATTTATATATGTCTAAGGTCCAAACACCCCCTTCCGTGACAAAATAAGTTGAGGAATTACGAATTCTAATTATCGAGTTCTAATATTTAACGCTTTGATTAATTATAATATACCTAGATAGACACTGAACGTTTCAAACGCGTCGAAAAAAATAGAGGCGAACTGTTCCCCAGTGGTAGGACTCTCATATGTAAGAGTCCGTCTGGGTGGGTGCCACCGCAATGTCTACTTCTACCGCCAAGCAGCAATGTGTAACATTGTAGCCAGTGAACTACTGGATATAATGAGACTTAACATCTTATGTCTCAGGATGACCAGCGTAGTGTAATGCCACACAATACTTTGTAACTCAAGGTGCTGGATGGTGTTGGTACTGTTTATGGGTGGTCGTATCGCTTACCATCAGGCGAACGGCATGCTCGTCTCGTCATTCGATGTTATAAAAAACACTTTTCAACCACACCATTTTTATAAATGTACGCTTATTTCGAAAGGAAAAATCATGCAAGAGGCGTCATTTATATATTGTCCAAGGTCTCTCACCTCCTTATGCTGGAGATTGCGATGCGTCTTGATGCATTCGAAGCCGTCGCCACATACGCGACACCACGGCAGCTGGGCGCTGTGCTGCGACCGGACATGAGTGTGGTACGTCGTACACTTAGAACTAAACGGGGAACACAACACGTACGACCGAGATCAATAAACGATGCCAATCTTAATAACACAGAATAAACCAATCAAAATAATTAATTTGTGAGCATCGAAAAAATACTTTCTTCTGATTGGTCCACTTAGACGATGGATCGTAAATAGGTATCGTTTATCTAAAACGGCGGTTATAGTTCACATGTTCGAACCCCGGGTCGGGCAAAGTGATATTGGGTTTTTTACTCAGTCGCAGCTCGGAGTCTGGAAGTTGGTGGTGTGATCCCCCCCCCCCCGCGTAAAGCCGTTGGTCCTGCGCCTAATCTCTCTCCGGTCATGTCTGGCGTCTCACCGGACTATGAGAGTGAAGGAATAGCGAGTGCACCTGTGTATTGCACATACACTTGTGCACTATAATATCTCCTGCGTACTTGGCTGATGTCAGTTGAGATTGGCCGCCGTGGCCGAAAGTGGCTAGGATTACATTTTTTTTTTACTTCATAGGCGACCCTTAAAAATATTGATAGGCGACTTGGAAGTTTTGACGTTGAGCTACTTATGACTGTACAATCACCAGTATAAGTATCTGAACAAATTCAAAATTTCAAATTGCCTACATACGTTTGTGTTCTTACTAATATTTTTTTTTCTCTTCACAAAAATAAAACATTACTTACTTACTTCATACGAAGATTTTTTTTTTCACTTTAACTTAACGCGTATATCGGCGATTTGTAATTTTGATTTTGTACAGATATTATGATTTTTTATACATGTTAATGGCCATGTAGTGCCTGGATAATGATTTTATATTTTTATGGAAAAGAACAGTCGAAGGCGGGACTCGAACCCACGACCTGCGGCGTACCGTGCCGGTGCTCTTCCAATTGAGCCACCTCGAATCCCACTTCGGCTGTCGAATTTCAAGATCCATTTAAATCTCTTAGAGGAGATGACATGAAACATGATGACATGAAAAAGTTTAGCGACTCGTTTCGGTGATCTTACTCCTGTAAAGGAGTAACACTGAGTTAGTAATTTGTAATAATTGCTAACAGATGTCGCTGTCATCTCCTTTAAGAGATTTAAAAATATGGATCCGAATGTGTCGCTCGTACAATGATTTAGTTAAGAAAAATACACAAATTGACATCATGCACAGCAACTTAGCAAAGTTTATTTTAAGTTTACGGCAAATACTGTTTTAAAAGTTTAGAATTAGATTTTAAAATAAATAAAATAAAATATTATAATATAAAGAACTTAAGTAGGCGGTTTATTACTATAATTATAACTAAATATTAACACATCGTATGTAGTAGTCATGATTTGGACACAAATTTTGGAGTGCAATCTAGATTTAGTACTAACCCTAGCTATAGTCATTATTATATGTTTTGATTGTATTCTGTGTGTGTCTTAAAAAAATAAAAAAAAAAACTGAAATAAACATACTCACTTGAAAAGCCTCTCGCAGTACTTGCACTTAAACTTCTGCGTGTGCATCGTCGAGTGTTGCACCGCGTGCTGTCTGAAACAAAATACATACATAGCGCCGCGGCTTTACTTCTTTTCAGAGGTACGAAGCAGCCGACCGGATAACAATAGAAAAAAATTTATTAAAAAATTAATTAACAACCTTTCACTTGACTGCCTCGGTGGCGTAGTTGTATTACGGTACGACTGCAATGCTGAGGTCTCGGGTTCGATGCCCGGGTCGGGCAGTGATATTTGGTTTTTCTATTCAGTATCAGCTCGGAGTCTCGAATTTGTGCCCGATATGCCGATAGGCTCGCCCCCTATCACATCATGGGACGGAATACGCACGGCGAAAAGTGAATGCACTAGTTGCGCCTCTGCCTACCCCTTCGGGGATAAAAAGGCGTGAGTGTATATGTGTATATGTATTTTTTTTAAAATATATATATTTTACATATTGCAAGTACAACAATATAAATTCAAATTATGGAATACTAGTAGTGCTCGCGGCTCCGCCCGCGTGAAAAAGTTTTTCCGGGACAAAAATATTTTCCCGGGATAAAAAGTAGCCTATAACACTCAGGAGTTATGTAGCTTCCTATTAGTGAAAGAATTTTCAAAATGGGTTCAGTAGTTCCTGAAATTAGCGCGTTCAAACAAACAAACTCTTCAGCTTTATAATATTAGTATAGATGTGTGAATGCGAGCAACATATTGCTTTTCTTGCCAGCCCGAGCTGGCTTCTTACTTTTTACTTTTTATTTTTCATCATTTATTTTACTCCTAATAAAAATGTCTGTAGTTATATAAGTGACTAATAATAATTATTAAATACTAGCGGCCCGCCCTGGCTTAGCACAGGTAGCAAAGCATAATACTGTATACCTACATTTATTTTTCTGTCGTACAAAATATTTATGAATTATTCCTCTTGAATCACAACATCCATTGATGAAAAACTTATTAAAATCCGTTAAGCAGTGTTTGAGTTTATCGCGTTCAAGAGACAGACAGATGCGATAGGGGACTTTGTTTTATAATAAATAGCTTTTGCCCGCGGCTCCGCCCGCTTTAAAAAGTTTTTCCGAGATTAAGGTCCCGGTTTATATTTTCCCGGGATATGAAGTAGCCTAGATTCTTCCCCGGGTTTAAAACTATCTCCCTGCCAAATTGCATCGCTATCGGTTCAGTGGTTTAGTCGTGGCGGCTCCACTCGCGAGAAATTAAAATCCGGGATATAATTCCCGGTTCATCTTTTTCCGGGATAAGAGTAATTATGTCCTCAACTGGATCTCGAAATATCTCTATTTTCTTGCTGTTCCACTGGCAGAAAACGATTATCCAGGATAAAAGTCCCGGTTCATATTATCCCGGGATAAAAAGTATCCTATGTCCGTCTCCTGGTTCTAAGCTACCTCTCCACCAATTTTCAGCTAAATCCGCTCAGCCGTTCTAGAGTTATAAGTGGTGTAACTAACACCACTTTCTTTTATATATATAGATGTCTCGACTTATCATAATTGCAACTATGTTCGCCTACGTGATGAATAAAGTATTTTATTTTATTTATTTTAAAAAACATAATCCCAAGCATTTGTATATTCCAAATAATCTCCTGAATTGAAAGACTCATCATAGTCTCGGTGACGAACGCTGAGTGTCACGCAGTTTGTAATTCAAAGTTCTTTATGTTGCTACTGTTTATGGGCGGTCGTATTACCATCAGGTGAACGGCATGCTCGTCTCGTCATAAAAAAAAATTAAACCACCAAAGCAGACATGAGATATCAGTTTAATCTCGAAGTCAATCGAAAAATAGCGATCGCTTTCATAGGGCCTTATTAATAGATGCGACTCAGTTTCGCTCTGAAGTGCTATCAGTTGAGACGCTCTCCAATTAAAGTAGGCATCTTAAGATTATCGCTATTTAATAAACCTATATTAACAGCCGCTCAAGTCACATCTTAGGTGACAATGTGTGACTGATTTTGACACTTGAGTTTTGTTCATATAACTTCGCCAACTGAGCTGGAAACAAGCTCTTAAATAACAGCTTGAGCTTGGTTTATTACATAGTTCAATACATTAAATGTCTACTTGAGATATTACTTTACTGGTGGTAGGTCTCTCACATGTAAGAGTCCGTCTGGGTGGGTACCACCGCAATGTCTATTTCTATCGCCAAGTGTGCATGTTGTGTTTCGGTTTGAAAGAAGACATTGTAGCCAGTGTAACTGGACATAATGAGACTTAATATCCTATGTCTTAGGATAACGAGCGCAGTGTAATGCCACACAGTACTTTGTAACTCAAGGTGCTGGATGGTGTTGCTACTGTTTATGAGTGGTCGTATCGCTTACCATCAGGCGAGCGGCATGCTCGTCTCGTCATTTACATATACATTCTTAAAATTTACTCAGTCGCAGCTCGGAGTCAGGAAGTTGGCGGTGTGATACCCCCGTGCCTCGGAAAGCACGTAAAGCCGTTGGTCCTGCGCCTGATCTCTCTCCGGTCATGTCTGCCGTCTCACCGAACTATGAGAGTGAAGGAATAGTGAAGTGCACCTGTGTATTGCGCACACACTTGTGCGCTATAATATCTCCTGCGTACCTGGCTGATCTCCGTTGAGATTGGCCGCCGTGGCCGAAACTGGCTAGGAGAAATCTCTATCTCTACATATACATACATATACACTCACGCCTGTTATCCCCTAAGGGGTAGGAAGAGGCGCAACTAGTGCACTCACTTTTCGCCGTCATTCCGTCCCATGATGTGATAGGGGGCGAGCCTATCGCCATATCGGGCACAAATTCCAGACTCCGAGCTGATACTGAATAGAAAAACTCAATATCACTTTGCCCGACCCGGGGATCGAACCCGAGACCTCAGCTTTGCAGTCGTACTGTAATACCACTACGCCACCGAGGCAGTCATTTAATTAAATAAAAAAAAGACTTAAGTGAGATTAATTTATCATTATAGTCTCGCACTCACCTCATTCTAGTGACGATCTGGCACACGCGGCATACATACTTGTACTTGTGAATGTTCCCTTTATGACTCCTCAGGCTCACGCGGTTGCCGAAACGGGCCCGGCAGAACTCGCACTCGTACTCCAAGCTCTGTGGACAAGGATTAGCAGAGTCAGCCCTGAATTATACACTTTTTTTCATTGCATTGAATGACGAGACGAGCATGCCGTTCGCCTGATGGTAAGCGATATGACCGTCCATAAACAGTAGCAACACCATCCAGCACCTTCAGTTACAAAGCACTGTGTGGCATTATACTGCGCTCGTCATCCTGAGACATAAGATGTTAAGTCTCGTTATGTCCAGTAGTCACTGGCTACAATGTCCTTCAAACCGAAACACAACAGTGCATGCACACTGCTGCTTGGCGGTAGAAATAGACATTGTGGTGGTACCCATCCAGACGGACTCTTACATATGAAAGACCGACCAGCATACTGTCCCACTGCTGAGCACGAGCCTCCTCTACTACTGAAATGGTTTAGGCCTTAGTCCACCACGCTGGCCTAGTGCAGGTTGGTAGACTTCACATACCCTCGAGATTCTTATGAAGAATTCTCAGGTATGTAGGTTTCCCCACGATGTTTTCCATCACCGCGTAAGAGAACGATAATAGGGTAGTTTCCTATGTTTGATTTTGTACATCATTTTAGATTTAACAGAAAATAATACGAAAAAGCAATTCTTCTGAGAAATCAGCATCAAAATCGATTGAAACATAAAGCAGTTATTCAATTTTAAAATATTCTTGTGAGCAAAAGTGGGAGCGTGGCGGGGATATCGCGCTGTCTCTTTCGCACGCACGCAGCGTTATGGCCGACGGCGCTTGGTGACGTCACAGACCTGTATTGCTGTTATTTGACAATTACCCCTTCCACCAATTTTCAAAGCTTCATAACTTACTATTGCGCCAATTTGAAAATTCATTTTCCATTAGATTTTGGATAGCACACATTTTTCATAATTGTATTTAAGAAAAAGTAGTCAACTACCTTAAAATAAAAAATAAAATAAAATACTTTATTCATCACGTAGGCGAACATAGTTGCACTTATGATATGTCAAGATACATTCAATCAATAATTATTATTACAAATAGTCACTTACATAACTAAAGACATATTTAAAGGGAGCAAAATCAACGTAAACTAAATATAAAGAAGCCAAGCTCGGGCTGGCAGGAAAGAGATAAAAAAGGATATTTTTTATTAAAATTAATGGGAGGCACGCGTCGCGATCCTCACCGGTGAGGACACTACAGGCCCTAGCCTAGCTAACCTACCACTACCTTACTGATAATACACACATAACTTGGTAGTCAGACGTGTGCCTTAGGTTCCTGAAAGAGTTTTCGAACTCGTACAAAACCGCTAACATAAACTATTATTTGGTTCACTCACCGGGTCATGTCTATCTTTCAAATGCTGTTTGAGGGTGTCTTCATGTATGAAGTCTTTATAACACTGTTCACACTTGTGACGTGCCCTAGGATTCTTAGAGGTGTTCTTGCGTTCAAGCATTTCTCTTATCTCGTCCTCTTTACTCATCACTATTATATCAACGTTGTATTTTTGGGAGAATTTTAATCTGTAATCAAATATGCTGGTTAGGAAAACAAAAAACGTCGCCATGTTGTGGTAAAATATGAAAGTATATGTACTGACAGAGTTAACTTATAACGAATTAGCAAAAATAAAATTTAAATAACTCCCGACACAAAAAACCTCTAAAAAGTAAATAAATATAAGTGTCTTTGTCGTTTAAGTACTAATATATTGACCCAAGCGTCCTCACGTCGGGGTACCGCTAAATAAGTATTTTCATCTCCCTGGTCCGGAGTTCGGTCCCCCGACGCGAGGACGCTTGTAAGGGTCAAAATATAACTAGGTACTTAAACAACAAACAGATACACTTTCATTTTTTTACCTTTTAGAGGTTTTGTGTCGGGGGTTCTTTGATTAATTATATACCTAGATAGACACAACGTTTCAAACGCGTCGAAAAAAATAGAAGCAAACTGCTCCCCACTAAATGAGTTGAAGTGAATTATTTTTTGTCGTTTTTCATGGATATAATTTTCTCTTCCCGTTTTAATAGAAACTATGTAATAGCTGGTATCATTATGAGTGCACACAAGGATACGCATAATGATGCAGCGATAGTTGTTGTATAAGTTGGCCTGTTTGTTTTAGTTTCATTGTAGCGCGTCAGTCTATCTAGGTATATAATTAACCAAAAGCCCAAACCATAAGGGTTTATTTTTTTATTTATACATCCATAACTCTACAATAATTTAAATTATATAGTTACCTATCCTCAGGATCACTGTACAGATTATTAACTCTTCGCTTTCTCTTCCTGACCCTTGTCTTTGGTTTCACCTGTGCATCTTCTACTTCATTCCCACACTTTCTTTTCATAGTACTCTTAACAGACTTCACAGAGCCTGTAGTAAGAAGTCTCTCAAGTAAATCGCCACACTTTGTTTGTTGGAGTTCGTTTGTTTGTTGGAGTTCGTTTGTTTGTTGGAGTTTGTTTGTTTGTTGGAGTTTGCTTGTTTGTTGGAGTTCGTTTGTTTGTTGGAGTTTGCTTGTTTGTTGGAGTTTGTTTGTTTGTTGGAGTTTGTTTGTTTGTTGGAGTTTGTTTATTTCTTGGAGTTTATTTGTTTGTTGGAGTTTGTTTGTTTGTTGAAGTTTGCTTGTTTGTTTCTTAGTTTCATGGGAGTCTGTCGGTGATTCTGGAATGATCTCTTGGGGGATTTTTTCCAGGGGGTTTTCCTGACATGGATCGAACCCTGTACAGATGATGATGTTGATGTTCGTGGGGCAATACGAGAGAGAGATTTGTTCGGCATTCCTGTCTATCGTAGCGATGTCTTGTAGTGTGATCTGGGGATTAAATATAAATTGTCTATACCAAAAAATGTATAGTTTAAGTACATCGACTCTTTGCTTCAATAGCGTTGTTTCGAAAAATCACATTTTTAGGGTTCCTCCTCCAAGGTGGTAGGTCTCTCATATGTAAGAGTCCGTCTGGATGGGTACCACCGGAATGTCTATGTCTATCGCCAAGCAGCAGTGTGCATGCACTGTTGTGTTTCAATTTGAAGGACATTGTAGCCAGTGTAACTACTGGACATAATGAGACTTAACATCTTATGTGTCAGGATGACAAGCGCAGTGGAATGCCACACAGTACTTTGTAACTCAAGTTGCTGGATAGTATTGCTACTGTTTATGGGTGGTCATATCGCTTACCATCATGCGAACGGCATGCTCGTCTCGTCATTCAATTTAAATAAAACATTTGGTAGTGGTTCCTACATGATGGACACGGCCATAGAAAATGCCAGACATTTACACATCTGTTGTTTAGGCGTAACTTTGCCAGATACTATTGACAACAAAAAAAATTAAACTAAGGGCCACCCATCCTCATCAAATGTTCAAAGATTGCGCAAAATGTCTTGGAGTAATTACCCTCAAAAAAGTGAGATGGTCGCTAATAGAAGTCTTGAGAGAATTTTACCGAGACATCAGACATAAGACATTTTTTCGGTATGTGGAAAACAGAGAAGCAATTGGGGTGTGTACTGTGCCATGCACGAGTTCGCGAACAGTGCAAAACGTGTTTGAAAACACTATACATAGAGAGAGTGTTTTGGTGATATATGTTTAGAATTTATTAAGTGAGTCCAAATGAAATAATTACAATAGGATATTGTAGCCAATGTAATTAGGCACTATGAGACTTAAAATCTAATGTCTCAGGTGGCATACATAATCCGACTTACGCGGCATGCTCGTCCAATCATTCAAATGCAATGTAAAAACCGAAACATATGAGAATAATATCTGTCTCAGGGTGACGAGAACAGTGGAGTGCCACACAGTACTTTGTAATTAAAATTTCTGTATGGTGTTGCAACTGTTTATGGGCGGTTGTATCGCTATCCATCAGGCGGCCGGCACACAGGCATGTTCGTCTCCTCATTCATATGCAAAATAAAAAAAGCAAACTAGATTAGACAGATACATTGCGAATAAAAAGAAGAGATTAACAGGATACAGGCGCTTATCAGTTTCTTATAACTGCTAGTCTGATAATAAATAAGACACACAAAAAATTACATTAAAATCGGTCCACCCGTTTAGGAGTACAGTGACATGCACATTTAATATGGTGGGTAAGTATTCTTAAGTTTCCTAATTTTCCGCACAATTTTCTTATTTTTGTCTTTCATAAGAACTTTCTCCTGACAATACCAAACACATCAAAAAAAGAAATAACGAAATCAGTCCAGCCATTTACACTTCATGCATTGACCAAGGAAAATAGGGATTCATTTTTATATATATAGATTGTAACCAACCACTGGCATCCGCTTGACCATGTTCTGCAGCAGAGTATCGGCGCGGCGACATCTCTTGCGGAACTGGATGAACTTCAACAGCAGTGCTCGGCATAGGTAGCATAGGTGATGGGGCAGGAGGTCGCTCTCTTTCACCTGGTTTAAGATGAATTATTGTATGAAGTTCTTGCAATTCCTTTTCTATTAAAAAGGAGCTTAAGCACTTAGAGATTATAATATGAGTTAAATAAATATTCAGTATCTTAACTTTTAAGTGGAGCAATCTAACCCGTCAAGCCCCACTTATATATACACCGTGACTTTATATTCGTTTTGAAACCGAAACGTTGTTACTTAGAACCATTTGTAGGACTAAGAAAAAATAGTGAATTAATTGTATCGTTAATAAATTTAAAAAAATATTTAAATATATTTCTCACTCGTTCGAGTTATGATAGTAACGCCGTGACAATTTATTCACAAAAGTATCGTCCATGACGCACGATAACAGCTGATCCTACGCAGAGCGTGGCGATACGTGTGCGGTTCCATATTTCCTCAATTTAATAAAAACTACACAAGTACACACACACACACACACACTCCGGACTCCGGACTGATACTGAGCAGAAAATCTCGAATATAAGTTTCCCCGACCCGGGATTAGAACCCGGGACCTCAGAGCGGTACAGCGCACACAGTATAACTACGCCACCGCGGCTGTCACCAGTACTTGCCTACTTTTAAATAAAATACTTTTTGATCGTGACGGCATTGATTGTATTAGGGATAATATCAAATCATATTCCATACGTAACGACTTACGATACGAAGCAAGACGGCAATTTGATTTTATTTTCACTTTTGAAAGAACTTGCATTAAGTACTAAATTTATTAAAAATGACAACTTATTATTTGTTATTACTTACGAGGGTAAAATAAATTCGGTCGGTATCGGTAAATGTTCTATTTTTTTAATATCATGTTAAAAAACGGCAACAAATAGTTCCATTCGAGAGGCGGGAAGGGCGAATGGGGGCCGGCAGGGTTGTTTTGTGGCGGCTCGCGGGCCGCTGCCTACGTGACCCCCGCGCGGCGTGAGCGCCCGCGCCGAGCGAGCGTCCTACGCCGCGCCGCGCCCTTCGCACTCCCCTTACAAAAGTTATTAACTCGGAGGAAATTGGGATTGCGTGTCGCTCACTTTTCACTTGAATTAAGGTGTCCACTATCGCACTACGTAACACTTCACAACTTTGGTGTTCTCTGGAATCTACGAGCATTTTTATTTGCGACCACAAGAAACCATCTAGGGGCGTTAAGTCCGAGCTTCTGTAATAATTCGAATTTTACAATTCAAAACATTTGTAAATACGAACTGTCCGTAATATGACCTTCAATAAAAGTAGGTCCTATTAATTGGTCGTTTATAATATTGGCCCTAACATCGACACTGAACTGAACTTAGTTGTGATTTTCCCCGATCAGGTCAGAATTTATGAGAGCCTAGTATTGTTCATTCTGCACGTTGTATAGTCCAACTCCAGTAAACCAGTGACGATACATCCGTACACAGAATGTTAGCGTGGGTATTACTATTTAATAACAACTGACAGGGTGATTTTCGCCGGAGCATCGTTGTCTTTAATGACGTGCGCCCGACGGAAACGATACGGATGTAATCCGTGGTTAATAATGTTTTCTGCACAAAGTATTGGCTAACATTCAATTCTTGTGCCGCCATTCTCGTGCTTCGCCGAGGATCCCGCTCGAAATATCCAAAATGTCCTCTTCAATCTCCGGCGAGTCACTCGGCGTCGTCGGCCTTGCGCATGAGCTGGCACGTAGAATTGTCCGTGAACGTGATTGAGTAGGAACATGTGGATAGTCGATCCCTCGTAGTCTCAGCGCATTTAAATATTCCGGCTGAGAGTACGTACGTCTGGCCTCTTCCAAATTGTACTTAGCAACAGCGCGGCGTACAGCTGAAATACTCTGCGTTTGAATATTCGTACTGATGACTCATTTTCGCATGGCAGCGTAAATAATACAACCCGAACGTGCGCGGCGCGGGTTGCCGCGCTCCTGACTGAAGGGCGGGCGGGGTGCTCGCGAGTGGATGCGCTCGCCGCGCCGCGCAGGTACATCAAAGGGGTGCGCGTGATTGGCGACGCTGCGGCGCGGCGGTCTCTTTGTCTTTATTGGATAATATTTTGCCACTTAGTTACGAAGGTCACCGATCGTAGTGATCGTAGTACGTGAGGTTTAGTTGTGTTACCACGGGTTCTCACTTCTTATTCGTAAATGACATTATTAATGTCACATTAATTTTAATGTTCATAAATAAACATTTTTATTTTTTTTTATATTTTTTTTAAACTGTATTAGTAACACAGAATTCAAAATTTTCGGTATCAAAACGAATATAAAGTCACGGTGATACTAGCTGACCCGGCAAACGTTGTTTTGCCATATAAATAATTTCCTAGCAATTTCTAGAAACTAAAATGGCTATTAAAAAATAAGGGTTGATCGTAGAGGGGTGAAAATTTAGGGTTGTAGGTATTTTTGTATGCTGTATCATAAAAAAATTAAAACAAAAAATTTTGTCTGAAAAATAAAAAAAAAATTTAGGGGTGGTCCACCCTTAACATTTGGGGGGATGAAAAATAGATGTTGGCCGATTCTCATAGATACCGGATAAGCACAAAAAATTTCATCAAAATCGGTCAAGCCGTTTCGGAGGAGTATGGCAACGAAAACTGTGACACGAGAATTTTATATATATATATATATAGATGTATGGAAAAACCCTATATATATAGTGGATATAACCCTATATATATACCCTACTAGCTTTTGCCCACGGCTTCGCCCGTGTTAATAAGTTTTTCCGGGTTAAAAGTACATAAAAACCTTCCCGTTGAATCACTCTATCCAACACATTTATTTGGATAAAGATTAATATTATGACGTTGATACAACTCGTAACAAATAATGCATTAATTTCGACCAAATTTGATTACCATAAAAACGGTTCTAGTGAGTTGATCTTAAAAGATAGACATATACTGTCGTGGACATTTTTTTAGATCATTTCAAGAGGAATAATTCTTTCCTACATATATTTTTGGTATCTTGAACCGTTTTCGCAGCGCACGCAATGGAAGCCCTCAATGATGAATAATTTTCCCTGTATTTTTTCACATTTTCCATTATTTCTTCACTCCCAATAGTTGCATTGTGATGTTATATAGCCTAAAGCCTTCCTCGATAAATGGTCTATTCAACACAAAAAGAATTTTTCAATTCGAACCAGTAGTTCCTGAGATTAGCGCGTTCAAACAAACAAACAAACAAACTCTTCAGCTTTATAATATTAGTATAGATATATATATGGACACCGGTGTCCGTCGCGGGGCTTGACAGACTACAGCAGAAACATCTGATTTAATAAAAGTCTCCTGATTGCCACTTTGATATTATTACTTTTCAAGAGTCAATGAAGATATTATTTATTTTTTGTTATGGATAGTTACTCTGCAACACAGATACTCAGTTATAGTTTTATTTTGTGAGATGAGAAACCAGCCATTTAGTAATTGTGTGGCTGGTTACAATATTGATATTCAAGTGAACTCTTAGCCAGTTTTCTCCACTGTGTGTTTAAAATTCACAAACTTGATTGTAGTTAAGCGAAGACCTACACTTGGAACTTCTAACAATGTGGGGTTTTTCATCTGACTCAAAGGACTCGAAGCAGTGCTACCAGGTATACAGATTTATCAATATTCATACAGATTTTTAACACATGATACATATATGAAATGAATTGAGATATGACTGCCTCGGTAGCGTAGTTGTATTACGGTACGACTGCAAAGATGAGGTCTCGGGTTCGATCCCCGGGTCGGGCAAAGTGATATTGAGTTTTTCTATTCAGTATCAGCCCGGAGTCTGTAATTTGTGCCTGATATGGCGATAGGCTCGCCCCCTATCACATCATGGGACGGAATAATGGCGAAAAGTGGGTGCACTAGTTGCGCCTCTGCCTACCCCTACGGGGATAACAGGCGTGAGTGTGTATGTGTATATGTGAATTGAGATATTGTTATAGAAAGATGTCTGCTTTTTGCATGGGTGCTGGGCCTCAGGCTCAAACTTCATGGATATTAAAGGGCAAAAATATGGATCTTAGAAAAAATATTATATACCCCTCCTTTAATAACTTTTTTAAAAACTTTCATTACGAGTGTAGTTTATAAGCATAATAAAATTACATAAATCTCAAAATTGGACAGCTTTAAAATTATATGATTTATTACAAAGGCCCAGTTTTTGGGAGTACTATCCAAATATATAAAAAGTGTCTTAGTTAGACTTTTAAGCTCGTTCTTGGACATGTCCTTTGTGAATTATTTATTCAGAATTTTGGCAATCAAGACATCCAAACAACCAACGACCAAAGACGTCTGAATCACGATGTTCTTACCATCAGATATCTTCATGAACGTGGCTAGAGGAGGGCTCGGCCCACCCTAGAAAAAGCCTTGCGCTTGCAGAGTCTTCGCAAGATACATGCCTTTGGTTGAATTCGGCGAGCATTTTTTTTCTTCTCCCGTGATATGTCCCCACTAGAGAACATCCGTAGTTAGGCTAATTGGTGCCTACTGCCCTTTTGCTGTGCCAAGAAATAATTTACTTTTAGGATTTCAATAGCTATACCCAGATTCTCAAATCTCACCTCAACGCCTACTAACTGCTGGTAAGCCTCTGCCAGGCCATACTGCGACATGTTGTAAAGCCGTCCGGAGCCAAGACACCCGCGGCAAGACAATAGTTCACTTTTAACTACATCCTTGAGCAGAAAATCCATGCTTTGTGACATCGACCACATCCTTGCAGTTTTGTTGGATTCACTTAACTTAGCACTGATTTAACATTATTTTATAATAAAGAGTTACATGTTTCATTATTAGTTATTTGCAAGTAAAATAGACGTGTGATTCAATAAATTACAAAATATAAATTACAGCGTCCACCTCATAATGGAAATTGGAAAATGTTGGAAAATGACAATATTAGTTTAGCTGTTTAAAAGCAGGGCAGTGTTGCCAGGTAGCGAAGTTTTTTTCTCGTAACAGGATTGCCAAATAATAAATATCTCGTACTTTGAATACATAATCTCGTAAGAGTAAATTAAATCATATTATACCATACATTTTAAAAACCCTTAATTTACGCTATGAACTATTACTAGTTAGCCCGGGGTAGGTAAATTCCTTGAGTTGACCTGATGAACCAGGTTTGTTTTTCAAATGTTTTTTGATTCAGCATGGGATTTGAGATTTGTGATCTCAGCAACCAGTGAGCTTGATGGACAATAT
Organism: Lapara coniferarum; assembly: GCA_949316025.1. Taxonomy (NCBI): domain Eukaryota; kingdom Metazoa; phylum Arthropoda; class Insecta; order Lepidoptera; family Sphingidae; genus Lapara; species Lapara coniferarum. The sequence goes on from OX438929.1 coordinate 28,700,936, forward strand.
ACACACTTCGCTTTCTTGGGATTTTTCAGACCTGGCTGCAACCAGTCTTGAAATATTAGATGCCTTAACCATTCATCGCGAAAAGTTTGCGAATGATGTTGGAAAATCGTGTTTCCTGCTTTCTTAGCAGCCCATCTTCCCTTTTTGCTATTTTTCTTGGTAAAGGGGATGAGCATTAACTGTCGCTACTTATAATTATAAATTATTCAAATACTTAATTAGAATTCAATTCGAAATACACCGTAACTTCAACTACTACTGATTGACAGCACAAATACGTAAATACTAAATACAATGTCACACTCACACGTTTCAGTTAGTGCAAAAGAGATAAGAAATCAATATCAATAGTGCAATAAAATCAACACTCACACGTTTCAGTTAGTGCAAAAGAGATAAGAAATCAATATCAACAGTGCAATAAAGACAACAGCAAAAAATACATGTTAACGGTAATAGGGTAGTTGACTACTTTTTTTAAAATACATTTATCAAAAACGTACGCCTAATATCAAGAGAAAAAATATTTTTTAAAATACAAGCTTTAATAAACGAGTTATAAAGCTTTAAACTTTGGTGGAGTGGGCATCTGTCAGATAACGGAAACAGCAGAATTTGACGTCACCGAGAGTCGCCAGCCAAAACACTGCTTGCGTGCGAAAAGCGATATCCCCACTACGTCTCCACTTTTGCTCACAACGATATTTCAAATATGAATATCTGCTTTAGTTGTCAACCAATTTTGATTCTGATTTTACAGAAGAATTTAGTTTTCGTATTATGTTCTGTTACATATAAAATTATGTACAAAATCAAACATAGGAAACTACCCTATTAACTGTTCAAAGGCTCAAGTCTTGTAGTAGTATTTTAGTGATGGGTAATGAATCTAGTGATGTGCTGAGTCGATCGTTTGTGGCATGGATATTCTTTTGTGCATTTTGTTTATATGCATAATGCAGGGAGTCAACAATGCTACAAATCTCGTAAAAAAGTGTACGAGATTTTTAAATCTTGTATCTCGTACAGAGACTGCAAATCTCGTAAAGTTACGAGATTTCTCGTACATCTGGCATCGCTGTTTAAAAGCCAATTTAGCCAAAGTAGCCACTAAGCGTATTATTTCCTATAGTGCGTTACAACTTTAAGTTCCGATGGTGTGATGTTGGTAGTAAGGTAAATGCAGTGCAGCTATATCACAAATCAAATTCAAATCATTTATTCAGTAATTAGGCCCCTAAGGGCTTTTCCACGTCATTTTAAACAATGTTTTTTTTTATTAGCTAAAGATTCTACCAGTGCTTCGGAAAAGCCCACTGACTTGAGAAGCACCAAGAAACTCAGCGTAAGTTCTTTATTGCTATCTTTTTTTTAGTATATCTAGTTTACAGATAGCAAGTAACAAATTTTTTAAATAATTTTAATAATAAATTATTTAAAAAGTGGGTAGATAGTTCACGCTTAGCTATATATTTTAATATTTGATTTGGAAATATTAGTGTTTTATTACTAGACAAAATATGTTCACATTACTAAAAAAAATCCTTTATTTCAAGGTAACACATTTGTGTGATGTAGCAGCACTGCATATACCTTGTTGCCAACATAACGCCATCGGAACTTAAAGTTGAAACGCACTATAACAATTTCACACTTGACATGACATTCTATTGATAACTAATGAGAGTTTCTCTGAGGAGTTTCTGGTAAGCTTTATTTATTCGATACTAGATGGCGCTCGTAAGATTAATAACTGAAAAGGTCTAAAATAATCCTATTATTATTATAAAGGCGAAAGTTTGTATGTATGGATGTCTGGATGTTTGTTACTCTTTCACGCAAAAACTACTGAACGATTTTCGATGAAATTTGGCACACGGGTAGATCACGTCCTGGATTAACACATAGGCTACATTTTATCCCGGGAAAATAAAAAGCGAGACTTTTATCCCGGAAAAACTTTTAACCGCGGGCGGAGCCGCGGGTAAAACCTATATTTCATAATACGATGTTATGGATGTGGTACTCCGTGAATAAGGTAATGGCTAATGTGCACAATACACACAACACCACATTATTTTATTTTTGAATTTTGAAAGTATTAGGTACGTGCATTAAATAAAGAAAAAATTACCAACAGTTTTCAAATTTTTATTAAATTTTACACAATTCGAGTCACCGAATAAAACTTATTTATGATTGTTATTATTCAAATGACTACATGGTTATGCTACACTGGTGTCCACGAAACCAACAACGCCCCCGAGGACGGCCACGACGACGCTGACATGACGACAGAGTAGCTATCACTGAAACAACTATACAGACACGAATTACACAACAAAGAGATGATTGGCGAAATATGGAGGAAGCCTACTGCGGTCTAGGCCGCAGGTAGTTAGTGGTGTAGCAAGAGATAGAAGAGAAACTCAGGGTTTAGGTACGTGGTACGACCTTTATTTTTGCACCTCCGCATTCCACTCGGTAAGGTTTGCTGGTGGTATGCAAACGAGAGTAGTGACTCTCGTTGCCAAGATAACGTCCCCGCAGGCCCGCTCCGGCGGCAGCTCGCCGGGCAGATGGGAGGCACGTGGTCTGTGCAGTGGTGGTGAGATGGTCGGGGTTAGCACCCGACTGTGATGATGGTGAGCCATGGGCGTATATAAGAGGGAGGGGGGGGGATTAGGGACGGACTTTTATCCCCGAAGGGGTAGGCAGAGGCGCAACTACTGCACCCATTTTTCGCCGTGCGTTATCCGTCCCATGATGTGATAGCGAGTCTATCTCCATAGGGACAAATTCCAGACTCTGGTATTGAACCCATGACAGTCGTACCGTAATACAACTACGCCACCAATGTGGTGACCACTTACCCTAGCGAGTCAGTCTAACCGCCCTCGTTGAGTTTCCTTCGGCTTCTGTACGGTGCCGGCAGCTTGAGATGTACGGTCCTCACGTGCAGCTTCATGCTGTTGGACTGGGAGAACGCGCGCCCACAATGGGAACACGTGTATGGCTTCACTCCTGTGTGTACCTGTATGAGAAGATAACATGTTGGATAAGAAAAATCATGAGCTACCATTTTTAACAGACTTCAAAAAGGAGGTTCTGTATTTGCTCCGTACGTAAAAAAAAAAGCTAAATTGTATTATAGCCTTATATATTATATTATTGTATTATAGCATTATTTTAAATGAGTTAATATTTGTTTATAATTGTATGTCAGTTGTGTCTGTGACAAATAAAATATATTTCTTTCTTTCTTTCTTTCTATGTATGTATGTAAATTTGTATGGCCACGAGTTTCTCAAAAACTACTGATCCGATTTGGATGTGGTTTTCGACGTTCAAATGTATAGTTTTCAGGGAAGGTTTTAGTATATAATTTATGAAGATCTTCGGAAATCACACAATGGAACTCTTCAATAACTAACAGCAGATGACTCGCGAATGTTGCAATCGTATAGCTATGATGTATTGTTCAAACTATTTTATAATTAACTAACAAAAAAGCAATAAATAAAAACTGTTAAACAAAAAAGAGGGTGGCACTCGGAGAATGCCGCGGTAAAGCATAAATTCTAATATTTATAACCTCTTTGAACAGATATAAAATAAAATATTCATCGATAGATGGCAAAACAAAGAAAAAATTATGAAAGACGGGCTCAATGGACTAGTATCCAGAGCCGTAATATTTAAATAATAACCTCTTTGACTAGATATAAAATAAAAGAACTGGCCGCAAAAGTGACATTCGAAATTTAAATAAAACATCAACTGCGCGCGTTTGACATTTCGATACGTTTCACTGACTAGAACAATTTTTAAATACACGGTAATTTCGACCTTTTATCAGTTAACATTCAGCTCATATCCTCTTACATATTGTATTCTTGCAAGACGGCGATATTAAATTTACTTATGGAATTTTACACTCTGCATGGTTGTGATAGAGTTGAAAAAATAAAATACAAGACTGCGATATAAAATTTACTTATGAAATTGTACACTCTACATGGTTGTGATAGAGTTGAAAATAGTGAGGGGTGTTAGGTTATTTCGTTACGTAATTTCTGGATTCGGTTTCCACGCTCAAGGCCCGCGATAGAAGCTATGCAATAGCTTAAAAATAAACCGACTTCAAAACCACTGCAAACCAAAAAAAATAATTAAACTTGAAAAAAAAAAGTGGCCGCCATTTTGAATTTCTTTGATTTAAGGACAATTGATGTCAAAATCGATACTTGGGCATGCCATTGATGGTAAAAGATAGATCTAACATTAGACTTAAGAAAAGAGGTCGCTATTTTGAGCTTCAAGAAGTACAAGAAGAAGTATAACTTCTCACGCGCGTACATACGTACACGCACCGATTTTTTTCACACACACGCCTTTTATCTCCGAAGGGGTAGGCAGAGGCGCAACTAGTGCACCCACTTTTCGCCATTATTCCGTCCCATGATGTGATAGGGGGCGAGCCTATCGCCATACCGAGCACAAATTCCAGACTCCGAGCTGATACTGAATAGAAAAACTCAATATCACTTTGCCCGACCCGGGGATCGAACCCGAGACCTCAGCATTGCAGTCGTACGGTAATACAACTACGCCACCGAGGCACCCGTTTATAATATTAGTAGTGTTAGGATACACGTTTTGCAACGGTATTTGTAACGGTATTTGCAGCGTGCTGATAAGTTGTGGAAACCAGTCGAGACGTCAAAGTAATGGTGGGAGTGACAGTTGGGTGTATAAAAAGGGTGCCGTGTCTCTTTCGCTGTCATTCGTGCTCAGACACTCATTCGGGCACATCGATCTCAGTTGATTTTCATGCTGGTCGGTTAGCTGCCGATATCTTTGTAAAAGTATTTCTGTTAAATGTGCTTATGTAAAATCAGTGATAAATGTGTTACCTATGTAAAATCAGTAATAAATCATCGTTTTTATTTAAATCAAACTCGCTTCTGTTTCTAACAGTAGTATTATTGTGCGTAGTTACCCGATCATGTCGGTTCAGCGCCGCCTTGTGCATGAACGCTTTGGGACAGATGGCGCACTTGAACGGACGCTCGCCCGTGTGTGTACGCAGGTGAATCTGCAACAATGGCATATACATTGAAATATAATACAAAATAATAATAATACCAGCCCTGTATACTGCTCACCGCAGGGCCTCCTCTACTGAGAGGGGTTAGGCCTTAGTCCACCACGCTGGCCTAGTGCGGGCAGACTTCACATACCCTCGAAATTCTTATGGAGAATTATCTGGTACGTAGGTTCCCTCACGATGTTTTCCTTCACCGTTAAAGCGAACGATAATTGATAATAAACACATAACTTCGAAGTCAGAGGTGTGTTTGGGTTTTGAACCTCCGGACATTGTCTCGGCAGACCGTTCCATTCCCAACTAGGCTATCGTCCACATACATTGAAATGAAATGAAATAAATTTATTCGAACCCATAAAACGTTATAAATTATTTAGATTCAGTCAATATTAACTCTACCACCAGCTCGGAAAGCAGTTCTCACTAGAGAAGAACGGGCAAGAAACTCTAGTGTTGCTCTTTTCAAAATCAGTTCAAAGTATAAAATACAATTCATAATATAGAAAAAAAATAACATGATATAGATATATTTGTTATTTTTGTTTAGAGCAGTTCATTTATATACTCGCAAAAAAGGTTATAAATTTTAAAATCCTGTACGAGTGCATAACCCTCTCAGGAATCATGTAATAATTTGATCTGAAATTCTTCAAGATGTCGTTATTAATCTAAGTTCAAGATATACCATTACTGGTGGTTGGTCTCTCATATGTGAGGGCCCGTCTGGGTGGGCCACCGCAATGTCTATTTCTACCGCCAAGCAGCAGTGTACATGTTGTGTTTCGGTTTGAAGGACATTGTAGCCAGTGTAATTACTGGACATAATAAGATTTAACATGTTATGTCTCAGGATGACGAGCGCAGTGGAATGCCACACAGTACTTTGTAACTCAAGGTGGATGGTGTTGCTACTTCTTTTTTAATTTGTCACGATTAATAATTTTCTTTCACTTGAAACTTTATTAAAATATCATTGTATAAATGCTGTGTCCATCTATCATTAGAGATGCAATGATAATGAAACCATAATAGCATATAAATTACAGTAGAACTTCTATAAGTCGAATATTAAGGGAGACGCCAAAAAATTCGAGTAATAGAGATTTCGACTTATGGAGGGTTTCGACTTAGACGGATTTTGATTCGACTTGTAGAGGTTCAATCTTACTTATTGGGAGTTAAAGGGGGGAAATAAATAAAAATTCAAACTACAGAGGTACTTCCATTGTCGGCTAATTCTTAAAGCCGGTAACTTATTTTTATTCGAACTATAGAGGAAGTAAGTTTCAAATAATCGAGTTTTAAAGGTTGTAAAATAAAACATTGCTATATTCGAGATACAGAGGTCCAATTTAATATTTCGAGTTATAGAGGGAGAATATGTACCAAAATGGCTAGCAGGGACTCACTGATTGTTTCGACTAATAGAGTGTCGAGATTTCGAGTAATGTAGGTTTTGGGGCTTGAAGGGAACAAAACATTTCTTCAAGTTATAGAGGTTTTCGACTTATCGAGGTTCGACTTAACGAGGTTCTACTGTAATATATTTTTTTGTAATCTCTATTGATGGTCCTAAATTTGCCAAGTTGCGAGTGAATCGGTATCTTCTGGGCAAGCGTGCTTCACCGTAGGCCGCATCATCGCTTAACATCAGGCGGATAGTGGACAAATGTGAGCCCATTCAGTCCAAACAAAAATGGGTGCGTGTACTTGTGCCCGCGCGTGAGAAGTTATACTTCTTCGGCATCATTAAATAATAAGAGGGCTGGAAAAGGATAGTCAACACAGTCAAAAATTCGAAATGGCGGCCACTTTTTTGAAATCTAACATTAAATCTACCTTTCGTACCTAAAGCCATGCTCAGATATCGATTTTGAGGTCGATCGGCCTTAAAACAAAGAAATTCAAAATGGCGGCCACTTTTTTCAATTCTAACATTGGATCTGCCCTTTGTGCCCAGAGCCATGCTCAGATATCGATTTTGAGGTCGATTGGCGTTCAAACAAAGAAATTCAAAATGGCGGCCACTTTTTTCAATTCTAACATTGGATCTGCCCTTTGTGCCCAGAGCCATGCTCAGATATCGATTTTGAGGTCGATTGGCCTTCAAACAAAGAAATTCAAAATGGCGGCCACTTTTTTTAAAATCTAACATTAAATCTGCCCTTTGTACCTATGGCCATTCCCAGATATCGATTTTGAGGTCGGTTGGCCAAAGAAATTCAAAATGGCGGTCACTTTTTTGATATCTAACATTAAATCTGCCCTTTATGATATGATGCCCTTAATGAGAGGTTTAGCGGGCAACTTCTCCCGTGAGAATTTTGTGTTACACATGCGGGCGCATCGTAAAATTTCACTCCCATCAATTTTTCATAACACGCCTAAAGAAGTATAACTTCAAAAAAATAATTAACTCACCTGCAGTCTCTGACACACGCTGAACTTCTTCGGACACTCGGGACACTGGAACGGCTTCTCACCAGAGTGTATCCGCTGGTGATGCACCAACGACGCTTTCGACTGCAAACACATATCAACATGTCTGTATATACGGGGAGGGGGGGAGGTTAGAGGGTCTGGACCCCCCCTTAGCTTACAACAAAAATAATCCAGGCCGTGAAATTTTCTTTCTTTTTATCTTTTCTTTTTTGATTTTTTTTTGTGACGGTGAGGGGGGGGGGGGGGGGTAGGGTATACGTGACTTATTTATTGACTGACATTTTGATATCCCAGGACGCCCATGTGAAAGCTATAGCTACGCCCGTGCATATCAATATCGGTACTTACAAAAACTCACAAGAAAACTTTCTAAGGAGACTGTCCATCATATTTGAAAACATTAATATCTGCATTCACAGATTTTGAAAAAAACGTAAAGTCAGCAAAAAGGGGCAATTTATTAAAAATCTTTTCTTGGTGTCAATCGATCCTGTTACTAGTAAGGATCAAAAGCCTCTATGGGTCCACTAGAGGTTTAAGTGCTTTTAAGGTTACAAATTACAAAAAAACTTTCTCCATACATTTTGTTGGAAATGCGATTCCAGTTCGTTTTTAAACACAACGAACTTTGTATTCAAGGTCGATTCCGGTGAAATTTGGTATGGGGATAGTTTGGAACCCTGGAGATGACATAAGATATTTTTTTTGTACTTAAGCGGAGCGACGAGCAGAAGCTAATTGGAAGCAATGTTGCCAACCCCAAGAAACCAAAAAACAATAGGTGAGATAAAAAAAAACAGGAGAAAACAGCAGATCGGGCATTTTGACCGAGGAGAAAAAAAAGGTCCTCGATTTCCATTTTTCCTTCGGTAACAGCAGAGAAGTAGGCTAAGTGGATAAGGTGGCGACTTAAAAAAAACTCCTGCACCATTTTAGTATGTTTAAAGCATGTAAAAACCAATAAAACAGAAAACAGGGAGAAAAAAGCAAAAACAGTAAATCTACCGTTAAAACAGTAGGGTTGGCAACACTGATTGGAAGATAACTCACGATGCACTTGTTGCCGCATATCTCGCAGACGACGGGCACGTTGGGTCGCCTGTCGCGGCCGCGTGTGTCGCCCGCGTGCACGCGCTGGTGGTGAGCGGCCGCCGACCGCTTGTGAGCGAACGATCTGTTGCACTGCCGACAACGATACTGTCCTGTGTGCTGGGGGCTAGGACGCTACGAAAAACACGATGCGTCTCCGCTTTGTTTTATTGTGATTGGTTGAGAGACTGACGTATCGGTATTTTGATGTTTGTGATTGATCGAGTGACCGATACGTCAGTCTCTCAACCAATCACAATACAACGAAGCGGATACGCATCGTGTTTTTTTATTCACATTCTAAGCCCCCAGTACTGTTTTTTATTTTTTACTAGATTTCGCCCGCGGCTCCGCCCGCGTTAAAAGGTTTTCCGGGATAAAAGTCGCGCTTTTTATTTTCCCGGGATAAAATGATCTTTGTTCGGGTTAGAAGGGGTAGGCAGAGACGCAACAAGTGTACCCAATTATCGTCATGCACATTCCGTCCCATGATGTGATAGGGGGCGAGCCAACACCACATTGGGCATAAATTCCAAACTCTGGATTGATACAGAGCTGACAAACCCAATATCACTTTGTCCAATCCGGGGATCGAACCCAAGACTTTGACATTGCATGCCGTAATACAACGCCATTATCACAAATAGCAATTTTTATAATAGCTAGTATAATTATAATAAAAATTGGACAATAGCCTAGTTGGGAATGGAATGGTCTGCCGAAACAATGTCCGGAGGTTCAAAACCCAAACACACCTCTGACTTCGAAGTTATGTGTTTATTATCAACTAGCGGCCCCGACAGACGTTGTCCTGCCCTAATAAGGAAATAAAATCCTAGAACCCGAGTACAGCGCTACCTACCGGACGCACAAAAAAAAACATTAAAATCGGTCCAGCCGTTTTTCCGCGCAATTTTCTTAATTTTTTCTTTCATAAGAACCTTCTCCTGACAATAATAAACACATCAAAAAAAGAAATAACGAAATCAGTCCAGCCGTTCACGCGTGATGCCGTGACCAAGGAAAATATGGATTCATTTTTATATAATAGATAGATAGAAGATTATCGTTCGCTTTACCGGTGAAGGAAAACATCGTGAGGAAAATTGCATACCTGAGAATTCTCCATAAGAATTTCAAGGATATGTGAAGTCTACCCGCACTAGGCCAGCGTGGTGGACTAAGGCCTTAAACCCTCTCAGTAGATGAGGCCCGTGCTCAGCAGTAGGACAGTATGAATACAGGGTTGGTATTATTTATTATCTATCTATACATACATATAATAAAATTGGAGCTGTCTGTGTCTGTCTGTCTGTTTGTTCCGGCTAATCTCTGAAATGGCTGGACCGATTTTGACGGGATTTTTATTGGCAGGTAGTTGATGTAATAAGGAGTAACTTAGGCTACGTTTTATCCCGGGAAAATATAAAGCGGGACTTTTATCCCGGAAAAACTATTTAACGCGGGCGACAGCTAGTTAATCGATACTAATATTATAAAGCTGAAGGGTTTGTTTCTTTGTTTGTTTAAACGCGCTAATCTCAGGAACTACTGGTTTGAATTGAAAAAATCTTTTTGTGTTGAATAGACCATTTATCGAGGAAGGCTTTAGGCTATATAACATCACGATACAACTATTAGGAGCGAAGAAATAATGAAAAATGTAAAAAAAAAACGGGGAAAATTATTCATCCTTGAGGGCTTCCATTGCGTGCGCTGCGAAAACGGTTCAAAATACCAAAAATATATGTATGAAAGAATTATTCCTCTTGAAATGATCTAAAAAAATGTCCGCGACAGTATATGTCTATCTTTTAAGATTAACTCACTAGAACCGTTTTTATGGTAATCAAATTTGGTCGAAATTAATGCATTATTTGTTAAGAGTTGTATCAACGTTATAGTCATAGAGTGATTCAACGGGTAGGTTTTTATGTACTTTTAGCCCGGAAAAACTTATTAACGCGGGCGAAGCCGTGGGCAAAAGCTAGTTATTTACAAAGACTCACGTGTTCGCACTTGAGTGATCCTCGCGGGTGATGGTCCCGCAGATGTTCGTGCAGCCGCTCGGCGCTGAGGAAGCTGTGTCCACACTGGGCGCAGGGGCGAAGCGCCGCGCCGCACCCCAGCGACCGCGGCAGCGACAGGTGGAACTGCAGCGCCGTCTCCGAGTGGAACACCGCGCCGCAACCCGGGCAGGGCAGCGGGGCCGGCTGCGGATACACGAGGTGTTGGTCACTTCGCTCGAGTGTGCGTCAGGCTAGTGGCAGTAGGGCCATTAACAAAAAAAAAAGACGTGTGGCAATCGGTGACTGCCGCGGTAAACCTATTGCATAGCATTTTTTATCAACTTATGTAATTATAATTATTTATTTATTTTATTTTTTTTCTATTGTCCAAATTTCACTCGTGCCCTAACGCCGAAACACTAAGCAGGCAATTCAAATATTTATAACCTCTTTGAACAGATATAAAATAAAAACTTTTTAAAAATTCAAACTTAGAATCACGTCATCCCGCCACGGGGACATTCTCATCAACTACGCGCGTTTGAGTTGCCAACTTAACGGATTTCCCGTCATTTCTAACGGATTTGGATACGTGTGAAACGGGAAAAAAACCATTTAACGGCTGACGGGATATTTACCAAAAATTCAATTTTTATGTGAGGGTGTAATGTGAAAAGAGAGGTCTTCATGGGGCGGCAAGAACACACGCTTGCACTCCCCCCCCCCCCGCCCCCATGCGAAAAACTAGCTACGCTTGTGTCAATTGTTGATGTAATGGATTTTTAACGGAAATATACGACTAACTTGACGGATTTTTAAAAATCTTGTTGGCAACACTGCGTTTGACATTTCGATACGTTTAACTGACTGGAACAATTTTTAAATACACAGTAATTTCGACGTTTAACAATCAGCTCATATCCTCTTACATATTGTATTCTTACAAGACTGCGATATTAAATTTACTTATGGAATTTTACACTCTGCATGTTTGTGATAGAGTTGAAAATAGTGAGGGGTGGCAAGTTATTTTCGTTACGGAATTTCTGGATTCGGTCTCCACGCTCAAGGCCCACGATAGAAGCTATGCAATAGCTTAAAAAGCTTGTCCCACTACAAGTCTCTAAAACAGAACGACGGTAGCCCCATCTACTTAACCTATCTGGTACCGCGAGTTTGACAGCTGACATTTTTTTTTTATACTAAAACCTTATTGCGTGGGTAGGAACGACGATTTTCGCTTTTATGACAGGAGCTGTCATGGTCCAAAGGGACCAAGCGGGCCTGAAGTATTAGAGAATCAGATTAAAAATATCCATTATTGAGGAGCAAATGGCCGCGATAGCCTATGTGTTAATCCAGGACATGATCTACTAGTGTGTCAAATATCATCCAAATCCGTTTAGTTGTTTCTGCGTATACTTCTAACATACAAACATTTTCACAAAATATACATAATCATTTGTACCAATCATGACGCCATAGGGACGATGCCAGCGCCATCTATGATGAAATTTGGTACGGGGAACATTGGCCCTGGAAAGATATAGGCTACTTTTTATCCCGACAAAATATATTTCGGGAATTATATTGCGGTAAAACTATTTGACGCCGGCGAAGTCGAAATATTTTCCACGGGTGGAAATTACTGAGATAAAAAGTAGCCTAGACACTAATCCGGACATCGATCACATGTCGTGTTTTTTAACCCGCATAACTCTTAAAAACGAATTATAATCCTACTAATATTATAAAGGCGAAAGTTTGTAAGAATGTATGGATGTTTGTTCTTCTTTCACGCAAAAACTACTGAACGGATTTCGATGAAATTTGGCACACGGGTAGATCATGTCCTGGATTAACACATAGGCTACTTTTTATCCCCGGAAAATATAAAGCGGGACCTTTATCCCTGAAAAACTCTTTAAAGCAGGCGGAGCCGCGGGCAAAAGCTAGTCTTATTTAAAAATTCTTATGAAAATGTTTGTATGTTTGTTAGCTAATGTAAACGCAAAAACAACAAACGAATTTGAAATGAAAATTTGGCACATGGGTAGCTCATGTTCTGGATTAACACATAGGATACTTTTTATTCCGGTAATTAGCTCCCATGAGACATAATGGATATTTTTAATCTCAATTTTTAAATGGATGTCGCTGGCTTCGTACTGACTTTTAGGAGCTTTTCACGCGGGCGACGCCGCGAGCAATAATAATAAAATAATAATACCAGCCCTGTATTAAATACTGCCCACTGCTGAGCACGGGCCTCCTTTACCACTGAGAGGGTTTTAGGCCTTAGTCCACCACGCTGGCCTAGTGCGGGCTGACTTCACATACCCTCGAAATTCTTATGGAGAATTCTCAGGCATGTAGGTTTCCTCACGATGTTTTCCTTCACCGTTGAAGCGAACGATAATTGATAAACAATACACACATAACTTCGAAAAGTCAGAGGAGTGTGCCTTGGGTTTTGTTTTGGGCAGACCGTTCCATTCCCAACTACACTATCTTCCACTTCACCTTGTTTCAAATATAAGACACATTACACTAGCTAGTACACACGCACTCATAGTAGTGACGTCACAAACCTGTGTAGCCCGATGCGCCTTCTTCTTATGTATGTTCAGCCCGTTGACGCCGAGGAACGCCTCGCCGCAGAGATCGCAGCGGTGTTGCGTCGGATGCTGCAGCCTCAGATGCGTGAGGTAGCTCGTTGACTTGGAGAACGTCGAGCCGCACACTTTGCAACGGAATATGTGACTGCGGACGGACATGTTTTTATTATGATTCATCAGTTATTGAACTTATGCAAGTGTTTATCATTTTAATTTTAAACTGTTTTTGCAAATATTTTTATGAAGATATGAGGTTATTTTAATTTCGACGGTCGGCGGGCTGATTGACTTAAACGCCTTTTTTAATTTAACTATGTTCAAAAAACGCGAGGAAATATGCTGATTTCAAATATGTATGAATTCAATCGCAAAAAAAGATTGCTTGACACTTTCACTGCGGTAGTGTTGCCAACCCAAAGTTTTTGCTTTATCAACACGTTGGTAAATTACTACATACTAAAATGCTGCAGCTTTTTTTTTAGGTCACCACCATATCCACTTCCCCTACTTCTCAGATGTTACCGACGGAAAAATCGAAATTGAGGACCTTTTTTTGTGAGAACTGTTGTTTTTTAGTTCCTCGGAGTTGGCAATACTGCACTGCAGCGTCAAAACAACGAATTACCCATCAGTGCAGCCGCCACGCTTGGTGTGTGTTGTCTCACATTACCGTTTGGCGGCGCATCGCGAGCGAGCGAGACAGAATAAAAAAAACATTCAACACAACAGATGTGGGCACGCCGCACACGCGTCGCGTCGTGTGTAGGCTAGAATGTGACAAATAGTCGAAATTCGTAAGACGATGTCGTATAATTTTGATGTTTGTCATTGATCGAGAGACCAATACGTGTTAGTCTCTCAATCAATCACAATGAAACGAAACGGAGTCGTGTCGTGTTTTTTGTCAGATACTAAGCCCGCTGTTGCGCAAGCCGCATTTAACGTGTTAAGTAATTAGCCTGCGAACACACACACACAACCACGCATGCTGACTATGACATACGGACTCTCACTCACTAAAAAATTGCCTTTAAAATGTACTTGCCCAATCTACATTTATGTTATTTTATTTTATGTTCTAAGTTAATTTTAAATCAATTAATTATATAGTACGACATGAATCCCTGGTGCTCCATAACACAAGTTAGATCTTTATTTGAACACCAAAGTTCAATCGAACACATTGCTGAACTCATTAGCATTACTCTAAAAATACTTTAATTATTTTTTTTGCCTCATTTATGTTGTTTTTGATTTTTTTTCTTTTGATTAATTTTATCTTATCTTATACTAGCTTTTGCGCGCGGCTCCGCCCGCTTTAAAAAGTTTTTCTCGGGATAAAAAGTAGCCTATGTGTTAATCCAGGACATGATCTACCCGTGTGCTAAATTTCATCGAAGTCCATTCAGTAGCTTTTGCGTGAAAAAGTAACAAACATCCATACATTCTTACAAACTTTCGCATTTAGTATAGTAGGATGTGATGTGAGTTGTGACTGACCCGTTGTGCCAGTGCGCATGCTCGGTGGCGCGGTGTCGCGAGCGCGTGACGTGTGCGCAGGCGCGACACACGTACCGGCGCGCGTGTGCCGCGAGTGTGTGGGCCCGCAGTGCGCGCGCGCTCTCCCACCGCGTGAGGCACACCTCGCACGAGTGTGGACCTGCCGCCTGCACACGATGACGACACATACACACACACTGTTGCCAACTCCAAGAAACCAAAAAACAACAGATGACTTATAAAAAAACAGTAGAAAACAGTAGATCGGGGATTTTGACCGACGATCTAAAAAAAAGGTCCTACATTTCTATTTTTCCCCGAATAACGTCCGAGAAGTAGGATAAGTCCATAGGGACCGACCAAAAAAAAAAACTCGTGCAGGAGTTTTTTTTTATGTAGTACAAATTTACTAATCTGCACACAAAAACAGTGAAAATGCATGTAAAAACCAGCAAAAAAACTTTAAAACAAAAAACAGTAAAAATTCGACTCTAAACAAAAAACAGGGATGAAAAAGCAAAAACGGTAAATCTACTGTTAAAACAGTAGAGTTGGCAACACTGTAACACACACTAAACGCCGAAGCCGAAGCAACACAACGAGAGCTTATCGCATACGAGCGGCAGATTATGGCTGTTTTGGTTATATTCTTAATGAACTGACAGTGATCAGAATTGACTGCCTCGGTGGCGTAGTTGTATTACAGTACGACTGCAATACTGAGGTCTCGGGTTCGATCCCCGCGTCGGGCAAAGTGATATTGAGTTTTTCTATTCAGTGTCAGACCGGAGTCAGGAATTTGAGCCTGATATGGCGATAGGCTCGCCCCCTATCATATCATGGCACGGAATGGGTGCACTAGTTGCGCCTCTGCCTACCCCTGTGTGTGTGTGTGTGTGTGTGTGTGTGTGTGTGTGTGTGTGTGTGTGTGTGTGAATTGTCTGTCTTGAATATTAATAATAATTTTATTAGACAAACATTCATTACATGTGTAGTACGGCTTAGACGCTAGAAGAGAAGAGGAAACGGCAGCCAGTGTTGCCGTTCAAAAGGCATGATCATAGACCAACTATTAACTATTGTTGTCTATGTGACACTGGCTATACGGTAATCTATCGCCTAGTGTAAACAGTTGGTGCGAATGTCGCCTCTTAAAGCAAGTATCACCCTACACTACCTTGGTCACCGCGTGTGTAATGGAACGTACCCATACTATTGACCTATTTATGCACATTTTTAGCCCCCTCGCTATCCTTGGTGATCATTCATAGTATTAGAGAAGACGCCATCCTCCTCTAGTTTTCATGTAGTAATTCATAAATACGATTTTCAATATTTTTTTCCAAACAGAAAGTTAAATAAGATTGCCCATATTATCAAGTGCGTCACAGGTGGCAACCTGTGAATTAAAAAAAAAATTTAACGCTGCGCCCCATATTTGTAAACAGCTCAAAAAAGCGCGAGATTTCCTTTGAAGGATACGACGTGACACAAACTTTAACCCCACTCCTCCTGCCTGTGACTAAGCGTATTTTGAAGTCCTCTCCCCTTCTAAAAGGGTCACGTAGTATGGGTACATTCCCTAATATTATCATCACATGACATTCCCTATTGAACATAGGCCTCTCCTAAAGATTTCCTATTCAGTATCAGCCCAAAGTCTGAAATTTGTGCCCGATATGGTGATGGGCTCGCCCCCTATCACATCACGGGACGTAATAACGGCGAAAAGTGGGTGCACTAGTTGCGTCTCTGCCTACCCCTTCGGTGATAAAAGGCGTGTCTAAAAAAATAAAAACAAAACTTACCGGATCATGACGGAACATATGATTCTTGAACGTAACGTCAGTTATGAAACCTTTGAAGCATTTATCACATTTATACAATGAGTTCTGATAATTGAGAGAGTTCTTTCGCGCCAAAACTTCTGCAATTTGCTCCTCTTTGGTCAACGTAACACACTCTATGTTAACACTTTGGAATCCTTCTTGTTTTATAATTGGTATATCTTTTGGTACTTTTTTCCGTTTTTTCCTTTCCACTTTTACGGATAGAGGTTCGTCTTCACTACTCATGTCTTCTTTTATATTGTTTGTATCTATTTTTATATTTGTTTCTGTTTGTGTATGATTGTCATCTATAAAGAGAAGTTTTCATAAAGTTTCATACAAGTTAATGGAAATGGATTAAAGTTTGCACAAATCAAATCATTTATTTGTAAATATATGTACATATTTTACAATAGATGGTATAATTAAATTTATTATGCTACATTTTACTTAATAGAAAAGTTTACGAATTTAAGATTTTAAATAAAATAAAATAATATTAAACTATATTCTAAACCTAGTTCTAATATTTATAATTTATGACCAAGAACGCAACAACAGAGTAAAATCATTTATGGATGAGGAAATTTTTTAGTTTCTTTTTTAATAAAACAATCCCGTATAAGCTTGCTATTTATGGTTTGAGTCAAAATAGACCACTGTTTTTCAATGGTCACCTATGGTAATGTACGGACGCCAAACCAGCGCCGAAACAAACAAAACAATATAACAAAGTAATGTGTCAGTGAGTAGTAGTGCATTGTGTGACTACGCAAATAGATAGATAGATAGATAGATAGATAAGAGAGTTTATTTTGGCTACAAATAATACACTGTATAAACATAAACACCAGACAAGTACAAAATATTGTAGCCGCAATCAGGCCCCAGCTCAGCAATATGCTATGCTCCTAGGAGCAAAGCACTGGTAATTCTGCTGGTACCTGGTATACATTTCTTAACAAGTATTTAACTACTCCAAGTGGCATTTTCAAACATGGAAGAAAAAGAACACAAATATATAAAAGTCATACAATATACAGTTAGCAAAATCATAATGTTTCATGGCGCCATGATTATTACAGAGAAGAACATCTTATTAAATATACACAGATAAGTACAATTTACTTGACAAAGTTACCCTAACATGGGTGTTAAATACACAATGGGACTTTTATCCTGGGAAAGGCATATGTACAGAAAGCGTTATGGATAGCTACAATGATGGTCTTGATAGTTTGAAACTCTGGGAAGGTTTTAAACTACTTTTAATCATGGGAAAATATGTAGCAGCAATTTAGTCACGGAAAAACTCGGCCACGGGGCAAAGCTACAAACAAAAGCTAGTTTATAATATCAACAAGAAGTTTGATAACGTACCAGAATATTTTAATGTTTTCATTATTTTAAAAATATACACTACCTCTGAAATCGTCCCCATCTCTGTCCCCGCCACTGTCTTCCCTGGGGGTAGGGCATCTCTCCTCCTTGACGTTCAGCACAACACTCTCGCACACATACGGTAGCACCAGGTTATTGTACCTCCTGTCTACATTCAGGACGTCTGATTGGGTTAGCTGAAAGGAAGAGGTTTATTTTGTGTACACATTTTGTAACCTATTTGATGTGTATTCCGTCCCATCATAGCGGTCGAGCCTATCGCCATATCAGGCACAAATTTCAGACTCCGGGCTGATACTGAATAGAAAAAATCCAATATCACTACCCGACCCGGGAAACAAACCCGAGACCTTAGCATGTTGAGTTCAGCAGCGTGAGACCACTGCAGTTGCCACATTCACCACCTCTGGGCCCTCAGGTCACCACTGCGTGATACAGTGTAGTTTTCATGAGACTGGGTAGGAAAGACCAGGAAAACTGTGTAGATTTATAACTTTGCAGGTTACTTTTCCAAGCGGTTATAATTCGTTGGCATAGAGAACTAAATAACTAGAATTTTGACGATTTGAGTTTTGAGCATTTTTATACAACCCATAACAGAATATACCTTAGCCTCACACCCATTTTTATATTTTTCCATTTTTTTTAGACTTTTTTTATATCACTGTTAAATATTGTTATTTGTTAACATGTTCCCATAACACTTTTCAAAAATTTACTAACCATTCCAGACTGCAACACTGCAATGTTCAATAATTCCATGGTTCTTGTACACTTATCCCTGAATGATATGCTTTTAACCAGAAGAGTAGTGCAGTAGGTACACAAGTGTTCTGGATAGCTCTCAGATTTCACCATCTGGAATTATATTATGGGTGTTAGAACAGCATTACCAAAGTTCATTTCATGAATTACATGAAATATGTAGCAGAATGCAAGCGTTGGTGTGGGGCTATGAACATATATTAATATTAATGATCTACGCCATGCAGTCTCTAAATAGATCTTAGGTTTTCAAAGGCCCACAATGTTCAAAACTAATTAATATATTTTCACAACAGATTTTTTTTTATTTATTATGAAAATATAAGTGTATTTTATTATTATATGTTTCTAAGCGTAAAACATTTAATTAACGTCCTTATAAAGGTATTTAACAAAAATCCGGTGAAACAGTTTAGCACAGGAAACATGGTAAAACTTACTTTGATTCCAGTGAGACTTTCGTATGGATTAACTAGTTGATATGAATGCATGTTGTGCAGTTTGACCCCCGTGGCGAGGCACGCACGGCACGCTAACACCTCCTCCATGGTATAAACACACACTTTTTACTCAACAATACTGAAATAACATTGTATATGTTAGCTTTGCTTCTTCAGTGAGCTGACCAAAGATCTTTGTTCCATAGTGAAGCGACTCGAGTCGTGTTTTTACTCGAATGACTCGAGTGAGTTTGCGAAAATCGTACTCGAGTGAAAAAAATATTGACTCGAGTCAATTTGCACTCGAGTTGCCGAGTCAACTCGGCGCACCGAGTAGTCTACTCGGTAACCTTACTTCTCAGTCAACTGTCAAGTGGCAATGTCACAAACGTCAGTACTGCCTATTTAGGTAAATATTTTTCCCGCTTTATATATTCCCGGGATATTAAGTAGCCTATGTGTAAATCCAGGATATCATCAACCCGTGTGCCAAATTTGATCGAAATCCGTTCAGTAGTCTTTGCGTGAGACTAATACACATACATCCATACATTCTTACAAACGTTCGGGTTTATAATATTAGTAGGATAAGATGGAAAAGATTAACACCAAAATGTTCGATTTTTGTTTTTGTTTTTTATGTTGACTTGACTGGTTCCGACTAGACACAAACTAGGTGTCTCGATCAATCACAAACATCAAAAGACCGATACGTCAGTCTCTCAACCAATCACAATAAAACGAAGTGGAGACGCATCGTGTTTTTTTTTCACATTCTAAGCCCACTGGTATCACTATTAATATCTTATTAAGACATTTTCTTATGTCACATTATTAAATGTGTGCCTAGTGCAGATGTATCATAGCATAACAATTACTGTAAAGACCGATTATTTAAATACATTTTTATTATTGTATATTGCTAATTATTTTTAATGTTCCATGTGAGTTTGACAGCTGTTATTTCAATTTTTTATTAGAATCTTGTAGGTAGGCGTGTAAAAATGGCTTTCGCTGAATTGGCAAGTGAATATGTACAGGTTAATAAAGGTTTTGAAAACTGCCATAAAAATGTTACTCGAGTTGCATTGCGTGAAAATACAAAATATTTGACTCGAGTGACTCGAAAACTCGAGTACAACTCGAGTCACTTACTGAAATAACTCGAATGACTCGAGTCATAAAATCCTATTCGAGCCGCATCACTATTGTAACACCCTCAGAATCAGTGTTGCCAGATGTTTGACAGTTGAAGTCGCCTAAAGTCGAGAAAATTCGAAGTATCCTCAAATTCGACAAAAACAATGCATAAAACACCAACTTTCCGAAGTAGCATAAATTGGCGACTAATCACCATTCGCGGAGCCTACACGGCGACCAGTCGCCATTCGCAATTTTTGGTCGCCACGACACTCTTCAAGATAGCCTAAATGGCGAAAAGTCGCCTAATCTGGCAGCACTGGACTCCACAGCAAAGAGCATGCTCCAGAGTTGTCACTTGTCAAAATTCGTTGTGCGTCAGTTTTCACTTTTAGAAAGGCGAAGGTATTCAAAACCATACAGCCTAAAAATAGTTTTAAGGCCCTTATTAGCAGCCCGCCCTGGCTTCGCACAGGTAGCAAAGCATAATATTATATGCCGAAAGGACATGTCCAAAAATGGGCCTGAAAATCTAAACAAGAAAATTTCTTTATATATTAGTTCGGGCCCGCTTGGCCGATTTGGGCCATGACAACAGGTTTTAGTATATATATAAAAAAAAAAGACGTGTGGCACTCGAAGACTGCCGCGGTAAAGCTATTGCATAAATTCTAATATTTATAACCTCTTTGAACAGATATAAAATAAAATATTCATCGATAGATGGCAAAACCATAGAATAAAGACTAAAGCACCTTATTCTGAGGGCAAAACCAAGAAGTTTATAATATATCTACGGCAAAACTAATAAAAAAAAATATGAAAGACGGGCTCAATCAAGAAGTTTATAATATAACTACTGGAGAGCGCGGTACGCACATTTTTGTGAAGACAAAAAAATTACCTTTTGAGCTGTCTTCTATCTCACTCACTCTTTAACCTATGTTGCCAAAGCTTACGGATTATTTCCCCACCCATAAAAAAATATCAATACCGTTATTGTCGTCTCAATCATATATATATAAATATTTCCAACATATCTTATATAATGATATAAGTACTATTTTCATTTCAGAATTATTCTTGTTGAATAAGATATCCTTAAGGTTTTTATCCTTATCAACATTTTAGTTAAACAAAATTTCCTCATTTAATTGGTAATTGCGAATACATATTTCGGCAACACTGTTATAAAACGTTAAGTTCGATGTCAATATAGTTGTCAAATAAATGTTCACTTCGAAATTTTCTCTGTAATTATCTATAATAATAAGTGTGTTTTAGTGATATTTTAATGTGAATTGTGTAGTTCATGGTTGCAGAAATATTTGGCATCCATCATTTAATGTGAAATTCTACAGGTAAGTTCATTGTAATCAATATTGTGTAAATATTATAATTTTATCAATATTTATACGAAATGTAATAAAATACGTGAATATTTTATAAATGAACTGTAGAAAAATATCGCTTAATATGATTTGCTTTATATATGACTACTTTTTTCGTATTAACGTAATGTTAAATGTGATTTTTTGTATTGTAAATAGTGTATATAAACAAGAGGCTAGGGTGACCATGGTGTAAGCTTTGGTGGACCGGTTTGACAATGGTGCTAGAGTATTTGTAATACTAGCCGCCTTACTAATGAATATTATAAAGCTTATTAATCTTTAAATAATCATCGTAAATAAAAACTGAGGATCAACAGTTACAATCGAGTTCTCAGTGTATCCAGCATTGATTTATTGAAACTTTTATTTAAAATAAAATCGAGTTTGTATTTCTCTTTACAGATTTCTTAAAGATCTAGATAAGCAAAAACGTGGTTAAATATAAATACCATTAAAAGGTCAATTTGATGTCTGCAAGAATTACTAGTCAACATTTAAAGACAGAAGATTATGATTCTGAATGTGATAATGTGTCTTCTACTTCTCGGAATATGGCAGTAGATGTCAAAAATAATTATTTATTACCAGAAACTCATGCTGTAAGTATATTATTTTTTATCATTTCACTGGTATAATTATGACCCACTTAGACTTTATTATTTACTAGCTTTTGCCCGCGGCTCCGCCCGCGTGAATGTGTTTTTCCGGGATAAAAGTCACTGTTTATATTTTACTGGGATGAAAAGTAGCCTATGTGCTAATCCAGGACATGATCTACCCGTGTGCCATATTTCATCGAAATCCGTTCAGTAGTTTTTGCATGAAAGAAACATCCATACATCCAGACATTCTTACAAACTTTCGCCTTTATAATATAATAAGATTAGTAGGATAGGGCATTAAGCTTGCGACCCACCAAATTTTATAACGGCGGTACATTGGGTGATATCTGAGTGTACTAAATGGCACCTCTGCCTATGTCTAAAATGTATAGGTACTTAAATATATTATTATTGATTGATATTTACTTTTTACGTTACATGTCAGCGAAATGAATATGAACCACCATTGAAACGTCAAGACTTGAAAGATTTCAATATATCAGTTAATGTGAAGACATCCAGTGAAATAAGTTTAAAGAAATAAAAGAAAGTATTGCAGCAGAAGATGAAGAGATAAAAGAAGAAAATTAATTACAAGTTATTTCTTATTAAAGTTGTTCATGATTATACAGTCTGAAATTGAAAATATTTTGCAGTGAAATTTTGCTAATATTTGAGAATTTTTTAAAAAGTATATTCCAAGTAGCAAGCAAAGAAAAATTACATATAGTGATAACATAAAGACTTTTGCTTTAACATTACACTTTTAGTCGCCGAAAACATTTTTGTTTTATAAATTCAAAGATATATTTGCCGAAAGAGAGCACATTATGGTGATCTTTAGCAAACTTTAATTGTTTTGTTGGCTTCTTACAGAAGTTTTAGAATATTAAAAATAAATTTAAGGACGAAACCTCACCCGCAGAATGTAGCGTTAATTTTTGATTCCATGGCTCTCAAACAAGAATTTATTTAGTATTGTAATTTGTAAAACATCCACGTGTTTATTACTTTTGCTATAAATATCTACACAACTTTGTTTACAATCAACTTACCTATGGAATTTCACACTAGATGTTGGATTGCAAATAATTCTGCAACCATGAATTACACAACTCATAGTAGAATATCTGTAAAACACAATATGTATTATTATGGATAATTACAGAAAAAAAGTTCGCAGAATACTCGCAAAAATTGTAAAATCACACAAAATAGATATTCGTAATATTTCAAAATTACTTACTGAAAATTAGGTTATTAACTTCCTAAATGTGTATTATTTTTTCATGTATGATTGTTTACTTTTATGAGTATGTTTTTTTATTTTTTTTTATTATATTTTAATGTAACAATAACTGTAGTTTTCATTTTTAAATATCCCAATGTTTTTCTGTCTAACCTTACAGTCTCCATATTTGGTTATAAAGGCCGGCAAACAACGTGAACATATCCAGTCGCGGGGGAAAGTAAAACATATACAATGTGAGGCTGTGTGCCGAGCAAAAAAAAAGCACGCGGGGCGAAGCAAATAATTTTTTTCAACAGCTTTGTAAGTAAGGTGCCAAAAAACGGGCCCCCAAGGAGCTGCAAGATGCCCCTGTAACTGCGAGGCCCCAGGCGGTTGCCTGGTTCGCCCCCCTCCTCCAGGGCCGCCACTGAATTCACCACCGCGTGGTGAGGTATTTTTTTTATGTAAGTGGAACTAGTAGTTCCGAACTACACATACCAAAAAAGTATGTAAATATGCCAATTTTGTTTGGAATAAACTTTCTAACTCAAATTATATTTTTTAAATATCAACTATTACTAGCCGCTGTAGTTGGTTTTCATAATTAATTTAAACCGCATTACTTTATAGAGATAAAAATAAATATTATGGTGCGATATCATATTATTACACACTCACACACTCACGCCTCTCATCCCCCGGGTATACAGAGGCGCAATTAGTGCACCCACTTTTTGCCGTTATTCCGTTCCATGCTGTGATAGGGGGCGAGCCTATCGCCTTATCGTATACAAATTCCAGACTCCGAGCTGATACTGAGTGGAAAATAATCACTTTGCCCGACCTGACTAACCCGGGGATCGAACCCGAGATCTCAGCATTGCAGTCGTACCATAATACAACTACGCCACCGAGGCAGCCATATTATATCATATCATATTATTATGGACAGTTAATTATGTTACGTCCTGGTTTTGAAAATAAACCTTTGTCACTCTAAAGAGAGAGACAGCAGACAGTTGTGACGTCACATTTTATTCTTCAGTTTGTTGAACGGAATGAAAAATATGGGTATAAGATTCTTGGGCTCAATAGACTAGTATTTTTTTTTTATAATTTTCCCTTATAGGGAAGGCAAAGGGTTCAAGCCCATACAGCCTCATCTTAAGTTATATTTTTTTTTCCTACGTACTATGTCGTAGTAAAGCAGTGGCTACCTTACCAACACTTTATCAAGGAGTTTTGGCGGCAAAGAAAAAACACTTGATTGGCACAGTTATTTCAATTCACTTCATTTGAGCACTTTAATAGAACTATATTTTTTTTTTTTTTTTAATAATAATTTATTTAATTGGATCAAAAACATTACAGTAACATAGAGTACAATTGTATGTTGCTAACTACAGTAGTTAAAGACATAACTGTGTCGCAGTTAGCAGCGCCCACCTCCAGACAAACAGAGTTACAAAGGTTCTAATACAAAAATAAAAATAAATGAAAAAGAAAAGTAAATAAAAAATAAAATGTGTTTATGTATGTATGTGTGTGCGAGCGCGCATGTGCGTGTATTTGTGTGTATGAGAGAGAGAGTGTGTGTTTGTGTGTGTGTGTGTGTGTGTGTGTGTGTGTGTGTGTGTGTGTGTGTGTGTGTGTGTGTGTGTGTGTGTGTGTGTGTGTGTGTGTGTGTGTGTGTGTGTGTGTGTGTGTGTGTGTGTGTCTGTATGTGTGTATATATATATTGGATGATATACCACCATAATTATGCAATATAACACTAACCCGCCAAAACTCCCGTAACATTTATACAAAATCCTATTTGAACAAATATAAAAAATAAACTTTTTAAAAATTCAAACTTAAAATCACGTCATCTGTCAATATCATCCCGCCGCGTTTAACATTTCGATACATTTCACTGACTGGAACAATTTTTAAATACACGGTAATTTCGACCTTTTATCGTTTAACATTCAGCTCATATCCTCTTGCATATTATATTCTTACAAGACTGCGATATAAAATTTTCTTATGGAATTTTACACTCTACATGGTTGTGATAGAGTTGAAAATAAAATATCACCTCTGTGCCGGTCGGGGTGAGGGGTGACAGGTTTTTTCATTACGGAATTTCTGGATTCGGTCTCCACGCTCAAGGCCCGCGATAGAAGTTATGCAAAAGCTTAAAACAAATGTCAGCTCTCAAACTCGCTGTACCAGATAAGATATTTGGATAGAGCTCTTGAAAACTAGCCTATAGCGGTAAATCGTTTAATTTTAAAGACCTCCGATTTTGAGATGCATGTAATTTTTTTTGGCTTGGAAACTACACATAATAGGAAAAAGTGCAACCAGCGAAAAGTTTATGAAATTTCTTTATTATAGTGTTTATCATATCATATAGCTCACAAATGGTAATCTATATTAATATTATAAAGCTGACTGCCTCGGTGGCGTAGTGGTATTGCGTACGCATTACGAGTACGATTTGCGCGCTGAGGTCCTGGGTTCGAATCCCGGGTCGAGCCAAAAAAAATTGTGACTGGGTTTTTCCATCTTAAAATTTACTCAGTCGCAGCTCGGAGTCAGGAAGTTGGCGGTGTGATACCCCCGTGCCTCGGAAAGCACGTAAAGCCGTTGGTCCTGCGCCTGATCTCTCTCCGGTCATGTCGGATTGCCGTCTCACCGGACTATGAGAATGAAGGAATAGCGAGTGCACCTGTGTATTGCGCACACACTTGTGCACTATAATATCTCCCGCGTACCTGGCTGATCTCCGTTGAGATTGGCCGCCGTGGCCGAAACTGGCTAGGAGGATTTCATTTTCATAAAGCTGAAGAGTTTGTTTATTTGTTTGTTTGAATGCGCTAATCTCAGGAACTATTGAACCGATTTTGAAAATTCTTTCACTAATAGGAAGCTACATAACTCCTGAGTGCTATAGGCTACTTTTTATCCCGGGAAAATATTTTTGTCCCGGAAAAGCTTTTTCACGCGGGCGGAGCCGCGTGCACTACTAGCCTTTTATATAAATCAAGTAAATGCAATGCTTATGGCTACAATGGCTTTAGTTATTATTCTGAGGCTACAAGCACTGTGTTGCTGTGTTACGCCATGTCGCCTATATTTAGAACTTCTGTACTTACCACAGATTATAGACTTTTCCTAACTCAACTTCCGCTGTACAGTGTATCAGTGCTGCCAGATTAGGTGACTTTTCGCCATTTAGGCTATCTTGAAGAGTGTCGGGGCGACCAAAAATTGCGAATGGCGACTGGTCGCCGTTTAGGCTACGCGAATGGTGATTAGTCACCAATTTATGCTACTTCGGAAAGTTGGTGTTTTATGCATTGTTTTTGTCGAATTTGAGGATATTGAGATTTGAGGATACAAAACATGTACTCAAATCCCCCTTATACTTAATTATTGAAAACTGGGGACCTTTTTATTATTGCTCTCCGCGTCCCCACACAAGTGGGCAACTTTAGGCTACTTCGAAGTTTCGGCGCGTTGGACCACTATAAATTAGAGAGGTTTTTTTTTGCTCCTTCACTTCTCCATATACGAAGAGGCGACTTTAGGCTAATTCACAATGAATTTTCGGCGAATTCAACCGTCAAACATCTGGCAACACTGCAGTGTACAGAAAATAGAAAATCAAGATGGCGTCGATATAGAAAATTAAAATTTTTGCATTCTGTGTCTGCCTTAGCAGGCGTTTTTGTTTTGATAATATCAATTACTAATCTGTGACAAAATGAGCGAGGAAGACATGTTTTACTGTTCATTTGTTAGCATACATTATATTATCTGTGAATGTGGGGAAACTTTTCCAACAGAGGATGCGTTGAAATTACATTTAGAAAAAGAACATCCATACAAAAAAGAAAGGAAAGAATATAAATGTGGAGTGGTGAGTGTCGTTTTGTTTTAACTGCCCGGAAATCGAATTATGATCAAAATCTTCGAAATTAACATTTAAATTAATTTTTACTAAAATAAAATTTTTATGAACGATTCTAATAACGGCCTGTATTCATTGTTGACATTATATAATTTATATCTTTTTATCCAATTTAATAAATGTTTGCATAAAATACAATAATATTATTATGTGTATAATAATCTTCCTTAAGTAAATAAACTAAAATTAAGGAAATAAACATGAGCAGTCCTATGATTTTCTCTCATACGTCATTGTCTTCTGCTATTGCTGAAGCTGTGTGGACATGCTTTCATCAGACAATCCAATTTTTGGGGAATCAACTCCAAGTTGATTCTCCAAAAAATTGAGCTGTCTGCAGAGGCAATGTCCGGAGGTTCAAAACCAAATGCACACACCTCTTAGCTTGATGTTAACAATGATAGATGGCAAAGTCCACTCATATATCTCTGATACATCAGCTACTGTATGTGATCTGTGCAAAGCTCGCCCTACAGAGATGACGTTTCGAAGTTACGTGTGTATTGTTTATCTATTGTCATTCACTTAAACAATGAAGGAAAACATTGTGAGGAAATCTATATACTGGGGAATTTGCCATAAGAATTTCGAAGGTATGTGAAGTCTGCCAACATGCACTAGGCCAGCGTGGTAGACTAAGGCCTAACCCCTTTAAGTAGTAGAGGAGGCCCGTGCTCAGCAGTGGGCAGTATACAGGGTCATTTTTACATTGCGTTACTAAATGAAACCACATATTCGTCTATACCTCTGCTAACATTGTGTTAAACATCATCAATGAATAACAAATACTTTTGCCAAGAATCCCCGGTTGTAGTATTCCAATTTTTTATCATTTTGTAGTTTATTACGAATATGACGTGTGATTAAGTGTATTTCTGACTGAAAGTGTAATGTTGCTGCTGCAACGAATTCTCCTAGACCAGTCATAGTGGGTTTAGGGCGTATAAACTTAAAGTTACATTTTATGGATATTTATTTTGTTCGTAACTTACACTTTTTTATTTTACATCTATGGTTGAATTAACTAAATGGAAAGTGTTATTTTCAACGAGATACGTATGTGGTTTACTAAGGCCTAACCCCTCTAAGTAGTAGAGGAGGCCCATGCTCAGCAATGGGCAGTATATAATATAGGGCTGATTGCAACTCCCAGTTTGCTTTTAGCACATTTCATCTCTATAGATTCCACATGTCTCCTATTGAATTTAAGTCTAGATTCTTTGCAATCCTCAACAACACTTTTCATACCAGCTTTTTATGGTTCAGCAGTACTTTAAGTGCAAGCAATACAATACAGTCAGTTACTGGTGGTAGGTCTCTCATATGTAAGAGTCCGTCTGGGTGGGTACCACCGCAATGTTTATTTCTACTGCCAAGCAGCAGTGTGCATGCACTGTTGTATTTCAGTTTGAAGGACATTGTAGCCAGTGTAACTAGTGGACATAATGAGAATTAACATCTTATGTCTTATGCTGACGAGTGCAGTAGTATCCCACCCAGTACTTTGTATGTTAAGGTGCTGGATGGTGTTAGTACTGTTTATGGGTGCTCGTATCGCTTACCATCAAACTAACAGTATGCTCGTCACATCATTCAATGCCATAAATAAAATACAGCCTGCCTCAAAAATGTCTGAACAAATGCAAAACCTTTATATCTTTGAAGTGACTTGTACGTAAAATCATTTTTGTCCAGTGTGAATCAATTTTCCCCTCTGAACAACTATGCATCGTGCACTACGAATCGACCCACATCGACGTGAAGCAAGAACACGACTACGTAGAGAGAGACGGGGAGAATGGCGAACTGAAATACGAGTATTATCAGGAGAATGAGCAGCAAGAGAGTCCTAACAGGGTCATATGTGAGATTTGTGGGCAGCTCTACTATGTAAGTGTTTATACTAGCTTTGGTTCGCGGCCCTGCCTGTGTGAAAAGGTTTCCAGTATAAAAGTCCCGCTTTATATTTTCCCGGGATATAAATGTCCTTTCTAGGGTCTCAAACTATCTCCATACCAAGTTTAATTGAAATCCGTTCTGTAGTTTCAGAGATGTGCACTAGCAAACAGAAAAACACATAGAATAATTATAAAAATCGCTGTGGGCTTATAATGTAGCAACTTGTAAGATGATGTTTAATTTTCATGTTTATGATTGATCGAGAGACCAACACGTCAGTCACGTGTTAGTGTCTCAACCAATCACAATGAAACGAAACGGAGTCGTGTCGTGTCTTTTGTCACATACTAAGCCCACAGATTTGTTTTCCATTACTCTTCTGTAGTCACTGCCTTTCTTTTTTATCACATTGCTTTTAATATACAGACACACCTAGATGTACTGCTTTATTATCTATAATAATATTATAAAGAGGAAAGATTTGTTTGTAATGGATAAACTCAAAAAATACCGAACCGATTTTGAAAATGTTTTCACTAATAGGAAGCTACATTACATCTGATTTTTTATATTTTTGTGGAATCTTGAAAAAGAAACAGTCGAAGGCGGGACCCGAACCCACGACCTCCGGCATACCGCGCCGGTGCTCCTCCAATTGAGCCACCTCGACCCCGCCCTAGATTGCCAATTTCAAGATGCCTATTCAATTCTCTCAAAGGAGATGACCAGCGACATCTGTTAGCAATTATTACAATTACTAACTCAGCGTTACTCCTTTACAGGAGTAAGTCACCGAAACGAGTCGCTGAACTTTTTTCTAATTTTATATTATGATTTTTTATACATGTTAATGGCCATGTAGTGCCTGGATAATGATTTTTTATATTTTAGTGGAATCTTGAAAAAATCATTATCCAGGCACTACATGGCCATTAACATGTATAAAAAATCATAATATAAAATTACATTACACCTGATTGTTATGCTACTTTTTATCCCGGGTAAATATTTTTATCTCGGAAAAACTTAATCAAGCGGGTGAAGCCGCGAACAGAAGGCTAGTAGTATAGATAAGATTGCAGTTGAGTGACAAGATGGGCATAACATTCGCCTGATGGTCGATATAAGTAAAATCTAATATTATAAAGCTGAAGAGTTTGTTTGTTTGAACGCGCTAATCTGAGGAACTACTGAACCGATTTTGAAAATTCTTTCACTAATAGGAAGCTACATAACTCCTGAGTGCTATAGGCTACTTTTTATCCCGGGAAAATATTTTTGTCCCGGAAAAACTTTTCACGCGGGCGGAGCCGCGAGCACTACTATATTCTCATAAAGTCCAATATTCACCATTGGCTGTCTCGGTGCGACTGCAGTAAGGTCTTGGATTCGATCCCCGGGTCGGGCAAAGCGATATTAGGTTTTCCCCAGTATCAGCCTGGAGACTTTGTGCCCGATATGGCGATAGGCTCGCCCACTATCATGGGAATACGCACGAAGGAAAGTGGGTGCACTAGTTGCGCCTCTGCCTACCCTTTCAGGGATAAAGGGTGTGTGTTTATCCTAGCTACAAATAACTTAATTCTTTTTAGGACAACTGCAGTCACGTATGCCCAACGGATACGAGAAAGAAGTTCACACCATACAAGATTCAACGCTTGAAGAAAGACTACAGGACGCATCCAAAGAAAGTCGTTTGTGAAGTGTGTGGCAAGAATTATGCGGTGAGTGTGTTTTGTTCTTATTCTTTGTTTTTTTGGGAATGATAACTTTAATGTATTTCACAGTAAATAATAAAGTTTATAGAAATAGAATAAAATAAAATACTGCACTCGTTTTACCCAGAAAACATAAGACGATTATATTTCATAAACAAGATAAACTAAAAAGTACAACTAATACATATCCATAGACCATAATATACATAGGTTGGAAAGGCAATACATTTAAATACAACAGGGAGGATCTACAGGACTTAGGGGGGCGTCACATGCCTTAGAGTAGGCCTAAAAAACTTCACTCCTAACAAACAATATTATGAGGATGTATGGTGTCAGCAATTTCATAGATTTCTTTCGCCTTGTTTATCTGACAGTCAACTGAAATACTGTAATATAAGCCTGTCATTGGCTTATATTGAGATACAACTTTATGTGCCCCCATGCCTACGTATTGCGAAGTTTGTTATGCCATAAGCACGTTTGTGAATGTTGTTGTTGTGCCTTAGGAGGCGCCACAGGCCACCACATTTTTTTTTATTACATCGTAATACGATACGAGCATGCCGTTCGCCTGATGGCATAGCAATACGACTACCCATAAACAGTAGCAACACCATCCAGCACCTTGAGTTACAAAGTACTGTGTGGCATTCCACTGCGCTCGTCATTCTGAGACATAAGATGTTAAGTCTCATTATGTCCTGTAGTTACACTGGCTACAATATCCTTCAAACCGAAACACAACGGTGAATGCACACTGCTGATTGGCGGTAGAAATAGATATTGCGGTGGTACCCACACAGACGGACTCTTACATATGAGAGACCTACCACCAGTGAGATATAGTTGAAAAAGTGTGGAAGAAACATTTTCTAAAATGTCTCCGCTTAAATTGGGTGTGGGGTTTGAGTATCGTTTTCATGATGCATTCTTTTTTGGAACAAGGTAAGCTGTCATGGCAGATCTACCCATAAAATTTATGACACACTACATTGTCATATTGAATCGAATCTAGTACCTCTCAGTCTACAGATAATCTGGCACACGATCTAACACAATAACAAAATTACATGTTACTTAGTTGATTGAGTATAAAATCTACTTACTTCATATTTGTTTATAACACCTCCCGAATCTTAAAAAACAAACAAAAAAAGGCATAGTCCGGTGACATGGCAGATATGATCAGTGAGAGATCAGAGGGGCTACTGCGAAAAACGAAATCCGAAACGTCGGTCCGAAACGAAGAAACGACGAACTTCGGATAACCTTACTACCAAATTACTTCGGATCCATCACCGTTGAACGAAGGTTTCACGCAGTTTGCGACGCTTCCGACTTCATTCAACACTTCCGTCACGCAACAACTCTTCATAAAGAAGGATCCGTAACACTTCGTAGTAAGAAAACGTGCGATCCGTCACCCGAAACTACGGATTTCGTTTTTCGCAGTAGCCCCTCAGGCGTAGGAACATCGGCTTTACGTGCTTTCCGAGGCACGGGGTATCACACCGCCAACTTCCTGACTCCGAGCTGCGACTGAGTATTTTTTAAGATGAACATACCTAGTCACAATGTTTTTGACCCGACCCGGGATTCGAACCCAGGACGTCAGCGCGCTAATCGTACTCGTAACGCGTACGCAATACAACTACGCCACAGAGGCAGTCAAGTTTAGAAAAATATTTAGACGTTAACTTATCGATACAAATACTTGACGCAATTCTTTATAATTCGTGCTACGGGTACTGTTCTCTCTGTCTACCCCTTAAGATGTATAATGATTGTTGCAGTCTAACGCGGCGCTCAGATACCACCAGCGCGTGCACACCGGCGAGCGACCGTACAAGTGTTCCATCTGCGACAAGAGTTTCACCATGCCGCTGTTCCTGCAGGTAAACTAACCAGTGGTCTCGGACGACAAAACGTGAAATCGGTAGAGTTGCCAAGAAAAATCAGTATATTTGGAGCAAAAATTGGTATATGCAAAAAAACAAGCAATATTCAATCGAAACACCTTAATTTTAAACTCTATGGGCTACTATTACACGCATACACCCCCCCCATCATCAAAGCAAAAATATGAAAAAAAATTGCCCCCCTTTAAAAAAGTACTGCCTCCCGCTGCCTCAAACAGCTACCCATTTAACCAAGGAATCGTAAAATATTAAAGGAAAAGAGGATTTTAACTTCGAATTGCCGAAAATTGGTAGAATCTTCTGGATCTCTAAAAATCGTAGAAAAATAGTGTCATTTCGGTAGGACAGACCTAATATCGGTAGAAATACCGAAAAATCGGTAGGTTCGAGACCATTGACACTAACGGGCGAACGAATGAAAAAGAGGGACGAGCGAATGAATAAAAAAGAGTGAACGAGCGAATGAATGAAAATATTTAATTAGGGGCTCAATGAATAGAGTGAATGGTCGAATAAGTGAATATAATTGAATGAATGAAAGAAAGATCGAATAAAGGAGCACAAGAGTTGTAGCAAGAATGGTTGAATTATAATGAGTGACTGAAAAACCGAACTTTAGTTAGTGAATGTTGGATGGAATATTCTTTAGTTGGGCCAAATATATTATACCAATATAAGATACACACACACTCACTCACTCACGCCTATTATCCCCGAAGGGGTAGGCAGAGGCGCAACTAGTGCACCCACTTTTCGCCGTTATTCCGTCCCATAATGTGATAGGGGGCGAGCCTATCGCCATGTCGGGCACAAATTACAGACTCCGAGCTGATATTGAATAAAAAAACTCAATATAACTTTGCCCGACCCGGGGATCGAACCCGAGACCTCAGTCGCAGTCGTACCATAATACAACAACGCCACCGAGGCATTATCTAATTATAGTGTTTATTATTAATTATTGTACAGATTCATATCCGCACTCACACCGGCGAGCGTCCATACAAATGTCAGGTTGAAGGATGTTCTAAAGCGTTCAGCAACAAGGCGGCGCTGCTCAGACACGACCGGGTTAGTATTCTTCTTGTTGGGCTATGGGTTTAAAATAAACTATGTTTGAGATTTCTTTATTTATTAACCGACTTCAAAAAGGAGGTTCTGTATTCGATCTGTATGTATGTATGTATGTAAATTTGTATGGCCGCGAGGTTCTCAAAAACTACTGATCCGATTTGGATGTGTTTTCGATGTTCAAATGTATAGTTTCATGGAAGGTTTTAGTATATAATTTATGAAGATCTGATGAAGATCTTCGGAGATACACAATGGAACTCTTCAATAACTAACAGCAGATGACTCGCGAATGCTGCAATCGTATATCTATGATGTATTGTTTAAACTATACTATATTAACCAACAAAAAAGCAATAAATAAACACTTTTTAACAAAAAATAAACCGACTTCAAAACCACTGCAAACCAAAAAATAATTCAACTTTATATTCGCTTAGTATATATGTATATTTGGAGTCGTTGCCTGTTTGTTCCTCTTTCACGCAAAAACTGCTGAACGGATTTCGATGAAATTTGGCACACGGGTAGATCATGTCCTGGATTAACACATAGGCTACATTTTATCCCGGGAAAATATAAACCGGGGCTTTGATCCCGGAAAAACTTTTTAACGCGGGTGGAGCCGCGGGCAAAAGCTAGTCTGATATATTTACTTCAGGTGCACACCGGAGTGAAGCCCTACGAGTGTCCGCGGTGTGGGAAGGCGTTCACTCAGTCCAACTCGATGAAGCTCCACGTGCACACCGTCCATCTGAAGCTGCCCACGCCGTACAAGAGCAAGAACAGGCGGCAAATGGTGAGTTGTAGTGCTATGGATGTTTGGCAGGAGTCAGTTACAACTTGACTCCATGCAGTAAAATTTGCCGATACCAAAAAAGGTAATTTCGACAAATAAGAGTCCCCCTCGTCACCAAAACTTACAAGATGATCGCTTTTTGTATGGGCCTATATCTAACCAGACTCAAACTTTGTGGATATTAAAGGAGCAAAATATGAATCTTGGATTAAAAAAATATTTTTACTGCCTCGGTGGCGTAGTTGTATAATGGTACGACTGCAATGCTGAGGTCTCGGGTTTGATTCCCGGGTCGGGAAAAGTGATGTTGAGTTTTTCTATTCAGTATCAGCTCGGAGGCTGGAATTTGTGTCTGATATGGCGATAGGCTCGCCCCTTATCACATTATGGGACTCAATAATGGCGAAAAGTGGGTGCACTAGTTGTGCCTCTGCCTACCCCTTCGGGGATAAACGGCGTGAGCGTGTGTGTCTATACTTTTTGATAATCATTGACTAATCGATTTTATTCGCAGGCGAAACTACGAGAGCTGCGCGCCGCCGTGAAAACCGAAGACACAGCAGCCGTCCAGAGCATATCCACATCGGAGATCACTCTCAGCGAGGCGGAAATGCAGGTTTGCAAGCCGGAGGTCATGTACGAAGACGACATGGACAAGGAGGAACTCACCTACGAAATTGTGTACGAAGACTAGTGTTCTGAGTGATCTTATTCGGTTATATACGGACTGTGTTAGAAGCATAGGCTGTGGACTTAATCTACAGGGTCATTGTGACATTGCGTTAAAATAACCACATAATTATATCCTTAAAAATAAAATTCCATTAAGTTATTTTAACCATAGACGTGAAATAGAAAAGTGTAAGATTCGAACAAAATAAATATCAAAAAAGTGACTAAGTTTACACGGTCTAATGCCACTACTACTCTAAGAGGATTCGTCGCAGCAACATTACTCTTTCAGTCAGAAAACTCTCGGCTATATTTGCAATGAATTACAAAATGATAAAAAAATCTGGAAAGTATAATTTTTGGTGGTATTCATGGATGATTTTTGTCACGATGTTAGCAGCAGACAAGTACATTGCGATTCAAATAGGAACGTCAATGACTTTTATGTGTCAAATATCACTTGAAAATTACAAACTCTGTAAAGAAAACTTTATCAATAACGGTTTATATTATTTTGTCTAATTGACTCTTACATCAAATTTAAATAAAAACGTTACTGCTAAATTAGCTTAATATAATATGTAATGCTGCCTCGATGGCGTAGTTGTATTATGGTACGACTGCAATGCTGAGGTCTCGGGTTCGATCCCCAGGTCGGGCAAAGTGATATTGAGTTTTTTTATTCGCTATCAGCTCGGAGTCTGGAATTTGTACCCGATATGGCGATAGGCTCGCTCCCTATCACATCATGGGACCGAATAATGGCGAAAAGTGGGTGCACTAGTTGCGCCTCTGCCTACCCCTTCGGGGATAACAGGCGTGAGTGTATATGTATAATATTTAATTATTCAGACGTCATAATATGGCGTCAAGTCGATCCTATTATTTGAATCGCATTGTATGTCGATTCATTTAGTAATGTCAAAATGATCCTGTATGAAGGACACGGCTTGTATAATCTATCCTTTTTGCCAAAGTATTGCACACGTTATTATTTTATTTACAAGTTTATTTTTTAAATGTATCAAATCGAATAAATCACATTTTCGACGAGATATTGTCCTGCATTTCTCAAATTTAGATTCACCTTTACAAAATTGATGAAATTGTGCAATTTTAATTATAATCACCTCCCTTAGTCTTGGCTCCTTAATCTTGCTTTAGTCAAAATGTCTGACAATGCCAAGAGCTAAACACATCAATAAAATGTCCAAGAACGGTTTTGCAAAACTATTTTACATTATATAATTGATTTAAAATGTTTATTGAGAGCTTGATTATAATCATACAAAAAAAATGTGTGTTAGTGTTTGTAAACAGGTTAAGATTTATTTATGTGTGCGTTGATAACACAAAAAGTGTGTTGCACTTTGTATGAACTATTTTTAACCGACTTCAAAAAAGGAAGTTCTCTATTCGTATGTATGTATGTAAGTTTGTATGGCCGCCAGTTTCTCAAAAACTGCTGATCCGATTTGGATGTGGTTTTCGATGTTCAAATGTATATTTTTCAGGGAAGGTTTTAGTATATAATTTATGAAGATCTGTTGAAGATCTTCGGACATACACAATGGAACTCTTCAATAACTAACAGCAGATGACTCGCGAATGCTGCAATCGTATGTCTATGATGTATTGTTTACACTATTCTATATTAACTAACAAAAAAGCAACAAATAAAAACTTAAAAAAAAAAAATAAACAGACTTCAAAACCACTGCAAACCAAAAAATAATTCAACTTTATATTCGCTTAGTATATACGTATATTTGGAGTCGATGCCTAATTTAAATTGAACAATGTTTTCGTATATTTGTTCTTGTATTATTTAGAAAAATTTATTACTATGGTAATAAGCATGGCGAGTCCTTTCTAGGTGGTCTAAGGCTGTAGTGGAGGCTTTGGGTTCGAACCTCAGGCAGGGAGACTGAGGGTTTTAATACGATTCGAGACTGCGACCGTCATAGAGGCTTGTCAGGCGGTCGTAGTAATATAA
Source organism: Lapara coniferarum (assembly GCA_949316025.1). Taxonomy (NCBI): domain Eukaryota; kingdom Metazoa; phylum Arthropoda; class Insecta; order Lepidoptera; family Sphingidae; genus Lapara; species Lapara coniferarum. The sequence goes on from OX438929.1 coordinate 28,738,544, forward strand.
TAAACGCGAATTTCAGAGAGCATGATCTCGTTTAATATATCCAGACAATTTTTATACCGGGTGGAAGGGAAACGCTCTCGGAAACGAATACAGGTGATAGTATTGGTGATTCCTGACGTGATGGCACTAAAAAAATCGCGATCGCATTGTTACAATTTTAGTAGGATTTTCTCAAATTTCTGTACAGCTTCACGTATGGATAGATAAATCAAACTATTATTCTGAAAAACAGTAAAAAAGGTCAATATTTCAAAAAAATCGCAATGAAACACGTACATCAGCTGACGGGTTAACGACCGCGTGGCCGCCGCGCCGCCTTGTCGGCGTTTGCTTTGTAGTTTTTTGTACGCTTTACATTGCGCGCGCATGAATTACGGAAATACTAAAATCGTAAGTATTATCGCTTAGCTTTGCAAATGAATATAGTTTTTCGTTAATGTTATGGTACTTCTCTCTTAACGTTCCGGTATAGAGAGCGTTTCCCTTCCACCCGGTATAGTGTTGGAGTATTAAATTAATTTAAGGGGAGATCCACAAATTACGTGAGGTGTTTTTTTTAATTTTCTGTCCCTCCCTCCCCCCCTGGTGAGATGTTGTGAGATTTTATTCAACCCCCTCCCCCATCCCCCAATCTCACGTGAGATTTTTCAAAATGTGCGTTTCTTAAATATGTAAACGTGTTGGAGTGTTATTGTAAAAAAAAAAAAAATTTGCTTCGTACTTTAGAATCTGGATAATGGGTCAAAATAGTATAGTTTTTTTTTTGTTTCAATAAGAAAAAAAATTGCGTGATATTTGCCGAGACCCCCCCTCTCTCCAACGTAAGATTAGATGAGATTTGACTCGACCCCCCCTCCCCCTTAAACATCTCACGTAATTTGTGGATCTCCCCTAACTTAAGTGTTAAAAACTGGCAACCCATTTTGTTTGTGGATGTCGAGTATTTTTATGTTTTTTTTTGGCAACATTTTCTCTCTCTTGATTCGAGGCCACTAACGATGTACACATGTTTTTTTTAACTAAACTATATTATTCAAGCAAGTACAGCCGTTGGTCATTCTTAAAACCCTAAGCGTAGCTGCTATCAAAGAAACCCTCATCTGAGCGCCGCACCAATAGTCAATGTACATAAAGATATCCAGGAGGGTAATACCACGCGGGCGAATTCGCGCGTAAAGCTAGTAAATAATTGGTGGAACTACCCATCACGCTGGTCTCGCGAAGGGTGGGTAGATAGTGTGCGTATCATGTTTTTATATTTAGTACTGTATACCCTTGTAAAGGCAACTGTATATAATGTATACTATTAAATGAAGTATGGACAATATTTGTTTTATTTAAATTATTTATTTATTAATATTCGGGGAACAAACAGAACAATATTTCCTTAAACTAGATTAACACTAAAATCTATACTAATTTGTTGTTGTTTGTTTGTTTGTTTGAACGCGCTAATCTCAGGAACTACTGAACCTATTTTGAAAATTCTTTCCCTAATAGGAAACTACTCCAGAGTGCTATAGGCTACTTTTTATCCCGAGAAAATATTTTTCTCCCGGGAAAACTATTTCACGCGGGCGGAGCGCACTAATAGTATATTATAATCCAGCAAAGTTCCCACAGTAAAGAAGCACATCTTAAGCCAAAAAAGTGAACAAACGCGGTTATTAAAACATTAATAAAAAAGAAAAGAACGAGATGAATGTATAATATTACATCGTTAAGAAACGTCATGCCAGAGAGTGTTCAGCTTAAGAGCCAGATTTCAATAATGCCATAATTGATTTCTTAATGTTATTATCTTTGGTGACCGCAACAAGTATACATTCATATGGTCTACATTCATTCACTAATTTGGTCATTATACTCACTCATTCGGTCATATCGTTCCCTTAGGTCATATCTGGTGGTAAGTCTCATATAAGAGTCCATCTGGTCCAGAGTTGTAACTCAAGGTGCTGGATGGTGTTTCTACTGTTTATGGGTGGTCGTATCGCTTACCGTCAGGCGAACGGCATGCTCGTCTCGTCATTCAATGCCATAAACCATTGACTCATTCAGTCACATAACTCACTCGGTTACAGGAATGGGGGTTTAAGGAAGCGATGCATTTTAAGTTTTCCTTGACTTTGGGAATTAAATCTACGACATCGCATAAACTATTAAAATCCTCTTTGAACCAAACCAAGAAGGTTAATTGTAGCCTGGCTAGTGAAATAAAACACTTCAGTGGGGCTAGGATGTGAAAAAAAAACGATGCGTCTCCGCTTCGTTTTATTGTGATTGGTTGAGAGACTGACGTATCGGTCTCGCGATCAATCACAAACATCAAAATACCGATACGTCAGTCACTCAACCAATCACAATAAAACGAAGCGGAGACGCGACGTGTTTTTTTTTTCACATCCTAGCCCCACTGTCCTGATACCATATGAAACTAATTTCTCCCACTGACAATGTTCATTCTAAAACGAAAAATTAAATGGCGACCTCAAGCAGGTTTTGTATTTACCTCAAGCTATAGTAATTACTAGCTTTTGCCCGCGGCTCCGCCCGCTTTAAAAAGTTTTTCCGGGATAAAAGTCCCGCTTTATATTTTCCCGGGATAAAAAGTTGCCTATGTGTCAATCCAGGACATGATCTACCCGTGTGCCAAATTTCATCGAAATCCGTTCAGTAGTTTTAGCGTGAAAGAGGAACAAACATCCTTACATCCAAACATCCTAACATCCAAACATCCATACATTCTTACATACTTTCGCCTTTATAATATTAGTAGGATTAAAGCGGCGATAGCCTAGTTGGGAGTGGAACGGACTGCCGAGACGAATGTCCGCAGTTTCAAAACCCAAGGGCACCTCTGACTTTTATAAAGTTACTAGCTTTTGCCCACGGATTCGCCCGCGTTAATAAGTATTTCCGGGCTAAAAGTACATAAAAACCTTCCCGTTGAATCACTCTATCCAACACATTTATTTGGATAAACATTAATATTATGACGTTGATACAACTCTTAACAAATAATGCATTAATTTCGACCAAATTTGATAACGGTTCGAGTTAATCTTAAAAGATAGACATATACTGTCGCGGACATTTTTTTTTATCATTTCAAGAGGAATAATTTTTTCATACATGTATTTTTGGTATCTTGAACCGTTTTCGCAGCGCACGCAATGAAAGCCCTCAAGGATGAATAATTTTCCCCGTTTTTTTCACATTTTCCATTATTTCTTCGCTCCTAATAGTTGCGTCGTGATGTTATATAGCCTAAAGCCTTCCTCGATAAATGGTCTATTCAACACAAGAATTTTTCAATTCGAACCAGTAGTTCCCGAGATTAGCGCGTTCAAACAAACAAACAAACTCTTCAGCTTATAATATTAGTATAGATGTGTGGATTTGTGAATTATCGTTCGCTTTAACGGTGAAGGAAAACATCGTGAGGAAACCTGCACACCTGAGAAGTTCTCTGAATTTCGAAGGTATGTGAAGTCTGCCCGCACTAGGCTAGCGTGGTGGACTAAGGCCTTAACCCTCTCAGTAGTAGAGGAGGCCCGTGCCCAGCAGTGGGCAGTATATCATATAGGGCTGGTAGAATTACTATAGTAATTATTAAAACGAAACAATTTCATAGTAATTTGTCACATCAGTTTATTAAGCTGAGCCACAAATATTTATAATTTACTATTATTTGGTTACAAAATCATCCCATTTTTATACAATAACGACACGAGAAAACCCAAAATAATTTTGCCCGACCCGGGGATCGAACCCGAGCCCTCAGCATTGCAGCCGTACCGTAATACAACTACGACCACCGAAGCAGTAAAAATTTTTTTTTAATCCAAGATTCACATTTTGCTCCTGTGAATTTGGACATTAGGATCAACGGCCAGTCACTACTTGAGATGTAATTCAAACTTGAGATTGGTTTATTAATACCGCCCTTAGCACAGAATAGATGCAACTCAAGTGTCGCTCTTAAGTGTGATATCAGCTGAGACGCTGTCAAATTAAGGTTAGCATCTTAAGATAGTCGCTACTTAATAAACCCATATTAACATGACTGCCTCAGTGGCGTAGTTGTCTTATGGTATGACTGCAATGCTGAGGTTCGATTCCCAGGTCGGGCAAAGTGATACTGAGTTTTTCTATTCAGTATCAGCCCGGAGTCTGGAATTTGTGCCCGATATGGCGATAGGCTCGTTATCACATCATGGGACGGAATAACGGCGACTAGTGGGTTCACTAGTTGCGCCTCTGTCTGCCTTCGGGGATAAAAGGCGTGAGTGTCCATATTAACATCAGCTCAAATGACATCTTAAGTTACAACATATGTCGGATTTTGACGGCTAAGTTTGATTTACTCAGCGCTTACTCAGCTCAGGACAAACTTAAATAATAGCTTAAGCTTGGTTTATTAAATACTAGCTTTTGTCCGCGGCTCCGCCCGCTTTAAAAAGTTTTTCCGGGATAAAAGTCCCGCTTTATATTTTCCCGGGATAAAAAGTAGCCTATGTGTTAATCCAGGACATGATCTACCCGTGTGCCAAATTTCATCGAAATCCGTTCAGTAGTTTTTGCGTGAAAGAGGAACAAACATCCTTACATCCATACATCCAAACATCCAAATATCCAAACATCCAAACATCCATACATTCTTACAAACTTTCGCCTTTATAATATTAGTAGGATTTCAATACATTAAATATCTACTTGAAACTTTACTAGGGTGGTATTAATAAATTAATCTCAAGTTTGAGTTACATCTCAAGTGTAGACATAATGTATGAAGAGTTCAATACGTTATGTCTACTTGAGATGTAACTCGAACTTGAGATTCATTTATTAATACCGCCTTAAGACGACTTTTCTCAAATTTAAGTTACATCTCAAGTAGACATAATTCAATGAAATTAACTGAAATAAATTTATTCGAACCCATAAAATGTTATACATTATTTAGATTCAGTCAATATTAACTCGACCACCAGTTCGGAAAGCAGTTCTCACTAGAGAAGAACGGGCAAGAAACTCTAGTGTTGCTCTTTTCAAAATCAGTTCAAGGTAAAAAATACAATTAATAATAAAAAAAATAATAATATGATATAAATCTATTTGTTATTTTTGTTTAGAGCAGTTCATTTATATACTCTCAAAAAAGGTAATAAATTTTAAAATCCTATACGAGTGTATAACCCTCTCAGGAATCATGTAATAATTTGGTCTGAAATTCTTCAAGATGTCGTTATTAATCTAAGTTTAATATATATCCCTAATACTTAGATGTAGTAAGCGAGAAGGGCAGACCAGTCCACACAAGCAGCACCCGTCCACGAGTATGACGCATGTGCCAGCCATCGGCCTCCTCAACCATGTTGCAGGGAAGTGACCGACCCGGCACACGACGCCGCCGCAAGCACAGACAGTTAAGGAGTGTCGTGCCGTTTATTAATAACGCAATACATTATGAACTTACATTATAAACTTGAGACTGATTTATTAATGCCCTAGACTGTAACATTCAAACTGAAACAACGCTTGTTCTTGTAATATACATCGGGGCATCCTTGCATGCGAGACACCTCAGGGGTCAGTAGAGTTGTATCACCAAATGTTCACTTCAAATGACGCCATTTCTGTTCTTCGTTTTCTTTATTTTATCGCCAGTGTGCATCTGGAAACAAATGTACTTTTAAAAATCACCTTTATCTCTGAAAGGGTGGGCAGAAGTGCTACCAGGGCATTTTCTGTGTGTTACTTCTCATGAGACGGCTGTTTAGAAAAATCCAATATGGACTGTGGACTTGTAGAAAAAACACGACATGACTTCGTGTCGAATATTGTAATAGGGTAGTTGACTACGTTTTCTTAAATACATTTATGTCTTCTAAAATCTAGAGGAAAAGGAATTTTTAAAATACAAGCAATAATAAATAAGTTATAAAGCTTTGAAGTTTGGTGGAAGGGGCATCTGTCAGATAACGGAAACAGCAGAATGTGACGTCACCGAGTGTCGCCAGCCATAACGCTGCGTGCGTGCGAAACAGATGACGCGATATCCCCACTACGCCCCCACTTTTGCTCACAACATTTCAAATATGAATAACTACTTTAGTTTGCAACCAATTTTGATTCTGATTTTACAGAAGAATTTGTATGTCGTATTATTTTCTGTTACATATAAAATAATGTACCAAATCAAACATAGGAAACTACCCTATTAGTTGAGAAACTAACACGTGACTTAGGTATTCGTCTTCGACCAATCACAAACATTATTCATTTTTGTTAAAAAGTTATTTATTGCTTTTTTTAACCGACGACTAAAAACGGAAGTAGGTTCTCAAGTCGACGTGTATAATTTTTTTTATGTACGACCACGCATTACTTTTTACAGAGTAGCCCGACTTTAATAATTTTTTTTTATTGGATAGGGCATACCTCGAAATTGGTCCCATGTACATTTAAAAAAAAAATCTACCTTAAGGGTGGAAAAAAAGGGCTGATTTATTCTTTGTTTTAATGCTGAGTTGTGTTTAATAAAAACTGAATTTAAGTTTATTATTTTTTTTAATATTTATTATTTTCTTAATTTAATATTCACTTTTATTTTTTATCAAAGTTTTCATTAAATAGCTTCAACCTTTTTCGTTACATGATGCGCGCGCATCTTAAAATTTCATTCTTATCATATTTTCATAACGCGCCTAAAGAAGTATAACTTCAAAAATATAGCTTCACCCGTGATGATAGTATATGTACTCACATATTCATGTCCCCGAAGAGCTGAAGGTCCTTTAAACGTCTTCGGGCAGTACTTGCAAGCGTACGGACGTTCGTTGGTGTGCACGCGGGAGTGAGACTGCGGACAAAATTGTATCTTATGTGTCTATTATAAGGTTATAAATTGAACGGTAAAACTTGTGGGTAAGTTTTTTTTTATGTAACAATTTAAAAATACTTTTATGCTCTGTTTTATATAAACGTTTGACTGACTGCCTCGGTTGCGTAGTTGTATTACGGTACGACTGCAGTCCTGAGGTCTCGGGTTCGATCCCCGGATCGAGCAGTGATATTGAACTTTTCTAGAATTCAGTATCAGCCATGAGTGTGTAAGTTGTGCCCGAAATGGCGATAGGCTCGCCCCTTATCACATCATGGGACGGAATACGCACGGCGAGAAGTGGGGAGCACTTAGTTATAACCTCTGCCTACCCCTTTCGGGGATAAAAAGGCGCGCGAGCGCGCGTATGTGTGAGTGTGTGTGTGCACTTAGTTATAGATCGTAAAAAGTTGAACAGTAAAAAATGCACATTATTTTTTTATATATATTCCACAAGTTTTTTTGGAAACAAAAATGCCCGAAAGAAAAAACAACTCAACTACAAATCTTTTCTTTGATTCACTCACCAGGACAATGAAAAAACCTGCTTTGGTGGCGCCACTGTTGCTTTTCATTTTGAGTCAGTGCAATAAATTAGTTCCACATTTCACCACAAGATGGCGTTGTTTTTTTCATTTCGCTGATCAGGCGAACCTCACCCTCAGTGTTGCCAACCCTACTGTTTTAAAAGTAGATTTACTACTTTTGCTTTTTCATCCCTGTTTTTTGTTCAGAGTAGAATTTTTACTGTTTTTTGTTTTAAAGATTTTTTACTGGTTTTTACATGCATTCTCAATGTTTTTGTGCACAGGTTAGTAAATTAGTAGTAAATAAAATGGTGCAGGACCTTTTCTTTTTTTTTTTGGTCGCCACCCCATGAACTTACCCTACTTCTCGGACGTTACTGAGGGAAGAATCGACATCGAGGATCTTTTTTTTTAGCTCCTCGGTCAAAATTACCGATCTACTGTTTTCCACTGTTTTTTTTATTAGGTATTAGCTTTTGCCCGCGTCTCCGCCCGCGTTAAAAAGTTTTTCCGGGATAAATCTCCCGCTTTATATTTTCCCGGGATAAAAAGTAGCCTATGTGTTAATTTTTTTTTTTATTTTATTTTTTATTTATTAGGCACAGAAACAATGTACAAAGATTTTTAATCATCTAATATACAATATACATGAAAACATTGTTTAAATTTGTACACCGATAATACCCGTGCACAACATTCAAATAGTATAACTAAATTTTAATCAATAAAAAAAAAATATTACATGGAAGAAATAACATTTAAAGTAGTTTAAAATTTTTAACGTTTGTTTTAAAGTGGTAATAATAATAATAATAATAACGCTTTATTGCACACTCATTTACAAAAGAAAAAAAACTTAGACTAGAGAATTAAAAAAAAAGCATGATGGTACAAGAGGCGGTCTTATCGCTTTAAGCGATTTCTGCCAGACAACCTTTGGATGGACAGAACACTAATTATAATGATGATTGATGATGGTGCACAAAAATATACATAAATATACATATATACATATAAACACTATTCATAATATAATTATTAAGAAAAATAAATAAACATAATTACATACATACACACATACATAATAAAATAAAATAAAATAAAAATAGCCTTTATTCTACCACAATCATTACAATTATTACATTAAATTAAATTAAGTTACAGTTATTACATTTAAATTATTAAATCTTTTATTTTACATCTATGGGATTAAGAATATGTATTATTTTTATGTATTATTTGCATGCATTAAAATTTATCATTATTATTTATTTATTTATTTTATTTGTTGTGGAAGTCGCCTGCTTGGCGTAGGCCTCCCCCAATTGCCTCCATTTTTCCCTATCTCTGGCTTGTGTCCTCCAGTCTCCTCCATTTCTCTCCTTGAACACATCTTCCCATCGCTTTTTTGGTCTACCTCTGTGTCTTTTGCAATCTCTGGGTACCCATTCTAATATTTTTCTTGCCCACCTATTTTTCTCCATTCTGCAGACATGTCCCGCCCAGTGCCATTTCAAGTTCCTTACTCTTTCTCGTATATCTATTATTCTTGTTCTTGTTCTTATTATTTCGTTGCTTATTCTATCACTAAGTCTTATGCCTAACATGCTTCTCTCCATTTTTCTTTGTTGTATTGCTAGCTTGTCTTCATCTTTTTTGCGTAAGGCCCATGTTTGGCACCCATAAGTTAGACATGGAAGGAGTACTATGTCGTGTAACCTCCTTTTGATGCTAATGGGAATATCTTTATTTTTTACGATTTCTTTTAAACTCCAATATTTCCTCCATGTAATTGCAATTCTTCTGTTTATTTCGCTTTCTGTCAAGTCTGTGAACGAAATTGTTTGACCCAGATATACATACTCATTTACATATTCGATGGCTTCTCCGTTTACCCTTACTATTTTCTTATCACCGTTTGTTATTATTTTTGTCTTAGACGTGTTAAGTGACAAGCCAACCTTTCTGCTCTCCTTTTCCAACTCGTTAACCATGATCTCTAATTGAACGCTTTCTTCTGCAAAAACCGCGATATCGTCAGCAAACCGCAAATGACTCAGATACTCTCCATTAATTTTTATTCCCGTGGATTCCCAGTCGATATTCCTAAACACCATCTCTAAAACTGACAAGAATATCTTAGGTGACAATGGGTCGCCCTGTCTTACGCCTTTCTGTATAGGAAATTCCAGTCCTTCTCTTTCCAATTTCACTTTGGCTGTGCTTTTACAGTAGATATTATGAAGCAGTTCAATATATCCTTTATGGATACCTTGTTTGGTTAATGCCTTCCATATAGCAGGGTGTTCTAGAGAGTCGAAGGCCTTGGCATAGTCTATAAAACATATGTATAGAGTCTTTCCGTATTCCTTTGCTTTTTCAATCAATTGTGTAACAACGAAAATGTGATCGATGGTTGAGAATTTTTTACGGAATCCCGCTTGTTCTGGTGGTTGGTTCTCATCTAAAATTTTCGTTAGCCGGTTTAGTATTATTTTCGAGAAGACTTTATACACATTACTCGTGAGACTAATAGGCCTATAGTTGTTTAAGTCATCTCTATCTCCTTTTTTGTGTAGTAGAGTCATGATTGATTTTGACCATTGCTGGGGGGTCGTCCTTGTTGCAAGTATATTATTAAACATGGTTCTTAAAGGTTGTTGCAACGGTTCCAATATAGACTTTAACAATTCGTTGCTTATGTTATCTTCCCCAGGTGTTTTGTCATTTTTTTGGGTTCTGATTGAGTAAGCGATTTCAGAGTTCAATATTTCGGGTATTGTGTCGCAATGGTTTATGTTCTGTGTATTCTGATATACTTCGAAATTTAAATTTATTTTATTTGTAGAGTAGAGTTTTCGGTAGAAATTAGTGGCTTCTTCTAGTATTTCCGGACGTTTGTATAAACATTTTCCTTCTTTGCTTGTTAAATTTACTGTCCACTTTGATGATGTTGTTAGCTCTTTGTATGCTTTTTTGATAGCTCCTGCTTTGTTTATGTATTTCTCAAAAGTTTTCTTTCTCTGAGCTTTGGTGTTGTTTGAGATCTCAATGTTAATTTGCTTACTTATTTGTGCGATAGCTTTCTTGGCTTCTTTGGTTCTTTTTCCCGCATAGAGTTGTTTTCGTCTCTCTAGTAAACTTTTTACTTCGTCGTTTAAAGGGTTTTTTCTATTGTTCGTTGCTTTTGGTAGTTGAGTTATTAAGTTGTTCATAATTTCTTCGAAATTGTTGTATTGAATTTGTATATCAGATGATTTTCCAATTGCGGTAGTAAACCTCTCTGTCCAGTAATCTTTATTATCGTTTGTTAATAAAGGTAGGTCCTTGCTATGTATCTTTTGTTTCGTAAAAAATCTTTTCTTTGGTTTTCCTACATATATTTTACATCTTACCATTCTGTGATCTGTGTGGAAGTTAAGATTCTGTATTATGTCGAAATTATGTATTGTCAGTTTAGGGTTTGTTAGAATATAGTCAATTTCTGTACGACATAAGGCGTTTGGTGATTGCCAGGTCCATTTTTTATTTGGTCTGATTTTGTAAATACTATTCGCAAATTTAAGGTTTTTTTCAAGAGCAAACTCTACTAATCTCTGACCGTGTGCTGTTCTTTTTCCATAAGAGTATTTTCCAAATATTGATTTTTCACCTTGAAGTGCTTCGCCGACCTGGGCGTTAAAATCGCCCATAACTATCAGTGTTTTTGTGTTTGTCACTTCCAATGCAACCTCCAGCGTTTCGTAAAATCTGTTTAATTCTTCGTCTGTACATTTTTCGGTAGGCGCGTAGGCTTGGATTATAGATAAACAATTTTTGTTCGGCAGGATTATTTCTAGAGTGGCCACTCTTTCTGAATAACTTTTGAAATAAACGATACTCTCTTTTAAATAACGTTTCACTAGGAATCCAACACCGTATTGTCCGTTCTTTCCCTTTGTGTGGTATAGTATAAATTCTGGGTACTCATTTAATTCTTCGTATGCTCTTCTCGTTTCACATATACCAATTATATCCCATTTTAAGTGTTTAATAGCGTAATTCAACTCTATGATTCTAGCATCAGATAATAGTGTTCTAACGTTTAGGCTCGCGACGTATATGTGACTTTGTTTTAGATCTTTGTTTATGTTTGGGGGGTTTTCGTCTACATCCTCCACTATGGTTCCGGTGACTAGCCAGCCTAGAGGACATTGGGAGAGGGGTTCAGATAGCTATTGGGATTCAACATTTGTTTCTTTTTCATTTGTTTGTGTGTTAATAGTATAAGTATTTAACATATAATTAGATATATTATAAGCTTTATTCTTTTTCGATATTTGTTGTATTTTATTTGTTTTCTCACCTATTACCGTGTTGTTTTTTGTGGAGTATTCGGGAGATTCTGATAAGTCTCTTTTCTGTGTTCTCCTGCCTTTATTTGGTTTGTTGTCTTTGGTTTGATTTTCTTTAAGGGTTATTATTCTGTCACCTCTAAGTACTACTCGTTCACCTTGCTCTCTTCTCGTCTTTAGTTCTTCTTGTAGCTCTCTTCGTTTTTGCAAGACATTTTGAGTGTAGTCTTCCTTTAAATACATATTTATACTTTCGAGTGATTTATTTTTCTTTAAGATTTCAATTTTGCGCCCTACTGTTGAGAGCGTTAAAACCAATGGTCTAATTTTTCCGCTCCTCTTTTTTCCAAGTCGCTTTAAATCTTCAATTTCCTCCTTATTACAGCTTATTTTCATTGTTTTGTTAATAATTCCCAATACTATTTCTTGCAAATTTTCTAGATCATGCTCCGTCTCATTTAGTCCGAATAAAATAATATTTTTCTTCTTAAACTGCCTCTCTAAATATTCTATTGTTTTTTGTTGTTGTTTGATTTTTTCTTCCAATTCTAGAGTTTTTATTTCCATTAACTGGAATTTTTCATCAATGTTCTTATTAATGTTTGTTGTAATATTTGGTTCCAAGTTTCTAATCTCTTTTTTTTGTTCTAATAAATCGTTTTGTATTTTTCTTAATATTTCCATAACATTCTCCATGTTGTCGAATGGTGACTATCTGGATTTATTGTCAAGTAGCAACTTGTGCTGCCCTCTATCGTTCGGTAATTATAAATTGTACTGCTTGGTGTGCGTAGGTTGGTAGGATGATTGATTCCTTACCTCGATCCCAGCTACTGTTTTTCATACGTTACATAAGTCTGAGGTAGATGTCGCTTTTATTTGTTTTATTGGTATAGCCGTTGAAATATGAATGTTGTTATTGTATTGTGCTTATAGGTTATATTATCTTGAAAAGTAGTTTTGGGGCACTATCTTTCTAAATATTCCCTTGCGCACATAGACTAACCTTCAGTATAAATCCTTGAGGTGTTTTTCTCGATTATATGTCACTGTATTCGTTGTGTTTTTAGTTATTTAGTTCGGTTCTATTTTGTGTATTTTCTCTTCAGCTTTGTGGAGTATCCCGTGAATAATAATTCTTCAGTGGGTTTATCACTTATACTTTTGTGGTATTATGTTTTTTTTGCGTTATTTAACACTTATAGGTTTTATTTACACAAATAATTACGGAGCCAATGTAAACGTGAGCACAGTAGCGCCCTCCTCCTTTAAGTATCCTTTAAGGATTTTGCTTGCCTTATCGTAACAGGCAAACCGTTCCAGAGTCTAATGGCCTGTACGGTAAAAGATTTATCGTAGAAAGAGGAAGTGTGTATTGGAGTTTTAAGTTTATAGGTATTTGAAGAGCGAAAGGAGCGGTTATTGTGTGAGTATAGAAAACTAAAACGATCTTTAAGATAGGAAGGGATAGTAGGATCAAAAAGGATTTTAAATAGCAGACAAAGAACATGAGTATTTCGGCGAAGGCGGATGGGTAACCAATTGAGTTTTTTGCGAAATTCAGAGACGTGGTCAAATTTCCGTAAACCAAATATGAACCGAATGCAGACGTTTTGGAGACGCTCAAGTTTGTTTAATTGGTTTTCAGATAGATCCAGATAGCAGGCATCGCCATAATCAAGTAAAGGAAGTAGTAAAGATGGTAAATACTCTGGTGAAATATGTCTAACTCCTTGCAGTGATCATTGTAACAATTACACATACGATGTAGCGGACTGTTATGTGCTACATTGATCGTAGCTGCAGGTACTGAGAACAAGTGTTGTCTACGGTTTGATCTACTAGTGGCTCTGAAAGACACCTGACCCAACAATGTGGTGTCCAATTTAGAATTTACAATTTTATATAATGTCATAAGATCGTATAGTTTTCGTCTCCGCTGTAGTGTATCTAGTTTAAATTCATGCAACCTATCCTGATAATTAAATAGCTTCAGACCAAATCTTGCACTCAACTGTTTGACAAAACGTTTTTGGACCGACTCTAATTTATTTATGTGGACCTTATAATAAGGTGACCATATGACACTACCATACTCCAGTATACTTCGTACTAGGGATATGTATAGAGTAAGCAAACTTGAGGGTTGTTTGAATGGGCGTGTTATTCTATATATGAAACCCAACATTTTTCTGGCTTTCAACGCAACTGCTTCATAATGAAGTTTAAAATTGAGCTTAGAGTCAACCAGAACACCCAAATCCCTTACAACATTTACATGTTTTAATTGTGTATTTTGAATGGAGTATTGAAACGTTATAGGTTTTAGTTTGTTAGTAAACGTTATATACTGACATTTCCCAATATTTAAAGCCATATTATTTAATTTACACCAATTATCAAGTTTGTTAACATCAGCCTGAAGCTTATGACAATCATCAAGACTTGCTATGATATTAAAGATTTTTAAATCATCGGCGTAGGCGAGACAGTCACATGAGAATAATTCTAACAAATCGTTTAAAAAGATGTTAAATAATAATGGTCCTAGGTTAGATCCCTGAGGAACGCCTGACTCAGTTTCAAAAGGAACAGATTCGTAGCCATGCACAGTGACCAGTTGGTTGCGGTTTAGAAGATACGACTCTAGCCAACGTAATAGAGAGCCATGTATACCCAAGTATTCTACTTTTGCACAGAGAATATTGTGATCGACTCTATCAAACGCTTTGGCAAAATCTGTATAGATGGCATCTACCTGTCCTTTTACACCAAACACTTTACAGAGCACATTAGTATACGTAAGGAGATTAGTTGTTGTCGATTTGGAGTTAACAAAACCGTGTTGCTTGATGCTAATTATTTGTTTGAAATGGCAATAGAGATGTTTGTACACTAAAGATTCAAATATTTGGGCAAAACAGTTCAAAACGCAAATTGGGCGGTAGTTGCAGACATCCTCTTTGCAGCCAGATTTATACACTGGCACTATCTTAGATAATTTCCATACGTCTGGAAAATAGCCTTCAGCCAAGGACTTGTTAAAAACTATGTTAAGTGGTTTAATAAGTACTTTGGCGCACCTTTTTATAAATATAGGGGGTAACTCATCAGCGCCAGGACCCTTGTTTATTTGGAGCCTGTTTAATGAGTTTTCGATTTCTTTATATGTTATATGTAGTGCTGACATACAGTGACTAGTATTGGGGAGTTCACTTATTTGAGGTTTAATTCTATTATTATTATAAACTGCTGCAAAGTGTTTGGCGAATAAATTTGCAATATCTGTACCATTATTAGCGTGCTCATCATTGTAAAACATATTTGAAGGGTATGAGTTCGTTTCCTTTTTAGATTTCGTATATCGCCAGAAAGACTTGACATCATTATGAAGGTTGTCCTCAATAGAAGAGATATATGTTTTAAAGCACCTATCGTATGCCATCTTAGCTCTTCTTCTCATCAAGGAGAAACAGTCGTAGTCACGTGGATTTAAATATTTGACGTATTTGGAGTGATATTTATCTTTTTCTTTAAAAATTTTAATAAGGGATCTCGGAAACCAAATTGGATAAACCTGTCTTTTTCTAGAAGATTTCGGGGTATGTTTATCAATAGTAGTCCATATTGAATTATACAATGACTGCAAAAAATCATCACAATTTAAATGTTTATAAGAGTCCCAGTTAATTTGCCGTAAATCATTGATGCACTCTTCATAATTAGTTTTATAAAAAACGTATTTTTCTGCGGATTGGAATTTCAAAGTTAAGACCCTTTCACATTTTAAGTAAACACATAAGGGAGGATGATGTAAGTCAATTTTGCTAATTTCTAATGCCTTTTGAACACAAAGCTTCAGTGTAGGTTGAGCAATAACAAGGTCTAGCATTCTATTATTGTAATTATGGATGTTATTGTACTGCAAAAAATTTGTCGAATGCAAAAACTCATTAAAGTAGATAGATTTCTGAGAACGAAAATCAAGAGGGACACTAGGTACACTATCAGGCCATTTTGTATCATCCAAATTGAAATCTCCAAGTAAACAAAATTTGTCACCTGTGAAATCCGATGATAATCGCTCACAATTGTCAAGAAATTCCACAAAGTGGTCGTAGTCCAGATACGACGGTAAGTACACAGTGCATATATACAACCACCCATAAGAAAGCTTAATCCGAACCCATAAGTCTTCAACAGTTGAATGCAGATTTGATTTTAGTTCTGATGTAATAGTGTTTTTTATAGCTATGAGAACACCACCACCGTGGGTTTTGCTATAACGTTGCTTAGAGCTAGATGGTCTGTCCCGTCGATAAATATTATAACTTTTATCAAAAATCTCAGCGTGTTTGACATTGTCTTCAAGCCAGGTTTCACAAAGACAAATTACATCGTAGTTATTACACAATACGTTCTTATTTATATTCAAAAGCTTAGATTTCATACCGCGTATATTTTGGTAGTAAATTGTTAAGGTGTTGTTAGCCATTGTGCTAGAGTACTTTTGTATCTAATGCGTTTACAGTTGAGACTATTTTTATGTAAGTGATGCAAGTTGCTGTTCAGATTTAATAAGAATAAATCGAGAGGTTTCATCCTTGCGCATAAAAATTTGACCGTTTTTAACCCAGACAAACCTATAACCAAGTTCTCTGGCTTTAAGACGAGTGGCTGCGTGTAGCGTTTTGTTGCATGGTGATAGGTGTTCAGATACATATATAGGAGTTATTTCTCCTGCAATGCCTAGAAGACTGGAGTTTAGTTTGGTCTGTGGGTTAGCTCTATTATATCTCGTTGTGGAGGAGTAAAATTCATCACGGCATCGAGTACTTTTGAGCTTAACGACGATAGCTCGAGGTCTCTTGGCTTGTTTGTTGACACTGGCAACTCTTGAGCAGCTTAGTATATCGTCATCATTAAGTTTGTATGAAACAACTTGAGCTATTTGTTTAATGATACTGACTACGTTCAAAGTCTTATATTCCGGAACACCTTGGATTTCCAAGTTGGAGCTTCTCATGTGCTGTTCGGCAGCGTTAAGCCGCGTTTGCAGGTCAGCAAGAGATTTACGCAGAGATTCGCACTCGTTTTGCAATTTCTTGGTTTCTTGACTGCTAGTTTGGATTTTTTGAGACAAATCGTCAAACTGGTTACTTGTGAATGCAGCCGAAGCCTCGATAGCGTTTAATTGAGCCCTAATAGGTGCAAGTTCAGTCTCAAATAATTTTTTAAGCAAAATGGGGATTTCACTTTGAATTGCCAGTCGGATTTCAGTTCTTATTAGCTGAGACAGATTATCACTGCAGTGTGGCTGGTTTACTCCGAGATGCTCTGGTGATTCACTCGGCACTTTGTTCATCTTACTGCGAGGCACGCGATGTGTAACATTCAACGATGCTGCATCTGACTGCTTAGTGAGAGCGTCGAAACTCATCAGACTTCGAACCGGAGTGTTGCTGTCGTTGTTCTTCGGTTTCCTATTTTGACATTCAGGACAAACCCATTTTTGAATTTGGTCCGCAGTCATAGAGCGAAACCGTTTTTCAGTAACATTTACACATGATAAGTCATACGTCTTGTTACATTGAGGGCAATCCAGGTAATCTTTACTTTTTATTTCATTACGACATCCAGAACAAACTTTTGAATATTTAGGTGGCATTTTGTCGAATACGATGTAGTCTTCAACTCGCTTGATGTGTTACACTGCAGCGTAAATTGAATGGACTTCGTGAGTATACTTGTTAAATTGCGGTTCACAATTTCGCTGCTGCGCTTCTGTTCACCGTGGACTGGTATCGACGCACAGCGCCCGGCACGCCGACGGCAGGGAGTTCGAGACCACTGACACTCCAAATTATAATTTGTTATAAAATTATACAAGAAATTAATTTGGTCACTTTCTCTCGGTTGTAGCTTCGAAACTATATGCGTCTTGCTCTTGACACTCCCAGTGGGTGGAGTCCGTACATTAAAAATGGGTATGCGGAAGCGAGAATTGAAACACACCAGATTAACCAATCTCAGTTAACACAACCAGTCAACAACACGACACTGACTAAATCAGGAGCACACGTCCGTACGCCACGAAATCCAAAACGTATTGATACGTATTGATTAATCCAAAACATGACCTACCCGTGTGCCAAATTTCATCGAAATCCGTTAAGTAGTTTTTGCGTGAAAGAGGAACAAACATCCATACATCCAAACATCCATACATTCTCATAAACTTTCGCCTTTATAATATAAGTAGGATCTGTTGTGCTCACCCTCAGCAGTTTGGACATGGTGAAGCTCTTCGGACACTGCGGGCATTGGTACGGTCTCTCTCCAGTATGCACCCTCTGGTGGTAGACCAGGCGGCATTTGTTCTGAAAAAAAAAAAAAAAAAAAAAAAAAAAAATTGTACAAAACTCAATAGTTTCAATTTATCTTAATCCGCACCATCTGTACTTTACCCATATGAGGGCGCATATTTTGGAATGCAATCTAGTTTTAGTATAGGTAAGCCTTTATGTTATAAAACATTGTCATGATTGTACTCTGTTTTGCGTCTTACATAAATAAATCCTTCTAATATTATAAAGGCGAAAGTTTGTAAGAATGTCTGGATGTATGGATGTTTGTTACTCTTTCACGAAAAAACTGCTGAACGGATTTCGATGAAATTTGGCACACGTGTAGATCATGTCCTGGATTAACACATAGGCTACATTTTATGCCGGAAAAATAAATATAAAGCGGGACTTTTATCCCAGAAAAACTCATTCACGCGGGCGGAGCCGCGGGCAAAAGCTAGTAAAAAATAAAATAAAAAAAAACCATTGACAGAAATTGGTGGTAGGTCTCTCGCATGAGAGGGGCATTTTACATTTTAAATGAGAATAGGAACGTCAATGGCCTTTATGTGTCAAATGTCACTTGGAAATTACAAAATTTGCATAGAAAACTTGTTAACATATCAATAACGGTTTATTTTATTGTGTCTAATTGACTCTTACGTGAAATTTAAACAAAAACGTTATTGCTAAATTAGTGAAATATAATATTGAACTATTTCGACGTTACAATATGGCGCAAAGCCGATCCTATTCTTATTTGAATTGCATTGTATAGTCAGCAGTACCTATAAGTAGCTGAATAAAATCAAAATTTCAAAATGTCTATTTTGTGTTCTTACTAATCTTCCTTTTCTCTTCGTAAAAATAAAAAAGATTTACTTTACTTCAAACAAAGAAAAAATGTTTAAGTTTAACTTAACGAGTTTTTTTTTATGGCATTGAATGACGAGACGAGCATGCCGTTCGCCTGATGGTAAGCGATACGACCACCCATAAACAGTAGCAACACCATCCAGCAACTTGAGTTACAAAGTACTGTGTGGTATTCCACTGCGCTCGTCATCATGAGACATAAGATGTTGTCTCATTATGTCCAGTAGTTACACTGGCTACAATGTCCTTCACACCGAAACACAACAGCGCATGCACACTGCTGGCGGTAGAAATAGACATTGCAGTGGTACATACCCAGATGGACTCTTACATATGAGACCTACCACCAGTAAATAGGCGCGTATATCTTTGAGTATCTATTCAATGGACACGATATGGCAATAATGCGCAAAAAAATTTTCTGCCAATCCTGACGGGGGGCGAGGTAGACACGGATAGCACACATTTAACAAAAAAAATCCACACGCGCAGGGCTGAATATAAGGTCGCTTTTTACACAACACACAATTTCTGTGAAGCACCGCTTAATGTCATTATCGTAGAATGTAATGACAGCGATCGCAAGTCGTTTATGACCAGCTGCGCATTTATGGCCAACGAGGGGTTCGCCCGGTCATCCCATCTCCTTAGCATTGATAGATACTCAAAGGCGTATATAAATGATAGTAGTGCTCGCGGCTCCGCCCGCGCTAAAAAGTTTTTCCCGGGACAAAAATATTTTCCCGGGATAAAATGTAACCTATATCACTCAGGAGTAAAGTAGCTTCCTATTAGTGAAAGAATTTTCAAAATCGGTTCAATAGTTCCTGAGATTAGCGCATTCAAACAAACAAATAAACGAACAAACTCTTCAGCTCTATAATATTAGTATGACTAGCTTTTGCCCACGGCTTCGCCCGCGTTAATAAGTTTTTCCGGGCTAAAACCTTCCCGTTGAATCACTCTATCCAACACATTTATTTGGATAAAGATTAATATTATGACGTTGATACAACTCTTAACAAATAATGCATTAATTTCGACCAAATTTGATTACCATAAAAACGGTTCTAGTGAGTTAATCTTAAAAGATAGACATATACTGTCGTGGACATTTTTTTAGATCATTTCAAGAGGAATAATTCTTTCATACATATATTTTTGGTATGTTGAACCGTTTTCGCAGCGCACGCAATGGAAGCCCTCAAGGATGAATAATTTTCCCCTTTTTTTCACATTTTCCATTATTTCTTCGCTCCTAATAGTTGCATCGTGATGTTATATAGCCTAAAGCCTTCCTCGATAAATGGTCTATTCAACACAAAAAGAATTTTTCAATTCGAACCAGTAGTTCCTGAGATTAGCGCGTCCAAACAAACAAACTCTTCAGCTTTATAATATTAGTATAGATTTGAAATTTAGATTTTTTTCAGCTACTTATGGAGTTCTGTATACACACCGGTAGCGTCTTGCCGCAGAGCTCGCAGACGCAGGGCGCAGCCCCGGTGCTCCCCCCTCCCCCCACGTGCATGCGCCTGTAGTGGGCTCCGTACAGCGCCGAGCTGCGGAACCGCTTGTGGCACTGCGAGATGCCATGCTTATATACAAGGCTGTTTGGACATTGCTTTACTAAATGAAACCGCATGCAAATCGTCTTGAAAATAACACTTTGTACACATCGCACCTTTAGGACGAAAACGACACAATTCAAAAAATAGAAAATTAAGTTGTAATTTTTAAATGACTAAAAACTAATCCCTGATTTATAAAAATATAATAAAAAAGGGACCGATATAACAGTTTTATCCTTTCCCTGCTTAAATATGGCTGTGTTTGAACTATTGTTGTATTGAGTACTTCGTTTTAAGTAATTTAATGACGATAACCCAATTTTCTATCTTTTTGAATTGTGTCGTTTTCATCGTAAAGGTGCGACATAATGATTCCTTATGTTTACGCGAATGTTAGTCATTGAAATTAAACTATTATGACGGATTTTATCGCGGTTTTTTTTTTACACACACACACACACACACACACACACACGCACGCACGCACGCACGCACACACGCACGCACGCACGCACGCACGCACGCACGCACGCACGCACGCACGCACGCACGCACGCACGCACGCACGCACGCACGCACGCACGCACGCACGCACGCACGCACGCACGCACGCACGCACGCACGCACGCACGCACGCACGCACGCACGCACGCACGCACGCACGCACGCACGCACGCACGCACGCACGCACGCACGCACGCACGCACGCACGCACGCACGCACGCACGCACGCACGCACGCACGCACGCACGCACGCACGCACGCACGCACGCACGCACGCACGCACGCACACACACACACACACACACACACACACACACACACACACACACACACACACACACACACACACACACACACACACACACACACACACACACACACACACACACACACACACACACACAAACTCCTGTTATCCCCGAAGGGGTAGGCAAAGGCACAACTACTGCGCCCACTTTTCGCCGTTATTTCGTCCCATGATGTGATAGGAGGCGAGCCTATCGCCATATCGGGCACAAAGTCCAGACCCCGAGCTGATACTGAATACAAACACTCAATACCACTTTGTCCGACCCGAGGATCGAACCCGAGACCTCAGCATTGCAGTCGTACCGTAATACAACTACGCCACCGAGGCAGTCTTGTAACACTGTGTAATAAAGCTTTTTTATTATCTTAGGGCTACATTCATGTATGCATTAACCTATGTATTAATCATACTGTAAAATATATATTTAAAAAAAAAATGCAGTATATCATGACAATTGATGACGAAAAAATTAAGCCCGGAGTTTCTTTCTGCCTTTCTTCTTCGGGTCGTCATCGCTTAGGTAGCTAGTGAAAGGCTGGTAGGTTAGCTAGGCTAGGACCTTTTTATCCTCGCCGGCGAGGACCGTGGCGTTTCCTTTCCTCGTAATGTAAAGATACTCCTTCCCTTTCTTTTATATCAGCTCCACTTCTCCTTTCCCTAGCCCTTTTCCCGTCCCTAATGTCCGTGTCCTCTGTACCTATCAGCCCGTGCTGGTTGTTCAATATTTAACTTTAAATTACTTCATTGGTTTATTATGTACCTTTGTTATTGTGTCTACCTTCATGTCATGACCTGTCATAAGTGCTTTTTTATAAGTCTATTTGACCAATAAATGATTTTATTTTTATTATTTTTATTTTATTTATTGTTTTTGAATGACGAGACGAGCATACAGCTTGGTGGTAAGCGATACGACCGCTTGTAAACAGGGACGCCATACAAAAGTTTTAATGTGAAGTACTGCATGGCACTCCATTGCACTGGTCACCCTGACACATTAGATGTTTGTCTCATAAACATAATTAAGTCATTCGAACCACTGATGTAAAATAAATCCCATCAAAAACATAAATGTGAAATGTGGAAGCCAAGTCTAATATGAAGAATATACCTGCTGGCCGACTTCACCGACAAAGGAATTGAAATCTTAATGGTTGCCAAGCCATGTAGATAATTCTGAAAATTATTTATAAGAACACAATCCATTCTAAAATAAATTTAAACTAATATTACTTTGTTTTTCTGCTACGACAATGTATGATATTTAAAAATATAATTTCTTAAATTTGAATAGTCGAATTATTTACACAAAGCAGATAACTTAGTATAAATTTAAGCTCAAGATTTGACTTGGCTAGTCTTCACATACAATTTTTCTTATATTTGGCTAATAAACTTATCTTTCTGTTACTGTTTTTATATTGTAAAGTCAAATTTATACCGTTATACGCCCGCGACTATAGTTGCAATATATACCTGGATGCCGGCATACACTACTGGCCATAATGAGACTTAACATGTTATGTCTCAGGATGACGAGCGCAGTGTAATGCCACACAGTACTTTGTAACTCGAGGTGCTGGATGGTGTTGCTACTGTTTATGGATGGTCGTATCGCTTACCATCAGGCGAACGGCATGCTCGTCTCCTCAATCAATACCATAAAAAAAAATGACATAATGAGCCTGTAGAAACATACGTACCTTAGAGCACGAGTAATATTTATCCACATCCCTATGATTCTCGAGCAGATGGTTCTTCAGCATGAGCGTGGTGGTGAAGGCTTCCCCACAGAGGGCGCAGGATGGCCGCCCGCAGGCGCGGGTGGTGGTGGGGTGGGTGGGGTGGGTGTGGTGGTGCAGAGCGCGGGGGTTCGTGAAGCGCGCCCCACATGCGCACGCGCAGTCCGAGGGGAACTGCAGCTAGGGGTGCGGTCACCAAGTATATGAACGTCTGGGTGCTTTGAATGTCTCATCTATACTAATATTATAAAGCTGAAGAGTTTGTTTGTTTGTTTGTTTGAACGCGCTAATCTCAGGAACTACTGAACCGATTTTGAAAATTCTTTCACTAATAGGAAGCTACATAACTCCTGAGTGTTATAGGCTACTTTTTATCCCGGGAAAATAATTTTGTCCCGGAAAAACTTTTTCACGCGGGCGGAGCCGCGAGCACTACTAGTTTTCTATAAAATGCCTGTCAGTAGTAAAAAATGTAATAAACAAAAGACAATAGACTAGCTTTCACCCGCGGCTCCGCCCGTGTGAAAAAGTTTTTCCAGGATAAAAGTCCCGCTTTATATTTTCTCGGGATAAATACTAGCCTATGTGTTAAATGATGAATTATGTTAAAGTATCCCACGTCCCATAAAAGAACTGACTGACTGCCTCGGTGGCGTAATTGTATTACGGTATGATTACAATCCTGAAATCTCGGGTTCAATCCCCGGGTCGGGCATAGTGATATTGGATTTTTCTATTTAGTATCACACCGGAGTCTGGAATTTGTGAATCACATCATGGGACGGAATATGCACGACGAAAAGTGAGTGCACTTAGTTGCGCCTTTGCCTACCCCTTCGGGGATAAAAAGGCGTGAGTGTGTATGTGTTCCATAAAAAAAACGCCTAGTTAAAGAAGATAATCACCTGTTCGAGCATGATGGGACACTCAAAAACGTTAACAGTCCGTTAAGACAATGTGTGACGGTCTCAAATTATCTCCATACCTCATCAGAATCAGTTCAGTAGTTTTTGAATATATCGTGTGCAAAGTCGATGGCAACTTTGTTTTATAAAATTTTTTATTGCATTGAATGACGAGACGAGCATGCCGTTCGCCTGATAGTAAGCAATACGACCATAAACAGTAACAACACCATCCAGCACCTTGAGTCACAAAGTACTGTGTGGCATTACACTGCGCTCGTCATCCTGAGACATAAGATGTTAAGTCTCTTTAAGTCCAGTAGTTACACTGGCTACAATGTCCTTCAAACCGAAACGCAACAGCGCATGCACACTGCTGCTTGGTTGAAATAGACATTGCAGTGGTACATACCCAGACGGACTCTTACATATGAGACCTACCACCAATTGTGTATGTAAGGACTTACATCTCGATGAGCCCTCTTCTTGTGCCCGTTGAGTCCAAACTCGCCGATAAACGGCTCACCGCACAGGTCGCACCACACCAGCTCCGCGGGGTGGTGCACGCGCATGTGAGTCAGGTAGGTCGACAGCTTCCTGCCAGTCAAACAAATCGCACCTTTAGGACGAAAACGACATAATTCAAAAAATTGAAAATTGGGTTGACATTTTTAAATGACTGAAAACTAGTCCCTTATATATAAAAATATAATAAAAAAGGGACAGATATAACAGTTTTGTCCTTTTCCTGTTTGAATATGGCTGTGTTTGAACTATTGTTATATTGAGTACTTCATTATAAGTAATTTTATGACGATAACCCAATTTTCTATCTTTTTGAATTGTGTCGTTTTTATCCTAAAGGTGCGAAATATCTATAACTAGATAAGTGCCGCTTTTCATTTTCCCGGAATAAAATATAGCCTATGTGTTAATCCAGGACATGATCTACGCGTGCGCCAAATTTCATCGAAAACAATTCAGTAGTTTTTGCTTGAAAGAGTAACAAACATCCATACATACAAACTTTCGCTTTATAATATTAGTAGGATATATACATAGTTATTTAAAGGCGGACTTAATGCCGAAGGCATTCTCTACCAGTCAATCTAATGCGAAAGATAAAAACTATATCAGTCTCTTTTTATAATATAAGCGAAATTAAACTTTAAACAAGTTCTTAGTTCGATTCCCAGATAGGACAATTAATGTAATTTAAATAAAACGCAATCAAATTGCACATCCATGGGATACAACACTAATTGCCTCACTGCCTAACCCTTCATAGAATCGTGAACATATACGAACTAATTCATAATCAGTTTACAAACTTATTAGTATAGAATGTTTTGTCTTCTTCCTTCAAACTCAATATAAAATTCGTTCGAAGAACACGAAACATTAACAGGTCGATAGGTCGCACCTTTAGGATGAAAACGACACAACTCAAAAAGAGAGAAAATTGAGTTATCGTCATAAAAATACTTAAAACAAAGTTTTGAACACAACAATAGTTCAAACACAGCCATATTCAAGCAGGAATAGGACAAATCTTACTAATATTATAAAGGCGAAAGTTTGTAAGTATGTATGAATGTCTGGATGTTTGTTACTCTTTCACGCAAAAACTACTGAACGGATTTCGATGAAATTTGGCACACGGGTAGATCATGTCCTGGATTAACACATAGGCTACATTTTATCCCGGGAAAATAAAAAGCGGGACTTTTATCCCGGAAAAACTTTATAACGCGGGCGGAGCCGCGGCCAAAATCTAGTCTGTTATATGGGTCCCTTTTTTATTATATTTTTAAGTGAGGGACTAGTTTTTAGTCATTAAAAATGACAACTCAATTTTCTATTTTTTTGAATTGTGTTGTTTTCGTTCTGAAGGTGCGAGGTACTTACTCGTAAGATTTGCCGCAATCTTTGCACTCATGCATCTGCCCCTGATGCATCTTATAATGTTCTTTAGCATTGTAACTGAAACAATACAATAATTAAGTCGAAATGGACACTAAACCACACTTATATGGAGCCGAAAGACAGGTAGACTAGGTCATCATACACGCATATTTCAATAAATCTCAATACTTGACTGCCTCGGTGGCGTAGTTGCGGCGGATTTAAAATCTATACTATAATATTATAAAGCTAAAGAGTTTGTTTGTTTGTTTGTTTGAACGCGCTAATCTCAGGAACTACTGGTTCGAATGGAAAAATTATTTTTGTGTTGAATAGACCATTTATCGAGGAAGGCTTTAGGCTATAGTATAACATCACGATGTAACTATTAGGAGCGAAGAAATAATGGAAAATGTGAAAAAAACGGGCAAAATTACTACCTCGAGGGCTGCCATTGCGTGCGCTGCGAAAACCGTTCAAGATACCAAAAATATATGTATGAAAGAATTATTCCTCTTGAAATGATCTAAAAAAATGTCAGTGACAGTATATGTCTATCTTTTAAGATTAACTCACTAGAACCGTTTTTATGGTAATCAAATTTAGTCGAAATTTATGCATTATTTCTTAGAGTTGTATCAACGTCATAATATTAATCTTTATCCAAATAAATGTGTTGGATAGAGTGATTCAACGGGAAGGTTTTTATGTACTTTTAGGGCGGAAAAACTTATTAACGCGGGCGAAGCCGTGGGCAAAAGCTAGTCTATACTAAAATTATAAAGCTGAAGAGTTTGTTTGTTTGAACGCGCTAATCTCAGGAACTATTGAACCGATTTTGAAAATTCTTTCACTAATAGGAAGGTACTTTACTCCTGAGTGTTATAGGCTACTTTTTATCCCGGGAAAACTTTTTCACACGGGCGGAGCCGCTACTACTAGTGTAGTATAAAGAGCTGGTGTCATTGCCCATGTGGGCGGTTGCGGACAACTTAGACGTGAGTCGGAGGAAGCCCGCAGCCGTCCCTAATGCGCCGAAGATGGCCACCGCGGAGTTTTAGTTGGTATGCCGTGCGGTGTACATAGGTTAGGGACTCGGCCCGGCGGTCGCCCGACGTTTTCCATCTCTCCGGGCGGCTCAACGTTGGGTCGTAAGGCACGGTGAACCCAACATAACCGCTCAGTCGTTTCCCTTGAAAACTGGGCGGAAGTAATAAGTCACTTTCTCCGCGTCAACAAAAAAAAAAAAAAAACATTGCCCATGCGATACTCACGTGGTCCTCGACACGTATTTGCACTGCTTACACACAAACTTCAGTCGGTGGCTCTTGAGGTGCTGGTTGAGACCGCGCTTGTCCTTGTATCTGAATTGGCAGAATTCACACATCACGTCTCCACGACTCTGGGGAGAAATAAATATTAAGCTAGCAATGCATTGTTGGTGTGTTTAGTGGGGAAATTTTGACGGGAACTTGGAAGTGTCGTGAAATGCTCTTGTTTTAATTCATTATTTTAGTGGTACTTAGTGTTTCATTGCATAATTATGGTGGTATATTATCCAATATAGTTTTATTAAAGGGCTCAAATGACGTGAATTAAAATAACTGTGCTAATCAAGTGTTTTTTGTTGTTGTCAAAACTCTTCGATGAAGTGTTGGTAAAGTAGCCACTGCTTTACTTCCATATACTGCTGAGGACAAAAAAGAAACATGTATGCGTCTGAAGGACTTGTATCCATGGACAAGAATAAATTAAAAAAATCTTTTTAATAAAAATAAACTGACTTCAAAACCACTACAAATCAGAAAATAATTAAAATTTGCATTCGCTTAGTATATACGTATATTTGGAGTCGATGTCTTATTTAAATTGCCAGCTAATCTAAGGAAGAACGCTAGAACCTCCTTTTTTGAAGTCTGTTAAAAAAACCTACATGTTTAGTGGGGACATATGCAGCGGCACAGACGGGTGATCAGTTCGCCTTATTAGAACTATTTCACCCTTAGTCCCAGTTTGGGTGGCGCTGTCATTTTCACTTTGGATCGGCCGTCTTCGCCGGTGTCATGCTCAGAGGCCGCATTCACCATAGGGAGTTTCGGCTGTGGCTCAGCTAGGCCTTAGAGGCATCGTGGCTTTCTTTTAGGTTGCCGATATATCCCAGCACTGCCCTCCACTGAGGGCCCCACCATTTTGATCTTCATTGTTTGGCAATGCAATAATGATTCCTTTGATATTGTGGATTTGGTTACATTGATTACTTATTTTCAGTTAATCCAAGGGGCACTTGCCCCACTGGTTTAAAAAAACAGTTTTTGCAATGTTTGATACTTTTTTGATTTACATATTTTTTAAAGCATCAGGCTGCTTACCCGTCTTATCAGGTGATAAGAACTTCATGGCACATAAACAATAGAAGAAATATGGATGTGTTGTCACTATTCGCGAAAAAAAAATAGATTAATTTGTGCCTCTGGAAATTCCGCTCATTCAAAGTTGTCACTTCATATTATGAGTTTCCTGTGGGACAGTGATACTACCCCGGTCAATTACATTTATTCTGTAGGCAGATATGTCTACAGCAGCCAAACTCTATATTATGTGGGGCCCTACTTCTCCACAGAAGCTCTGAGGGGTCTAGCAAAAATATTGGCATAGTGAAACACTCAATGAAAATTCAACAATTTCATACCCGCATTAGATTGAAGTCTCATAATATTATTGAAGAATATGCATCCAACCATACAGATGACATTTTTTTAGGGCTCCATCAAATAATTAGTGGTCAAAACGTTATGGAACGCCTGATCTACAACATTGCTCTGGCATTTGCAAAATATAATTTACTTCTACTTTTATTGAATAAATATTTTACTTACTGGATCATGCTGAGATTTTAAATGCTTTTTCAAATTATCCTCATCAATAAATCCTTTGTAACAATATTGGCATTTGAAAGGACTATTTAAGTAGTTATGACTACTTTTTCTCTCCAATAGGTCATTCAATTGTTGCTCTTTAGTCAAAATTATTATTTCAACCTCATACATGAATTCAAAATTTGACATATTTTCTTTCGTTTCAAAATACTTTCCTTTTATTTTATTTACTTTTGCAGCTCTATTGAATTTCGATTTCTTAACACCTTTTTCAAGTTCTACATCTTTTTTATTTTTAGATTTTACTTTTTCAACTATATCAATTTTGGATTTTTTAAATTTCGATTTTAAATCATTTCCTTTAAAAACTGTTTTAGTTTTAATCAATTCTTCATTAAACTTAATTTCTTGGTTTTTCACTTCATCTTTATAAAATTGGTTGTAATTATCTGTAGAGTTCTCATCTACTTTAAAAGAAAATTCTTCTATATAAACCACTGACTCATTTTTAATATCTTTGACATCACTAAAAGTGTCTGGAGTGTCTCTATTATCTATTATTATATCTGCGTCTGTTTGAGGGTATGTTGTTGTTTTGATTATGGTTTGGGAATATTTTAGTTTTAAGTCTTCGGAGATTGAACTTGATGTGATCTGGAAAAAAAAACTTAAATGTTAAAATTTGGATTATGAATTGAGAATATTGTATTCCAGTTAGAAGGACATTTTAGTCAAATTAAAGGCAAATTAGCCCTGGCATTAGCCATGGCCCTTTGTACAATTTGCATTAAAAACCGTTACACAAAGATAATATTATTGCCTTGATTATGTTTAACATTATATTTCAATACGTTTTGGAACATATTTTAAGTTATAAAAAACATATTTAATTTTCTGTCTGTTCATAAGGTTTTGGTATAAAAAATATATTTTAGGAAGTTAGGAAAGGGAAAAGGGGCCTATAGGCCTATTTTGGCACCTATAGGCTCAAAAATTTTTAATCCAGCCCTGAGGGCAAGTGCCACACCACTAAGTACTCTAATTCAAAATTCAGTAATTGCATGTTGCTACATGCAAACTTTACTTACTATAGATTTTTTTTGTAATATATTATTTTATATACATTTTTTATATGTCATTTGTATGTCGCCATAAGCTGTGGCTAATAAATATGTTTTCTTTCTTTCTATCTTAATTTTAAGTTTTATAGTTCTTGATGGCATTGTTCCTGTTACTGACTACCCAAGTCATGGCTCCACCGTCGATGGACTTCCTTATTGTCATTTAGGTAGACAATCAATAAACAGAATGACAAATTCTGCCTGATGAAGTGATAGGGTGTCTTACCACATAAGAACTTACCACATTCTGTCTTTTCTTCACATTGTTCAGTACCGTTTGTGCTTTGAGACATTGGTTCTTGAATGCAGTAAGTTTTAGAAGCCTCATGCTGCATATAGCACAGAGATGTTGTGGCATACCGTCATAAGGAAGGACCTGAAGGAAATTAAACACATCCATCATATTGACTCCACAAAGAACATTTCCATAAAAAAATGATAGATGTGAGAGACTAGTTCTTATAGTAATTTTAACGTTAAGTTACCAAATGAAATCACTCAATTACATTTACATTTACTGTTTTGATTACTCGTCACTGAATATATGAGGCAACTCAGGATTTCTCTTAGATAATTATAGGTAATATTGTACTAACAAGGAATATATGCTAATTTCAGTCAATTCGTTTACCTTAGATCCAATTAGTTGGGAATATGCATGAGCCAGTTGATACGCGTGGATACTGTAAAGGCGGCCAGAGCCGAGGCAGGCGCGGCACATTAATTCACAAAACACTTCACTTTCAGTCATTTTTAATGGAAAATGTTAACAGAATAGTAGAAAATATGATGTTCTGCGGATATCAGAATTTGTTTCTTGTGAGTGAAAGAGACAGGATATTGTTGTTTGCTTGGTTGTTTGCAAGAATTTTATACCCATATAAACTTCTTGGTTGTTTGTCGTTTGTCTCTGTTTAAATAAGTTTTTAAAATATTAATTTTTATAGATTAAGGAAGTTGAATTAGTGAGCTCGACTAAATTACCGGTTTTACTTTATTTATCGAAACTCAAAACTGTCATATTTACTGACCTAAAAGTATAATAAATAATATACTTAGTTTAGAAACTGAGACCACATACTAAGCTTCTTAAAAATAACACTACAATAAGTTTGTCGAATCTTAGTTCTATACTAAAATTACAAAGAGAAAAGATTTGATTTGTTTGCTTGCATTGAACAGGCACCGAAACTACTAAACCGCTTTGTAAAAATTCTTTCACCAATATAAAGCTACATTATGAGTTAATAACATAGGCTACTTTTTATCCTGGAAAATATAAGGCGGGACTTTTATCCCGCTAGAAGTCATTCACGCGGGCGGAGCCGCAAACAGAAGTCTATATAAAATAAAAAAAAGTGTAAGTTTCAAACAAACTAAATATTAGTAAACAGTAATTTATAAGCAATTTAATACTACCGATTAGTCGGTTATTATTGTCTATGGATTGTGGTCATATCAAGATAAGGTTCTTGGGTCATATCTATTTTTTTGTTTTATTTTCGCCTTTTTCTAAAAGGAGAAGGCAGATGGGCTCAGTCAAGCAGCCTAATCTATAGATCTTTTTTTTTTTTTTTTTTTTTATAATTTTCCCTTTAGGGAAGGCAAAGGGTTCGAGCCCATACAGCCTCGTCTTAAGTAATATTTTTGGTTGACTTTTTTTTTTCCTACGTACTATGTCGTAGTAAAGCAGTGGCTACCTTACCAAGACTTTATCAAGGAGTTTTGGCGGCAACGAAAAAACACTTGATTGGCACAGTTATTTCAATTCACTTCATTTGAGCACTTTAATAGAACTATATTGGATAATATACCACCATAATTATGCAATATAACACTAAGTATCACCAAAATAATGAATTAAAACAAGAGCACCTCATGACACTTCTACGTTCCCGCCAAAACCCTAATCTATAGATCATTGCAGGATAACATTTTTTTTGGGGCAAATAATATTTTAGGCTACATCCAATGATGTTTATTTTTCAATAACATGGTTACATCGGACATCCTTAAATTTTTATTAGCATATTCCACCACCATACCAGCCCTGTATTATAATATTATGCTGCCCACTGCTGAGCACGGGTTTTTTTCTACTACTGAGAGGGTTTAGGTCGCCACGCCACCACGCCGCGCTGGCCTAGTGCGGGTTGACAGACTTCGAAATAGCCTTCCCGAAAGCCTTCCTTCTTAGCGAAATTACCTTCCCTTACCGTCGAAATTAGCATTTTCATCTCATTATAATTTTCATGTAGATAATGATTACCGAATCAAACGGAAATAACTTGTTTTTTCTTTGCAGAATACCTTCGTATTTTACTAAAAGACATAGGTTGTCTCTGGACATAGGGATCCCATAACTGAAAATATACCTATTTTTTTTTTTGTACGCGAATGGTCAACATTGAAATAGAACTAACCGCGATAAAGTCCGTAAAATAGTTTTATTTCAATGAAAATATACCATAAAACTAAGCTATAAAATATACTTATCTACCTACTAGAGTCCGTGCAACAAGTAGTGACT
This sequence comes from Lapara coniferarum, assembly GCA_949316025.1. NCBI lineage: Eukaryota > Metazoa > Arthropoda > Insecta > Lepidoptera > Sphingidae > Lapara > Lapara coniferarum. The sequence goes on from OX438929.1 coordinate 28,770,981, forward strand.
TATCACTTATGGTACAAAAATAAGGCGGCAAATTCAAAAAGTCTAGGGTTGGTGCCCCATGTTTATAATTTATATGGAAAAATATAAGGGAAAAAATCTGTCGATAACAATTATTTTTTGAGTATAATTTTTTTTGACTGCCTCGGTGGCGTAGTTGTATTACAGTACGACTGCAAAGCTGAGGTCTCGGGTTCGATCCCCGGGTCGGGCAAAGTGATATTGAGTTTTTCAATTCAGTATCAGCCCGGAGTCTGGAATTTGTGCCCGATATGGCGATAGGCTCGCCCCCTATCACATCATGGGACGGAATAACGGCGAAAAGTGGGTGCACTAGTTGCGCCTCTGCCTACCCCTTCGGGGATAACAGGCGTGTGTGTGTGTGTGTGTATAATTTTTTTTTATTTTTATTAAGCTAAGCTAAGCTTTCGAAGGTATGAAGTCTGCTTGCACTAGGCCAGTATGGTGGAATAAGACCCTCTCAGTAATAGAGACCTGCCCAGCATTGGACAGTATAGTTATAATTCCATAAAAAACATTTTCATGTAAAATGTTGCCAAGACGAGATCATATGGTTCGCACTGTCAAAAAGTTATCAAATCTCATGTAGCTTCTAACTCTACAAGCCCTAACTTCACAACTCTACCTTAGTTAAAGTATGTGGCTTGGCTGTTTCGCTACCGCCACATGGATGTAAGTTGAAAAAATTATTCACTGTTCATTAATTTTCTGTTATACAATAGTTCTTATAGTAACCCTTGGCTCGTCTTGGCAGGGCACTAGTGCCCTCAAATACGAAGTTGGTTTTATCTATTATATATATAAAAGAAAGTGGTGTTAGTTACACCACTTATAACTCAAGAATGGCTGAACGGATTTAGCTGAAAATTGGTGGAGAGGTAGCTTAGAACCAGGAGACGGACATAGGATACTTTTTATCCCGGGAAAATATAAACCGCGACTTTTATCTCGGATAATTGTTTTCTGCCAGTGGAACCGCAAGAAAACAAGTATAGAGATATTTCGAGATCCAGTTGAGGACATAATTACTCTTATCCCGGAAAAAGATAAACCGGGAATTATATCGAGCCGCCACGACTAAACCACTGAACCGATGGCGATGCAATTTGGCAGGGAGATAGTTTAAAACCTGGGAAGAATCTAGGCTACTTCATATCCCGGGAAAATATAAACCGGGACCATAATCCCGGAAAATAGTTTTTTGCCAGTGGAATCGTATGAAAATAAGTATGGAGATAGTTTGTGATTCAAAGGAAATCAATCTCAAGTTTGAGTTACATCTCAAGTAGACATAATGTATGAACAGTTACATCTCAAGTAGACATAATGTATTGAACTGTTCATACATTATGTCTACTTGAGATGTAACTCAAACTTGAGATTGACCTATTAATACCGCCCATAGGCTACTATTATCCCGGAAAACAGACACCGGGAATTTTATTCGGGATTTTTTTTCGGAAAAAAATATGGTTAGGTATTATTTAGGGGGGGGGGGTGGGGGGTGGGGATGGTGTTTAGGGATTTTAAAATTTCGTTAAATAAGGACTCATTTGGTGGCAGGATGGTTTTTTGCAAGAAAATTACGCGGAAAATTTGAAAATTTAAGAATACTTAACCACCATATTAAACGTGTATGTCACTGAATTCCTCCTAAGCGGCTGGACCGATTTTAATGATTTTTTTGTGTCCTCAGGTGGGTTTGAGAATAGTTTCGATTAACAATTAGATCCGGTAGGTGGCGCTGTACTCGGGTTCTAGGATTTCATTTCCTTTTTAGGGCAGGACAACGTCTGTCGGGGCCGCTAGTTTACAAATAAAACTAAAATAGGCATTAGGTACATATTTAATAAATAATTACAATTAATATTTACATATTTCTTTACATCCGTGTTAGTTTCTTTCTACGTAACATTTGGCACCAAAACACGAAGAGCTTGCATATTTTTTTCATTATCAAAATTACTACTATTTTTCTGGGTGGGTACGACCCGCAATGTCTATTACTGGTGGTAGGACTCTCATATGTAAGAGTCCGTCATGGGTGGGTACCACCGCAATGTCTAGTTCTACCGCCAAGCAGCAGTGTGCATGCACCATTGTGTTTCGGTTTGAAGAACATTGTAGCCAGTGTAGCTACTGGAAATGAGACTTAACATCTTATGTCTCTGGATGACGAGCGCAGTGTAATGCCACACAGTACTTTGTAACTCAAGGTGCTGGATGGTGTTGCTACTGTTTATGGGTGGTCGTATCGCTTACCATCAGGCAAACATGCTCATCTCGTCATTCAATACAAAAACAAACACTCAGGCATCGTCCGCTGTCGCGCATCTCTCTCGCGTGGTCTTGATATTTAGTTCCAAAAAGTAGTGTCTATTGCGTAGGGAACCTTCTTTTTCCGACGTACTGGAGGTTTGATTCCTGTATGTACCTAAACACAGACATAAAAGAGTATATTAAACATATCACATTGATGGGTCAGGCGTCTATTAGAGCCGCTAGTCTTAGAGTATTCATTTAACAAGGAGATGGGATGACCGGGCGAACCCTTCGTTGGTCATACATGCGCAGCTGGTCATAAAGTTTTATTAAAACCTATGTGCCTTGCGATCGCTGTCATTACATTCTACGATAATGACATTAAGCGGTGCTCCACAGAAATTGTGATTTTTGTTGTGTTATTGTGTAAAAAGCGACCTTATATTCCGCCCTGCACGCGTGGATTTTGTTTGTTAAATGTGTGCTATCCGTGTCTACTTCACCCCCCGTCGGATTGACAGAAAAAAATGTTTGCGCATTATTGCCATATCGTGTCCATTGGATAAATAGTCTAAGCCCCTAGTAGAACAGAGCGTAGACAATATTTTTTCTGTAGCTGTAGCTACAATGAATGTAGCACATGATAGTAGTTTACATCGCACTTGTAATTGTTACAATGACCACTGCAAGGAGTTGGATATATTTCACGAGAATAGATTAGGGCTGCCATCCGTCCGGATTTCCCCGGATTTGTCCTAGTTTGAAGGGCGTCCGGGGGCCGTCCGGCCGGGGTTTTAAAAATTGTCCGGGCAAAACCCGGACACTTTTGTTGTCAGGGGAAATCCATTTTTTATAGATGAGCGACAAATTGAAATAAATCTTAGTTAAAACTTCATGCATTTCCCCGCATTCAAGAAGAAACGGCAAAATATATTTTCAGAGGTGCCCGGGGAAATACCCATATTTTGACCAAATGTCCGGGATTTTTACCGTGTTTATCCGGCGTCGGCAATTTAGATGATGGCAGCCCTAGAATAGATTACCATATCATACTAGCCCTGTATTATATACTGCCCACTGCTGGGCACGGGCCTCCTCCACTACTGAGAGGGGCCTTAGACCACCACGCTAGCCTAGTGCGGGCAGACTTCATATACCTTCGAAATTCTTATAAAGAACTTCTCAGGTTTCCTCACGATGTTTTCCTTGACCGTTAAAGCGAATAGAATATTACGCTTTAAAACAAATATCAAAAATTTTAAATTACTTTAAAACATATCTCCTGTATAACTTTATCTTTTTAATTCATTAAAATTTCATAAATAAATACATACATATATACACTCACGCCTTTTATCCCCGAAGGGGTAGGCAGAGACGCAACCAGTGCACCCACTTTTCGCCATTATTCCGTCCCATGATGTGATAGGAGGCGAGCCTATCGCCATATCGGGCACAAATTCCAGACTCCGGGCTGATACTAAATAGAAAAACTCAATATCACTGCCCGTCCCGGGGATCGAACCCGAGACCTCAGCATTCAGTCGTACCATAATACAACTACGCCACCGAGGCAGTCAAGATAAATAATAGACTATTTAAACAATGCACACGATATGGCAATAATGCGCAATTAATTTTTTCTGTCAATCCTGACGGGGGCGAGGTAGACATGGATAGCACACATTTAACAAACAAAATCCACACGTGCAGGGCTTAATATAAGGTCGCTTTTTAGACAATAACACAACAAAAATCACAATTTCTGTGGAGCACCGCTTAATGTCATTATCGTAGAATGTAATGACAGCGATCGCAAGTCACATAGGTTTTAATAAAAGTTTGTGACCAGCTGCGCATGTATGACCAACGAAGTGCTCGCCTGGTCATCCCATCTCCTCTTATAATAATGCTCTAAGAGATATATAGATTTATATGATGTTTAAAATAGTGATGCCACTCGAGTAGAATTTTATGACTCGAGTCATTTCAGTAAGTTACTCGAGTTTTCGAGTCACTCGAGTGAAATATTTTTTATTTTCACGCCATGCAACTCGAGTGACATTTTTTATAGCAATTTCTAAAACCTTTATTAACCTGTCAATATGCCCTTGCCAATTATTAAGTGAAAGTCGTTTTTACACGCCTACCTATAGGATTCTAATAAGAAATTTTAAATAACAGCTGTCAGACTGACATGGAACATAGAAAATAATTAATAATATACAGTAATAAAAAATGGGTGCGTGTACTTATGTACGCGCGTGAGAAGTTATACTTCTTTAGCATAATAAAAGGACTGGAAAAGGATAGTCAACACAGTCAAAGATTCAAAATGGCGGCCACTTTTTTGAAATTTAACATTAAATCTGTCCTTTGTACCTAAAGCCATACTTAGATATCGATTTTGAGGTCGATTGGCCTTCAAACAAAGAAAGTCAAAATGGCGGCCACTTTTTTGAAATCTGACATTAAATCTGCCCTTAATGAGTGGTTTAGAGGGCAACTTCTCCCGTGAGAAAATTTTGTGTCACACATGCGCGCGCATCGTAAAATTTCACTCCCATAAATTTTTCATAACGCGCCCAAAGAAGCATAACTTCAAAAATATAAATTTATTTAAATAATCGGTCTTTACAGTAATTGTTATGCTATGATGTATCTGCACTAGGCACAGATTTAATAATGTGACATAAGAAAATGTCTTTATAAGATATTTATAGTGATACCAGTGGGCTTAGAATGTGAAAAAAAAACACGATGCGTCTCCGCTTCGTTTTATTGTGATTGGTTGAGAGACTGACGTATCGGTCAGTCAAATTAACACAAAAAAAAACATAAAAATCGAAGATTTTGGTGTCAATCTTTTCCATTTTATCCTACTAATATTATAAACGCGAAAGTTTGTAAGAATGTATGGATGTATGTGTGTTACTCTCACACACAGACTACCTAACGGATTTCGATGAAATTTGTCACACAGGTAGATCATGTCCTGGATTAACACATAGGCTACTTTACATCCCAGGATATATACAGCGGGAAAAATGTTTACCTAAATAGGCAGTACTGACGTTCGTGACGTTGACACTTGACTGAGAAGTAAAGTTACCGAGTAGACTACTCGGTGCGCCGAGTTGACTCGGCAACTCGAGTACAAATTGACTCGAGTCAATATTTTTTTCACTCGAGTACGATTTTTGCAAACTCACTCGAGTAAAAATACCACTCGAGTCGCATCACTAGTTTAAAAGCAAACGTAACTTTGACTGTCAATGTATAAAAGGAAATATACTTACATACTGATGTCCGCTGAGGGCGGCCGGGCCTTTGAATGTTTTCGGACACAATTTGCAGGCGAATGGTCGTTCCGAGGAGTGTACGCGCATGTGGGCCTGTGAACAGTAATGTACTTGTGGCGTAGTTGTATTACGGTACGACTGCAATGCTGAGGTCTCGGGTTCGATCCCCAGGTCGGGCAAAGTGATATTGGATTTTCTAATCAGTATCGTCCTGGAGAAGGCAATTTGTGTCCGATGAGGCGATAGGCTCGCCCCCATCACACCATGGGGCGGAGTACGCACGGCGAAGAGTTAGTTTCAAGCACGATTTTGATTGAAAACGTCAACAAGTTTGAGTTTGCGTACAACAAAATTTCTGAAACAGACGTTGGGACTTGGTGGATAGATCGATATTAAAGAAAACATATGAAAAATCTAGTTCGTTTATTCCATTAGTGTTGAAATAGTCTTTCCGATGATATATCCTACTAATATTAGAAAAGCGAAAGTTTGTAAGTATGTATGGATGTTTATTACTCTTTTACGCAAAAACAATTTTACTGATTTCGATGAAATTTCGCACACGGGTAGATCATGTCCTGGATTAACACATAGGCTACATTTTATCCCGAAAAAATAAAAAGCGCGACATTTATCCCGGAAAAACTTTTTAACGGCGGCAGAGCCGCGGGCAACGTCTAGTTATAAATGAATCAGATCAGTTTATTTTAAAAAAAATCACGATGAAAAGTTGACTGAAATAGTCGAAATTTTAGATGCGGCCTCTTATTCAGAACGTTTTAAAAAAAGTTAGTTATGAATGGAGGGGTCTAACAAATTTTTTTCATGTTCCAAGTCCTATATTTTACCCCTTTAATATCCATAAAGTTTGAGCCTGTTTAGATTTTGAGGCCCAACACCATACAAAAAGCAGACATCCCCTTTTATTGCAGTTTCTTCTTTCCACAGAAGGGCTACTTTTTCAGACTATTTCGCTGTCATTACATTCTACGATAATGAAATTAAGCGGTGCTCCACAGAATTGTGTGTTATTGTGTAAAAAGCGACCTTATATTCAGCCCTGCACGTGTGGATTTTGTTTATTAAATGTGTGCTATCCGTGTCTACCTCGCCCCCCGTCAGGATTGACAGAAAAAAATTGTTTGCGCATTATTGCCATATCGTGTCCATTGGTTAAATAGTCTAAGCCATACCTTCATGAAAGCCCGTTTGATAAAGCTCTTCGGACAGTGCGGGCAGGCGAAAGGTCTCTCTCCCGTGTGCGTCCTTTGGTGATAGCGCAGCTCGCATTTATTCTGCGGGTGAAGGTCAAGGTCACGCACAAGTTCAAGGTCACATAAAGTAAAATTGTCCGAATTTAAAGGGCAAATAAAGTTCACACATACAGGTCAAAATCTGTCCTAACTTGTGTTCATACGCATTTTTTTTTGTACGTAGTTTAGGGCGTATCTTCGTATAACATTTATAGGAGTAAATTTTGTATCTTAACCACGCGGGCTGTTTGTAATTTGCAAGGGACATTGCACCCCTTGGGCCTGGGTAACCTTGATCTACACCATTTGTGCTATAGGCAGACGCTGTCTAAACATTAAAGGTCGCGCACAAAGGTCAAGGTCAAAACAATTTCTATAAATAAGTTGTACAACTACGATCTATACCGTGTGGTAATATGTGTGGGGTATATACATTATGGAATCACTAAAGGTCACAACTCAAGGTCAAGGTCACTCACCGGCAGCGCTTTTCCGCACAGTTCACACATGAACTGCTTCCTCCTCCGACTGGAGTCCGCGTGCACGCGCCTGTAGTGAGCGCTGTACAGATTCTGACGCGGGAACGTTTTGTTACACTGCAAATAATACAGAAGAACCTCGTTAATTCGAAAACCTCCATAAATCGAAAAAAATGTTTTGTTCCCTTTCCTTCGAGCCCCAAAACCACCAGTACTCGAAATCCGACCCTCTATTAGTCGAAATAATCAATGAGTCCCTGCAAGCCATTTTGGTACATATTTTCCCTCTATAACTCAAAAACTTAAATTGGACCTCTGTATCTCGAATATAGCAATGTTTTATTTTACAACCTTTAAAACTCGATTATTTAAAACTTACTACCTCTATAGTTCGAATAAAAATAAGTTACCGGCTTTAAGAATTAGCCGACAATGGAAGTACCTCTGTAGCTTGAATTTTTATTTATTTCCCCTCTTTAACTCAAATTAATTTTTTGGCGTCTCCCTTGATATTCGACTTATAGAGGTTCTATTATAATTAAATACTTCTGCTGCTTCAGTGGCGTAGACGTATTGCGGTGCGACTGCAGTAATATCAAACTGTGACGTCATCGAGTGTCACCGGCCATAACGCTGCGTGCGTGCGAAAGAGATGCCGCGATATCCCCACCACGCCCAACTTTGCTAGCAAGAATACTTAAAATATGAATGCTTTATTTTTAAATCAATTTAGATGCGGATTCCGCAGAAGACTTTCCTTTTCTTATTACCTTCTGTTACATATAAAATAATGTACAGAATATAACGTAGGAAACTACCCAATTTGGTAAGATCCATTCGGGCGTTTGGAGATAATCAGCTCCTTTCCTACTTACACAAGTACCATTGTTTTGAAAGGACATGTCCAAAAATGGGCCTGAAAATCTACACAAGACAGTTTATATATATTTGGACAGAACTCCTGAAAACTAGCCTTTTGCAATAAATCGCTTTATTTTAAAGACCTGCGATTTTGAGATGGACATAATTTTGTTTGGCTTGAAAACTACACTTGATATGAATGTTTTTAAAAAAGTTGGTTATGAATGGAGATTGTAGGGATCTAAAAATATTTTTTTTTAATAGATCTAAGTTCCATATGTTGCCCCTTTAATATCCATAAAGTTTGAGACTGAGGCCAAGCGCCCATACAAAAAGCTCCTTTGGTGTAATGTTACTTCGGTGGTATATTCAAGACATGGAAACCTTTGCGACATTGAGTTTTATACATATTTGGAATCAGCACATTTTCCTCCGTATTTTGAACATAGTGTTTTTTTTATGGCATTGAATGACGAGACGAGCATGCTGCTCGACTGATGGTAAGCGATACGACCACCCATAAACAGTAGTAACACCATCCAACACCTTGAGTTACAAAGTACTGTGTGACATTCCACTGCGTTCGTCATCCTGAGACATAACATGTTAAGTCTCATTATGTCCTGTAGTTACACTGGCTACAATGCCCTTCAAACCGAAACACAACAGTGCATGCACACTGCTGTCGGTAGAAATAGACATTGCGGTGGTACCCACCCAGACGGACTCTTACATATGAGAGACCTACCACCAGTTAAAATTATTAGAAAAAAATGACAATTCAATCAGCCCGTTGACCAACGATACATTCCTTACCTTAACACAAGGAAAGTTTCCAACCACAGTTGTCGGTCTGTGCGTCGCTAGATGATCCTTTAGTAACAATCGAGTACTAAAGCTCTCTCCACAATGAACGCAGCTAGCGATCGACTCGCATTCCGCGTCTGCGTGCCGCCTTAGCGCGTCTGTTGTTATAAATTGTGTGTTGCATTTGTGACAAGTACTGTCGGGTGGGTACTTCAGCTGAAAAAAATATACAGGGTGGAATTGTATGCACTGCTTTCCTGAAGCATACGTAATCAGTAAATAATATGGAATCATGCTGTGACATTTAAAAACATTTTTTTCGAAGCCTCATACGTGTCCCACTGCTGAGCAAAGGCCTCCCCCTTTTCTTCCAATTCCTTCGATCTTCCGCTCTTTCCAGTTTGGTTGGAATGCGTCCAGGTCGTCTCTCCATCGCTTCCTTGGTCGTCCACGTTTTCTGCGACCATTTGTTGGGATCCAATCTTTAGTTAGCTTGGCCCAGCGTTCCGGATTCATTTGAACTACATGACCCGCCCAGTTCCACTTTAGTGTCGCGACCTTTTTCCCTACACCTACTACTCGAGTTTTGGACTCGAGTTTAAAAACAATATAAATAAAAAAATACAACAATCAGCGAAGTCAGTCACATCTTTCCGATGTGTTATTTACATAATCATGAACATTACAATATTTCGTAAAAACTATTTCGTTATGTATTTATTTATATTGCGAAATATTCTAAATTGAAAAACATAATAAATCAAAAATACCACATCAGTTTGTTCACATTCAAGGAATAATTAACAACTAAAATTCGTCGTGTGTCGGGTCGGTCACTTCCCTGCACTGTTGCCCATCCTACTGTTTTAACAGTAGATTTACTGTTTTTGCTTTGTCGTCCCTGTTTTCTGTTTAGAGTTGAAATTTTATTGTTTTTTTTCTTTTATTGACTTTTACATGCGTTTTCACGGGTTTTGGGCACGATTACTACATACGAAAATGCTGTAGGAGCTTGTTTTTTTTTAGGTCACCACCCTATCCTGTTCCCCTATTTCTCAGATGTTACCGACGGAAAATCAAAATTGAGGAACATTTATTCTTCGTTCAAAATCGCCGATCTACTGTTTTTGGAACGAAGTTCCTTATTTTTATTATTTACTAGCGGCCCCGACAGACGTTGTCCTGCCCTAAAAAGGAAATAAAATCCTAACCATTCTGGAATCCACCTAAAGACACGCAAAAAAAAATCATTAAAATCGGTCCAGCCGTTTTTCCACGCAATTTTCTTATTTTTTTCCTTCATAAGAACCTTCTCCTGACAATAATAAACACATAAAAAAAAAAAATAAAGAAGTCGGTCCAGCCGTTCATGCGTGATGCCGTGACCAAGAAAATAGGGATTCATTTTTATATAATAGAAGATAATTAGTGATCTGTTGTTTTTTGGTTTCTTGAAGTCGGCAACAGTGCTTCCCTGCAACATGGTTGAGGAGGCCGATGGCTGGCACATGCGTGGTGATGGTCTGCTCTATTTGATGGTTGACTTTATTGTTTACTTAAAATTAAACATGTAGTTGGTTGTTTGACTTAGGCACTGTGTCATTTACTATCCATCTTTGAAATTCAATTTATATTGTTACTTGCAATTTGTAAATTATATATGAAAAAGAAATAAGATAACAATAAAAGACCTATGCTGAGTTTCTTGGTGCTTCCGGAGCACTGGTAAAATCTTTGTTGATAAAAAACATTGTTAAAAATGACGTGTCAAGTGCCCTTAGGGGCCTAATTACTTAATAAATGATTTTAATTTGAATGATTTACCTCTTTATGTGCCTGTTTCTTGTGTCCATTGAGACCAAAGTTGGAGACGAAAGACTCCCCACAGAGCTCGCACCAGATCAGGGCTGATGGATGGACCACCCTCATATGGGTAAGGTAAGTAGACTGCTTTCTGAGACCAAGCATGAGTAACATTTTTGGTCTACACGGCTAACTGGCCTCCATGCACTTAATGTTAAGTGAAGTAAAGCCCAGAAAAAAGCGGGGCAAGCGCGAGTTGGACTCGCGTGGCGAGGGTTCCGTACACACCAAATTTTTTTTATAATAGCACATATTTTCGATTTTCAGATGAACCGATTATTTTAATCAATGCCTCGGTGGCGTAGTTGTATCGCGTGCGCTGTACGTCGCTTCGAGTCCCCCGGGTTCGCGAGAGAAAAGTGATATTGGGTTTTTTCTGCCCAGTATTAGCTCAGTCTGGAATTTGTGTCCGATATGGCGATAGGCTCGTTCCCTATCACATCATGGGGCGGAACACACAAGGCGAAAACTGCACAAGTTGTGCCTCTGCTTACGCTTTTGAGCATAAAGCCGTGAAGGTGTTTCTGCGTTATTTTGCTTATGCAACAATAAAAAAATAATGGTACAGAGTACTTTTTACCCCGAAAATAGATTATGCCAGTGGAGCCACGAGCAAAATTAGTCTTTAAAATATAGTACAAAATGCCTTTGAAGAGGAAGTTGGTCCCCGTGCACCTGACTTCTTCAAGAAAGGCATTGAATAATAACCACAGCGCTGGTAGAGATGCATCGATAGCATGGGTGCAAATTTAATGAAATAAAAAAAATATTTATATAAAGATGACTAAGTTTATGTGACTGCCTCGGTGGCGTAGTTGTATTACAGTACGACTGCAAAACTGAGGTCTCGGGTTCGATCCCCGGGTCGGGCAAAGTGATATTGAGTTTTTCTATTCAGTATCAGTCCGGAGTCTAGAATTTGTGCCCGATATGGCGATAGGCTCGCCCCCTATCACATCATGGGACGGAATGTCGGCGAAAAGTGGGTGCACTAGTTGCACCTCTGCCTACCCCTTCGGGGATAATAGGCGTGAGTGTATATGTATGTATGTAAGTTTATGTATACTAAACGCCAATTTCATAGGTAAAGACACAATATTAACCCTTGTACAAGTTCCAAATACTCACTCATAAGTCTTGCCACAGTGATCACATCTATATAATTGTCCTCCGTGCATCTTGAAATGTTCCATTGCTTTTGAACTGTAAAGTAAAAAATAAAAAATTGGAAAATAATGTAACTTAATATTTATCCAGCTCGAAGGACCATTAAGATTTCGGATCTTTTACTGATTATCAAAATGATAGATTGTATTACCAGCCCTGTACTATATAGTTGCTCACTGCTGAGCACGGGCCTACTCTACAACTGAAAGGGCCTTAGTCCACCACGCTGGCCTAGTGCGGGTTGGCAGCTTTCACATAACTTCGAAATTCTTTTAGAGAATTCTCAGGTATGCCGGTTTCTTCGCGATGTTTTCCTTCACCGTTAAAGTGAACGATAACCTGCCTATGCCTGCCTATACCGATACCTGCTTTATTTTTCAAACAATTTTCATGCTGATTTCACAGAAGCTCAGCTTTTAGACTATATTAAAATCTGCTACTCACGTGTTCTTACAGACGTGGTTACATTGCCTGCAGGTAAACTTCAGCCGGTGGCTCTTGAGATGCCGGTTGAGATCGCGCTTATCTTTGTATCGGATCTTACATACCTCGCACACGGCGGCGCCTCGACTCTGGTAAAAGAAAAGTGAAAGCAAGGTCGGCCTATGTGCAGAGATTAAAGACAATAACAGAAAATAAACCGACTTCAAAACCACTGTAAACCAAAAAATAATTCAACTTTATACTCGCTTAGTATATACGTAGGAATCGGTGCCTAATTTAAATTGCCAGCTAAGCCAAGGAAATACATGATCAAATATACGAAAACATTGTTCAATTTAAATTATTTTAGGCACCGACTCCAAATATACGTATATACTAAGCGAATATAAAGTTGAATTATTTTTTGATTAGCAGTGGTTTTGAAGTCTGTTTATTTTTTGTTAAAAAGTTATTATTTATTTCTTTTTTTGTTAATTAATTATAGATAGTATAAACAATACATAATAGATATACGATTGCAGCATTCGCGAGTCACCTGCTGTTAGTTATTGAAGAGTTCCATTGTGTATCTCCGAACATCTTCAACAGATCTTCATAAATTATATACTAAAACCTTCCCTGAAAACTATACATTTGACTATCGAAAACCACATCCAAATCGGATCAGCAGTTTTTGAGAAACTCGCGGCCATACAAATTTACATACATACGGATCGGATACAGAACCTCCTTTTTGAAGTCGGTTAAAAAGGCTGATCTACCGGCCACAGGCCTAAATGCGCGCCACGGCCCACCTCATATCTCGATAACGGCAGTCGAGAAGTTGTCGATGTCGAGTAATATCTCGTTTACCCAAACATGCGCGCTATGATCGACAAGTTTCTCATTGAAGACATAAGTTTATTTGTAAAGACGAATGGATGTTGCCCTTTGATATATATTTTCTAAGTTCTAACAATTCTATTTTCTAATGTTCCAATGGTTTTGGTTCGCTCGATTGTTGTTTATTTCATGTTTCAAGTGTCAGTCCTTTACAAGTAAAGTCTCATTTGGATTAAATAATTTAATCGCACGCCATTATTGCTAGCTCAATGCTCAATAGAACCCAAACCTTAGCAAATACATAAAAGTCACATTAGTACCCTGGGAATCAAACCCTTGTCTTCCATAAACCAAAAAGTATACCAAAGTAAATAAATAATTTTCTCACCACATCATGCCATGCAGAGTTGTGCTTGGTCAAATTTGCTTCATCCATAAAACCTTTAAAACAATCACCACATCTGTAAGGGTAGTTAAAACCATCCCTTCTCTCTTTTATATCTTGTATCTGTTCATCCTTACTTAATACTTTAATATCACAATCAAATATCCTTTGGAAGTTAGTCATGTTCTCTTTCGTTTCAAAATACCGACCTTTTTGCTTAAACTTTACAGGTTCGTTATTTTTTTCTTTTTCCTCTGATTCCAATTTCAAAACTCTTTTAGTTTTTTTAATTTTGTCTTTATGTTTCCTTTTCTTTACTTTTGGTTGTTCTATGTCCATATCGTTTTCTAGTTTTATTTCTTCTTCAGGTATTATCTCAGTCTCTATTTTAACTGATGGACTGTCAGTTTTGCAGGCTAGCATGACTTCAAATATACTGGGTTCGGGTTCAGGGAATTCCGTGATGTACATTTCAGATTTATTGTACGGGTGCGTTTGATTCACCTGAAAATATTTATGTATGAGGAAATGGATAAAATAATGTCATTAAAACACTATTATTTTGAGTGATATATCACAAGAATTATGAATTCAACTCATATGCATAAAGCATAAGTGTAGTCAAAATAAATATCGATTTAGAGAAGTTTTATTTTATAACAATTAATGTTAACCTTTTAATTGTAGGGCCAAAACGAATTATCGACCAGTGCTGCCACCGCGCACGCTGTGCGTTGTCCCCATAAACGAAGGAAACAATAGAGGAACACATGCCGTGGCCACATGAGACAGAGAATTTGACAAGTAAATTGAGTAAATCTACACCACATTCTGCACTGCACTATATTTTAATGGATTTAGTAAAGTTACTGAAACTTTTAATAGGTTTATAACACTCTGAAAACACTCGATACTAAGCTTAATCACTTTACGACAGAGGCAAAATGTGGAATTTCAATTCCGACCTTGGTAAAAACCGACACGCTCTACGGGACGATTCTATCCCTCTCTTTCATAAGCAATAGCTCTATAGCACCATTCTTTTCTGTAGGACTGAATAGGAGTTATGCATTAGTCTATAATATTTACTCTGTCTACGGTTGTCCCGCACTGGCGCGTGAGCGAGACAATCATAATGAGTTTTGTTTCAACACCCCTGTAAAGTGAGCCACAGCGAACATTTTTTTTTTGTAATGGCCCTACTGCCAGTAGCCTGACACGAGTCGGCTTTTCTGGCCACACCGGTCTTTAGGGTGAACGCAGAAGGCGCTCGCAACCCTTTGAATTAAGTGACCATGCTGAGGGCAACCCACTAACGGGTTACGAACCTCGACTCAGGACGGCCACTGAGAGAGGATGAGACATCAACGATTAGGGAAAAAGGTTTATTAGTAGGTGTCTCGTGCTCAATATTGAGCAATTTATTTTCCTCCCCAAAGAAGTGTGCTGACACTATTGTTTCGGTTTTAAAGATATGTCACGGGCAGTGGAGAACACATTACAACCACTATACATAGGGTGATAAAACCTCCCATAGCGGCCCACGTGAGTCACGTTCCGGGATCAGCCTGTGTGTATCCAGTTACAAACATGCGTATTTGTGTCCACTGACGAGGGATAATCATTTCTT
Organism: Lapara coniferarum; assembly: GCA_949316025.1. Taxonomy (NCBI): domain Eukaryota; kingdom Metazoa; phylum Arthropoda; class Insecta; order Lepidoptera; family Sphingidae; genus Lapara; species Lapara coniferarum. The sequence goes on from OX438929.1 coordinate 28,786,274, forward strand.
TACAGTCAATACTCTGTCTGGATCCCACTTCTCTTATCATCAGTATAGCAGTACACCTTATCCTAAGCGTCGACAGCCTACTTGGGAGTGGTACGGACTGCCGAGACAAATTTCTAAACCTCTGACTTCAAAAAAATTATGTGTATTTTGTGAATTATCACCCGCTTTAACGGTGAAGGAAAACATCGTGAGGAAACCTACATACCTGAGAAGTTCTCTGAAGGTATGTGAAGTCTGCCCGCACTAGGCCAGTGTGGTGGACTAAGGCCTTAACCCTGTCAGTTGTAGAGGAGGCCCGTGCTCAGCAGTGGGCAATATATAATACAGGGCTGATATGGTATGGTTACCATCAGTGAATATGACGGTCATAGCTGTATAAAGAAGGGGGCTGGGTGGTCCATGCCCACCCTAAGGATATTGAGGCAGTTTACTAATTGTATAATTTTATAAATCAAACCAAATTTTCATGCCTGCCTCAATTTACTGTAACGTACAGTAAATTCTGAGGTTTCGGGTTCGATCCCCAGGTTGGGTAAACTGATATTAGATTTTAGTATCAGCCCAGAGTCTGGAATTTGTGCTCGATAAAGTAGTAGGCTCGGCTCTATCACATCATGGGACGGAATACGCACAGGGTGCATTAGTTGCTCCTGTGCCTCCCCCTTCAGGGATAAAAGGTGTGAGTATGTATGTATGCATAGTGGCATGCACACTGAAGTCTTTTTATTTTTTAAGTCTAGGACACTGGTCCCCTGGAAAATGACTAACTACGCCAAAGATGTCGGTAAGGACTGGTATCCCATGTTGAAAAAGTTATCGAAAGATCAATTGGTATTACTGATAAAAAAAAATTACCATATTCAGTTCCATTGTACTTTCTAGTAAATTCTTAGTTTCTCTGCATCTATGTCTAAAGGCGGCATATTTTAGAAGTAATGTTGCACAAATATAACATAGGTTTGAGGATGAATCTGGAGGCATCTGAAAATTATAAAAAATAAAGGATGGATTTCTTCAAAATATGAAGCATTGTATACGACTATCTTCTTGAGACATGTGATGTAAAAATACCAGAATGCTTAGTACTGGTATAGATTTGCTAGACTATTGTTACTATTAAAATATACGATTAAATTAAAATTACAAACCTTACAGTCCATCAGCAGTTGGTAAATTTCCACGAGATGGTATTCCTGCATATTATACAATTTCTGTGTGCCAAGGCATCCAAGACAAATAGGCCATTCTCTTCTTACTGTATGCTCCATTATTTAATTTAATATTTAGATATATATGGTCAATATTTACAATCCAATTGAACTTTGAAGCTTTGTTTTTAAATTGGTGTTTAGGGATGCGCAATTTTTATTAATTCAGTTGTCAGTTGCATAGTCGATTAATTTAAACGAATTCATATTTTTTATTAATGCTTTAGTTCAAAGAGCATGTTTTTATTCTATGGTTTGCGCATCTGCCAATGTCAAAGTTTGAGGTAAAACATTTTTTTAAATATAAGTTGCAGTTGCATTGTTTCTTTGTTATACTCAGTACTAACTACTATGTCGAAGTAAAGCAGTGGCTACCTTACCAAGGCTTTCTCGAGAAGTTTTGGCGGCAACAAAAAAAAACACTTGATTAGCACTGTTATTTCAATTAACTTCATTTGAGCCCTTTAATAGAACTATATTGGACAATATACCATCATAATTATGCAATATAACACTAAGTATCACCAAAATAATGAATTAAAACAAGAGCACCTCATGAGACTTCCACGTTCCCACCAAAAGAAACTCATTTTTATACTAAAACCTTATTGCGTAGGTGGGAACGACGTTTTTCGCTTTTATGACAGGAGCTGTCATGACCCAAATAGGCCAAGCGGGCCTGAACTACTAGCGAAAGTTACGGAATCTGTAATCTTGCATACATCGATTATAGATAGCGCTTTTATATAATACTAGCTTTTGCTCACGGCTTAAAAACCTTCCCGTTGAATCGTTCTATCCAACACATTTATTTGGATAAAGATTAATATTATGACGTTGATACAACTCTTAACAAATAATGCATTAATTTCGACCAAATTTGATTACCATAAAAACGGTTCTAGTGAGTTAATCTTAAAAGATAGACACATACTGTCGCAGACATTTTTTTAGATCATTTCAAGAGGAATAATTCTTTCATACATATATTTTTGATATCTTGAACCGTTTTCGCAGCGCACGCAATGGAAGCCCTCAAGGATGAATAATTTTCCCCGTTTTTTTCACATTTTCCATTATATCTTCGCTCCTAATAGTTGCATCGTGATGTTATATAGCCTAAAGCCTTTCTCGATAAATGGTCTATTCAACACAAAAATATTTTTTCAATTCGAACCAGTAGTTCCTGAGATTAGCGCGTTCAAACAAACAAACAAACAAACTCTTCAGCTTTATAATATTAGTACAGCTTTATAATCTATATATATAAAAATCAATTGCTGTTCGTTAGTCTCGCTAAAACTCGAGAACGGCTGAACGGATTTATCTTATCTTGGTCTTGAATTATTCGTGAAGGTCTAGGGAAGGTTTAAAAGGTGGGAAAAATTCAAATAATTGCCGGGAAAATCCACAAAACAGCATTTTTCTATTTCCCATACAAACGTTTTCTAAATAAAATGGTGTAATTTATTACCGCTGCATAAAGTTCAAATTCGCGTGCGCGTTAGTAATCTTCTGACATCTATTACAAATTGTCGATAGGGCACGTAGAGTTTCGTGTCAGTGTCGTATTTAATGATGTTATGTAATTTAGAGATTAGATTGACGATGAGTGGTATAAATGTAAAATGTTAGGTACGTTTCGTTTATGTAATTCAAGTTAATATAAGGTGTTACGTGGATAATAATATACACGACATGTCTATATTATCGTCGACGGTGTGAAAACTTGCCTTATGTAAACGTTGCAAAAAAAATGATGTCAGTGGTTACATTGCTACTAATCGAGTAGGTATGCTAAAACATTTATTTATCTTTGGAAATCAAACAGGTCTATTAATCCTATTAATATTATAAAGGCGAAAGTTTGTAAGAATGTATGGATGTTTGGATGTATGGATGTTTGTTCCTATTTCACGCAAAAACTACTGAAGGGATTTCGATGAAATTTGGCACACGGGTACATCATGTCCTGGATTAACACATAGGCTATAAAGCGGGACTTTTATCCCGGAAAAACTTTTTAACGCGGGCGGAGCCGCAGGCAAAAGCTATAATGGGATAAAAATAAAATCAATCCTTCTAATATTATAAAGGCGAAAGTTTGTAAGAATGTCTGGATGTATGGATGTATGGATGTTACTCTTTCACGCAAAAACTACTGAACGGATTTCGATGAAATTTGGCACAGGGGTAGATCATGTCCTGGATTTTATCCCGGGAAAATATAAAGCGGGACTTTTATCCCGGAAAAACTCATTCACGCGGGCGGAGCCGCGGGCAAAAGCTAGTATTAGTATAGATTTTATTTGATTAGCATCCTATATAAGTTAGAATATTATACGCTAGATGTCACGGGTATCGTGAAATTTGCAGGTAAAAATATTTTAATAGTCGTTTGCAGATAACATAATTTTGCCTTATTTCTTTATTAGGTTCCATTTTGTACGAAAAATTACAGGGTGGAACTATTATTCTCTACTTTTAATGCCAGCCTCTCACTTGAAGCCCCACACATGATCATGAAAGACATGGCAAATAAAAAACAATATTAGAAATATTTTCTGTTCTCATAAAGATTTGTTATGAAGAATAATAAATCCATTGTAGCGCAATGTGTCGGCCGCGGATTCGAAGCACTGCACCGCCTCCGTGGACACCGGCATACAACTATACCTACATAATTTGATTAATTATATAGACACCTACTACCTACTCCTAGACACTGAATGTTTGAAACGCGTCGAAAAAAATACAGGTGAACTGTTCCCCACTAAATGAGTCCGAGTGAATTAATTTTTGTTGTTTTTGATGGATATAACTTTCTCCCCGTTTCAATAGAAACCATATAAATTCAAATCATTTATTCAGTAATTAGGCCCCTAAGGGCACTTTTACACGTCATTTTTCACAATGTTGTTTTACTAAAAGATTCTACCAGTGCTTCGAAAAAGCCCACTGACCTGAGAAGAAGCACCAAGAAACTCAGCGTAGGTCTTTTATCATTTTTTTTTATATATAATAACTTAACAGTTAAGTTAGTTAATAATGATAACTCATTATTCGCGCACACAGGGATACGCAGAATGATGCAGTGACAGCGTATGACACAGCTGTCACGCATACTAGCTTAAGTAAAGTTGGCCTGCCCCCTTATTCTCTATGACACGCGTTATTTTCACCGCTCGTTACAAGCGCGTAACGTAACTCAACGTGTTTATCACTATGGAAACTGGCATACAGAATACGCACATTACACGAAGTGAACGTGACGCGGCCGCGTTACGAGTTAACAATGTCATAGAGAATCATGCCTCTGTTTGTTTTAGTTTCATTGCAGCGCGTCACTCTATCCAGCCCCCTTATTCTCTATGACACACGTTACTTCACCGCTCGTAACAAGCGCGTAACGTAGCTCATCGCGTTTATCACTATGGAAATTGGCATACAGAATACCATTTTACGCACATTACACGAAGTGAACGTGACGCGGCCGCGTTACGAGTTAACAATGTCATAGAGAATCATGCCTTGGTATATAATTAATCAAAGCTTACACTCGTTATCGAATATGAACATACTACCGGATGTGTGCAGTAGAGAAAAACAACTGATTCAGTTTTAATAATCTTTATTTCAATACACAAAATGTTTACAATATGTAAAAAACTATTACTTAATATTAATACCCGCATTGCATATACTGCCCACTGCTGGGCACGTTCCTCCTCTACTGAGACGTTTAGCTTAATTCACCACGGTGTACTGCGGACACACTTAAGATACTTCGGAAATTCTTCACTCACCATTATGATCTTAGATTTCTTATGTAAGTTTCCTCGCTATGTTTCCTCCACCAAGGAAGCGAGCGATAATTAGAAACTAATTACTTATACTAAGTACTTTTTAACATTAAATAAAAATACAATAAAGAAAACACTGCTTATAAATAAAATATAAAACCGAAATACTTATAATTACTTACAGACCTATTGCATTAACAAATATAAAGAGTACCAGCTCAGCTGATTACAGATCTCAATTCAGGGAACATTCACAGCTACAGTTATGAGGTAATAGTTAACATTCTTTTTTACAGTCAAGTAATCTATGTGTTGACATCACATATTTAAAAAAACCTAAATAACTAAAAAAGACTGCCTCGGTGGCGTAGTTGCATTACAGTACGACTGCAAAGCTGAGGTCTCGGGTTCGATCCCCGGGTCGGGCAAAGTGATATTGAGTTTTTCTATTCAGTATCAGCCCGGAGTCTGGAATTTGTGCCCGATATGGCGATAGGCTCGCCCCCTATCACATCATGGGACGGAATAACGGCGAAAAGTGGGTGCACTAGTTGCGCCTCTGCCTACCCCTTCGGGGATAACAGGCGTGAGTGTGTGTGTGTATGTCACTGCAGTATATACAATCCACAAGTGATAAAAAAAATTAAATATACCTAATATCGGTACCCTGCATGCGTGAGTAGATAGAAAACTTAAACTTTATGTTTGGTATAATTCCGGTCGAGTCTCTCGTATGCGAGGCTCCGTCTGGGTCGGTACCGAAATCTCTATATCTACTGCCAAGTACTGTGTAATTCAATCCACGATAATAAGTATTGCTACTGTTTATGGGCGGTCGTATCTCATCAGGCAAGCGGCATTCTCGTCTCGTCATTCAATTAATAAAAGCCGCGACTCATCGATCTCATGGCCCCTAGTTGTCGAGTGATGCAGTACTTGAAATAATGTTCATCGACATCCCATCCCTTGCGACGTGCGACTCGTTCCGCGTAATCCAACAGAGCCTTCACACCATTACCGTCTAACTTGTTTTTCTTCAGCCTTAACGTACAAGAAGACAACGCTTCATCGGTAAAAATGAGAGGCAACAATAATTGCACGAGCTTCCTGCCCGTCTCGGCGGAGCATATATAATCTTCGAGTTTGCGCTTCTCAACATACACGTTGGAGTTTTCAACGAGTTCCACGAGGCCCCGGCCCGGCTGCGGGTGTCTCAGCGTCCATCTTGCACCGTTTTCTTTGTTTGAAGAACCCTTAGTACTCTTGGTACCTCCAAACATCTTCACTGGAGGTTTTTCTTCATATTCGTACACCAAATGTTTCATTTTACTGAACAGAGCTCTGAGCTCATCATGAAATATTTCTTTACGATCTTTGCTAAGTAAAGCTTTTGTTTTTGAATTTTGTGTGTATGTTTCCTCATTTAGTTTAGAATGTTTCGTATTGGGAGTGTCTGATAGCCGCTCCGCTGGACGTTTCTGTGTCTTCGATCCTGCAAATAAGGTTAAAATTCCTATAATCTTCCTGTAATTTTATTCTGGTCTATATTTACACACACACCCACTCACGCCTGTTATCCCCGAAGGAGTAGGCAGAGGCGCAACTAGTGTACCTACCCACTTTTCGCCGTTGTTCCGTCCCATGATGTGATGGGGGCGAGCCTATCGCCATAACAGACACAAATTCCAGACTCCGGGCTGATACTGAATAGAAAAACTCAATATCACTTCGCCCGACCCGGGGATCGAACCCGAGACCTCAGCTTTGCAGTCGTACTGTAATACAACTACGCCACCGAGGCAGTCATTTTTTTTTATTTAAATTGAATGACGAGACGGGCATGCAGACCGCCCATAAACAGTAGCAACAGCATATACAGAACTTTGTACAAAGTACTGCGTGACACTCCACTGCGCTTTTCACCTTGAAACATAAGATATCAGTCTCATAATGCCGAATAATTATACTAGTATGCATAATATAAATAGGAGAGAGTGTGTGTACCTCCACGGTTCGGAGCTGATGTTTCTCTTCGAGCAGCTTCATTGTGTTCCATGGTGTAGATTTTAGCTTCGCTGTAGTCCTCTGGAAAACAACCAATCTTAACTATATCGAAAGCACAATATCATAAAAAATACAACGGAAGACAACAACATTAATAATTACACATACACGAGACTCGCGCATTTTAACGACGAAGGGATAGGGGAGGTATAACACTTGCACTCACATTTCTCCATGTGTATTCCATCCAGAGATGCCCAGTCTCCGGGATGATACTGAGCAGAACCCACTATCACTTCACCCTACCCGGGGATCGAACCCGGGACCTCGTCGCGGCAATGGAACTGTAATATAACTACGCCACCAAGGCAGTCAGGAGCCGCTTCTTTGGTTTGATTTATTTTTCACTAGCTTTTGCCCGCGGTTCCGCCCGCATTAAAAAGTTTTCCGGGATAAAAGTCCCGGTTTATATTTCCCCGGGATAAAAAGTAGCCTATGTGTTAATCCAGGACATGATCTACCCGTGTGCCAAATTTCATCGAAATCCGTTCAGTAGTTTTTGCGTGAAAGAGGAACAAACATCCATACATCCATACATACTTACAAACTTTCGCCTTTAGGTATAATATTAGTAGGATTAAGTAACCTGAATTCATTTACTCTGCTCGGATATTGGCGAAGGATAAACGCAAAGCTACAGACAAACTTTAGCGATATGCACTTACCGCTACAGTACAATATTTCGCACAGAACCTCCCTCCAGTCGGCCGCTGGTGTCTCGTTGTTCCTGACACGCGCTTCAGTTGACGCGTCGTCGGTCGGTAAAGCAACCACTCCTTTATTATCCCCATTTCTGCGATGTGTCACCCACGACTCCGGGACGACTGCATACTTAGGGACATCGTTTTCCATGTACTTAACTATGAAGTATGTCAGCTTTTGTTTTTCCATCTGGAAATGATGAGAGGAAAAATACAAAATTATGAAGTATCCCCTTTGATTAGGCCTACGGCATTCTCGTAGTAAATTGCTAGCTAAGAAATTCATGGTCATATATTATACGAAAACGATGCTCAATTTAAGTTAGGCACGACACCAAAAAGATATTTCATGTGCGTAAATATAAAAACACGAATTGAAAAGAATATTGTATTAATTGTTTAATTAATTTGTACTTATACAAAGTTAACTTATTATATCCAAGGGCGTAGCCAGCTTTCAATTTAGAGGCGGGCAAATTATCTAATTTTGATCCACGGAAGGACAAAACAAAACATTTCATGCCGGAAACCACAATAAAGTTTTGGAATAAAGTATGTACTTGTATTGAATCTAGGGTGGGGCAGCGGCCCCCCTCTGCCCGTAGGCCGTACGGCGTACTTCGCTACGCCCATGAATTTATAATAGTTTGTGGTGGTTTTTGAAGTCGGTATAATTCTTTGCTTTTAAATGTTAACAATCTGATTGGAAACTATACAAAAAAGTCATCACCCTTCCTGTCTCGTAGTCCAGTAAAAAAAACAATATCATCTTATATGATTATGAAGAGTTCCAGGTCATATTATACTAATGAACTTATTCTGTATCGTTTCATTTGTAACGGAGACGAAAAAACATTGATAATAAAAAAATTATAGGTATCATTATAAAAACGTAACTCACCGTTGTTAAAATGTATTATGAAACACTACACAAAATTCAGAAAATATTCAATAAACCACTGTTCACTAATCGCACATTATTAGTAATAATTTTCCCTGTATTCGTACCACCGTAGCTTACGACGCGGCGGTCGTCGCTAATGACCGGGCTGCGCTGATGCAATGGCGGGAAACTTATACGAACAAGCTTATCTCCGTTCGACTGCCAGCGTGGCACCGGGCACGTGCCGAGCGGACACTCATACGTCATTGTTTTTGACGGTTTGAGATAGTGAGTTACATTTATGGTGACCTGTGATCATAAAATAATTGTGATTTCATTTCCTTCCCAACAGCTTTGATAACTTTAACTTGTTTATACATGTTTTTGCAGAAACACATATGTAATTAGTTTCGCGGAAATGACTCAACTTATTTGGATGGAATTTTTTAGACTTATATATTGACTTTGTATCAACCCTTTACTACTGGCGTGGGAAGGGCGATGAGACTATTCCGCCCTCACACCCGCCACTGCAACTCCTGTAAGCCAGGATCAGCAGTGGCACGCATTGAATGATATCGAGCGGTGAAGCTCGGCGAGTCTCTGAGAGCACTAATTTGTCTTAACCCGAATAGAGAGGAGTTAGAAATATATTTTTCCACTTCCCTCCATAGCAAAGCGGGAGACAAAATAATGAATTAAAAGGTTAACCTTAATTATTGAGACTTGCAATTGGAAAAGCCAGATGTAAGGCACCACGGATAAAATTTTAAATGGCCCTATGATTTGAGCTGTTAGATTTGATTCCAATAGTGGACCCTGGATGGCAAAAACGCCGGAAAGCATGGAAATCCTGCCTAGTCTCCACAAGGTCCATGTAGTATACATCTCCAGTTGCTATTTGCATACTATTCAACATAACATTGCGCTCATTTTACCAAAGACTACACTCTTAAAGTATGTGATGAGCACATTTTTCGTAGTTGCAGTCAGTAGGCGAACATAGGTTGGAAGGGGGAGAAATTTAGTCGCTGAACCAATTGTGATTTATTTTGGATGCATGTAATTTTGATGCTTGATAACGAATAAGAGATATTCATTTTTATCAATCCCTTCTAAGGTCTCATAACTGAGGTCTCGGGTTCCATCTGGTTTGGGACTGGAAAACAGATATTACGTATTTCTTAGTGTATCACAGTTCGGTGTCTGAAATACGGAGACTCGGCTTTTAACATGTTTTGCCGCGAGCATCGAACTCATCGTCTTCCCTCATCTCAGTCAAATTACCCCGCTGTGCCTCTGTGGCTGTAATAGCAAGTACATGATGTGCTGGATATCTGTTCATACCAAATATTATTGTTATCAATTACTTCTCCGTAATGTTTCTATTCCAATATTTTTGTTAACGAAAGTATTTAATAATTATATATAAGAAGAACAATACTATATTTCTTAAGGTTTATGTGTATTTCATAAATATTTTGTATGACAGATAAATTAATTACTTAAGGCATATAATATTATTACTTTGCTACCTGCGCGAAACCAGGGCGGGCCGCTAGTTAAATGCACAATATTCATGGAAGTTTACATTTATGATACGTGAACTTAATGTCTGGGATTTGAACTTTGGCCCTTATACGTATAAGCCATGGCGGCGCTAGCGAAGCTACGCCTTCATTTCTCTAGAGTATCGAAATTTGTGTCAACTAACATACTCGTATAAGATTTATATATCGATTTATAGATGGCGCTTTTATGTATTTTTTCAATATACTATATAAGTTAAACTATGTTACGCTAGATATCACGGGTGTCCCGCCCTGTGGATTGGGGGCGTTTGGAGAATTCCACCACGGTATCCCCTGCCTGTCGTAAAAGGCGACTAATAGGGGCCACCGGGGGTCACGGGCGGGCGGCAGGGGGCTGTCCGTCATTACACATTGTTGTGACCCCCGTGATGGACGGCAGCGTGGCTGGTTGGCCTCACGCTGCCGTAGACGCTGAGAGCGTCCTTCGGTGCGCGGGGGCGTCTGAGCCCCCCCGTAACAGGAGACGGGCCGCACCAGGCGGCACCGCGCAGGGGCGGTTGCGGACGATAACTTAGACACTTTTCGTCCTGGGAAACCCGCAGCCGTCCCTAATGCGCCGAAGAAGGCCACCGCGGAGTTTTAGTTGGTATGCCGTGCGGTGTACATAGGTTAGGGACTCGGCCCGGCGGTCGCCCGATGTTTTCCATCTCTCCGGGCGGCTCAACGCCGGGTCGTAAGGCACGGTGACCCCAACATAACCGCTCGGTCGCCCCCCACGAAGGCCGGGCGGTAGTGGTAACACACTTTCTCCGCGAAAACAAAAAAAAAAAAGATATCACGGGTGTCGCTAAATCTGTACAAACGTAATCTGACTGTATAAAAGAAACGTATGCAGATAACATAATTTTAACATAATTTTTTCGTCTTGATTGAGGTTCGTAAGTATGAAAGGATAATGAGGTTTTTTTTGTACGAAAAAAGTGCACTGTGAAACTATTGTTCTGAGAAATAAGTAGTTTACACGCGGTCGGCCTTTAAAATTCCGCTTCAACGGTTCCTCTACTTTAAAGACCATCCTCTAATTTGAGACCCCGTAAATGATTATAAAATACATGGCAAATAAATAACAATACGCAAAAATACAAAATTATGAAGTTATCCCCTTTGTTTAGGCCTACGGTATTTTCATAAATTGCTAGCTAATAAATTCACGGTCACATATACGAAAACAATGTTCAATTATTTAAGTTAGGCACGACACCAAAAAGATATTTCATGTGCGTAAATATAAAAACTCGAATTGAAAAGAATACTGTATTGTTTAATTAATCTGTACTTATACAAAGTTAACTTATTTTATCAAAGGGCGTAGCCAGCTTTCAATTTAGAGGGGGGCAAATTATCTAATGTTGATCCACGGAAGGACAAAACAAAAAAAATTCATGCCGGAAACCACAATAAAGTTTTGGAATAAAGTATGTACTTGTATTGAATCTAGGGTGGGGCAGCGGCCCCCCTCTGCCCGTAGGACGTACGGCGTACCTCGCTACGCCCATGAATTTATTGTTTGTGATGGTTTTTGAAGTCGGTATAATTCTTTGCTTTTAAATGTTAACAATCTGCTTAGAATCTATGCAAAAAAGTCATAATTAGGTTCGATCCCCGGGTCGGGCAAAGTGATTAAGGTTTTTCCATTCAGTATCAGACCGGAGCTTGGAATATGTGCCCGATGTGTCAATAGGCTCACCCCCTATCACATCATGGGACGGAATACGCACGGCGAAAAGTGGGTGCACTAGTTCCACCTCAGCCTGCCTACCCCTTCGGTGAAGGGTGTGAGTGTGCATGTATATGAAGAAACTGTATGAGACTTTCATTCCGGGAAAGTTCTTTAAGAATCTGCGTAAAACTTATGTATAATCTTCGGCAAATAATTAATAGGGGCCACGTGAACTGATTGGAGAAACATTAGCTATTTAGAGAAGCGATAACATCTTTTTATAGAACGAGTATTGATTGGAAAATACCACACTTTGGCACTCCGTATTAACGCCTTTTATCCCCGAAGGTAGGCAGAGACGCAACTAGTACAGTTTTCACTTAGTGTATTCCGTCCCATGCTTATACTATTACCAATGGACACGATATGGCAATAATGCGCAAACAATTTTTTCTGCCTATCCTGACGGGGGGCGAGGTAGACATGGATAGCAACATTTAACTAAAACAATCCACATGTGCAGGGCTGAATATAAGGTCGCTTTTTACATAATAACAAGCAAAAATCACAATTTCTGTGGAGCACCGCTTAATGTCATTATCGTAGAATGTAATGACAGCGATCGCAAGTCACATAGGTTTGAATAAAAGTTTATGACCAGCTGCGCATGTATGACCAACGAAGTGTTCGCCTGGTCATCCCATCTCCTTTGCATTGCTAGATACTCTAGGTAAATACTAAGGACTGACGAGACCACAACAAAGGAAGGAAACTATAGAGGAACACTTGCTTTGACCACATGAGACAGAAAAATTGAGTGCGAAGTAAAGTGAAAAAAGCTCGCCAATAAACCGTGACTTCATGATTTAGACTGGCGGTAAGACTCTCATATGCAAGAGACCGTCTGGGTGGGTACCACCGCAATATCTATTTCTACCGCCAAGCAGCAGTTCTGTTTGTTGTCTGTCAGTAAGTTAAGTGAAAAATTAATATTTCCAACTCCTCCCTATCTTTCTATTTGATTATTTAGTTGTGGGTTACAGACATATTAGTGTTCCCTGAGACTCGCCGAGCTTCACCGGTCGGTGTAATAAAATGCGTGCCACTGCCGATCCTGGCTCACAGGAGTTGCGGTGGTGGCGGGTGTGAGGGCGGGATAGTCTCTGTCAGTAAGTTATTGAGACGCCCGGTTGTGAATGGACCAATCAAAATACTTTGACAATGCTTACAGTACCCCAGCACGAAGTTACGTTTTATAATACGGTAACGTTATTTTTAATGGAGCCAAGGTCCAAATCTTTGCACCTTTAATATCCATAGAGCCTGGTTAGGTTGAAGCCCAGTACCCATACGAAATGCGGACATCACAAAAAGCATTTCTGCATTTATGGCAAGCATTTAATTTACTCTGAACACGCGTTATCAGTTAATTTCGATATAAATCATGTGTTAGCGTGTGTTTATAACATGTGGGTTTATGACGTCATACATTTGGGATCGGGGAAAGAGCAAACACCAACGTAATGTTAATATACTTCAAACCAACCAAATCTTATTTTTATTACAACTTAGAAAAAAAATACGTCTTAATCGTCTTGCGTCTTTTCTACTTCCGTCGCCATCTTACTTTTTTTCACTCTATCTCTTTCACACACTTTCTTCACACACTCAGTCTCTTTCACACAAATTACTTACATTCCGTTTCACTAAATATCTTTTTACACTCCTACATACATAGAAGAGTTTTCGTGATACATCCGATACTTCCAGTGAAGTAGTTAAAGAACGAATGATGAATGGAAAATGGGTGTACTTATAAAAAAGAAACCGGACAAGTGCGATCTGGGCTTGCGTACCGAGTAGGGCTTTCAGTCTCGGTACATTTACGAGTCTCGGGAAAAAAAACGAGACTTGGTCCGGTCTCGAAAAAAAACGAGACTTTCGAGACTATTTCAAAACTAGTCATTATACTCGTAGGCCACGATTAAGGACTTTTAAGGCAGTCAATACAAGATATATCAATAAAGTACTTTATAAATCACACTATTATAAAGCCACAAGGAAGTTAAATTACCAATAATTACTTATACGACTTTTCAATTTTTATATCTGTCCCGTAAAAGATAAAGAGCGTTGGATAATTACTTTCAAACGTTCGGGAATGGTACGATTCCAGGTGGTAGGAATGAACTCTACTGCGGTGACGAGTGGTGCGATGGTAAAAAGGTGACGATGGAACCATCTTAAACAATTCCTCGGAGCACTCCCCATGGAACAAACGATAAAACACACAGAGAGACCCAAAATCTCTCCGCAGTTCCAGTTTGTCCGTGAGATTGGTATCATCGACGATTCGAACAGCTCGGCGCTGTAAGGAGTCAAGTGGGTCGAACTGGTATTTTGGGGCACCTGCCCAGAGATGAGAGCAGCACTCCACGTGGGGCCGGATTTGCGCGTTGTAGAGCGCTAACCTATGACCCGACGTGAAGTACCGCTTGGCTCTGTTCAGGATGCCCAACTTTTTACTAGCCAGTTTGGCTTTATCTTCCAAATGACTCCTAAACTGAACTTTGCTCGAGATTTCGACGCCGAGGATTTCAATACACTCGGACACTTGGAGAGTGACTCCTTCGAATTGTGGCGCCGTGACAAAAGTGTCCTTCTTCGCAATGAACGCGCCTGCCTATAGCCTTTCCAGAGTTTCAAACTATCTCCATACCAAAATTCAACGAAATCTGTTCGGTAGTATTTGAGTAATTTGGCGTTAAGACATACATACAGACTCAGCAGTGGGTTTTGTTTTATAATTTTTAATTAAGTAAATCGCATAAGAAAAAAAATCTCTAATTATACGCTAGAAGTACGTATAGATTAGCATTAGTGTTTGGGTCCCAGGTCAACTCGTGTCTTAAAGTATCGGGACTTTTTGTATTTTTAATAGTCTCGCGTCGCAGGTTTTTAGGTTCGAAACATGTCACGCTATAGTAAGTGAAGATTTAAGAGACGTCTCCAGGCTCTTTTAAAACCGGCCTGCAGACGGCGGTTGGGCGATCGGTGACCCGCTACTGTATAAATAAAGTGTATGAGGGTGCCGCGTAGTGTTTCATACTTATTTGACATTTTATTCGAGTCTCATCTTCAAACAGCGAGAGACTTTGCTCAAGAGCAGACTCCTACGAAAGTTGCGATAGCATGCACATGTGCACTCCGTGACCTTCGACATGCTAATTATAATGTTATATGAATGCTTTGGGTTGTCTCATGTCCTGGGATTTTCGTAACCTTTCAAACCATAATTAGCAGGGATTTAGCAATGGTTTGAGTATTTCCTCCTATCCCTACCTTTGTCAAAAAGAGATCTTTTCCCAATTTATCATAACAATAATGTACTTAATTATAAAGACCCGTATAATACGTTTCAACAAGGTTAGGTTGCGACTTCCGAGAGATTATCAAAAATTTATTTTTTCTATGTCGCCACTGATCCGCATTAAAAAGATCCTGATAGTTTAGTAATTTTTTCAATAATAATTATTATTTTATGTTAGTTTCGAAAGTCTCGTTTTTCCCGAGACTGGAGGCAGCAGTCTCGAGTCACGAAAATACAAAAAAATCGTCGAGACTCTCGAAATTTTCGAGACCGAGACTCTCGAAATGAAAGCCCTAGTACCGAGGTGATAAACTTGTTTGTAGGTAAGGTATGTTAGTAAATGAGTTCAATGGTTCGCCATAATTAACAGCTTAAACAAATTTAAAAAGTTTGTAAATGTATTTCTTAGTTATTAATAGGAATGAGGAGAGATGTAAGCTTACAGGACGACATTCAGGCAATGTGTTTATTATATTATAATAAAAGAAAAAAATGAAACGTTTTTTTTATTTCTTAATGCAAGTAACCTTTTTCATTAAACAGTTACTTCAGTTTAAACTAGGACTGAGTTAATGAGACTGGTACACTTGAAAAATATCCCTAAAATTTAAAAGAAAGAAAAACTGCGAGCTCTAGACCCTGCCGCGCTGAAATTGCATCTATAGTTATGTATAAAGTGAAATTAGTTCCACCCACTGTCAACGATAGCGCTGCATTCGCTTACTTTTGACTGATAACTCTATCTTTAATAAGAAATCTACTCTATGAGTATAAGACCAACGCCGATACATGATCAACGAAAGGGTTTGCCTGGTCATGTCATCTCCTGTTAAATATACAAATATTGGATAGGTAATGGAATTCACTTTTGGGATTCGCTGTAACTTGTAATAATCATAGGTTGTAATAAAATCCATATTTATAATAAACTTACACGTTTATTTACTACTTACAGGATTCACTTTATTTTTGTTTTTCAAATAAAAAGGCATTATTTCTACAGCCCATCGATTTTTTTACATTTTTTCCACTCGCACTATTTTAAATATATTTTCCTAAAAAAGTTACGTCTAGTTTTCGTAAAAGACTCAAATTATGGCCGATTATTTCTTAAAACTCTTTAGTTTTTTGAGAAACAACATTAACTTGTTGGGACGGGGTAGAAAATCATAAAAATAATTTATTTTTTAATTTACTTACAGAGACAGTAAATATTCTAGCAGTTTTATATCTTCTTAGACCATATTATTTAGCTTATTTATTCAATAAACTAACCAAGGCTGGTCTTTTTTTGCGTAGGTTGGAACCAACATTTTGTACAAAAATTATATTTATGATATTGCAAAAACTTTGGCAGTGATTCATTTGTGCGCGTCATAAGAATTATTTTATTCGGTATCATCGAGCAATAGTTGTAATATTGCCTTAAATACCAACCGAACTATCATTCATTATTTATTTTCAACATTCAAACGTAGTAATAGACCGACATAGATAAAAAACTGTACATAATAGAACAAAATCTATTGGGCGTTTTAAATAAACCTCTTCATTCCAATAATACGCAATTAAATTATGTTATAAGAAATATATATTTCAACCAGTTAACGATAGGAATACCCAACTTTGCCTGTTAGTTATCTGTACTGAATAACGTTTCTATAAGTAGGCAATTGGGATCAGTTAAGACATGTTATTTGAAAATGATTGGAAAGTTGAGTTGTTTCTCAAAATACATTAATTTATATTACATTAGAACTAATGGAGGAAACAATAGAAGAAGAGACAATTTCAGTTTGAAATGTTTTGAGGTACATTTTGGATTTTATATGGCTTGTAAAGAATATAGTGATTAGATATTTAATCTTAATTTTGAATACAAATTCGTTGTGTAGTATTTTTAATTTGTTTCAAATTTAAGAGAACTTTTGTGAATTTAACTGAGTATGAAATTGAAATAAAAAAAGAAAGGGGTCGTTTAAATATACAATTCTTCTTACAAAGTTCAATTACAGTTTAATTATATAAAAACAAAAATAAATCATTAAATGTATATAGTACATCTCAAATAATGGATAAGTTGCCATAGAAGAAAATTTCTCCTTCCTCAGGTTCAAAACTTGTTGGAAACCGTGTACCATCTGCTCCCTTTGACTCTCACTTAGTAGTTTCCACTTTCTTAAATTTATCTTTTTCGTTAATTTTTTTTAGAGCATACCTATTGAAGTAGGGTTGACTCACTAGTGAAATTTATTGCGCTCTTTCCTGTAGTGTTCATCAATTCATCCTTCAATTTTATCAGCGCATATTGAAGTTGGGTTGGTTCACTTGTAAAATTTATTGCGCTCTTTCCTGTAGTTATGTATGTTAGGAACTCTTGCGTGAAATGCCGTTTCCTAAAACCAGTAAATGAGGGTCTTTCTATTGACATTGGATTAATGTTCCCTAAGGATTTGGTCATTAACGTCTGTGTCATTTTGAACACATATTTAAAAGTTATGGGTTGGAACTCTAGATTGTTGAGTCCTTCTTAAGAACACAGAGTTAAGCTCTTTTCTATTGTGCCATTTAGGTCTAGTACTTATCTGTTCCAGCCTATTCAAGTTATTAAGGTAAGTACCAAACATTGCATGGAAAACTGCTTCTGATGTTTTAATCAGATCTGCACCACTCTTCATTATGAAAGTGACATTTTTCTTATTACAGAAATCACTATGGAATTTTAGCGTAGTTGCACCAGTTTCTCATGCTTTCCAAAGCATTACGAAAAATGTTGACTCCTCAAGCCCCGCGACGGACACCGGTGTCCATATATATAGGGTTTTCCCATACATCTATATATATAAGCGGGGCTTGAAGGGTAAATGGTAAATAAGCTTTCTGTGTTGATCTTGCTGTTGTCAATAATAATATGTCCCCAAGATCCTTTAGAACGCCGAAAACTTCCAGGATGATTTGCCTCCTTAAAAGCATTAATTATTTCTGTTGACATTGGTAACATCTGTTTGTTAATGCTCATTTCAATTTATCATAAAATTTATCCTTTAAATTACGTACATATACATACATATACACTCACGCCTGTTATCCCCGAAGGGGTAGGCAGAGGCGCAACTAGTGCACCCACTTTTCGCCGCTATTCCGTCCCGTGATGTGATAGGAGGCGAGCCTATCGCCATATCGGGCACAAATTCCAGACTCCAAGCTGATACTGAATAGAAAAACTCAATATCACTTTGCCCGACCCGGGAATCGAACCCGAGACCTCAGCATTGCAGTCGTACCATAATACAACTACGCCACCGAGGCAGCCTTTAAATTATTATAATAATATTAGTAGAGATTTACTAAATTAGATATTGAGCTTGTAAGCCATTATGAAATGTTGCCAATTCACAAGTCCAAAAACTACCTCAATCAAACAAACGTTTCAAAAATACATTATACAAATATCAGACGATTCTTACATTATTATCTTTGTATATAAATAAAATTGTATCCGTATAAAATAATTACAATAGTTTTACAAAAATCTTATAGATGCGGTACTGATGTGTGTATTATTGCTTATAAATTTCTTTTAAGTTAATATTGCACCCAAAGTTAGTGACGATTGATTCAAATTTAGACCTTTTTATTCTGTGAAGTTATTAAGGTTTTCGCTAACTAAAGGATTGCTGAAGGCAATTATTGTACTGGAAATTTCATTGTTAAAGGAGTAAAATAAACATAGACCAAGCTAAGTATTTGCATTATGGTGAATTACATTACCAGACGAACGTATTTGCGAGTGTTTTGAATTTAGATGCAGTTCATTTGTATTTTGTAAATGAAGGCAGAAGCACTGGGTCCAGACGCGGGCGTAGCTATGGCTTTCACATGGGAGGGTCCGAGGATACCATAATGTCACGTATACACCCCCGCCGCCCCGTCGCCAAAAAATAAAATAATATATGTGATAATGTATACAAATTTTGTGGCCCAGATTATTTTTGTTGTAAACTAAGGGGGCGGGGGGGTCCGGACACCTTCCCCCTTTATATACGTCTATGGGTCCAAATCCGTAAGTTCATGGACTTGAGGTACTGTAAAAAACAAGTTACCAAAGGTAACAAATTGTGAGAAAAATGGATAAAAATGAATTTGAAACGATGCTCAAGTTTTTGATAGTTACTCATTCTTGCCTAGTTGTATTCACAAAATTAAGTTTTAGTAGTTCAAGTTGGCTTCAAAAAGTTTTGAATCTTGAATCAATCGTACCTAAAAATAAATAGAAATAAGTAGAAAACGCCTTTAATAAACGTTAAGGTAGGTACAAGGTGTTATCCTAGGTAGCTGTATCACTAACACATATTATTGCTTAATATTAAATACCTACGTAATAAATTCATTTATACGGATGTTTTAAAAAATTAATGACTAGTGTACCAAAGGTACGTTACATGGCAACACTAAGCGGCTAATGGTTGGCGAAGATGAATTGAATTTCGAAAATATTGGGGTAACGCATCCTTGATTAACGGTCAGATTCTTCATTCAGATTTAAAATTTCCGTTACTTTTGTAAAAGATTTGAAGTTTGTGTTGTGGCGCTTATGGTTTTAACTTTAGCGAGGTTTATGAATCGGCAATATTTATGATCTTTATTTTTATTTATACACTTTTAAATTTGATTAAGAGCAAGACATACAGTTTCTTTTTAATAACATTTTATTTGTCTAACTTTCATGCATCAACTTGACTTTACGCGTTTAGTTCACAATATGTTAAATTAGGTACATATTTCAGCGAGGTTCTTTGTTTATATCTATAAAACATTTAGTGTGCAAGTCCAATTGTTTAAATTAGATTTTATGATATGTTACCCCATGATATTTTCAAAGGATATAATCTTCTTATTGACGCTGGATCTATGGTCAAAATCAGCAAGAGATTAAAATAATCTTTATAGTATTAAGACCACATTCCTCAGAAACCGATTGCGTTGAAAGGAATATATAGATTTACAAATATCACCACACAGGTCATGCGATAGTATAATGGACGATAGCCTAGTTGGCAATGAAGCGGTCTGCCTTTGACTTTTCGAACGTTACATATTATTTATTGTTTATCAATTATCGTGTTCGCTTCAATGGTGAAGGAAAACATCGTGGGGAAAACTACATACCTGAGAATCCTACTAATATTATAAACGTGAAAGTTTGTAAGAATGTATGGATGTCTGGATGTATGGATGTTTGTTACTCTTTCACGCAAAAACTACTGAACGGATTTCGGTGAAATTTGGCACACGGGTAGATCATGTTCTGGATTAACACATAGGCTACTTTTTATCCCAGGAAAATGTAATGCGGGACTTTTATCTCGGGAAAACTCATTCATGCGGGTGGAGCCGCGGGCAAAAGCTAGTTTTCAATAAGAATTCCGAAGGTATGTAAAGTCTGCCAACCCGCAATAGGCCAGCGTGGTGGACTAAGGCCTAACCCCTCTCAGTAGTAGAGGAGGCCCGTGCTCAGCAGTGGGCAAATCAAATCATTTATTGAGTAATTAGGCCCCTAAGGGCGCTTTTACACGTCATTTTTTACAATACTTTTTTATCAACTAGAAGATTCTACCGGTGCTTCGGAAAAGCCCACTGACCTGAGAAGAAGCACCAAGATATAATACAGGGCTGATTGCATTGCACCACACAAGTCTGTTCAGCAAAAGAACTGTTGTTACTAATCTATACTAATATTATAAAGCTGAAGAGTTTGTTTGTTTGTTTGTTTGTTTGTTTGTTTGAACGCGCTAATCTCAGGAACTACTGGTTCGAATTGAAAAAATCTTTTTGTGTTGAATAGACCATTTATCGAGGAAGGCTATAGGCTATATAACATCACGATGCAACAATTAGGAGCGAAGAAATAATGGAAAATGTGAAAGAAAACGGGGAAAATTATTCATCCTTGAGGGCTTCCATTGCGTGCACTGCGAAAACGGTTCAAGATACCAAAAATGTATGTATGAAAGAATTATTCCTCTTGAAATGATCTAAAAAAATGTCCGCAACAGTATATGTCTTCTTTTAAGATTAACTCACTAGAACCGTTTTTATGGTAATCAAATTTGGTCGAAATTAATGCATTATTTGTTAAGAGTTGTATCAACGTCATAGTCATAGAGTGATTCAACGGGAAGGTTTTTATGTACTTTTAGCCCGGAAAAACTTAATAACGCGGGCGAAGCCGTGGGCAAAAGCTATACATGAATAAATGGTACGACATTTAATTGGCAAATTAATTCTGCCATTAGAAAATACAAAATGTACCTAACATCAAGATGTTAAGAAAAAATAGGAACATAATATTATATTTTTTATTTCAACCATATTTTCCTTATCTAAGAGAGACTTCTTGCTCCTTTTCTAGTAAGAAACTGTAGCTTTCAGATTTTTGTATCAATTCCATATTTTTTTTATTCTCGTAAGATCTCTATTATTTTATTCTGATACTAGCTTTTGCCCGCAGTTCTATCCGCGTTAATAAGTTTTTCCGGTCAAGAAGCACATAAAAACCTTCCTGTTGAATCTTTCTATCTATTAAAAAAACCTCATCAAGATCCGTTGCGTAGTTTTAAAGATCTAAGCATACATAAGGACAGACGGTGGGAAGCGACTTTGTTTTATACTATGTTAAGATAAGATGTTGTAAAATATGTGGTGATATTTCTAAAACAATCTATTTATTACAAAAAAAAAACGATATTGAAATGCAGCTCCTATAGTGTATATGAATCAAAATTACTCTAGTAAATATAAATGAAACGTTCTGTAGCAATACGTATGAGGTATTATTTAAGGCAGATGATATTCGTTAAAAAAATTAATCTTATGAAATGGCTTGTGACACAGTATGCAGTAGGACTACATATTCTTCACCTAAATATAGTCTACAAAATTGCGGGTATCCAAAAATGTTACATAAAACATCTTTCAGGAAGTAAGATTAATTTGTCATATAATTTTTTTTAAATGAATTTTTTTATGAGCTAAGACCTTTTTTAGCATTGTTTATAAATAATAGAATCCTCACAGAAGTATCTGACGTAAGAGAGTCATCAACTTATCTAAACTATGTGACACCATACTGCCTACTGCGTTGTTTGTCAGTGAGCGATTTTGTCAGGTAAATTTTTGTAATACTGGTATTCGCAACATCTGCCTCGAACAACAACCCACATTTCATATCAGCTAGGGAAACAGTCTATAAACGCTGTCACAACACTTCAAAAGCTTATAATAAAACATTGGTGTTACAATCGTTTCACGATTAAATTACCAAATGGTAGTATGGTAGAAAGTTTTTCGAGTGGCAACACAAGTAAGCTATTTTAAATTTGGAACGCTGGTTGGCTGTGAAGGCGGGAGACGACGGTACAAATAGCTAGAACACAGGTGAGGGACGTCAGTTGGGTTTTGGGCGCGGCGGAGAACATTGGTGTGAGCTCGTCTGCGTGTGCCGAGTGCGGACCGCCTAGCGTGTGGAACTGGAAGATGTCGCTGACCTGAGAACAAGAGACGTAAATTAACACATACACAGTAAAGTGAGAGGTTTTTGAGGTGGGTCTGGTATTATAGTAAATGACAGTAAGCTCGTCACCATACTTATACTGGTGTAGGTCTCTCATATGTGAGTTCGTTTAGGTGGGTACCAAGTCTATTTCTACCGCCAAGTAGCAGTTTGCATGGACTATTATGTTTCGGTTTGAAGGGCATTGTAGCAGTGTAACTACAGGACATAATGAGACTTAACATCTCATGTCTCAGGATGACGAAGGCAGTGGAATGCCACACAGTACTTTGTAACTCAAGGTGCTGGATGGTGTTGCGACTGTTTATGGGTGGTCGTATCGCTTACCATCAGGCGAATGGCAAGCTCGTCTCGTCATTCGATGACAGACGGACAGACGTGCCACTAAATTCTGTCTAGTTCTGACCTCATTCCAGCCGTATCTGTTCTTGGCCTGCACGATGGCCTCGTAGACGGCGGCGGGCTGCAGCCCCCGCAGCTCGTGCGAGACGCGGTGCGTGAGAGCGCCGCGCGACTCCGGCGGGGGGAGCACCACGTCGTGCCACCGGCCCGGCTGCTGGAACGACTCGTTCATCTGAAATTTTAAAGAAATTTTGACATTTTCAAGAAGTTGAACAATAAAATTGGCTGTCCGCAATTGCTAAGTATATCTGTACCACGTCCAAATGTCTTTAAGCTGTTCAAGAGTCGTTTTCACAAAACAAACATGGGTGTCAATTCACCAATAACACGCATGACAAATCTTTATAACTACCTACCTCGAACACTTGATGTGGATATCTTTAACGATAAATTGTCCACGTTCAAAAAAAAAAATTGATTCACAGTGGGTTTAACTGTGTTCAGCTCTTTTAATTTTGGATGAACAACATTATTTTTGTTTCTGCTTTTAATTATTACTAGTTTGTTGTTGTATGCTATCGGCTATTTTATATTCTATTATTGTTGTTGTGTCATTACTATAGGTTTATAAATTTATTTTAAATAATTATGAGTTATGTAAGCCACGCATTGTATGCTGTAGTTGCCTGTTTACGGGGGAACATTGAACTTTGTTTTTATAGTTTGATATAATTATTATTTATAATGATTAATGTATCTTCATTTGGTAACTCTAAAACTAAATAAATAAATAAACACATTATAGACCGGACATCAGGTCCAACTTTTCGGCCAAAAGTTATTACCAATTGGTAATAAGGCGCTGTTGTGAGAAGTCACAAAACGTCTCTATATGTATCTCGGTATATATGGTATTTTCGAAGGAAATATGGCGTATATAAAAGGGGGAGGAGGGGTCAGGGGTAAAGTTAGAAGTGTCATGAGGAGTTTCGGCGGGAACTTGAAGTGTCATGAGGTGCTCTTGTTTTAATTCATTACTTTGGTGATACTTAGTGTTATATTGCATAATTATGGTGGTGTATTATCCAATGTAGTTCTATTAAAGGGCTCAAATGAAGTGAATTGAAATAACAGTGCTAATCAAGTGTTTTTTGTTGCCGCCAAAACTTCTCGATAGTCTTGGTAAGGTAGCCACTGCTTTACTGCGACATACTCAAAGAACATTTTGGTGTATAAGAAAACCAAAAATATATAAAATATATAAAAATACGTTTAGTACACAATGCCATCTACCCAAGCCTACATAACGTTATTATTCCGCAACAACACGGATTTGTTAAAAGACGTTCAACAGTTAGTAACCTCATATTATACACACAATTTCTGTTTGATAACATTGATAACAGACACCAGACAGATTCTGTTTATACAGACTTCTGTAAGGCGTTCGATAAGGTCGATCACAAAATACTTCTTGAAAAAATAGCATACAATGGAATTCGCGGGAACTTACTAAGATGGTTCAACTCATATGTCACAAATCGAACACAGCGAGTCGTCTTACATGGCTATTCCTCTGACGATGTATGTGTGTCGTCTGGCGTACCACAGGGCTCTATTCTCGGTCCGCTTCTTTTCATTCTATTCATAAATGATATTAATTCGTGTTTTGTAAACACACACTTCTTATTGTATGCAGACGATCTTAAAATTTTTCGGACTATTAAAAGTACTGATGACTGTGATAAACTTCAACAGGACTTAGACCGTCTGTCGAATTATTGTCAAATAAATAAACTACAATTAAATATTACAAAATGCAAATCTATAACCTTCTCAAAAAAGAAATACAATATCCAATATACTTATAACCTCTGCAATTCTCCTTTAGAATCCGTTTCACTTATTAAGGATCTTGGCATTACCTTTGATTCATGTCTTCACTTTGCCGTGCATGTCACCAATATTACTAATAAAGCATTTCAGATGTATGGCTTTGTTATGAGAACTTGTAAGGCTTTCAAAAAACCCACCTCTTATTTAGCTCTCTATAAAACACTTATAAGACCTCAATTGGAGTACGCTACGCAAGTATGGAACCCTATTTACCTTAAGTACATTGATCAACTGGAGTCAGTTCAAAAAAAGTACCTTCGCTCTGTCAATTATAGATGCCATCGCTCCTGGTCTTCGTATCATAATCTTCTGAGTAAATTCTCCTTGTCTAGCTTAATTAATAGACGTGAGTAGTAAGGGATTCGACGGTTCTAGAGCACGTTCGGGGGTCGGTTGGCGCCACTCTGGCCTAGTTCGTCAATAATTTCGATTGCTCCAATTTCGGCGCGTACGATCCGCGAATTAACCCGCGGATTAAATTGATACCTACCGCGAATTGATCCGCGGATTTAATTAATACCTACCGCGAATTGATCCGCGGATTTAATTAATACCTACCGCGAATTGATCCGCGGAATTAATTAATACCAACCGCGAATAAATCCGCGGATTAATTTGATCCGCGGAATCCATTTCATATCGCCCGCGAGATAGATATAAACCGCGAAGCGAATTGGAGTTGCATGGTTTACGGTCCTCTCAAGCTTGTACCTTTTCCCTCTGTTTCGTTGTGCTTTTGTATTTCTACTTTCTAACAGCGACCCTTTTTCTTTGAAGAATACAAATGTCTTTGTTCCATATTCCTATGGGCTCGTGTTTCTACGTAAAAGCCATTTACAATTACCCATCACTCACCCTTTATGCATTACGGGCATTATTTATGATCCATAAAGCAATCGTTACAATACACCATACATTACTCAAATTCTAAGTAAAACCCTTCGGGTCTTCTCATTGTCAATGATTAACTGCATGTCCATTATTTTAAACAACAGTTACGGATCCTATTATTCCCATTTCCTGATGTTACGTATTCAATGGAACGTTCAAAGTGAAAGTTGAACATGTTGGATCCTGTCTGCAGGGAAACAATACTCGCTCTCCATATAAAAGCCAAACTCAAAATCACATGGTATCGTATTCCACTCTGTGCTCTCTTCGAAGTGTGATCTCCAGTTGTTTGTAATAGTGAAGTGATAGTAAAACAGTGTAATAGTAAATACTGAAGCTGATATAAAATGAATGTAAGTACCTTCTTATACTTTGATCTAAAATTGTTATAACCAGATGTTTTATTAATTGTATATGTTATGTGTTGTTCACTGGGTTAATGCATTTTAGTTGTATTTGATCTCTTATTTAATTTATCAAAGTTACTGTAGTGCATTTTATTTCACATACCTATAAGTGTTTATCATACGATACTTCCTTAACCGATTTGTTTTATTTACAGTTTTATTTTCGTTACATTTGATCTCTTATTAAATTATCAATGTTACTTTAGTGTACATTTATACTTCGCATACCTATAAGTATTTATCATATAATACTTCCTTAACCGATTTGTTTTATTAACAGTTTTATTTCATTTTATTACAGTTTTCGGAAAATACTTTCAAAAATTACTATTATGCTGAAGATATAGATGAACCTAGTGATGAAGAAGGTACACTCGCCTTTAAAGTAAAAAAAGCGATAATAGCAAACAAAAGATCCATGGAATGCAACAACATTGACGAATTTTTCGAAAAACCTAAGAAAAAGAAGACAACGACAAAAAAATCATCTAGTGTTGGTCGAGCGACGAGTGGTGGTGTTTCATACATAAAAACAAACAGCGATGACAGCAGTTCTGCATCACACCTCATAAAAATTGAGGTGTATGATGTTAATAAAATAAAAAACATCGCACCGACGGAACAATGGAAACATGCTGATGTGCGGGTTAAATATTACGCAGACACCGAGAGTGACAAAAACTTGCAATGTATCAAGGACGCGGTATACAACATAACTAAACAGTTGGCGAGTAAGGACGATTGTGTGAAATATTTTATAGACAACGACAAATGAACAAAGTGCCAGTGCGTATCAGTGTTTTAAAATCATAACTTTAGTCATATACTTTATTCTAAGAAACTATTATTGTAAGAACTATACCTATTTTAATTTAATTTACATTGTATTGTATTTTTAACTTTGTACTCTTTTAAGTTACATGCTTAACAGATTACTTCGTTTTTTATTCTAGAACTCTTTGTGTTGTTGCTAAGTATTAATGTAAATAGTAATAAGTCTTTTTAGTGTTTTTCATGTTCATGCTTACGATTGTAAAGTTATTACGAACATTCATTAATTGTTTGGAAGAAGTATAAGTTTGTATGGGGTTATTAATTCTCAATAAAGAAAAATCATTCATTCATTTTCATATTTCATTTATTCTCCTCAAAACATGATTTAAATAAACTAGTTAAAAACACATCATTGCATATTGTATTATCACTAAATAATACTTGAAAATCTTTGAGACTCTTACCATAATATTTATAGTACAGATACATTAAACAGTACTCTCCACAAACTATAGTAAAGTCATTTTGAATTCGGCTTGTATTATAATTCCACATTCTAGAATTCCTCGCTAAAAACATTCGGTGGTATCCTTGAGGTGGTCGACCGTATGAATCAAAGTACTGTCCAAAACCATTCTGATCTATGTGTATGGCAACCCAGTGAGAACCTGGTTTGTTATCAGAGTCTAAGTTGCTAACTACATATGTAGGAGTTACTACATGTATTGGTAGGCGATTGGCTGCATATACATTATATTCAATACATGGATCAATTTTCTTTAAGTAATTCTGTATTTCTATTGTATTCATTTTTATTTATCGAATCGCTGCAGAATCTTATCAAGTCGAATGATAAAGTGGTAATGTCGTATATAAGGTTAAGAAGACACTATTATGGTACTTATGTGGTAAGTTTTCTATTTTTGTGGGGTTGCAAGGATTATGGTAAAACAAAAATCTTAATATTTTTAATTCATTTTATTCGTAACTTACATCTAACAGCAAATCTGAATCAAATTATTCATACTTAATCTAATATTAAACAGTTAATTTTGTTTTCTTAACTACTATAATCTACTGAAATGTTGCGGTTTTTATCTATTTCAATAACATTATCAAACTCCGCATAAACAATACAATTAATAGTTTGTGATAAAGCTGTTTCAAAACGCACTTCTAATCTCACACTACCATGCTTTACAAGATTCCAATGACTTGAAGAGTTTGCTGATAAATCAGGTGTCAAATCAAATGCCAACATACAATACCCTTGAGCGTATTGTTCTCGGGATATCCCATTACCTTCATTTAGAAAGTGTATACCAGTTCCCGAAAACAATGTATGATATACTGAAGTAAAAATATTGTTCTCAAATGAGGGTTGTAAAGCCTTTGATGGTATTTGTTGACCGTCTATGTATAAACTAAAAGTATTAATGTCATAATTTTGAAAGTTAAATGGGTTCTTAGTGAGGTTTCCATTGAAAGCAGCGTTATTTACAAATCCTACTATACACCTTTTAGGTAATTGCCCTAAGAAAATGTTATCTAGAGTTTTTCCTTGAACACCTGATGGTATTGTTAAAACTTTAACTTCAGCTCGAGTAATGGGGTATTTGGCTGTGGTAGAAGCTAAGACCTTTTGATGAGCAAGTAACACGCTGGGATTGATTCGTGCTCTACGAATTATCAAAGATGCATCCGTAATAGATACCTTTAATTTAAGGTCACCTGTAGAGGCCATTAGATTGAAATTTTCTCTAGAACGAACTAACTTAACACAAATATCAACACCATTGATTAAAAATTTTTCTTGATTGAATAAATCGCCATGCAAGTGACCAATCATTTCCAATTCTTTGCTTTCACTGGCTAGTTCTTGTCTCTTAGTAAATCCTTTATTAGTATCATCGGTGGAATCCATTTTTCCAGCCGTATCTTCATACCATAAGCCACAGGTGAGGTGAGAAGTTTTTGCCGCAGGAGCATAGTTCAATAAGTTTTCTATATACGCACGATAAGCATATGTGTTATTGGGTGGTGATACAAGTTTTTGATTTAAGTACACATCAAGTTGACTGAAGAGTGAGTGCAACCAATTGTTCACGGGAGCAACGACCGTAGATGCGGTGAGTTTGGTGTTATCTTGATTTACTATTTTCGCTTTCAAGTGAATTAACGTATGAGATAAATCTATGTAGTCATCTCCTGCCCCAGGAATTTGAAATTCTATAGGACCATCATCGGCAAGAGATGAAATTGGTTTATAATGGATCCAATTTCCACTTTCAATGCTAGTTTGAGTCGATGGCAATGCAAACAAATCCAATTCGGACTTAATACATTCACAAGAATGACTATGTAAAAAAGACATTTTAATTAATTGTTAGAAAATATGTCTTTAATTTGTTTTGGAGTAATTTTTGATTTTTTTAGAGCTTTCACTTTCGTGGTCAACGACGGAATGACTCCAGGTAGACGTTTTCGTTTTGTTATATATCCTGATCCAGACATATTGATTTTATTTATTTTTTCATCGGCCTTGCGTTTCAAGTTGGTACCAACTTCTTTAAGACGTGCTTTTATTGAATCTTCCATAGGTCGCGCACTAACCATATCTGTCAATAGCCCAACACCAGCACTTAATGCCTCTTTACCAACAGCTCGAACACCGCTAGACAGTAATGGTAAAACTGACCTAAACAATCCCCCAAGAAAACTACCGATTCCATGTCCTTTTTGATAAGGTGCCCCTTTATATACCACCCCTATACCTGAACCAGCCTGATGAGAATAATACCGTTGATAAGGGCACGACATGTCGGAGCGTTCAAAATGCATCATAATTTTTTAAAATGAAGTTTAACACACACCGTTCCAAACTGAAATGGTATCTTTTGTCCGGTGCTCGACCTTATATCTATTTCGATGGTATCGAATTCTCTTCGCATTACTGATAAGTAATGTGGAGGTGAAAATACATGCATTTTATTCGCACCATAGATGTATTTTGAGGGATCTAATGGTATAACTCTTAGAAGAGGTGTCATTACATCACCTACAATTTGAGGTTCAACTATATCGCAGTAAACGAATAGTTGAGATGGTAACCCTAAATGTAAATTAGCTGGACATTTTGCTAAATTCTTTTCAACGAGATTTCTGTTTGGTTCAAATCCCAACTGTAAGCCTAGTTTAGGAGATAATGTCACAGATTTAATTGTTTCGTCTAATACAGAAACAGACACAAATTTGGATATATTATCGTAGCGGAATTTGATTTTTTCCCTTATATTATTTAATGCTGATAAAATATGGTTAATATTATCATAGTTTGTGGCAGGTATGTGAGTTTTATAATATACTGTGGATAGTTTGTCTTCATGGGGCATTTTCATGATTTTTGTTATGTAAATAACATTCTCATGATCTTGAACAGTAAACATGGTGCATGGATATTGGAATTCAACGATTCCTACACACCATTCTCCTTCCAATATTATGGGTTTGGGTAATTTTGTTGAAAAAATTGATGTTTTATTCTCAGGAAAGTATTCCATTGAACTATTGCTAAGTAAAGTTAAATAAAAATCCTTAATCATATTTTTTTCAAACTGGAAGCTAAAATCCAACTATTAAATTTGTTCGGATAACCTTTCCACTTAACTAACACTTGTTGTCTGTTGCCTGAGTAACGAGAGCGAATTATTTTATCGATCTTGTGTTCAATGGTGGGGTCATAAATGACCTTTTGTAATTCTCGTTCATAAAATGTTCCTACTATCTCTTCACCATCTAAATCTTTAATAGTATAAACGGGCCACGGACTACGTTCTATTATAGAAGAAATCACAAATATTTCATCGCTCCAATTAGATTCATAACCTTTTTGGAATACATGTTTATATTTGGTTATTCTAACATGATCACCGAGATGAAACATAGGTAGTATATTTTTTGATGATTTTTCAGATTTTTCATATAAATTACTCCAAACTGTCATTATATTATTAGAATTAACATCTGAAGGACACATTTTAATACTAGAATGAAAACTGTGATTGTAAGAGTGTATCAAGTTTTGCAAAATATCAATATATTTATGTGTATTCTTGTGTGTAAAATAGCGCCACATCTTCATTTTTAGCGTTCTTTGAAATCTTTCTACAATACTTGCTTTGATGTCTGGATTATTTGTAGTATAGTAATTAATGTTTTTTGTTTTAAAGTATCTTTGAACATCTTTTGATACAAATTCAGTGCCTTTATCAGATTGAATGTGTGTAGGTGTGGTGCTAGCTTCATTAAATATACTATCGAAACACTTTTTTACGGTTTCTGAATTTTTCTTTTGCAAGGGTCTGGCATATGCATATTTGCTAAAAACATCAATAACACAAAGAATGTAATTGAAACCTTTATTATCTTTAGAATAAGTTCGCATGTCACTTAAATCGGCTTGCCAAAGTTCATTCAGATTAGAGAGAACGTATTTGTTTCGAGCGAATCTTCTATGTACTGGTTTATGGAGTGTATACGTAGATTGAGATTGCAACCAGTTTTTAACGTCCTCCTTTTTCATTTTACCTTTCATAGCTTTTGATAATTTGTCGATATTACTATATCCAGCGGGGTGTGATACATCATAATAAATTTGATTTATTTCTAATAAGGGGTCCATTTTTCCCAATCAATCTTTTTCTTAATTTTATTTGCGTGTTTAATTTCACTAGTTGGTGTCAAATATACCTCTGTGTTTTGTGGCGGTTGTTCTTCGATGTCTTTTTGAAGTTGAGCTATGTACTCACGTCTTTTTGGATTGCCAATGTATGTTAAAGGTATTTTCAAATCTTTTAACGCTTTAGCAAATTTTTCCCAACCGGGTGGGTCGTTGTTTTTCAATGGTCGCAGTGTATCGCTTATTAAATCGATAATGTT
The DNA here is from genome assembly GCA_949316025.1 of Lapara coniferarum. Classification (NCBI taxonomy): domain Eukaryota; kingdom Metazoa; phylum Arthropoda; class Insecta; order Lepidoptera; family Sphingidae; genus Lapara; species Lapara coniferarum. Next base: position 28,818,376 of record OX438929.1, read on the forward strand.
ACTGTTAGGAATTACTTCATTATCCACAATCACTGTGCCAGCATCATTCCAATAAATTTTGTTTTTATTTAGCGACACCGAATTCAATAATAACTCACCTTTTTTTACATATGTTTTTGGTATTAAATTTAAAATTTGTTCTGTTGAATAGAAAGGTTTTTTTTCGAGTGTAAAATGTTCTTGTTGCTTCTGTTCATCACTCAGTGTCTGACTGACAACTACATCTTTATTCTTGATATCATTATTTATATTAAAATTTTTCCAGCTTTCAGATGTGGGTTTATTGTTATCGTCATTTGAAGTTATTATAGGGAGTTCAATGGGACGACGATCTTCTTCCATAAAGTGGAGATATCTTTGTAAAATTTGTAAGTATAATTTACACTTTTTTCGATCATCCATATTACTGCTGAGTATTCTTTCCATTTCGCTATCTAAACGAGAGGTAGGATTTTCATTTCTTTTTTGATTTAACTTATCTATTAAACTTGGGTCAACTAACAGCATTTTTTTGGCGTGTTCCATTTTAAACCAGTCCACTTATCAATCCACTCAAAATAGAACCCAATATGATCGGAAGAAATGCACCACCTTTTTGAACTATTATATTCTTTCTTATTTTATTTGTACTTTTACGTACTAATTTTCGTAGTAGATTTTTGTATTTTTTTAGTTTATTCTTCGATTTTTCTTCAAGATTTATATTTCCTTGTAAAACATTATGAATACATTCACAAATAAAATTAATTTCGTTTTCGTTACACACTTTTAAAAGAGCTTGTTGATGTTTTGGTTTAAGCTTATAAAGAGCATTTAATAAGTGTTCATGCGTCTTTAAGCGTCGATCCATCATTTGCAAATGACGGGTATTTGTTGGTTTTTGACATATTTAAACTCTTTTGTGGGAATGTACACTGTAGGATGACCATCAGAAGGAAAGATCTTTGATTTAATTCGACACATATCAAAAGTATCTTGTTTTAGATCTATCATCAAATAGCCATGTGCTTCTTTTGTAGCATCTCTGTAAGAATCTTCTATGAATTTGCTATTTTCTGGTGATACTTGTCGCGCTAAGTAACGTATTTGAGTTTTATCACGTGGGTTTTTGAAATAAATGATGTAGTTTGAATTCAAAGAAATGTCTCTTTGTCCTTTACCTTGATGAAATAAATTTTGAGTAATGTAAAATACACTCAAGTTCCTATGATGACTACCTTTAGTAAATATGTCGACAATGCGACCATCAGATTCCCTCATAAGATCATCGATAATGATAAGGTTAGCTTCCTTTCCATCAAACATATTCATATCTGGTATACCCTGATAATAGTTTACATTTGGTACATCATATAAGGGTTGCATCTCATCAAAACACCAAGTAATTTGATGAAAAGTGGTGTTACACATATCATTTATGTATTTAATAAAGTTTGTTACAAAATTAGACTTTCCACACCCACTTGGACCTGCAACTATGGCAGTAAAAGGATGATAAAAGTGAAACATTTTTAAATGCACGTGTGAACTCGAAAAGCGCTTCGGATTGAATAAAACAAGAAGATACGATTGAATGTATTATATTTGATTTTTTGTTCCACATACAAAGATTACATAATATTCAAATAGTTTGAAAAATGATCACATACAATTCAAAGATGTTTTCAAAAATATTACAGTAATAAAATTAATATACATTATAGTTAAATCAGATATAAGAATTAACTTCCTACAGACATTCAAATTTGCATCTTATTTTTCATGATACACAAAATAGTTGTCATAGTATCACAATAAAAAAAAAAGAAAGTACATAATAAAAACATAACATTAAAATATTTAAATCCGAAAATAAAACATACACACACACATTAACATACATATTTTCGTTGTACAGAATTCACTGATAAAATCAAATGTCCTTTATTTTATAATGACCCCATGCAAGAGTATCTGTTGAATTCTCTATTAAATAACGTTTTGTGTCATTGTGTGATAAAGATATCTTATTGATTTTTTGTGTATATATAGCATGTTTAATAGATTTGAATCTTATCATTTCACTGTATTGTGTTTTCTTTTCATATAAACATGATTTATAATCGCTGAGACAAAATTTTTTTGTGACACTTTTATTAATCCCTTTTGCTTTACATATACATTTATTTTGCACATCCATTGCATACATTTTAGAGCGAAGACCTACAAACTCTTTAAGAATTTTTCCGTTATTTTCGTCTTTAAAAAATCCTAACCGTTTTTTATTCAATAATGGTAAACCATATTGATTACTTGGTGGATAGTCTGACGTATCAAAGTAGTTGGCTAAATCAAGTTTTATATCAGCATAATAATTTTGCGTAAATATTTGATATATTAAACTATCGGTATCAGTATATAGTAATTTAATATTATCTTGATATTTCAGTTTCATATAATCGTAATGGAAATCGTATAGTAATGTTTTCGATATATCTAAAATACAAAAACCGAGGTAAATTGGTTTATTATATAAAACGTTAGTTTTGTTTAATTGTATTGCAACTAAGCTCTCTGAGAATATAGATAAACTATGGAATTCTGGTCTTGCTATCAAAGATTGAGCACCTTGAGTTTTGCCACGATTTAACCAATGATTTATTAATTTGACATGAACTCGCTTTCTTACATTTTCCATTGTTTTACCAAAAACAGAATTATTCATAAGTTTAAAAAAATCTTTCTCAAAATCTGAAGTAGCTAATGATCGCATATGAGTGTTTAAGTCTATGTAACTTTTCAGCCATGCAGACTGTTCAAATTTTAAAATTCTATGAATTTTCACTAATCTAAGACCATTTTTTAAACATTGTTTGAGGTTTCTATAATGAATGATGTAATTTTTTTTATCTTTTAAATTTGGAATCAGTTTCTTGTCTTTGCTGCTTCCTAAACATACGTTTTCTGGACAAAATGGAAAATCTGAATGAAAATCATGTAAAGTTTTTGAATATTCTAAATCTACTTCCAATATAAACCCATGTTTGGCATCATCGGCTATATTAAAATCTGTATTTATGTCGACCCATTCAAATTTTCCTGTCGGGAGACATTGGGACATAGCCCAACCATAAAGGTTATTTGCGTCTAAGTACATCAAAAATGAAGATGGTTTACTTGAATTGTATTCCGACATAAATATGTTATTTGCCACTGCATGTCTATTGCTGCATTGTGATATACCACCCCGAATATTATTTGCTATAAACGTAACCTTGTCGATATCTGTTAAGAGTTCCAAATTTATCTTGGTAAAATTTAACATAGCATCCCAACTTAAACCAGGTGCTGTATAATAGTGGGCAGGATCTAAACCGTATGTTTTAAGACAGACATCCCTAAAATTTTCAAATATATCTGCTAACAACAATACATCTGTTTTTAAATATAGGTCTGAATATTCACCCATATTTTTACAATTAAAATGTTTCCACACGTCTTGGGCATGATGGTATTCACTTTCTGTAATGTGACTATCATTTAAAGAACTATAAAACTGATCGCGAGTGGGAAGAGAAGTTATTTTTAAAGAATCAAATGTTGTCATGTATTCGTATGGATATACACCTTTTCTTATTAAACGTTTAAAATCTTCTTCACATGGATATTTTAACTTGAGTTCACGAAATTGTTCGGGTAGTAAGTTCTGAGCTAATTTGTTAAGGCTACTTGACATAAATTTAAAAGAATCAAGAAATCGTAATTTTACAACTCTGTTGTTGATTTGTAAAACTTTAGAAAAAGAAATGTATTTTTCTTTGTTCTCAGGAATAAGTTCAATGTCACCTTTCTCGAAATCAAGACCATGCACTATGAAATGAGCGTCATAATTACTTAAATTATGTAAAAACACTGGTACAAAATTAGGAGCTTTGTATTTCTGAGAGCATACTCTATGAGCTACACCTTCATATACTCCAGTATGCCAATTGTAAGATACTGTGCTATCCTTGTTTAATTTAGTAGCACAAATGTAACACGAATCACTTTGACTGATATTTATTTCATTTTCTTCAGTTAACGGTAAAGGTGATCTTACAAAAGAATTTTTTTTACAGATATTTTCTAAATCTGTGTTAATGAATTGCATAAATTTTAGCGCGCAATCTTGTCCTGTATAAGATCTATATACTGAAAGATTATCATCATACGAACATTTAACATAATACCCAAAACTATACGTTTCATGTTTTTGAATATTAACAGTTGAAGATTGATTTGGATTGTTAGAACAACTCTCTATTGGGTTTAAAAATGCTTCAAAGTCAGCATACACAACGAATGGAACTCTTAATTTACGTTCATAGTTGTTAAATGAAATTTGGTTTGATGGTATTAATTCATTAAACCAGTTTCTTTTGCTATCGCTTTCCGATGGTAAATTTGTGCACACATTGAAACAGTCATTTTCTTGGTGTCGTTTTAAATTATGTAATGATGGAAAATTTAATAAACACCCATCACAAATATGAACTGCATGTTCAGAAGTCGATATCTGTTTAGATAATAATCTCGAGAGGTTTTTAATAAAACAGTAATGACCTTTAGAACCTTGAGATATATACAACAAGTTTAAGTGAGTAGTTTTTCGACGTTTCGTAAAGTGTAATGGACCTACAACTTTATTTGATTTGCTTATTGAATCATATTGTAATCCAAAAACATTAATACTCATACTGTTCAATTTTTCAAACTTATGGATGTCGTTAATTTTTATAGGAAACGATAGGTTATCAAAATTTAACTTATTTTTATGTATTATATAAGATGATACCCTATTGGAACTATGAGTGACTGGGAATAATCCTGACAAAACTGCCCAACGAAAGCATTCGTGATCGTTATTTTGAACATTGATTACAGCTTTCTTGTGTTTTATATCTAACGGTAGGTCTATGTATGAAGATCCACGCAATGGGTTAAATTTGTTGACATTCATATCCAAGTGATTTATTTTAACTAAACTCCATCCGCTACCTTTTTTTTGAAAATTTGTCATTTTGTTTGTAATTTCGGTGATTATAGATGAGAAAATAATATCTTTATCATCACCTTGACAAACAAGATAGTTTGAAATTTGGAAATCAAAAATATTTAGTAGATTTTTTGTTTCTTGTGTGAAATCCGCATTGAGAATAAAATTAACTTTTACAACAGAATATTCTAAAATAGATCGTTCTAGTAATGTATAAATTACATTTTTAATATTTTGTAAAAATAATTCAGGTGATTCTAACTGCGTATCAGAAACTAAATTAGATTTCACTCGATATGTAATAATTCTATTACCAAAAGCACTATCAATCAATTGAACATTAGGTAGATTATTATCTCTTCTAATTAAATTATTTTTATGTTTATTGCTCTTATAGTGACTGGTCATATATTTTTTTGACACATGTACGTGACACTCAGGACATTCAATTTTATCATTATGCTGTTCTGTACTTACATTTACAATGGTACCCAGCGATGATGTAGATGTTGAAGGAGCTTCAAGACGAATATTTTTTCTTCTCTTTAACGGATCCTCCTCAAACAACTCAGTTGGTGCTAATCTTTTCCTTTTTCTGCTACCTTCTCCATTCTGCATAGATCTGATGAATAAGAAAACTGTTAAAAATTGTGATCTCACGTAATAAGCTTCTTACTATATTTCTATTCTTTAAATAGATACTAACATTTTTTGTTATTTACACTGAAAACAATATGCTTTCATTGATAATACACCATCAATATCATCCTCATCGGTATGAGTTTGCTGTGAGGTTCTATGACCACTACATGGCGTATAATAAGGAGCAATATCAGGATCTCCCAACATTGACACTGGCAAAACATTTTGTATATACCAAAACCGTATGAAACGATGATATTTATTTAGAATAATATTTTTATCGAAACTAGCAATCTCACTCTGAGATAAACTAGAAATAACAAGCGAGTGGTACATTTCGGTTGCACACTAATGTTAAAAATATAAACGGAAGAAACAAGTGGAATGATTGTGCAAAGATGTCCCAACCATTATAAATACTTGAATTGTATCCCCTCTTCGTGGATGCCCAGAACATGTTGCAACAAGTCTTAACATAATAAAAAATGTTATACTCACGTTTCAACTTGTGTTTGTTCCATTTTATCACAGAGCTCGTAAAGTTCTTTGTCGTATTGTGATGACATCAGGTCCATAGATTCAATGTTCTCGAGAAGTGCGACGAGTTCCATGTTGTGTAAATCACAGCTTGATATTGCATCCATCGTGAGCAATGTCTTCGTAGTACCTTCTTACTTTAATAATAAACACTACCCTAATCCATGCAATTTAACTTTAAACTATCCAAACAATTAATGAATGTTCGTAATAACTTTACAATCGTAAGCATGAACATGAAAAACACTAAAAAGACTTATTACTATTTACATTAATACTTAGCAACAACACAAAGAGTTCTAGAATAAAAAACGAAGTAATCTGTTAAGCATGTAACTTAAAAGAGTACAAAGTTAAAAATACAATACAATGTAAATTAAATTAAAATAGGTATAGTTCTTACAATAATAGTTTCTTAGAATAAAGTATATGACTAAAGTTATGATTTTAAAACACTGATACGCACTGGCACTTTGTTCATTTGTCGTTGTCTATAAAATATTTCACACAATCGTCCTTACTCGCCAACTGTTTAGTTATGTTGTATACCGCGTCCTTGATACATTGCAAGTTTTTGTCACTCTCGGTGTCTGCGTAATATTTAACCCGCACATCAGCATGTTTCCATTGTTCCGTCGGTGCGATGTTTTTTATTTTATTAACATCATACACCTCAATTTTTATGAGGTGTGATGCAGAACTGCTGTCATCGCTGTTTGTTTTTATGTATGAAACACCACCACTCGTCGCTCGACCAACACTAGATGATTTTTTTGTCGTTGTCTTCTTTTTCTTAGGTTTTTCGAAAAATTCGTCAATGTTGTTGCATTCCATGGATCTTTTGTTTGCTATTATCGCTTTTTTTACTTTAAAGGCGAGTGTACCTTCTTCATCACTAGGTTCATCTATATCTTCAGCATAATAGTAATTTTTGAAAGTATTTTCCGAAAACTGTAATAAAATGAAATAAAACTGTTAATAAAACAAATCGGTTAAGGAAGTATTATATGATAAATACTTATAGGTATGCGAAGTATAAATGTACACTAAAGTAACATTGATAATTTAATAAGAGATCAAATGTAACGAAAATAAAACTGTAAATAAAACAAATCGGTTAAGGAAGTATCGTATGATAAACACTTATAGGTATGTGAAATAAAATGCACTACAGTAACTTTGATAAATTAAATAAGAGATCAAATACAACTAAAATGCATTAACCCAGTGAACAACACATAACATATACAATTAATAAAACATCTGGTTATAACAATTTTAGATCAAAGTATAAGAAGGTACTTACATTCATTTTATATCAGCTTCAGTATTTACTATTACACTGTTTTACTATCACTTCACTATTACAAACAACTGGAGATCACACTTCGAAGAGAGCACAGAGTGGAATACGATACCATGTGATTTTGAGTTTGGCTTTTATATGGAGAGCGAGTATTGTTTCCCTGCAGACAGGATCCAACATGTTCAACTTTCACTTTGAACGTTCCATTGAATACGTAACATCAGGAAATGGGAATAATAGGATCCGTAACTGTTGTTTAAAATAATGGACATGCAGTTAATCATTGACAATGAGAAGACCCGAAGGGTTTTACTTAGAATTTGAGTAATGTATGGTGTATTGTAACGATTGCTTTATGGATCATAAATAATGCCCGTAATGCATAAAGGGTGAGTGATGGGTAATTGTAAATGGCTTTTACGTAGAAACACGAGCCCATAGGAATATGGAACAAAGACATTTGTATTCTTCAAAGAAAAAGGGTCGCTGTTAGAAAGTAGAAATACAAAAGCACAACGAAACAGAGGGAAAAGGTACAAGCTTGAGAGGACCGTAAACCATGCAACTCCAATTCGCTTCGCGGTTTATATCTATCTCGCGGGCGATATGAAATGGATTCCGCGGATCAAATTAATCCGCGGATTTATTCGCGGTTGGTATTAATTAATTCCGCGGATCAATTCGCGGTAGGTATTAATTAAATCCGCGGATCAATTCGCGGTAGGTATTAATTAAATCCGCGGATCAATTCGCGGTAGGTATCAATTTAATCCGCGGGTTAATTCGCGGATCGTACGCGCCGAAATTGGAGCAATCGAAATTATTGACGAACTAGGCCAGAGTGGCGCCAACCGACCCCCGAACGTGCTCTAGAACCGTCGAATCCCTTACTACTGACGTGTATTGTTAGATACTATATTTCTTTATAAGATCTGTAGGAACTATATTGACTGCAATCAACTGACTAATCACATTTATCTACGTATTCCTAGCAGCTCTCAACGCATTCGTGATGCGTACACACACCGAACATTTGCTCCAAAGCCATGCAGAACCAAAGCTGGAGAACGAGCTCCCTTGCGCCGTATTATGCAGTGCTATAATGATCACCTCTCCGATATGGACCTATTTATTATGTCTTTGTACAAATTTAAAAAAGCTGTTCTTAATAAGTTATGTGTAGACTACAATAATTCATCTTCCCACTAATATCTTCGAAAGTTTGTGCAATGTTTGGATGTTGTAATTACAATTACCTACCGAATCATTTCTTACCCAATTTTAATGCTGTTTTTCAAAGTTATGATGAGTGATGTAAACTTCTCGTAGTTATTTTCTTATTTTTCCTTGTATAGTAAATTTATAACCGCTCTTTTTTACTCTGTACCACTTTCTAAATATTACTCGGTGGATAATGGTGTTGGTTATGTAATTATCATGTTACCTATACCTACTATTGTTATTAGTTTAAGTCTTATTACATAATTGTTTATTATCCCAAATAAAATAAAATAAAATAAAATAAAATCACTTAAGACGAGGTTTTCCCTAATTAGAAATTGGCGGAATGTACACAAATACCATAAAAAAAAGTCTGTGCGCGTACTTATGTACGCGCGTGAGAAGTTATACTTATTTGGCATCATTAACCTTTATAGTTTGAGAAAATTGCAGTCTTGGCTTCGGCCTTTGAATTTTGAAAAAGTCCTTGGATGTGGTAAAACAATAACAGATTAGGCTGCATGGCTAAGCGCCATTGCCTTTTCTTTTTATTAAAAAATAAATTATACATAATTATTAAAAACATAATTTAGAGAATAATAAATATATATGACATAATTTATACTAAATATTTAATATTTTAAAAGTAAATAAATAGGTTTAATAATTAATTTAAAAAAAGAAAACCAATAATATCACTTAAGACGAGGCTGCATGGGCTTGAACCCCTTGCCTTCCCTATAAGGGGAAATTATAAAAAACAACCGTGAGAATTTTGTGTCACACATGCGCGCATCGTAAAATTTCACACATAATTTTTTCATAACGCGCCTAAAGAAGTATAAGTTGAAAAATGTGTTACCGCCAACTGCCGGTACAGCAGCCGCAGCTCGTCGAGTGGCGGATAGCTGTCCACGGCGAAGGCGAGCGTGTAGCCGGTGTGGGAGCGCGCGAGCGGCGGCGAGGTGAAGCGCGCGGGCCCGGGCCGCCCCGACACCTCCACGTGCTGCCGCGCGCGGCCCAGGCTGTTGTCCGCCACGCAGCTGACGAACGATACACCAAGAGGCATAAGCAGTGTTTTAGCAGATTTTTAAAAATCCGTCAAGGTAGTCGTATTTTTCCGTCAAAAATCCGTAAGATCAACAATTGACACTGGTGTAGCCATAGTTTTTAGCATGGGGAGGGGGGTGCAAGCGTGTGTTCTTGCCGCCCCATGAACACCTCCTTTCACATGTACACCCCCCCTTCAAATAAAAATGAAATTTCTATCCCGTTAAAAATCCCGTCAGCCGCTAGATGGATTTTTCCGGTTTCACACGTATCCAAATCCATTAGAAATGACGGGAAATCCGTTAAGTTGGCAACACTGGGCATAAGGGCTCTGCTCAGTGTTGCCAACATTTTTAAAAATCCGTCAAGTAAGTCCAAATTCCGTTACATCAACAATTGACACGGGTGTTCTAGCCGCCCCATGAAGACCTCCTTTGACATGTACACCCCTTTTTGTCCCGTTAAATATCCCGGTCAGACGTATCCAAATCCGTTAGAAATGACGGGAAATCCGTTAAGTTGGCAACACTAGCTCTGTTTCCTTATCTTATACACATACAATTCACCAATAAAAAGGTTTTTTTTATACAAAAAAAAAAAACTGTGCAGTATGTTCTTTAAATCTAATAAACTGCAATCTAACAAGTCTGCTTATAGTTTAGGACTGATTGCAGACAATCACAAAAAAACAAAAAATAAAAAAAATCTAATAAACTTATTATTACACACACACACACACACACTCACGCCTGTTGTCCCTGAAGGGGTAGGCAGAGGCGCAACTAGTGCACCCACTTTTCGCCGTTATTCCGTCCCATGATGTGATAGGGGGCGAGCCTATCGCCATATCGGGTACAAATTCAAGACTAATACTGAGTAGAAAAACCCAATACCATTTTGCCCGACCCGGGGATTGAACCCGAGATCTCATCGTTGCAGTCGTACCGTAATACAACTACGCCACCGAGGCAGTCAAATATCAAGGTAAATTATTGGATTAATTAAATACACAACAAAAAGAATGCCAAGAATCTTCTTCACCTAAGATAAAATGACGATTAAAAAGGTGTTCTACAGATAATATAAAGATGAGAAAGAGGAAAAGACTAATTTTTCCCGAGAAACATATTGCCTCTTCTATCAATTCGTAGATTGACTTGATTTCCAAGTCCCCCTAGCCCTAGTGATTCCACCTCTCCCCATGTAGTGGATCCCATATTCAGTTTCCCATTATTATTCTTCAACATGTCATAGAGCTCCACTAATGTGCTTGTTAGTATGTTAATAATTTGTGTTTTCCCCGTATTGGACATGATTCTCTTCTTCTCAATATGGTCAAAAAAGGAGAAGTCAAATTTATGTATTCTCTGCCCGCTAAAACATGGTACTGTCACAACTTGATTATATACTTCCGACAGAAGACCAGTTTGATTGGCGCAAGACATCTTTGAATAATCTTATTGCAGGCAGCTTTATTCTTGTTGTCATTTGAGAGCTTCTTTGTTGCAAGAAGAGCAAGATCCCATGTCTTTTCTCGTGAACCATGTTGAGACGTCAGTTATCTGAGATAATACATCTAAATCTTTTGTATATGTCCCAAAGATGAAATACTATGTGAAGCCATTTCTTCTTCCATTGATACACTGACAGTGAATTTCGTGTTCATCTTAGAAGCACATTTGTAAGTGTAGCAACCTCCAGCACCTGTTGTACTGAAGAAAGTGCAGAATCTTCTGTTAAAATAAATATTAAAAGGAAGAACTGCAAGTCTACTGGTGGGTAGTTCTCATATGTAAGAGTCCATATGGGTGGGTACCACCGCAATGTCCATTTCTACCGCCAAGCAGCAGTGCATGCACTGTTGTGTTTCGGTTTGAAGGACATTGTAGCCAGTATAGCTACTGGACATAATGAGACTTAACATGTTATGTCTCAGGATGACGAGCGCAGTGGAATGCCACACAGTACTTTGTAACTCAAGGTGCTGGATGGTGTTGCTACTGTTTATGGGTGGTCATATCGCTTCCATCAGGCGAACAGCATGCTCGTCTCGTCATTCAATGCCAAAAAAATTATCTCTCACCTATAATTGCCGAAGTCCTCAGGCTGCACGTTAGCTATGAGTAGAGTGTGGTTGTTACCGCGGGCCGACATGGTGACGCGCTCCGACGCGCTGAGAGGAAACGAGTTCTGGTACCAGGATACCTGGGAACACATTCACATATATATAATACTAGCTTTTGCACACGGCTCCGACCGCTTGAAAGTTTTCCCGGGATAAAAGTCCCACTGCAGTGTTGCCAACAAAATTTAAAAAAATCCGTAAGATCTTGAAGACCTTCATTCACATGTACACCCCTCCCTCACATAAAAACGACATTTTCCCGTCAGCCGTTAGATGGATTTTCTCCCGTTTCACACGTATCCAAATCCGTTAGAAATGACAGGAAATCTGTCAAGTTGGCATCACTGTCCCGCTGTATATTTTCGCGGGATAAAAAGTAGCCTATGTGATAATCCAGGACATGATCTACCCGTATGCCAAATTTCATCGAAATCCGTTCAGTTGTTTTTGCGTGAAAGAGTAACAAACATCCATACATACGAACAAACTTTCGCGTTTATAATGTTAGTAGGATGTGTAGTCGAATCATTTTTAATAATAATAATAATAATAACGTTTATTGCCAAAATTACAATTGTTATAAAATAAAAAAATAAACACATACAAACTTTGAAACACAAATATGGCAAAAGGTAGTGGCTCAGCTGAACTGCTGTCTAGGGTATAAACCCAACCAGCGCTGATTGTCAGCCACTCCTGGCCCCTATGGTGTTAGGCGGGGTAACGAGGCTAACTGCTCTTCCATTAATTTATTGTTACTTATTTCTAATAGCGTTAATTAAAACATATTTAACAAACGGAGAAATTAAAAATAAATATAAATTAAAAATAATTAAAAATTAATTTTTATAATAATTCCTTATGTTTGTACGAATATGACAGACGACCCAGTAAAGGTCGCAGGACCCCTCTGAATGCAGGCCGCTTCTGACAGGTTGGTCTGGAAATCTTTGGAGAAGACCTATGTCCAGCAGTGGACTTCTATCTGAAGAACGAATGCTCAACGTTTTCACTGGTGGTAAGTCTCTCGTATGCAAGAGGCCGTTAGGTACCACCGCAATGTCTGTTTCTACCGCCAGCAGTGCATGCACTGTTGTAAGGTTTGAAGGACATTGTAGAGAAACTACTGGGCATTATGAGACTTAACTAATGTCTCAGGATGACGATCGAGGACTGTCACGCAGTACATAATTCAAAGTTATGTGCGGCGTTGCTACTGTTTATGGGCGGTCGTCTTACCATCAGGCGAACGGAATGCCCGTCTCGACATTTAAAACCAATAAAAATTGGAGTTACCAAGGTTTTTTCGCAGAATTTTTATGTTAAACTAGATGGTACTCGCGACTTCGCTCCTGTGAAAAGCCTTTCCCCGCTATAAGTCTCTAAATTATATACTGGCAATGTGTATAGCAGACATTCTATACAATGCCTAGGCAATGTGTATAGCAGGTATTCTATACAATTCTTAGGCAATGTGCATAATTGCATTGTGGGTGGTCTTATCGCTTACCATCAGGCGAACGGCATGCTTGTCTCGTCATTCAATTGGTCTTACCAAAGCCGATGTTCGCTTTTTGTATGGGTGCTGAGCCTCAAAATCTAAACAGGATGAAACTTTAGGAATATTAAAGGGGCAACATACCGGGTGGAAGGGAAACGCTCTCTATACCGGAACGGTAAGAGAGAAGAATCATAACATTAACCAAAAACTATATTCATTTGCAAAGCTAAGCGATAATACTTACGATTTTAGTATTTCCGTAATTCGTGCGCGCGCCATGTAAAGTGTACAAAAAACTGGGTAGGGTACAAACTACAAAGCAAACGACGACAAGGCGGCGCGGCGGCCACGCGGTCGTTGGCCCGTCAGCTGATGTACGTGTTTCATTACGATTTTTTTGAAATATTGACCTTTTTTACTATGTTTTTCAAAATAATAGTTTGATTTATCTATCCATACGTGAAGGTGTACAGAAATTTGAGGAAATCCTACTAAAATTGTAACAATGCGATCGCGATTTTTTTAGTGCCATCACGTCAGGAATCACCAATACTATCACCTGTATTCGTTTCCGAGAGCGTTTCCCTTCCACCCGGTATAGAACTTAGATCCATTAAAAAAATATTTTTAGACACGTCCATTCTTAACCAACTTTTTTGATAACATTCATATAAAGTTTAGTTTTCAAGCCAAACAAAATTACATGCATCTCAAAATCGGAGGTCTTTAAAATTAAACGATTTATTGCAAAAGGCTAGTTTTCAGGAGTTCTATCCAAATATATATAAACTGTCTTGTTTAGATTTTCAGGCCCATTTTTGGACATGTCCTTTCTTCCAAATATTTCATACCTCAAACTTTATCTTTAGTAAGGACTAGCTTTTGCCCACGGCTTCGCCCGCGTTAATAAGTTTTTCCGGGCTAAAAGTACATAAAAACCTCCCCGTTGAATCACTCTATCCAACACATTTATTTGGATAAAGATTAATATTATGACGTTGATACAACTCTTAACAAATAATGCATTAATTTCGACCAAATTTGATTACCTTAAAAACGGTTCTAGTGTGTTAATCTCAAAAGATAGACATATACTGTCGCGGACATTTTTTTAGATCATTTCAAGAGGAATAATTATTTCATACATATATTTTTGGTATCTTGAACCGTTTTCGTAGCACACGCAAGGGAAGCCCTCAAGGATGAATAATTTTCCCCGTTTTTTTTCACATTTTCCATTATTTCTTCGCTCCTAATAGTTGCATCGTGATGTTATATAGCCTAAAGCCTTCCTCGATAAATGATCTATTCAACACAAAAAGAATTTTTCAATTCGAACCAGTAGTTCCTGAGATTAGCGCGTTCAAACAAACAAACAAACTCTTCAGCTTTATAACATCAGTATAGATTTACCTCTGCTGGTGGGTCTGCCAGTACAGTACAAAGAAGCTCAGCTCTGAATCCTTCTCCGGTGTGCACCCATGACCTCTCCACGGTGATTTCTGGGGGGTCTGGAATAGAGTAAGATAATTAATAATAATAATAATATAATATAAACATTTATTGCACACAACACACACCCAAAAAATATTAAAAATGAACATAAATTATAGTAAAAGAAAAGGAACATTAAAACACTATTATATAAAAACACAAGATGACGAACACTTATAAACTAACGACTTAAATGAAACAAGAAAAAAAATAATTAAATAGAATAAATAAATTAGTGTGTGTGGGTTAAAATTCTAGGTGGCAGGTCTCTTTGTAATCCAAAGTACTGTTGGTAACAGCTGTCTATGTGTTTGTTCGGTTGTTAATATCTGTTTATGGGAGTTGCTTACTATAAAAATTGGTATTAGTGAAAAAACAATATTGAGTGCGCGATCAAAAAATAAAGCTCCATGATTTTTATACAACTAACAGAGTTTTGTCTCTGGCCGAACATTTTTTCCCTCCAAATTGCCTCTTATGATGTTTTAATCCTTCCTAATTTAGAAGAAATCTCTTCAATGTGAAAGCAATGTTGTTTATCAATTTAACTTGATTTCCTTGCGTTCCCCTCCATTTAGAAATCACATTCTTACATACATAAACCACTACAAACCAAGAAATAATTTAACTTTACATTCGCTTAGTATATACGTATATTTGGAGTCGATGCCTAATTTAAACTGAAATTTGTTTTCGTATACCTATTTGTTCGTGCATCCTTAGCTTAGTTGGCGATTTAATTTAGACATAGACTCCAATTGTACGTATACTACATATACTAAGCGAATACAAAATAAATTATTTTTTTGGTTTGTAGTGGTTTACAAGTCACACACTCACACACACACACACGCTCACGCCTGTTATCCCTGAAGGGGTAGGCAGATCCACAATTAGTGCACCCACTTTTCACCGTTATTCCGTCCCATGATGTGATAGGGGGCGAGTCTATCGCCATATTGGGTACAAATTCCAGACTCCGGGCTGATACTGAATAGGAAAACTCAATATCACTTTGCCCGACCCGGGGATCGAACCCGAGACCTCAGCATTGCAGTCACAGTAATACAACTACGTCACCGAGGCAGTCTGCTAAACATAATTTAATTTAACGGAGTCATTGAGTAAATTGCGGATCAGTTTTTTATATGTAATTATATTGTTATTATGATGTATAAATTATTTTTTTTATTTATCAAAATTCCCACATAAATATACTCACAAAGAACCTGCAGCTGGAACTCCGTCACCACCGGGGGGCCGACCCCATTATCAACAGTACACGCGTATACTCCGCTGTGGTGCCGTTCCAGGCGGGACAGCTGGAGCTGCGGACCCTCGCCCAGCCGCGTGCTGCTGTCGTTCTGGAAGTACAGCTTCTTGGCATTTATTGGATGCTATTGGGCATTTCGGAAAGGAAGGATGGGAAAGAAATGTAAGTCAGCTCAGGGATTTTTAAGCTATTGCACGCTTCTATCGCGGGCCTTGAGCGTGGAGACCGAATCCAGAAATTCCGTAACGAAAAAATAACCTGACACCCCTCACAGCGGTGATATTTTATTTTCAACTCTATCACAATCATGGAGTGTAAAATTCCATAAGTAAATTTAATATCGCAGTCTTCTAATTTATTTTCAACTCTGAAATCCTCCTAGCTAGTTTCGGCCACGGTGGCCAATCTCAACGGAGATCAGCCAGGTATGCAGGATATATTATAGTCCACAAGTGTGTGCAAATTTTCAACTCTATCACAACCATGTAGAGTGTAAAATTCCATAAGTAAATTTAATATCGCAGTCTTGTAGGAATACAATATGTAAGAGGATATGAGCTGAATGTTAAATGATAAAAGGTCGAAATTACCGTGTATTTAAAAATTGTTCCAGTCAGTGAAACGTATCGAAATGTCAAACGCGGCGGGATGACGTGATTCTAAGTTTGAATTTTTAAATAGTTTTCATTTTATATCTGTTCAAAGAGGTTATAAATATTAGAATTGCCTGCTTAGAGTTTTGGCGTTAGGGCACGAGTGAAATTTGGACAATAGAAAAAAATAATTATAATTATATCTATATATATAAAAGAAAGTGGTGTTAGTTACACCACTTATAACTCAAGAATGGCTGAACGGATTTACCTGAAAATTGGTGGAGAGGTAGCTTAGAACCAGGAGACGGACATAGGATACTTTTTATCCCGGGAAAATATAAACCGGGACTTTTATCCCGGATAATTGTTTTCTGCCAGTGGAACCGCAAGAAAACAAGTATAGAGATATTTCGAGATCCAGTTGAGGACATAATTACTCTTATCCCGGAAAAAGATAAACCGGGAATTATATCCCGGATTTTAATTTCTCGCGAGTGGAGCCGCCACGACTAAACCACTGAACCGATAGCGATGCAATTTGGCAGGGAGATAGTTTTAAACCCTGGGAAGAATCTAGGCTACTTCATATCCCGGGAAAATTTAAACCGGGACCTTAATCTCGGAAAATAGTTTTTGCCAGTGGAACCGTATGAAAATAAATATGGAGATAGTTTGTGATCCAAAGGAAATCAATCTCAAGTTTGAGTTACATCTCAAGTAGACATAATGTATGAACAGTTCAATACATTATGTCTACTTGAGATGTAACTCAAACTTGAGATTGACCTATTAATACCGCCCATAGGCTACTATTATCCCGGAAAACAGACACCGGGAATTTTATTCGGGATTTTTTTCCGGAAAAAAATATGGTTAGGTATTATTTACGGGGGGGTGGGGGTGTTTAGGGATTTTAAAATTTCGTTAAATAAGGACTCATTTGGTGGCAGGGAGGTTTTTTGCAAGAAAATTACGCGGAAAATTTGAAAATTTAAGAATACTTAACCGCCATATTAAACGTGTATGTCACTGAATTCCTCCTAAACGGCTGGACCGATTTTAATGATTTTTTTGTGTCCTCAGGTGGGTTTGAGAATAGTTTCGATTAACAATTAGATCCGGTAGGTGGCGCTGTACTCGGGTTCTAGGATTTCATTTCCTTTTTAGGGCAGGACAACGTCTGTCGGGGCCGCTAGTAAGTTGATAAAAATGCTATGCAATAGCTTTACCGCGGCAGTCTCCGAGTGCCACACGTCTTTTTTTATAATATAGGGTCAAACGAGCATACGGTTCATGTGAAGGTAAGTGATCACCGCCGCCCATGAACATCTGCAATACCAGGGGGTACAGAGACGCGTTGCCGGCCTTTTAGGTGGGAATACGCTCTTTTTTTTAAGGTCGCCAGGTCGTATCTGTCCGGAAATACTGCTGGTGGCAATTGGTTCCATAGTTTTTAGTAGGTAAAAAATGTCGGCTGAAACGTTCAGTGGTGGATTGCCAACCTCCGAGGTGATGTGGATGGAATTTGGAGTTCTGCCGCGTTGTACGGTGATGGAACTCAGCAGCAGGGATAAGTTCGAACAATTCTTCAGAGCACTCCCCGTGGTAAATGCGATAGAGAATGCACAGCGATGCTATATCTCTACGCAAAGCCAAAGGATCAAGCCGATCGGAAAGAATACGGTCGTCAACGATACGAGCTGCCCGACGTTGAATACGGTCAAGAGGGAGAAGCTGATACTGGGGAGACCCTGCCCAAAGATGGGAACAATATTTAATATTTAACAATATTTGTAGAAGAATGTATGTTGGTCGGATTTTTGCCTTGAGATCTGGACGCCAAATCCCTGTCCTATGGTTTTCATTAGCGAGAGGAGGCGTTGTGTCGCGGACAGCGTCCGGCCCTGAAGGAGGTGGAGACCATGAGTCGTTCCCTACGGCGATCTGCCGTAGAGGAGTAGCGTCGGACTTAGGGCCGTACGCAGTGCGCCCTGTCTTTGCCGAGTGGCTGGACAAGCGCCACGGCCCGGCTACGTTTTGATTGACACAGGTACTCACCGGGCATGGTTGCTTCGGTTAGTATCTATTATATTTCTTAACCAATTTGAATGCAGTTTTCACAGAAGGGCTTCTTTTTGCTGTTACATATCGAATAATGTATACAATTGAACATGGGGAAATAACCTATTCCTGCGCAAAAATGGACCTTCCATTCTTTGCTTACTCTGTAATTGAAAAAGTACTACTGCATTTTATTCGTTATCTACAAGTTTTAGTTGAATTTTTGATATTTATTTTATAAGAAGTAACTTGTGACAGTTTTCATAAGTTTTTACTATTAAGCATGTCAATAAGGAACATTCAGTTTGTGAACCAAATAAAAAAAATAAAACAAAAATAATTCATAATAATATTCTGTTCGTGGTAGAAGATTTTTATCTTTGAAACCACTACCGCCACCTATTATCAAAAACACTAACCAGTTTGTGCCAAGTGACAGACGGCACGGGGTTGCCCGCCGCGCGACACTCGAGCACAGTGGCGCCACCGCGGCGCGCGGTCGCGTGTCGAGACTCCGGGGACGCGCGCACGCTCGGCGGGACGAGCACCTCGACTGTGTGCACCTGGTCTCGCGCCACGCGGTCTGAGATGTGACAAACACTAACCAGTTTGTGCCAAGTGACAGACGGCACGGGGTTGCCCGCCGCGCGACACTCGAGCACAGTGGCGCCACCGCGGCGCGCGGTCGCGTGTCGAGACTCCGGGGACGCGCGCACGCTCGGCGGGACGAGCACCTCGACTGTGTGCACCTGGTCTCGCGCCACGCGGTCTGAGATGTGACAAACACTAACCAGTTTGTGCCAAGTGACAGACGGCACGGGGTTGCCCGCCGCGCGACACTCGAGCACAGTGGCGCCACCGCGGCGCGCGGTCGCGTGTCGAGACTCCGGGGACGCGCGCACGCTCGGCGGGACGAGCACCTCGACTGTGTGCACCTGGTCTCGCGCCACGCGGTCTGAGATTTGACAAACGTAATCGCCTGCATCCTGGAAGGAATAGTTTTTTTTATAATCCTACTAATATTATAAAGGCGAAAGTTTGTAAGAATGTATGGATGTTTGTTACTCTTTCACGCAAAAACTACTGAACGGATTTTAATGAAATTTAGCACACGGGTAGATCATATCCTGGATTAACACATAGGCTACTTTTTATGCCGGGAAAATGTAAAGCGGGACTATTATCCCGGACAAACTCATTCACGCGGGCGGAGCGGCGGGCAAAAGCTAGTATTCAATATTTTATTTACACATACAATGTAGCCTATGTGATAATCCAGGACATGATCCACCCGTGTGCCAAATTTCATCGAAATCCGGTCAGTAGTTTTTGCGTAAAAGAGTAACAAACATTCATCCATCCATACATTCTTACATAGTTTCGCGTTTATAATATTAGTAGGATTCATTTCCCAAAGGGTTTTGGTATATCAATTGAAAATTTATTATTTTACACACAGACCCACACATACACACGCCTTTTATCCCCGAAGGGGTAGGCAGATGCGCAGCTAGTGCACCCACTTTTCACCATGCATTTTCCGTACCATGATAGGGGGCGAGTCTATCGCCATATCGGGCATTCCAGACTCCGGGATGACACAGTAGAAAAACAACTATCCGACCTGAGGATCGAACCCGAGACCTCAGCAATGCAGTCGTACCCTTAATACAACTACACCACCGAGGCAGTCAATGAGTTACTCCAACAAAATGTTGAAGTTATTTGATTTAGTTAGACAATGCCGCAGTAACTTTATAAACACTGAATAAGTGTTAGTCTAAGTGAATAAGTCAGTAGCTATGGAAAAATAAATAACGAAACTCTTTCAGTCTTAATTTTTTAAATATGCATACCACAAAGCCACGAATCCAACATTAATTTGGATGAATGCACTCGTAATGACGAGATTAAACGAATCTGACAATCATTTGGTACGGAAAACTGGCTCAGATTCGCTCTTAGATTAACTGCGAATTGAATCATTGAGGGGTTGGATTTAAATTGTACCTTTGTTTAACCCCAGATAGAATGAGATTACATTTTGCCGCCAAAAATCCTTAATTTTGTTTTTTTTTAATTTTAATGTACCCAGTGTCACTCTCATGACTGAGACGAATCTATTGACACCACTCACATAAAAATACCGCCGTTAAAAAAAGCCGTTTAGGCTCTAGGACTTTCCAAAGAAATATACTTAAATACATACACTCGAAACACATAAACCTCCTTCTTTCGCAGTCGGGTAAAAAGAGGGGTATCTGCCGCGAAATAAGTATTTTCATCTCCCTGGTCTGGAGTGCGGTCCTCCCACGCGAGTATACCATTAGCTATTTTTTTTAAATCATTTTTGGCATAAGTAGTAGTAATGTGTTTGGTCTTGCGTGAGGGTTCCATAAAAAATAATTTACATTGATAAAATATATTTTTGATGCGAATCGTCTCCCTTTTATGTAAGAATCATTTACTTGTAAAGAGTGGACGATAGCCTACTTGGGAATGGAACGGTCTGCCGAGACAATATCCGGAGGTTCAAATCCCAAGGCACACACCTCTGACTTTTCGAAGTTACGCGTGTATTGTTTATCAATTATCGTTCGCTTTAACGGTGAAGGAAAACATCGTGAGGAAACCTGCATACCTAAGAAGTTCTTTATAAGAATTTCGCAGGTATGTGAAGTCTACCAACCCGCACTAGGCCAGCGTGGTGAACTAAGGCCTGAACCCTCAGTAGTAGAGGAGGCCCGTGCCCAGCAGTGGGACAGTATATAATACAGGGCTAGTATTATACTTGTAAAGAAAGAAAAAAAAAGCGGCAAAATAGTCGTTTGCTATAAGATAAATAAAATATTGTAATTACTTTGTAGTTTCTTTTTGTTATTCTTTATTCAACTGTTTAATTATTTTGTCACGAGCCAACGAAATTTTCTTTTTAACAAAAAGCCACCAAAGTATACAATAATGTTATTAACCTTCTTTAAAAAGCAAACTCATTTCTGTTTCAAATATAAAGTTGTCACATCTGAAAATTTATTTTAAAGGGATAATACTTCCAATTACCATAATAACATTAGGTGGGGACAGGGTGGGACTCGGCGCGCGTTGTGGGGGTCATGACCGCTCATCTGGCTTTAGTTCACTAGTGTTCATAGTGAAATAATTTTTGAAATCGCTCTAGTACTTTTGAGTTCATTCGTTACAAACACACAACATTACAAATCTTTCCTCTTTATAATATTAGTATAGACTTAGTACTCTACTCGCTTATACCATTTATAAAAGATGCGCCATGTCCCTAGTAATGCGAATAAAATTTGCTGTCATTTTCAGTGTCACTACTACATTAAAAGTATAATGCGCATAGTCAAACCGTATTTTAGCGATACGGACGCGCATATAAATATATCTTTTACTGGTAGAGACCTACCTCTCATATGTAAGAGTCTGTCTGGGTGGTACCTACCCCCGCAATGTCTATTTCTACCACCAAGCAGCAGAGTGCATACATTGTGTTTCGTTTTGAAGGACATTGTAGCCAGTGTAGAAAAACTACACTGGCTAATAACGGCGAAAAGTGGGTGCGCTAGTTGCACCTCTGCCTACCCCTTCGGGGATAACAGGCGTGAGTGTGTGTGTGTGTAGCCAGTGTAACTACGGGATGCAATGAGACTTAACTCATGTCTCAGGATGACGAGCGCAGTAGAATGCCACACAGTACTTTGTAACTCAAGGTGCTGGATGGTGTTGCTACTGTTTATGGGTGGTCGTATCGCTTACCATCAGGCGAACGACTTAGATCTACAGCGATTGTAATAATAATTCTACAGACTCCCAATGTGTAAAACTTCTCGACTTCTTAAGTGTACAATAATAAGTGAAACTTATAAGTAATTGGCATTTTGCAAGTTTTTAGAATATCTAGGGGGGGGGGGGGGCAGCTGCTCCTCCCTGCCCCCCTTGGCAACGCCCTTGACACCAGCCCTCAGTTCTAATAAATTTCATGCTTGAAATTGAGTTGCTTCAACCCCACATTGCAGTGGGGGGTAGAGCTGATGGACACAAAAGGTTTTACTGTGAGATACACACTCACACACACTCACACACACACACACACGCCTGTTATCACCGAAGGGGTAGGCAGAGGCGCAACTAGTGCACCTACTTTTCGCCGTTATTCCGTCCCATGATGTGATAGGGGGCGAGCCTATCGCCTTATCGGGCACAAATTCCAGACTCCGGGCTGATACTGTATAGAAAAACTCAATATCACTTTGTCCGACCCGGGGATCGAACCCGAGACCTCACCTTTGCAGTCGTACTGTATTACAACTGCGCCACCGAGGCAGTCTGATACTGACTGTGAGATACCTTAATGAAATTGTCGTAAAATCCATAACAAGCCGACAAATGACCCCCAAAACACTTCCAACTCCGTCACATCGTATATTTTTTTTCCAAGCCGTCAGAAATGCTAAAACATCCTAAAACCTAATTGCCCGTTGACTTATGGTAATGGTCCGAGTGCTCGTTATTTTTTATAACCTCAAATGCTAAGATTTCGCGCCTTTTTCGTGTACGTTTGGCGGGAATTTCATAACTACGCGGTGCTATAAAATGGGGTGAAGAGGAATAATACTTTTTATGTTTACAATATTTTGTTGAAGCATTGTGTTTGATTATTGTTAAATTACTTTTTTTATTGCTACTGATTGACTAGACGACCATGCCGCTCGCCTGATGGTAAGCGATACGCCCATAAACAGTAGGCAACACCATACAGAACTTTAAAGTACTGCGTGGCATTCCACTGTGCTCACCATGTCACTTCACTTTTATCATATAATGTTCTTACCTGCGGTCCAACGTCAGTGATCTGCAAGTTATACCCGTCGACAAGCCTGAATCTCTCATCCCTGGTCACCATGAGGCTCGCAGCCGTGAGCACCGCGGGTCCTCGCCTCCACAGCAACACCAGAGAACCTGCATCATGACATAGAAATAATTTCTACATTTCTTCTGATCGATATTTAACTTAGACTCTTTTTTATTCGGGTACGACAGAACGAGGACAGGTCCAGATAGTGAATGACTAGCGATGGTTATCCATCGCTAGTTGGTACAATCATGCCGGCCTGTTTGAACCAGATATATACGGGCTGATCCCTGAACGAGGTACACTTACGTGGACAATCCAAGCCCAGGCATTTGACACTATTTCTACCGGCAACCAGCAGTGTGCATGCACTGTTGTGTTTCGGTTTGAAGGGCATTGTAGCCAGTGTAACTACTGGACATAATGAGACTTTACATCTTATGTCTCAGGATGACGAGCGCAGTGTAATGCCACACAGTACTTTTTAACTCAAGGTCCTGGATGGTGTTTCTCCTGATTATGGGTGGTCGTATCGCTTACCATCAGGCGAACGGCATGCTCGTCTCGTCATTCAATGCCATAAAAAATTCCCGTTTCTGAAAGGCTGATCAAAATTTTGTTCAACTAACGCCTCTGTCAATTTAACAGCGCTGTCAAATCAACTTCGATTTCCGAAACATTATTCATAGGAAGAAACGTTTGACATGCGATTCTGTGATCAGCTTTAACAGTTCTGTCATCTGACACGGTGATCAAATCAAAGTAGTTAATTTTGCTTTAAGCAATTCAAACGGCATTTGACAAGAATTTGACCGCGTAATAGTAAATTTTTTCGTTGATCAGTCTTTCAGAAATCGGAGGAAAGTTCGGTATTAATAAATGCAATTCAATTTCGCTCTGAAGTGCGATATCAGCCGAGATACTCTCAAATTAAGGGTGACATAAGATAGTCGCTATTTAATAAACCCACATAAACAGCAGCTCAAGTGACATCTTAAGTAACACCTTAAGTGATAATAACGGATTTTGACAGCTGAGTTGTATGTGTTACAGAGCCGACTCAGCTGAGAACAAGCTCTTAAATGACAGCTTAAGCTTAGTTTATTAAATAGTTCAAAACATTAAATGCCTACGTGAGATTTTACTCAAAGTTGAGATTGATATGAATACGGCCCTTAATTTTTCGTATTTTTACTTATCATATCATAAGCGGTGATAGCCTAGTTGGGAGTGGAATGGACTGCCGAGAGTAATGTCCGCAGTTTCAAACCCAAGGGCACGCACCTCTGACTTTTATAAAAAGTTACGTGTGTATTCTTTGTGAATTATCGCTCGCTTTAACGGTGAAGGAAAACATCGTGAGGAAACCTGTATATCTGAGAGGTTCTCTATAAAAATTACGAAGGTATGTGAAGTCTGCCAACCCGGACTAGGCCAGCGTGGTGGACTAAGGCCTGGGTACAGTTGTAGAGGAGGCCCGTGCTCAGCAGTGACCAGTATATTATAATACAGGGCTGGTATCGATGACTTATCAACTTACCAAGGTTCTGCACCTGGCATGGCAGCAACAGTGTGTCTCCAACAACAGTCCTGAACGAATGGCCTCGCGACAGGAACCGTGGCCCGTCATCTGGAACAATCATCATCATCATCATCAGCCACATGACGTTCACTGCTGAACATAGGCCTCCCCCAAAGATTTCCAGATGGACCTATCAAAAGCGGCCTGCATCCAGCGCGTTCCTGCGGCGTTTACCAAGTCATCGGTCCACCTTGCAGGTGGACGGCCGATGCTGCGCTTGCCAGTACGTGGTCTCCACTCGAGAACTTTTTTGCCCCATCTGCCGTCAGTTCTTCGAACTATGTGCCCTGCCCATTGCCACTTCAGCTTGCTTATCCGTTGGGCTATGTCAGCGACTTTCGTTCTTCTACGGATCTCCTCATTTCTGATTCGTTCGCATAGCCCTCTCCATAGCTCGCTGAGTGATCGTGAGCCGTCTTAGGCGGCCCATAGAACGAACAATGCTGTTATCTATATTAATTTGACTATGTTCAGGCTTAGAGATGGTGAGACTGTCTTGATGGCGTTGTATTACGTTATGACTGCAGCGCTGAGATTTTTTATCCCTCACGAAAAATCCGTCTTATTACTTATCTTAACCCCTGGAATGCCGGGCTCAGTTTGCGTAAAAAACGCTTGCGTGCCGCCCATACATTTGAAAAAATCGGATTTTAGGTGTAAAGTATGTTCCAATTTATACACCATAAAATTCATTTAGTACGAATTTTGAAATTATTTATTTACTTATTTATTATGGTCACTAAAATATTTAGAAACATTGTGAGATTTGGCATAGACGGCCGCCATTTTGAATTTCTTCGTTTTAAGGCCAATTGACTTCAAAATCGATATCTGGGCAGGCCTGTAGGTACAAAATACGGATCCAATCTTAGAGTTGAAAAAAGTGGCCACCATTTTGAATTTCTTTGTTTTAAGGCCAATCGGCCTCAAAATCGATATCTGGGCAGGCCTTTAGGTACGGAAGACGGATCCAATGTTAGAATTGAAAAAAGTGGCCGCCATTTTGAATTTCTTTGTTTTAAGGCCAATCGACCTCAAAATCGATATCTGGGCAGGCCTTTAGGTACAGAAGATGGATCCAATGTTAGAATTGTAAAAAGTGGCCGCCATTTTGAATTTCTTTGTTTTAAGGCCAATCGACCTCAAAATCGACATCTGGGCAAGCCTTTAGGTACAGAAGACGGATCCAGTGTTAGAATTGAAAAAAGTGGCCGCCATTTTGAATTTCTTTGTTTTAAGGCCAATCGACCTCAAAATCGATATCTGGGCAGGCCTTTAGGTACAAAAGACGGATCCAATGTTAGAATTGAAAAAAGTGGCCGCCATTTCGAATTTCTTTGTTTTAAGGCCAATCGACCTCAAAATCGATATCTGGGCAAGCCTTTAGGTACAGAAGACGGATCCAATGTTAGAATGGAAAAAGTGGCCGCCATCTTGAATTTCTTTGTTTTAAGGCTAATCGGCCTCAAAATCGATATCTGGGCAGGCCTGTAGGTACAAAAGACGGATCGAATGTTAGAATGGAAAAAGTGGCCGCCATTTTGAATTTCTTTGTTTTAAGACCAATTGACCTCAAAATCGATACTTGGGCATGCCATCGTTTTGTTTTAACACTAATGGGATTTAAGATAGATATTTGGGCTTGTCTTTAGCCAAACATAATAAATCGAGGTTGTAATTTTATTAATTTAACAATTTAAATACGCAATCACATCAAAATTAGATACTTTTAAAAATGAATAAGGTAATCAACCTGAGTAGCCTTTTAAGTCTGGTGATGGGGGGTAAATAAATAAAAAGATACAGTAATTTAATGGCCACCCAACAGGGCATAACGATGTGGGGGAAGAAAAATATAATAAGATAATTTCTACTACGCGGCTAATTATTCTTATAGCAATCGTTGAATTGTTAACGACTCCCTGATTTTTAACCGATTTTGATGCTTTCACAAAAGAATTTACTTTATTTGCTGTTTGCTGCCACGGGACACTTTTTTCTTCTTCAATTCTTTATTTTGCGACATAACAAAGCTGCGTTATTGAAGAGAATTGAATAAGCATTGATGGTGGCCATAATATTCAAAAAATCTATAATTAAAACGTACTATAGTTGGTGGCCATGTCCAGCGGGTTTTGATTTTAAAACCAATAGCCCTTAAAACAAGAACATTTAACATGGAATGCAGTTCCATCCGCCAGACGAGACGTAGGAGGCGTCGGGTGGACGACTGACCGACATCTCCCGCCCTGTGGATTGGGGGCGTTGGAGAATTCCACCACGGTATCCCCTGCCTGTCGTAAAAGGCGACTAATAGGGGCCTCCGGGGGTCACGAGTGGGAGGGAGGGGCTGTCCACCTATTAGTCTAGCCAACTTCTGTGACCCCCGTTGTAATGGTTATAAATATTATTAATAAGCGGGTAGTTGTAACTTAGATTGTACGGTGCATAAAAAATAAAAATCAGTTCTCAACAGACAATCTGTGTATTCACTTCATGGTGACAGCGGTGCGCTTGAAATATAATTTATAATTGTTATCGAAGTAAAGTTGGACTCGTAGTTGGACCTGCGTCGTTTATGTGCATAACTCGAAAAGAAATAGATTATGGAACACGCAAGACCCCCAGTCGAATTAACATTGGAAGGTGGTCCAGCCAAAAGGGCGGATGCATGGCGGAAATGGCTTAAACAATTCAGAGTGTTTTTGAAGGCATCCGGCGTCGGCAAGGAAGATAAAAGTGTGCAATCCAGTCTATTAGTAAATCTTGTTCGACCTGAAGGGTATGACATATTCTCCACATTTAAATTTACGAAGTCTGAAGAGCAAGATGACGTGGATATAGTTATAAAAAAGTTTGATGAATATTTTGGCTCTCGCCACAATATAGCTATGGCACGATTTCGTTTTTTTTCCCGTAACCAAGATAATGGTGAATCTATAGACACATACGTAACGGCATTGAGGCTGCTCAGTCAGCAATGTGAATTTGATCATCTGGAAGATAGCTTAATTCGGGATCGAATTGTTTGTGGAATCAACGACAGTACATTACGAGATCGACTACTGAGAACGGATGATCTTACGCTAGACAAAACCGTTAGAATGTGCCAAGCAAATGAGATTTCGATCGAACAAAATCGACATATTGAGGGTACAAAGCTCGGCGAGTGTTCAAAAGGCGGAGCAATAGACGTAGTGTACAGTTCTCGTTCATTAAATCGTGCGGGTGGCGGCATGAGCGGCGCTTACGGCGGGCGTGTGCGTAATGAACGCACAGGCAGCTGGCGCGCGGGCTCAGCGCGAGCTCGCACGGCCAGCGATATGTCTGCTGGCGTGCGCAACCTGCCGAACCCGAAAGGGACTTATCGGAATGCAGTGACGGAGTGTTGTGGTGCTTGCGGTATTGCTCACCGAGAGGACTTTAGATGCCCTGCTAAAAATGTGAAATGTTACCTGTGTTATAATCGTGGACATTTTCGTAAAATGTGTCCCGTGCGGTCAAATAAACAAGTGTACGAAGTGAATCAAGACAGTGACGACAGTGAGAAACTGTTCCAAATTGATTGCGTAGGTGGATGTTTCGTAGCTAGAGACAATAAGTGGTTTGAAAAACTAACGTTATGCAGAAATGGCATTAGTATATATTTTAAACTTGATACTGGCTCGGATCTTAATGTTATATCATTAAAACTATTTAAACAATTAGGTTTTAACATGAAGGATATTAAACCATGTCACGTAAGAGCACAATCATTTTGTGGTAACTATATTTCTATACTGGGTTCGTGCGATATGTTGTGGTCTTACAAGCAGAATAAACATATGATAAATTTTATTATATCGCAGGATAATTGTCAAAGCGTTCTCGGCAAATATACAAGTGATGAATTGGGCTTGGTCCAAAGAATATTTTCTATTAATATTAGCATGTACGATGATTTGTTTCGTGGGGTAGGTAAACTTCCGGGAAAATATAAAATTGTACTGGAAAATAATGCAAGTCCCACAATATGCCCAGTGAGAAAGATTGCAATGGGTATTAGAGATAAATTAAAAATTGAATTAGAGCGTATGGAAAATATAGGCATAATAAGAAAGGTTTCGCATCCGACGCCATGGGTTAACGCTATAGTTTTGCCAGCTAAAAAGGACGGTAGTTTTCGTGTGTGCCTAGATCCGCGACCGTTGAACCGCGCTGTGCAGCGTGCACATTATCCCCTTCCTACCTTAACAGAGATTGCTACTAAACTACGCGGTGCTAAGTACTTTAGTAAGTTAGATGCTCGGTCAGGATTTTGGATGATCCAGTTGGATGATGAGAGTGCTGATTTATGTACTTTTGGCACACCGTTTGGGAGATACCAATTTTTACGGCTGCCATATGGAATTAATTGTGCTAGTGAAGTTTTCCATGCTAAGATAAGACAAACACTGGAGGATTTAGACGGGGTAGATTCGTTTATTGATGACGTCATAGTGTGGGGATCGACAAGGCAGGAACATGATATACGTTTAAAAATTTTACTTGATAGGGCTCGTGGGATAGGTATAAAATTCAATCGTGACAAATGTGTCTTTGGCGTAGAACAAGTATCCTACTTAGGTCACATTTTTAGCGCTCAGGGTATGGAGATAGACCAAAATAAATTAAAAGCTATAAAAGATATGCCTAATCCAGATAATCGGGTGTCCTTGGAAAGATTTTTAGGAATGGTCAATTATCTTGCAAAATTTATACCTAATTATTCGGAATTAGCAGGACCACTCCGTTGTCTACTTAAAAATAATACCGAATGGTATTGGGATGCAACCCATGATGCGGCTGTAATTCGGCTTAAAGAGGCATTGTGTGCAGCGCCTGTGTTAGCACTGTACGCCACTGACTTACCGATCGTAGTGACAGTAGACGCGAGCGCGACTGCGCTTGGTGCGGCTCTCTTGCAAGACGGCTGACCAGTCGAGTTTGCATCGTCTACGCTAACGGATACTCAAATTAGATACGCCCAGATCGAAAAGGAAATGCTTGCTATAGTGTTTGCGTTGGAGAGGTTTCACCAATATGTTTATGGACGTACAGATATTGTGGTGGAAACTGATCACAAGCCTTTAGAGGCGCTTTTTAAGAAATCATTGGACGCCGTTCCTGCTAGGTTACAAAGAATGATGCTCCGTATTCAAGCATACGATTTTGCTGTTAAATATAAACCGGGAAAATTTATGTACGTAGCTGATGCTCTATCCAGAGCGGCCCTTCCTGATCTCATGCACGACAAGGTTTCTGCGGATGTCGAAGGACAATCGTGTTTTCTTTTAAAAAATGTTCGATTTAGCGACTATAAGCTACAAAAAGTCAGGGAATTTACTCGGGAGGATAGAGAATGCCAAATTCTTATTAATTATATTTTAAACGGGTGGCCTAAATATAAAAATGACACAGATCCTTGTAATGTTCCTTTATATTTTATATAGTATTTTGTGTTCTGTATAAATTGTCTGTGATATATTATGGGTCACTTGCAATAAAATAGTCTTTATGTAAACCGAATTTATTTGCGCGGTAATGAACTGACTACATATGTCTTAATGCGAACGAGGGAGGAAGGTGACTGGCTGGCCGCCGGTAGCGCCGAATGCGCTACGTGTGCATATTGATGTTATTGTCACTGTGTGCGTCCCTACAATCATCCCCCTCTTACAAAAAAATTTTCTTATATCTATTCTCTGGATACAAACAATTACACAAAATTACTTATTCAAAGTTATTACTAAAGTACACAAGGCACACAGGAATGTGCTATGTTGCAAAGATCGTTACTTCGCAACCGTTGAATGACGCAATGCTTAGTATACAGTTACAAGTTACAAAGTTGCTATTAAATTACTGTGAAACAATAACAATTAATATTATATATTTAGCATATACCTATTATACAGCTTGTTGAGCCTGTGTGGTAGATATTTGCTGAATTGTTTTTCCCATTTCCGCCTGCAGCCATTTTACATATTTATTGTATATTATTAACATATAGGCGTAATTTTCAGACTGATACAAAAATGTAAAAGAAATATATTGTATACGATATAAAATAAAGAAATATATTATAAAAAGTTATGTATATTACAAATTAAATCTTACTGGTTGTTTGACCACTCTGCCTGTTCGCGTAGTGCGAACATGTGTTGGCGTTAATACAGTATCGTGTGGAGCTTCTAAAGAATGATGCCTAGTGTCCGTAGGTGTTTCATTACTTATATCTATATTACTATTTGAATCATTTAACATGTAGGCTGGCTTTAATCTATCTATTGATACGTATATATCTTTATTAGGTAACCTTATGTTAAATACTTTGTTTGTCCTACTTATGACGCGGAAAGGGCCTTCATAAGTAGGTGTTAAGGATTTTTTTACCATCTCGTTTCGCATGAACACATGCGTGCACGACGCTAAATCTTTGTTTACAAATATTTTCCTAGCATTACTCACTGACTTCGACTGAGGTTTCATTAAACTAATTGATTTACGCAATTGTTCTACGTAATCATGATAACTATTCTGTCGACTACTTTGTTGAAAAAAATCCGATGGTAACCTTAGAGTTTGTCCATAAATCATTTCTGCGGCGCTAAATCCCGTATCGCTTCTTAATGTCGATCTCAATCCTAACAGAACCGTTGGCAATTCGTCTGCCCAATCGGAACTATCAGCCATTCGTGCTGTTAATGCACTTTTTAATGAGCGATGCCACCTTTCTATGAGACCGTTACTCTGTGGATGATAAGCGGTGGTATGTATTTTTTGTATACCTAAAAATTTCATTAGCGCGTTGAAGAGATCACTTTCAAATTGTCTCCCTTGATCAGTTGTAATTCTACTAGGGCAACCGAATCTACAAATCCATTCATTATAAATTACTTTGGAAACCGTGTCAGCTGATATGTCAGAAACTGGGATAGCTTCAGGCCAACGCGTGAAACGGTCCATAATCGTTATGCAATATCGGTACCCGTGGCGCGACGTCGGTAACGGACCGACTATGTCAGTATGTATATGTTCAAATCTAGTGCACCGTGGAAAATCTGTTAAACCTGAAAGCGTATGTCTATTTATTTTTGTTTTCTGGCATTGCATACATGTCTTAGCCCATGTGTTTATATCTCTATTCATCCCTGGCCAAAAGAATCTTTTAGTTATTAGTTTCCTGGTAGTACGAATACCTGGGTGACTCAAATTGTGAATACTGTCAAAAGTTAATTTTCTAAATTTTTCGGGTAAATAAGGTCTAGCACTATTAGTTGAAATTTCGCAGTAAATTTGTTTATCAGTGTTAGGAACGACTATATGTTTAAATTTGTGCTTATCGCTTGGTAATGTAACAAGACGCTCTGCATCCTGTGTACGTGCTAATTCTTCGTAATCTATAGACGTGGGACAAAATATAGACTCAACACGTGATAACGCGTCCGCTACTGTATTCTCCGAGCCGCTTATGTGTTGTATATCGCTCGTAAACTCGCTAATATACATAAGTTGTCGGGCCCTTCTCGAAATTTCTTTATCTTTGTTAATTTTGCTAAAGGCGTAAATTAACGGCTTATGGTCTGTGAAAATCGTTATTTGTCGTCCTTCTATCATATTTCTAAAATGCAACATTGACATGTAAATGGCAGTTAGCTCTTTATCATATGTACTGTATTTTTGCTGTGAGTCTGAAAGTTTTTTTGAAAAGTAACCTAATGGTAACCACTTACCTTTTATCTTCTGTTGTAGTACTGCGCCTACGCACGTATCTGATGCATCTGTCATCAAGGCTAATGGTCCTTCTACGCTAGGGTGAGATAATGTAACGGCGCTGTTAAGGCTGTCCCTACATTGCTCAAATGCTGTAATACTTTTCTCGTCCCAACATATTTGGGTTTTATCCTTCTTTTTTGAATTATGTAAAAATCTGTTAAGTATTGCCTGATGTGACGCGGCGTGTGGTAGATGTGATCTATAAAAATTGATCATCCCTAAAAATCTGCGTAATTGCTCTACCGTTTGCGGCCTTTTATAGTCTGCGATTGCCTTTACTTTATCCGGCAAGGGACTGATGCCTTCCGGCGTAACCAAATATCCTAGAAATTCGACCATTGACTGTCCAAAAACGCATTTGTCGATGTTTATAGTAATTCCTAATTCATTAAATCTTTTAAATAGTATCCTAACATGTTCTTTATTAATTTCCAAAGAATCTGACGCTATAAGTATATCATCTATGTAACAAAAAAGTGCTGACTCACTGTGTTCGTTTGCACTGTTTATACATTCTATTCCTTTTAATACTTGTTGGTCCATAAACCTCTGAAACGTTTGTGCGGCGTTTCTTAGACCAAAACTCATCCTGGGAAACTCATATAACCCAAAAGGGGTGCATATACTAGTTTTTTCTATGTCCTCTACTGCTATTGCTATATTATGGTAGGCTCTATTTAAATCTAATCTAGTATAATATTTCTTATTAAGCAACATGTACGTAAAATCTTGAAGGCGTGGTACCGGATAACGGTCTGGTTTTGTGATAGCATTAAGTGCTCTATAGTCACCACATGGACGTATTTGTCCATTCTTTTTTAACACTACATGTAATGGACTAGCCCATTCTCCTTTAGACGGTCGACAAATACCTAGTTCCTGCATTTTTCGGAACTCTTCCTTTACCTTCTTATACCGGTCCGGAGGTAATGGCCTTGAACGCGCAAAAACCGGAGCACCAGATGTTATGATGTGGTGATATACGGAATGAGATGGTTCTTTGTACATTATGGGTTTAGTAATATTCGAAAATTCCTCTAATATGTCTCGATATGGATTATCATTTTGAATGCTTTTAATTGAAATTTGAACCTGCTCTATGATGGACCCAACCGCACATAAATTTGTTACCTTATCTGTAATTCTTCTATTATGTATGTCTACAATTAATTGGTAATGTTCTAAAAAATCCGCCCCTATTATTGCTTGCCTAACGTCACAAATTATAAATGTCCATTTTAAAGCTCTACGTAATCCTAGGTTTAGCTCTAATGTTTTAATACCATATGTTTTAATTTCAGAATTATTGGCTGCAAAGAGTTTGTATCCTTCAATTGTACGTTCGCACTTAAATTTACTTACCGGTAGAACGGATACGTTAGCACCTGTGTCCACGAGAAAACGAGTTCCTGTCGTCCGATCTCTAATACATAAACGGTGATTAACTTCGGGCTCTATGCAGTCTCCCACCGAACTAGACTGCATCGCATCTAGTTTTCCGTCGTCTTCGAATGGTTGTCTTGTTTCAGGTGTCCTGGCTGCTTCCAATTGCAGGGTTTTTCGCACGTTCTTGCTCGATTTCTGTACCGGAAGTGGTATCTGCATAGCCAGTTCGGGCTATCCGGCGTCCTCCTTGGTCCTCTAGATCTTGACCTTGACCTGCCCCTGTTCCATGAGTTACCGCGCTGATGAGTCCGTCCCTCCCTCGTTCGTACTTCATTGATTTCAATACGCAGTGTTCGGAGTTCTCGCGTCATTTGTTCTAGTTGTTCAGACAAGCTGGGTGGTACTGATGCTGAAGACGTTGCCGTCGGAGGCGTTGACGTAATTGCAGCAATTTCATTAGGGTGCAAGTTTTCCATTATCTTGTCGGCTAATGCTGCTAGCTCATCCAGTTTCGTATCCTGTGCCACCGATAATACTGCCTTCACTGAACCTGGTAGTCTGGCTATCCACAGTCGTTTCAGTGCTCCTTCGGATACCTGGGTATTAGTAGCCAGCTCTGACATTCTTCTTAGTAGTTGCGATGGGCGTTGTGTTCCCAAGTCCAATTCCGATACCAGCTTGTTGAATTGGCGTTCGGCGCTCTCTTCATATACGGTTATCAACCTGTCTCTAATGGTTTCGTACTTTCTCTCTATCGGTGGTGTATTAATAAGATCATACACCTGCTGTAGGGCATCTCTATCAAGCTTCGCTATCACCAAATTGAATTTCGCCGTATCTCCTTGCTTTTGTGGTTCAATGACAGACTCGAATTGTGCAAACCATAGTTTCGGCATGTCCTTCCAGAATTCCGGTATTTTTGAAGAAACCGAAATTACTGCCAGATCTGCAACTGACTCGCTATGACTAGCTGCTTCTGCTGTTGGCTTATTCATCTTGACAAAAGTTCGGGCACTGTTCCACTAACTAACGTCGTAACTTGATTTAATAGTCACAAACACGTGGTTGGTTTAATTAAAAATTTATCACGTGGTTGGTTTAATTTAAAATTTATCACGTCGGTGTCACCAATGTAATGTTCCTTTATATTTTATATAGTATTTTGTGTTCTGTATAAATTGTCTGTGATATATTATGGGTCACTTGCAATAAAATAGTCTTTATGTAAACCGAATTTATTTGCGCGGTAATGAACTGACTACATATGTCTTAATGCGAACGAGGGAGGAAGGTGACTGCTGGCCGCCGGTAGCGCCGAATGCGCTACGTGTGCATATTGATGTTATTGTCACTGTGTGCGTCCCTACAATCCTATTGCTCAAATACACTGGCCATATCAGGAAACACTGGAATATTTCGAAGGAGTTATATTTAAAGATAATTTAGTTTTTATACCCCGTGCACTTAGGGGTGAAATGGTGCAGTGTGTACACGAAGGGCACTTGGGGGTTGATCGGTGTAAGAGACGGGCACGCGACGTAATGTTCTGGAACGGTATGTCGAGCGACGTAGAGCGTGCGGTACGTGAGTGTATTGTTTGTGCGGAACATGCCGCCAAGCCATGTAAGGAGCCCATGATATCGCATCCAACCCCAGATATACCTTGGAGGAAGATAGGATCCGACATATTTATTTGTTACAAAAAATACTACTTAATTTTGGTGGACTATTTTTCAAATTTTGTTGAAGTTAGTCCGCTAGCAAATATTACTGCCAAATCCGTAATATTGGCAATGAAAGATCAATTTGCTAGGCACGGTATACCTTCAGAGCTAGTAACAGATAATGGGCCAGCATATGCGTCTCGTGAGTTTCGTCAATTTAGTAGGGAATGGTGCTTTGAACATGTGACTTCCTCTCCTAATTATGCTCAGTCAAACGGACTTAGTGAACGCGCCGTACGTACTGTTAAAAACATAATTAAAAAATCGATTCGTGCGGGCACAGATTTTTACCTAGGGCTATTGAATTTAAGATCAACCCCACGCGATGGGATTTCTTCACCGTCACAGCTGTTAATGGGAAGGAGACTCAACACCCGACTGCCAGTCCACGGTGACAAATTAAGACCTGACCGTGATAATTCTCAGGACTTTATAAATATTAACCGTAATCGGAACCGGGTTAAAAAATATTATGATATGCATGCCCATATTTTGCCACAGTTGGATGTTGGTGAGCGTGTCATTGTGGCAGATGGCGACGTCCGGCGACACATGCGCGTCATGGCGCAGGCGCCGCAACCACGCTCTTATTTTCTATCGGATGGTTTAGGTAGAAAATATAGGAGAAATAGGCGTCATATAATTAAACTGGATGCGTATAGGCCTAAGTCACCACTTTCTTTCCCCTCGGAAAGGAAGGAGGTTGATGTAAGTGCTCAAAACAGAAAAGACGTGGCTAGTTCGTCAACCGATTCCACGCTCTCGAGTTCGCCTAAAATTAGAGAAGCGGCTGCTAAGGCTCGGGACAAACTTGCATTACTTTTCAAAAAATAAAATTTGATCATATTACTAAATAGTCTTCAGTAATATTTTTATTTGTATTTTCTTTCATTAAAAGGGGAAAGATGTAATGGTTATAAATATTATTAATAAGCGGGTAGTTGTAACTTAGATTGTACGGTGCATAGAAAATAAAAATCAGTTCTCAACAGACAATCTGTGTATTCACTTCACCCGTGATGGACGGCAGCGTGCCTCACGCTGCCTCGGACGCCAAGGGCGTCCTTCGGTGTACGGGGGCTTCTGAGCCCCCGCAACAACAGTAGACGGACCGCAACAGCGGTACGTGCAGGGGCGGTTGCGGACGACAACTTAGACGTGAGTCGGAGGAAGCCCGCAGCCGTCCCTAATGCGCCAAAGATGGCCACGGAGGAAAAAAAAAATCTACCTATCTTAAATACAATCAGTCTTAAAACAAAGAAGTTCAAAATGGCGACCACTTTTTCAATTCCAGCATTGGATCCGTCTTTTGTACCTAAAGGCCTGCCCAGATATCGATTTTGAGGTCCATTGGCCTTAAAACAAAGAAATTCAAAATGGCGGCCATTTTTTTCAATTCTAACATTGGATCCGTCTTTTGTACATACAGCCTTGCCCAGATATCGATTTTGAGGTCAATTGGCCTTAAAACAAAGAAATTCAAAATGGCGGCCACTTTTTTCATTCTAACATTGGATCCATCTTCTGTACCTAAAGGCTTGCCCAGATATCGATTTTGAGGTCAATTGGACTTAAAACAAAGAAATTCAAAATGGCGGCCACTTTTTTCCATTCTAACATTGGATCCGTCTTCTGTACCTAAAGGCTTGCCCAGATATCGATTTTGAGGTCGATTGACGTTAAAACAAAGAAATTCAAAATGGCGGCCACTTTTTCCATTCTAACATTGGATCCGTTTTCTGTACCTAAAGGCTTGCCCAGATATCGATTTTGAGGTCGATTGGCGTTAAAACAAAGAAATTCAAAATGGCGGCCACTTTTTCAATTCTAACATTGGATCCGTCTTCTGTACCTAAAGGCCTGCCCAGATATCGATTTTGAGGTCAATTGGCCTTAAAACAAAGAAATTCGAAATGGCGGCCACTTTTTTCCATTCTAACATTGGATCCGTCTTCTGTACCTAAAGGCTTGCCCAGATATCGATTTTGAGGTCGATTGGCGTTAAAACAAAGAAATTCAAAATGGCGGCCACTTTTTTCAATTCTAACATTGGATCCGTCTTCTGTACCTAAAGGCCTGCCCAGATATCGATTTTGAGGTCGATTGGCCTTAAAACAAAGAAATTCAAAATGGCGGCCACTTTTTTCAATTCTAACATTGGAGCCGTCTTTTGTACTTAAAGCCATGTCCAGGTATCGAGCCGCCCCTAATGAGCCGAAGATGGCCATTTAAAAAAAAAAAAAAAAAAGGTATCGATTTTGAGGTCAATCGGCCTCAAAACAAAGAAGTTCAAAATGGCGGCCACTTTTCTCAATTCTCATATATGATTAAGATTTGCATCCAATGGAAACAAAAAATAAGCTAAAAAAAAACCACCTGTAGATGTTCAGTTTTCATACATTTTGCAGAAATCGGCCCGAGCGTGGATCCACGCTCCCGGCAGAGTTTGAACACTTTTTTTGAGCGTGGATCCACGCTCCCGGCACGCGAGGGCTTAATTCTGAGGAGGAGAGGAATGGATATGTCGGACTCACCGGTCGACCTACATGACACTAAATGACCTTTGAAACAGGTTCCTCAAATTATGCCAGCATACCGACTAAAACCCGCGGTGGCCTCCTTCTACGTAATTGGGACGGTTCCGGGGAGTCGTGAATGCATCCGAATTCGCCGGACCCGTCTCCGCGCAATACCGCTTCGCGTTTACTTCTAAGAAACATCTTAAAGTTCAAACAGTTTTAATAACTCTCGTATTTAAAATATTAGTAACATAGGCAAGCATTTGGACTGCTTTGCTTGCTTTGCGTAGTTCTATTAAGGTACGACTGCAAAGCTAAGGTCTCGGGTTCGATCCCCGGGTCGAGTCGGTTTTTTCTATTATTCTATATTCAGTACCATGTTGGAGTGTGGAATTTGTGCTCGATATGGCGATAGGCTCGCCCCCTATCATGGGACGGAATATGCACGGCGAAAAGTGGGTGCACTAGTTGCGCCTCTGCCTACCCTTTCGGAGATAAAGGACGTGTATGTGATGTCTATTATCTAAGTCCTATTACTTTTAGTACTTTTAATTTGATCATCGATAAATGAACCCACAGCATTTCTGAATACGGCTCTCACAGTATGAATTTCAAAACTAGTCACTAGTCAGCCTGAAAGTAATATTTTTTCACTTTATTCCGATCCATATTTCTCTGTCAAATGCATGCAAAAGTTTGTAAAAGATGGCTTTGTTTAAAAAGCTTTGTAAAACTTTAGTCGATTCTTTGGCTGGCTTATTCGAATCCTTTAAATATATCTCCACATTATATAAGGATTCTTTATAAAATATAAGGCGTTGCTCGTGGCTTCGGTCAAGTCTTTACCGCTACAAACGTCCCTAAAAAATAGTACCTACATTTAGAAACATACCTTATTTACTGGTGGTAGGGCTCTCATATGTAAGAGTCCGTCTGGGTGGGTACCACCGCAATGTCTATTTCTACTGCGAAACAGCAGTGTGGATGCACTGTTGTGTTTCGGTTTGAATGACATTGTAGCCAGTGTAACTACTGGACATAATGAGACTTAACATTTTATGTCTCAGGATGACGAGCGTAGTGGAATGCCAATGCTTTGTAACTCAAGGTGCTGGATGGTGTTGCTACTCAGGGCCGCGCCGACCCAAGACAGCGCCTGTGTGCGAAATCTATGAAGCGCCTATGATTTTTGCTGTCCTGTAACTTGTTTCATAAGTTTTAATTTAGAAATTGAGCTTTAGTAAGATGTTTATTATAATATATGTAAGACTTGTACATGTACCTACTGGCTTACCTAGACACCTATAAAAAATATAGTGGTAGTATAACAAATACAAAATGTCATCCTGATTCCGGCGCCCCTATTGCCTTGGCGCCTGTGTGCGCCGCACACTTCGCACATATGGACGGCGCGGCCCTATTGCTACTGTTTATGGGTGGTCGAATCGATTACCATCAGGCGAACGACACGCTCGTATCGTCGGGCGGTTGCGGACGACAACTTAGACGTGAGTCGGAGGAAGCCCGCAGCCGTCCCTAATGCGCCGACGATGGCCACCGCGGAGTTTTAGTTGGTATGCCGTGCGGTGTACATAGGTTAGGGACTCGGCCCGGCGTTCGCCCGACGTTTTCCATCTCTCCGGGCGACTCAACGTCGGGTCGTAAGGCACGGTGAACCCAACATAACCGCTCAGTCGTTCCCCTTGAACACTGGGCGGTAGTAATAAGTCACTTTCTCCGCGTCAACAAAAAAAAAAATGCTCGTATCGTCATTCGATGCAATATAAAAAAATAGCTCAGTTGGCAGAGCACCGGCACGGTACGCTGGAAGTCGCGGGTTCAAATCCTGCTTTCGACTGTTTCTTTTTCAATGTTTCCATAAAACTAAAAAAAAAAACTTTAAATTGAATCAACTTTGTTTAATACTATGTAGAGATCAAAACTTGTACAGATGCTTTAATGACGCACACTACAATAGTTTTTTTTAAAAGGGGGCACGAGCATTTGCTTCTAAGATTGGCTCTTTTACTTTGGCAGAAAGAAAACATCACACAAACCGCTCATTTTATTCCCCAAAGGCCAGCTATAACTAACATGTTACCGGAGTTTCATATCTAACTCGACAGTAAAAGTT
The DNA here is from genome assembly GCA_949316025.1 of Lapara coniferarum. NCBI lineage: Eukaryota > Metazoa > Arthropoda > Insecta > Lepidoptera > Sphingidae > Lapara > Lapara coniferarum. Next base: position 28,859,211 of record OX438929.1, read on the forward strand.
ACGCTAACTGTTACTACTGTTTCAGTATTAAAAACTTTTTTATGGCATATGTGTGGTGATATTTTTGGTTTTCTTATACACCACAATGCTCTTTGAGTATGTCGCAGTAAGGCAGTGACTACCTTACCAAGGCACTAACGAGGAGTTTTGGCGGCAACAAAAAAACACTTGGTTAGCACAGTTATTTCAATTCACTTCATTTGAGCCCTTTGATAGAACTATATTGGATAATATACCACCATAATTATGCAATATAATGAATTAAAAAGTACGTATCACCAAAATAATGAATTAAAACAAGAGCACCTCATGACACATCAAAGTTCCCGCCAAAACTTCCATTAAAAACTTTGACGTAACTCTAGCGACTGCACTCGCCGAAGCGTTTTATTTTTGCACTGACTACTAATAATGTTGTTTTAAAAAAAAAATTTGAGTACTTTTTATGTTCTCAACTATAATTCTTTTAAATATTATACATTCGATTTTATGTAAAGCAATTTAAATAACATACTGCGTAGATTACTATAATAATGATTAATAGCGTTATGTTCATCTTTGGCAAAAACGAAACGCACCAATGATAGTAGTCATATTTGACTCTCCGAATGGATAAGGTATTCTTATCTCTCTTAGTTTATTGAAACACAGATAACTATCAAAAGTAAGCATTTTAACTGTTTGTTACCTGTTAGTAAGTTATTTAGACCGTATGTGATACTCCCAACGAACATTTAAAAATCAATAATTTTATTTACTGCTTCTAACTATACTTTTAACACATAATTCATCCAATATACAAAACAAACGAAGCCAGTCGCGCGCACTTCCGCCCCGGAGACGGTATATTACTTGCGCCGCGGAGGGGAGCGGGCAGGAGGGACGCGGAGAGAGCGCAGGGAAGCGGAGGGAGCTCGTTCGCCGTTTCCGACCGTACTGCGATAATTGCTTATTGTTATATTGTGATTCGGTTATTCTATGGATTTTGCACGCTTCTTCTTTACGAGGGAGTTCTGTCAAATGATGCAAACACATTAAATTGGCATCCTTTAAGTTGGCAACACTGCTCAGCATTTGTGAATGAATGAGTGAGTGAATGAATGAGTGAGTGAATGAATGATTTAATGAATATTTATTTACTAGAATGTTACTAAATAGTAAATACATTATAGTATAATTTTAGGTAGTCGTATTATATATAGTCAAAGTTTAATTTTATATTGTCAACAAGTCGTATTTTGGGCTCATCATCATCAGCTACAGGTGTCAATTGCTGATCACAGGTCTTCTCCAAAGATATCCACACCTTTTGACTGAATTCCAGATCGGGGAGGTGAAAATATGTACTAAGACGCGAGGACGCATCTTAGTACATATCCAAAATGATCGCACCTGTTTGGTAAATTATGAAAAATGGGCGTTTTAACTCGAAAAATGTACTAGCACCAAATTGGGCTATTGTACCTTAAGAAAACCTTTAACATTATTGCTCTAATTAAAAGACAAACTAGGTTAAAACAAACTTAGCTTTGCCGTTCGATCTGTTAGGTGACCGATGTTGACTGTCCTTAATTAAAAGAAACTACAATGCCCACGATTTTTTTTTGTTAATGACCCTACTGCCAGTAGCCTGACGCGAGTCGGCTTTTCTGGCCACACCGGTCTTTAGGGTGAACGCAGAAGGCGCTCGCAACCCTTTGAATTAAGTGACCATGCTGAGGGCAACCCACTAACGGGTTACGAACCTCGGCTCAGGACGGCCACTGAGAGAGGATGAGACATCAACGACTAGGGAAAGATTGGTTTTTAGGCCTAATCCTATTAGATTGTGTTGTCATCGGCACGCGGGCCGGAACTGCTAGGGGGCCGGGGGGGGGGGGACGTGGCGAGGTCCTCGACGGCGAGGACGGAACTGCGGTCTTGTGGAGTGTTGGAGTTTCAAGAACTCGTTGTTACGGCGGATGGCCAGAGTGATTTCGTCCTCTGGATTCTGGATCATTTGGCGCGGTCGAATGGAGTATATATTGACGCTTTACGGACTAACGTGTTTGGGTGATTTACCGCCCGATCGAAGTAGCGAATGTCCACGAGATTACAGGTTTAATTAGAGAAATTAAACTGTTACAATTATCACACTAGACTTCCTGATTTCTCGTGTAATGGTGACTACTTAAGACGCGAGTACCACTCCTCGCGAGATGCAATGACTAACTGCCCGCTCAAAATTAAATAGAATTAAGTATATTGAAAAAAAAAAACTCATTATTACAATGGAATATTATAAAAAACAATGCAATGCAAAGACAAATGCTGAGGTTTCAATTATTACATATAAGGCAGGGTTGTAACAGATCCCTAGACACTGTTATTGCATCATCCGCTATAATAAGTTTGTAATAGTATATTCGCTTTTTTTGTTATTGAAGCACGTTATAATTACGGCTTTCAAATTTTTTCCTTTACATGTGCTGTACCTTGCTTCTTGCCTTTAATGATTTTATATCAACGGAAAGCACCCTATGAGTGTTGATTCTCTTGAGAAATCCCAAAATGTGCTAGAATATGAGTCATAAACGGTCAATCTTTTGAGTTTGTCACCGCCGAGAGGTGGTAGACCCAAGTATCTATTTGACAGAACTAATAAATTATAACTGGCGTTAGTTGAATAAGATTTTGACCTTTCTGAAACCGTCTGTTAATCTTTAATACAAAGTTCTTTATCCATCCATCTGCCCGCTCCATTAGCGATAAGAAACCGCCATCTCGACTTAATGTAAAAATATGGCGGAGACCACAAAATGGCGGGACAGTTAGTATTTTCTAGATGTTTTTTCCTTTTTGTATTTGGAAGTTGTATCCAGTTATTAAAAGTTTGCGAATTATTTGACAGTTTGGTATTCTGTGTGCAGAATCAATATAATATGGGTATTAGGGGATTCAGTTTATCCTACCGCAAAACTCGCTGAAGAAATTCATAACACCTAATCAGCCTTGTAATCAGCATTACTGATGGTAGGACTCTCATAATATGTAAGAGGCCGTCTGGGTGGGTACCACCGCAATGTCTATTTCTACCGCCAGCAGTGTGCATGCACAGTTGTGTTTCGGTTTGAAGGACATTGTAGACAGTGTAACTACTGGACATAATGAGACTTAACATCTTATGTCTCAGAATGACGAGCGCAGTGGAATGCCACACAATACTTTGTAACTCAAGATGCTGGATGGTGTTGCTACTATTTATGGGTGGTCGTATCGCTTACCATTAGGCGAACGGCATGCTCGTCTCGTCATTCGATGCCATAAAAAAGCCCCCTTGTTCTCTGACAGAGTTGACTCGTAACGCAGCCGTTTAACGTTAACTTCTTGTAATTAATGTTAAATGGTATTCTGTATGCCAATGTCCATAGTGATAAACGCGATGAGTTAAGCTACGCACTTGTTACGAGCGGTAAAAATATTTATTTATTTATTTGACACTTTGTACAAGGTGCAGGCGGACTTAATGCCTAAAGGCATTTTCTCTCAGTCGACCTTAAAGTGGTGCAGAGAGACGGAGGCAGATGTAAATTATAAATAATGAAAATTAAAAATGAGAATAAAATACAATGATAATTATTAAACATAATATATGTATAAATAACGTGTGTCTTAGATATATAGAATAAGAATAGAGATAGAGAATAAGGGGACTCTGTGTAACTGTAATGAAGTGAAAAAATTACTTAATTGTTGAGAAATCTGTAGTGCCCCACAAAACTATCAAGCTGTGATTCGGCAACGGCAACAGCATTTGCCGCGATGGCAGACGACACTATGCAGTATTAAATTGTATGAGACCGATTCCTCACTCGACGGCAAATGACGACCGACAGGACGTCACTTATACTGCATAGTAGTGCCGTCTGCCGCGTCCTGCAGAATCACAGCTTCAGGATCAGGCTGGCAGGGCGGTTGCACTCTCCCCGCGAAAAAGATGCGAGGTGGTCGTGCAAGCGGCAACTCTTACACCCCATCGTCCATGGTATACTTACTCCTATTATTCTGTCCTCTCGCGGCCACCAGCACAGCCGCCAACAGCAGCCACACGCACTCCATGGTCGCTCAGCCGGCGCACCAGCTCGCTTCACACAACCGCATCTGACAACAAGACCAGGAGTCAGAACAGTCTTATGGAAGACTAGCTTTTGCCCGCGGCTCCGCCCGCATTAAAAAGTTTTTCCGGGATAAAAAGTCCCGCTTTATATTTTCCCGGGATAAAAAGTAGCCTATGTGTTAATCCAGGACATGATCTATCCGTGTGCCAAAATTCATCGAAATCCGTTCAGTAGTTTTTGCGTGAAAGAGGAACAAACATCCTTACATCCAAACATCCATACATTCTTACAAACTTTCGCCTTTATAATATTAGTAGGATTATCGAAAGCTATCGCGTGTGTAGTGTCTGTGAATGATACACGTTGTCATGTCTACGCATCAAAAAAGGAAAAAATAGGGTATTGTTTTGTTGACATCTATGTATCTGTCCACAGTCCACCCCTTTACCCAGAAGGGGTAGACAGAAGCGCCACTAGTGCACCCACTTTTCGCAGTGCGTATTCCGTCTCATGATGCGACAGGGGGCGAGCTTATCGCTATATCGGGCATAAACTCCTGGGCTGATACTGATTAGAAAAATCTAATATCAGTTTATCCGACCCGGGGATCGAACCCGAAGCCTCTTACTGTCGCCCTGTAATATAACTGCGCCGCTGAGGCAGTTCAAGCCTTCAATTATGATTATAAAATCGTATTGGTGTGAGTACTGGGAACGTGCCAGCTATAAACAAGATTTTAGACTCGCAAGTTCTTGCTGCAATATATCGCACCTTTAGAACGAAAACGACACAATTAAAAAAATAGAAAATTGAGTTGTCATTATTAAATGACTAAAAGCTAGTCTCTTATTTATAAAAATATACTTAATAAAAAAGAGACCGATATAACAGCTTTGTCCTTTTCCTGCTTGAATATGGCTGTATTTGAACTATTGTATTGAGTACTTCGTTTAAGTAATTTTATGACGATAACCCAATTTTCTATCTTTTTGAATTGTGTCGTTTTCATCCTAAAATGCGATAATGCGGTAGAAGTTTTAGACGCGTTTACACTAGCGGCAATTCAATAGTTCCGTACATGCGATTCGCGGCACCGCAAGCTTCATTTGCAGAAGTCAACTTGCGGTGATTATTCTTACGGTAAAAATTGCTATCGCAAATCGACATTCGACTATTTCAAGTTTTCTTCTTAATCTTAACCTTGCATGAAAATTATGAAGAACTACGTATAAAGTTTGGTTGGTGTACCTAATAAGAAATTACTGAAATGATTTCACATTTGCGTGACATACTATATTTTTTACCGACTTCAAAACAGGAGGTTCTGTATTCGACCCGTATGTATGTAAGTTTGTGTGCACGCAATTTTCTCAAAAACTACTGTTACGATTTGGATGGGGTTTTCGGTATTCAAATGTATATTTTTTTCCTTGTTTTTTTGAGAAACCTTTAGAATCTAATGTAATATATTGTTTTGCCAAATCAGTATCAACTTACGAAATATCCCTAGGCATTAGCAAATTAAAAAAAACAATGCGTCATACTTGTTCAATAGAAGTCGTAAATTTTCAATAGGTTAGCGATATAATGGGCGGGCACCCTAGCTATTGTCGATTGATTTCAAGGGTGGTTAAGGGGAAGTCGAAATTGTGTAATTGAGATGCGCTTGTATTGCTCGCCCTGGAATTATGTTTTTATACACGAGACGAGCAAACCGCTTGTCTGATGGTAAGCGATACGACCATAAACGGTAACATCACACAGAATTATGAATTATAGTCTGCGCCATATAACGTGACAATAAAGCACATTGACCCTTCAGAACGCACTGACAGGTAAACTGTAGTAAGTTAAAAACAAAATAAACTACGTAAATAAAAAGAATTTTGATTCAAATTTAATACTAAAATACTTTAATTTTTCAATTAATGTCACATTGTTGATTTTCTCTTAGTATTCAATGATATAAATTAGAAAACAATGGTTCTTGTCACACTAAAATCATTTACACATACATAAACATACATACATATACACTCACGCCTGTTATCCCCGAAGGGGTAGGCAGAGGCGCAACTAGTGCACCCACTTTTCGCCATTATTCCGTCCCATGATGTGATAGGGGGCGAGCCTATCGCCATATCGGGCACAAATTCCAGACTCCGAGCTGATACTGAATAGAAAAACTCAATACCACTTTGCACGACCCGGGGATCGAACCCGAGACCTCAGCTTTGTAGTCGTACTGTAATACAACTACGCCACCGAGGCAGTAGTATTCATGAATATTTGTATTTAAACTATAAAGGAGATCACCGCTTTTTGTATGGGTACTAGGCCCCGAAATCTAACCAGGCTCAAACTTAAGGGATATTAAAGGAGCAAAATATGAATCTCGGATCCATTAAAAATTATTTTTAGGTCCCTCCACTAATAACAAAAAAAAAACTTCATATTAAGTGTAGTTTTTAAACAAAATAAAATTACATTAAGCTCAAATTCGGAGGACTTTAAAATTATACACTTTAGTGCAAAGGCCTAGTTTTTGGTAGTATCCAAATATATAAAGTATCTTGGTAGGAATTTCAAGCCCGTTTATGGACGTCCTTTGACTAAGGGCGAGTTCCTGATAAGGTTCCAGATTAATGACATAGACTGCCTCGGCGGCGTAGTTGTATTACAGTACGACTGCAAAGCTTGAGGTCTCGGGTTCGATCCCCGGGTCGGGCAAAGTGATGGTGAGTTTTTCTATTCAGTATCAGCTCGGAGTCTGGAATTTGTGCCCGATATGGCGATAGGCTCGCCCCCTATCACATCATGGGACGGAATAATGGCGAAAAGTGGGTGCACTAGTTGCGCCTCTACCTACCCCTTCGGGGATAAAAGGCGTGAGTTTATATGTATATGTATTAATGACATATAGACACAGTCTAATAAATAAATCTGACACATTACTGCTGCTCTTTCTGACCTATGAAAATTATTATGAACAAAAAACCATCTATATGCGCCTTAACCTCCAATTCCGCATGGGTGCGTCCCCATCCAAAGGGAACGAAGGGGTCGCGCACACTGTTTGTCCGACAAACATATTAAATTCCACGGAATTCGACATGACTTGCTTTGTTTTCGTGTCTAACTGCTTTTACTGGTAGTAGATCTATCATATGTAAGGGTTCGTCTGGGTGGGTTCCACCGTAATGTCTTGCGGCGTTAGCCGCAGATAGGTAGTGTGTAGAGAGAGAAAGAAAGACTCAGGGTTTAGGTTCGTGGTACGAGCTTTATTTTGCACATCCGCGTTACACTCTGTACGGTTTGCTGATGGAATGCAAACGAGTCACTGGCCTGCGGGGACTCCGACTCAGGCGAACGGCACGACGCTGATGCACGTGGCTGGCTCTGGCGACAGCTCACCGGGCAGGTCGTATGGCTACGTGGTCGGCGCAGCGGTGATGAGGTGGTCGGGGCTATTTCTACCGTCAAGCAGCAGTGTGCATGCACTGTTGTGTTTCGGTTTGAAGGCCATTGTAGCCAGTGTAAGAGACTTAACATCTTATGTCTCCGGATGAGCGCAGTGGTATGCCACGCAGTACTTTTTAAGTCAAGATGCTGGATGGTGCTGCTACTGTTTATGGGTGGTCGTATCGCTTACCATTAGGCGAACGGCATACTCGTCTCGTCATTCGATGCAATAAAAAAATGTAACACTACTTTTAACTTACACCCGTATTTACAAAATATTAGGTCTTTACCTATGAAATTGCCATTTACAATACAGGAAGTTAGTCATTTTTTTATAAATATTTTTTATTTCTACCAATCATAATATGCACCCATGCTATCGATGCATCTCTGTCAGCGCACTTCAGGGCCGCGCCGTCCCTATGTGCGAAGTGTGCGGCGCACACAGGCACCAAAGCAATAGAGGCGCCGCGCCGGAATCAGGATAACATATCAACGTTAATCATTGAAATTTTGTTATACTATAACCGATTCTTTATAGTTAAGTAGGTACAAGTCTACCAAGACAATACTCACGCCTGTGGTTTATATTTAGACAACAAAAATCGGAGGCGCTTAATAGATTTCTCACACAGGCGCTGTCTTGGGGCGGCGCGGACCTGCATCTCAGTGGTACATTTTCAATGCCTTGAAGAAATCATGTGTACGGGAGCCAACAAACTCTTCAAAGTCATTTTGCCTCTAGGTATATTTTTACTCAACTCGAAACTCACCATGGTACCACAAAACAACGACGTCACCAAGTTCTAAATATTACACATAATTAGTTTTTCGACCTTTTACAACCCTCGGTGTTCGAATGCACTCAGAGAGGGGGCGGTAGACGCGTTCCCGCGGTTAAACAGATTAAATTGGGGGCGAAACTTGCTGTCAGATCAAATTGGGGACGAAAAGATTTATTGACATTGAAAATTAAATAGGTATTAATGGTTTTTGGTCTCTTTAGTTTTTTTTCTAATGGCAGCATGTAAGTATAGCTTTTGTTCGCAACTCCCCCCGCTATTTACACACACACGCTATAATCTTTGAAAGGGTAGGCAGAGGCGCAACTAGTGCACTCACTTTTCACCGTGCACATTTCGTTACGTGATGGGGGCGAGCCTATCGCCTAATCGGGCACAAATACCAGAAACCCAAGAAAACCAATACGCCCACCATTCCTGGGGTAAGAATTATCGTATTGCACTCAGGTGAGTAGCTTTTTAATAGTAAAAGATATTCAAAATCGGTCAAGCAGCTTTTAAGTTACACACAAAATCATTTTTTTAACACGCTTTTATTAGCGTCAGATGCATGTATATAGGTAATGGAAACTTTGAACATGATTTTGACCCCCTTCAAAACGTCGGATTAAATCGAAACTTGGCATACTTATCAAGGATCGATGACAGTTCAATATTTTAAACTAAAAACACGCTTTTATAGAAAATCCAAGTAAAATATGAATATGTTTTGTAATAAATACATGGGGCTTTGCAGCGTACCTCAGGGCGCAGTCAAAGTGTGCTCTCCCTACGGTATAGCCACAGCTCAGCTCAGAGCGCAGTCGGAGTCGTAGTGCGCTCTCTTTCGCACATAGTTTTTTTTTTTTTTTTAATGTTGTTTACATCTTTTGCACTCTAGTAGAACAGAATAAAAAAAATAAAAAATAAATAGTAGTTTAAAATAACTAGAAACACTACTACATCTTCGGAGAACTTTAAACGTTCAAAGCCGACCGTTCCAGAAGTAGCAACACAATGGGTAGATTAGAAGTTATTCCTGAAATATTGTTCCGTTACATAGTCTCGTAAATACGTGTTCTGTGTGTTACTATCTGCCATACCTTTGTTTGTTATTCTTGTGTGTGTACTGTTTCCAAAATACTATTTCTATTCACTTGTTGTTAAACATCACCTGGCGGCATATTTGTAAAGATTATTGTGCTATGAACAGTAGGGTACAGCTGTAAATCAGTGCTGGTTAACAGCGTATACTGAGCTGGTAACCCTTCTACCACACATATTGCAACAAATCCTATCCTACTAATATTATAAAGGCGAAAGTTTGTAAGTATGTATGGATGTATGGATGTTTGTTATTCTTTCACGCAAAAACTACTAAACGGATTTCGATGAAATTTGGCACACGGGTAGATCATATCCTGGATTAACACATAGCCCACTTCTTATCCCGGGGAAATATAAACCAGGACTTTTATCCCGGAAAAACTTTTTGATGCGGCCGGAGCCGCGGGCAAAAGCTAGTAATTAGTATTGTTAACTGTTTTATTTTTTATTTATTTTTTGCTTTTATGTGTGTGTAAAAAAATAAACTCTTTAAATGGTAGTAATCATTTTGAGTACCTACATGAAAAAAAAAGATATCTTCTGTGAAAAATCAGGCCATTGCTGTATGATTTTTGGTCTGTCGTTTACAGCAGGGTTACGAGCCGATATTGAAGTTATTTTTAAGCTATTGCATAGCTTCTATCGCGGGCCTTGAGCGTGGAGACCGAATCCAGAAATTCCGTAACGAAAATAACCTGACACCCCTCACTCTGACCGGCACAGCGGTGATATTTTATTTTCAACTCTATCACAACCATGTAGAGTGTAAAATTCCATAAGTAAATTTAATATCGCAGTCTTGTAAGAATACAATATGTAAGAGGATATGAGCTAATGTTAAACAATAAAGGGTCGAAATTATCGTGTTTTTAAAAATTGTTCCAGTCAGTGAAACGTATCGAAATGTCAATCGCGGTGGGATGACGTGATTCTAAGTTTGAATTTTTAAAAAGTTTTTATTTTATATCTGTTCAAAGAGGTTTTAATTTAAATATTATAGCTCTGGATACTAGTCCATTGAGCCCGTCTTTTGCCATCTATCGATGAATATGTTTTTTTTATATCTGTTCAAAGAGGTTATAAAAATTAGAATTTATGCAATAGCTTTACCGCGGCAGTCTCCGAGTGCCACACGTCTTTTTTATTTGAAGGAATATACTTCTAGATTGGTCCCATAGACACCAACTCTTATTAGTAATCAGTATAGATAATGTTGAAATTATTTTTGTTTTTTAGTGGTTCTGAAGGCGGTTTTACATTTTTTTGAAATTCTATAAAAAAGTCCATAAAAAAATTACCCTCCTTTTGCAATGACTTATAAAAGATTAATGTTGGCCCGTGGGATGGTTTGACCCCAAAATAATCCCAAATGTATGCTAATTTGTTTGTCAATAGTACACGGAATCAGTAGTGGCGTTTGTCATTATAATCCTTTCTACAATTAAATCAACCCGTTACGATTTGGATGGGGTTTTCGGTATTCAAATGTATATTTTTTTCCTTGTTTTTTTGAGAAACCTTTAGAATCTAATGTAATATATTGTTTTGCCAAATCAGTATCAACTTACGAAATATCCCTAGGCATTAGCAAATTAAAAAAAACAATGCGTCATACTTGTTCAATAGAAGTCGTAAATTTTCAATAGGTTAGCGATATAATGGGCGGGCACCCTAGCTATTGTCGATTGATTTCAAGGGTGGTTAAGGGGAAGTCGAAATTGTGTAATTGAGATGCGCTTGTATTGCTCGCCCTGGAATTATGTTTTTATACACGAGACGAGCAAACCGCTTGTCTGATGGTAAGCGATACGACCATAAACGGTAACATCACACAGAATTATGAATTATAGTCTGCGCCATATAACGTGACAATAAAGCACATTGACCCTTCAGAACGCACTGACAGGTAAACTGTAGTAAGTTAAAAACAAAATAAACTACGTAAATAAAAAGAATTTTGATTCAAATTTAATACTAAAATACTTTAATTTTTCAATTAATGTCACATTGTTGATTTTCTCTTAGTATTCAATGATATAAATTAGAAAACAATGGTTCTTGTCACACTAAAATCATTTACACATACATAAACATACATACATATACACTCACGCCTGTTATCCCCGAAGGGGTAGGCAGAGGCGCAACTAGTGCACCCACTTTTCGCCATTATTCCGTCCCATGATGTGATAGGGGGCGAGCCTATCGCCATATCGGGCACAAATTCCAGACTCCGAGCTGATACTGAATAGAAAAACTCAATACCACTTTGCACGACCCGGGGATCGAACCCGAGACCTCAGCTTTGTAGTCGTACTGTAATACAACTACGCCACCGAGGCAGTAGTATTCATGAATATTTGTATTTAAACTATAAAGGAGATCACCGCTTTTTGTATGGGTACTAGGCCCCGAAATCTAACCAGGCTCAAACTTAAGGGATATTAAAGGAGCAAAATATGAATCTCGGATCCATTAAAAATTATTTTTAGGTCCCTCCACTAATAACAAAAAAAAAACTTCATATTAAGTGTAGTTTTTAAACAAAATAAAATTACATTAAGCTCAAATTCGGAGGACTTTAAAATTATACACTTTAGTGCAAAGGCCTAGTTTTTGGTAGTATCCAAATATATAAAGTATCTTGGTAGGAATTTTAAGCCCGTTTCTGGACGTCCTTTGACTAAGGGCGAGTTCCTGATAAAGTTCCAGATTAATGACATAGACTGCCTCGGTGGCGTAGTTGTATTACAGTACGACTGCAAAGCTTGAGGTCTCGGGTTCGATCCCCGGGTCGGGCAAAGTGATATTGAGTTTTTCTATTCAGTATCAGCTCGGAGTCTGGAATTTGTGCCCGATATGGCGATAGGCTCGCCCCCTATCACATCATGGGACGGAATAATGGCGAAAAGTGGGTGCACTAGTTGCGCCTCTGCCTACCCCTTCGGGAATAAAAGGCGTGAGTTTATATGTATATGTATTAATGACATATAGACACAGTCTAATAAATAAATCTGACACATTACTGCTGCTCTTTCTGACCTATGAAAATTATTATGAACAAAAAACCATCTATATGCGCCTTAACCTCCAATTCCGCATCGGTGCGTCCCCATCCAAAGGGAACGAAGGGGTCGCGCACACTGTTTGTCCGACAAACATATTAAATTCCACGGAATTCGACATGACTTGCTTTGTTTTCGTGTCTAACTGCTTTTACTGGTAGTAGATCTATCATATGTAAGGGTTCGTCTGGGTGGGTTCCACCGTAATGTCTCAGTAGGTAGTGTGTAGAGTGAGAAAGAAAGACTCAGGGTTTAGGTTCGTGGTACGAGCTTTATTTTGCACATCCGCGTTACACTCTGTACGGTTTGCTGATGGAATGCAAACGAGTCACTGGCCTGCGGGGACTCCGACTCAGGCGAACGGCACGACGCTGATGCACGTGGCTGGCTCTGGCGACAGCTCACCGGGCAGGTGGTATGGCTACGTGGTCGGCGCAGCGGTGATGAGGTGGTCGGGACTATTTCTACCGTCAAGCAGCAGTGTGCATGCACTGTTGAGTTTCGGTTTGAAGGCCAGTGTAAGAGACTTAACATCTTATGTCTCAAGATGAGCGCAGTGGAATGCCACACAGTACTTTGTAAATCAAGATGCTGGATGGTGCTGCTACTGTTTATGGGTGGTCGTATCGCTTACCATTAGTTGAACGGCATACTCGTCTCGTCATTCGATACAATAAAAAAATGTAATACTACTTTTAACTTACACCCGTATTTCCAAAATATTAGGTCTTTACCTATGAAATTGCCATTTACTATACAGGAAGTTAGTCATTCTTTTATAAATTTTCTTATTTCTATCAATCAAAATATGCACCCGTGCTATCGATGCATCTCTGCTAGCGCTTTGCAGGGCCGCGCCGTCCCTATGTGCGAAGTGTGCGGCGCACACAGGCGCCAAAGCAATAGAGGCGCCGCGCCGGAATCAGGATAACATATCAACGTTAATCATTGAAATTTTGTTATACTATAACCGATTCTTTATAGTTAAGTAGGTACAAGTCTACCAAGACAATACTCACGGCTGTGGTTTATATTTAGACAACAAAAATCGGAGGCGCTTCATAGATTTCTCACACAGGCGCTGTCTTGGGGCGGCGCGGACCTGCAGCGCACTGGTAAATTTTCAATGCCTTTCTTGAAGAAATCATGTGTACGGGAGGCAACAAACTCTTCAAAGTCATTTTGCCTCTAGGTATATTTTTACTCAACCCGAAATTCACCATGGTACCACAAAATAACGAAGTCACTGAGTTCTAAATATTACACATAATTAGTTTTTCGACCTTTTACAACCCTCGGTGTTCGAATGCACTCAGAGAGGGGGCGGTAGACGCGTTCCCGCGGTTAAACAGATTAAATTGGGGGCGAAACTTACTGTCAGATCAAATTGGGGACGAAAAGATTTATTGACATTGAAAATTAAATAGGTATTAATGGTTTTTGGTCTCTTTAGTTTTTTTTCTAATGGCAGCATGTAAGTATGGCTTTTGATCCCAACTCCCCCCGCTATTTACACACACACCCTATAATCTTTGAAAGGGTAGGCAGAGGCGCAACTAGTGCATTCACTTTTCACCGTGCATATTCCGCTACGTGATGGGGGCGAGCCTATCGCCATATCGGGCACAAATACCAGAAACCCAAGAAAACCAATACGCCCACCATTCCTCGGGTAAGAATTATCGTATTTCACTCAGGTGTGTAGCTTTTTAATAGTAAAATATATTCAAAATCGGTCAAGCAGCTTTTAAGTTATACACAAAATCAAATCTCTTTTTAACCCGCTTTTATAAGCTTCAGACGCATGTATGTATCTATGTAACAGAAACTTTGAATGTGATTTTGATCCCCTTAAAAACGTCAGATTAAATCGAAATTTGGCATACTTATCAAGGACCGATGACAATTCAATATTTTAAACTAAAAACACGCTTTTATAGAAAATCCAAGTAAAATATGAATATGTTTTGTAATAAATACATGGGGCTCTACAGCTTATCAGGGCGCAGTTGAAGTGTGCTCTCCCTACGATATAGCCACAGCTTAGCTCACAGCGCAGTCGGAGTCGTAGTGCGCTCTCTTTCGCACATATTTTTTTTTTTTTTTAATATTGTTGACATCTTTTGCACTCTAGTAGAACAGAACTAAAAAAATAAAAATAAATAGTAGTTTAAAAAAACTAAGAAACACGCTTTATAGACTACTACATCTTCGGAGAACTTTTAAACGTTCAAAAGCGACCGTTCCTGAAGTAGTAACACAATGGGTAGTTTAGAAGTTATTCCTAAAATATTGTTCCGTTACATTGTCTTGTAAATACGTGTTCTGTGTGTTACTATCTGCCATATCTTTGTTTGTTATTCTTGTGTGTGTACTGTTTCCAAAATACTATTTCTATCAGGGATGCCAGATAGTGCCTCAGTAATACTGGTACATAGGCCACTAAAAGTTGGTATTTGACCAAAAAAAAAATGGTACCTACACGCTATAAAATTTCTTAATAATGCAAGTATAACATAAAAATGGAGTATTCAATTTTTCCGGCGATCTTCTTTTTTAGGTCCCAAAAGGAGAATTTGTAACTATAACGTCCTTGCTAATCTATGGTGTTATATTGCTTCAGTGATATCAACAACAAAAAATATTATTAGTGAATTATTACAATAACCAATGATGTTATTATGCAACAAGAATTGACATATTCGTAGATACCTACAAGAAAAAAAAAATCAATTTTGTCATTGATGTTGAAAGTTGGCATTTCTGCGTACCAACACAGGTTTTAGTCGGTACATGGTACAAGACCCCGAAAAATGGTACATGTACCAGGAAATTGGTACGTCTGGCATCACTTATTTCTATTCATTGGTTGTTATATCGTCGTCCGGCATTCAGTACCGCGAATGTAAAATTGGGGCACTTTACAGGAGAGACAAAAAACTGATTTTATTATAATGTACACTTTACCTTCTGCTAAACTTATTGTTATTTAGCATTCTAAACTATTGTTATTTAGCATTCTAAAACAATAGTTTAGCAGAAGGTAAAGTGTACATTATAATAAAATCAGTTTTTTGTCTCTCCTGTAAAGTGCCCCAATTTTACATTCGCGGTACTGAATGCCGGACGACGATATGTAACCTGGCGCACATTTGTAAAGATTGTTGTGCTATGTAACAGTAAGGTACAGCTGAAAGTCAGTGCTGTTTAACAGCGTATACTGAGCTGGTAACCCCTCTACCACACATATTGCAACAAATAATTTATATTGTTAACTCTTTTTTTTATGTGTGTAGAAAAATAAACGCTTTAAATGGTAGTAATCATTTTGAGTACCTACATGGTTTAAAAAATGTTATCTTCTGTGAAAAATCTATTGATGTGATATTGAAATTATTTTTAAGCTCTTGCATAGCTTCTATCGCAGGCCTTGAGCGTGGAGACCGAATCCAGAAATTCCGTAACGAAAAAATAGCCTGACACCCCTCACTCCGACCGGCACAGCGGTGATATTTTATTTTCAACTCTATCACAACCATGTAGAGTGTAAAATTCCATAAGTAAATTTAATATCGCAGTCTTGTAAGAATACAATATGTAAGAGGATATTATGAGCTAATGTTAAACAATAAAAGGTCGAAATTATCCTGTATTTAAAAATTGTTCCAGTCAGTGAAACGTATCGAAATGTCAATCACGGCGGGATGACGTGATTCTAAGTTTGAATTTTTAAAAAGTTTTTATTTTATATCTGTTCAAAGAGGTTTTCATTTAAATATTACGGCTCTGGATACTAGTCCATTGAGCCCGTCTTTCATATTTTTTTTTAGTTTTGCCATCTATCGATGAATATTTTATTTTATATCTGTTCAAAGAGGTTATAAAAATTAGAATTTATGCAATAGCTTTACCGCGGCAGTCTCCGAGTGCCACACGTCTTTTTTATTTGAAGGAATATACTTCTAGATTGGTCCCATAGACACCAACTCTAAAATTAGTAATCAGTATAGATACTTAATGTTGAAATTATTTTTGTTTTTTAGTGGTTTTGAAAGCGGTTTTATATTTTTTTGAAATTCTATAAAAGTTGCGCCTCTGCCTACCCCTTCGGGGATAACAGGCGTGTGTGTGTGTGTGTCTATAAAAAAAAGTCCATAAAACATTACCCTCCTTTTGCAATGACTTATAAAAGATTAATGTTGGCCCGTGGGATGGTTTGACCCCAAAATAATCCCAAATGTATGCTAATTTGTTTGTCAATAGTACACGGAATCAGTAGTGGCGTTTGTCATTATAATCCTTTCGACAATTAAATCAACCCGTGGGAACGAGCAACCCTTTTGCGAGGGATGGATGTGTTGAGCTAATTACTCGTTTGATGGTAAGCGTGGCGGTGGTCATAAGAAATAAGAAATGTATTTAGGTACAAAGAAATTATTTAACAAACAGTACTGTCAGAGGCCTTTTTTTAGGTAACATTATACCTGTGCTAAAAGGCCCCCCTCTTCCATTACTAAAAAACTAAAATTTATAAAGAGAAGGAAAAAAAAATTTCCTTAAAATTAACTTACTTAAGTGTATTTGTGTAAGTGTAAATGTGTATTGAGTATGTGTGCGTGGGTGTCTTTGAGTCTGAGTGAATATGTGAATTTGCTTTTGTTTTGTCATTAAACTAAGTCATACGATTTAGAATTAGCTCAGTTTCTAATTTTATATTATGATTTTTTTTCATACATGTCATGGCCATGTAGTGCCTGGCTAATGATTTTATGTTTTTATAGAATCATCTCCTTTAGGAGAATTAAGTACGGATCCTGAAATTGGCAATCGAAGGCAGGGTCGGAATAGCTCAATTGGAAGAGCACCGGCACGGTACGCCGGAGGTCGTGGGTTCAAATCCCGCTTTCGACTGTTTCTTTTTCAGGATTCTATAAAAATAAAATCATTAACTCAGTTTCATCATATTATGTGAGTGACATGAGCCAATCAGTTAAGGATTTCTTACATTCTCTATTAGTTTTTTGGTAAATCTCCAGTAATTTGTTAATTTTGTCATAATTAGTAACATAATTGGAATTATGAGTTTTTCTATTAGATTGGCAAAATATATCCTATTTTGTATGTGTGCTGGGCCTCAAAACCTAACCAGGCTCAAACTTTAGGGATATTAAAGAGGCAAAATTTGGATCTTGGATCCATAAAAAAATTATTTTCGATCCCTCCATTTATAAACTTAACTCTTTTTAAAACCTGCCCCCTTATTCTCTATGACACGCGTTATTTTCATCGCTCGTAACAAGCGCGTAACGTAACTCATCGCGTTTATTACTATGGAAATTGGCATACAGAATACCATTTTACGCACATTACACGAAGTGAACGTGACGCGGCCGCGTTACGAGTTGACAATGTCATAGAGAATCATGCCCCAGGGGCATGATTCTCTATGATAAGTAAAATAAAATTATACAAATCCCAAAGTCGGAGGTCCTTAACACTTTCACTGCGTAGGCGCCTGAACCTAGTTTTACTACCAGTGCTATACGAGTCATATACTTCCCGTATGAAGAATACCAATCTTGCGGTACGACCTTTATTTTCCCGTATCAGGTCCTGACTTCTAATGTCTTTACAAGCGTGGAATATTACCATTTTTATTTATTTTTTATACTAATCGATAGACTATATCCCTGCGTATATGCATCTGCCGTAGCACGGGGATCTACGTAATATAGTAAGAGTAATATTTTTTTTTCAAAATCGGTCCTTTTACGGGTAATTATTTCCCGTCCCGCATAAAACATGTAAATGCTAGGGATGAGGGTAAAGTTAATAATTAATACCAACTTTTGAATTGCACTTTGTTTATTGAGCATAAAAAATAGTATCCCTATCGATTTCCATACGAAACATAATAAAAAATTAATAGATTCATTAACATGCATAATCATAATCAACAAAAGGTAAATGAAATTGAACAAGTATACACATTGTGCACAAACTGTTATTATTTATTACTTTTGTAATAAATTACATATATCACTTACAAACAAAAATAATAAAAGAAGTGAATATATATTTGATTTTAAAAAATATTAAAAATTAATCAAATTAGGTAGGTATTTTTCGAATATTTTCGTTTCTTACCTTATCAGTAGTTAAAAATTCACATGAGATCTTTACTTTATAAACCACTAGCTTTTGCCCACGGCTTCGCCCGCGTTAATAAGTTTTTCCGGGCTAAAAGTACATAAAAACCTTCCCGTTGAATCACTCTATCCAACACATTTATTTGGATAAAGATTAATATTATGACGTTGATACAACTCTTAACAAATAATGCATTAATTTCGACCAAATTTGATTACCATAAAAACGGTTCTAGTGAGTTAATCTTAAAAGATAGACATATACTGTCGCGGACATTTTTTTAGATCATTTCAAGAGAAATAATTCTTTCATATTTTTGGTATCTTGAACCGTTTCCGCAGGGCACGCAATGGAAGTCCTCAAGGATGAATAATTTTCCCTGTTTTTTTCACATTTCCCATTATTTCTTCGCTCCTAATAGTTGCATCGTGATGTTATATAGCCTAAAGCCTTCCTCGATAAATGGTCTATGCAACACAAAAAGAATTTTTCAATTCGAACCAATAGTTCCTGAGATTAGCGCGTTCAAACAAACAAATTCTTCAGCTTTATAATATTAGTATAAGTAGTAAAGTAGGTATATAAAATTCAAAATGTTTGTAAGAATATTTTGACAAACAAGTATCGCGTAACAAAAGTCCCCAGAAACGTTTAATTATTTTTTATATAGGACCAACTTCGAACTATTTCAAAAAACATTTGTACCTCTGCATATAAGTTGTTCCAATTCTTTCTGAGGTTTCGAAGTTCGTCCCTTAGAAAAAGTTGTTTATATTGATAAGTATAATAACAACATTATAATATATTTTGCCGGTATATAGCTATTATTTTTCAAACTAAACAACATTCCCTAAGGAACTCTTCTTCTTCAACTTCTCAACTCAACTCTTCAACTTCAACTTCTTTCTTTTTCTTTCTTTGTTACTATGTCGACCTATAAATTGCTACATGCGCATCTTAAGCTCACGTTCTTACACGCAGTACCTATCTATGTGAATTTACTTTCCAAAAAATATCACAAAAACACATACCTAAATAATATTTTTTTTTACTAACAGGCATAATCAACAATAATAATAGGAACTTCTCAAATTTTCAAAAAAACATCACAACAATGAAACAAAGTCTTTAAGTCTTTATTTTTACACATACCTAAATAATTATATTTTTTGACTAACATGCATAATCGACAAAAATAAAAGGAACTTCAGAAAATTTCAATGTTTAAATTCATTCATTTCATTTCATTTAAAAACTATAGGGTGAAATTGAACTTCGACAAACCTTAGAAAAACTTTTAATTATTGATTTATTAATTTATAATAAGTAGTTACTTGTAGAAATGTTAACTATACGATCCACAAATTATAATATACTACGTATAACAAGAGCCTCCAGTATATTAAAGGGTGTGATTATATTCATCAATACAAAAAATACTTTTTCTATGGGACAACATTGAAACTTCAACAAAAATTTCGACCTCTTCATACAAGTTGTCCGATATATCCCATAGTAAAAGTTGTTCTTATCGATGAGTTGAATGAAACACGCTCTTAAATATTATTGAGGACTTTGGTTAAACGTTGTATAAATACGAGTTAATACTTATTCTAAGGTCGACATGTGTGAACTGCGCACAACACTATGGCAAACTAAAGCACCGCGCGCGCACACCTCGGTGCTATACGGGGTTTCGGCTACGACAAAATAGTTCCTGTACCGCACCAAACGTAAAAAAAATAACTTCTGTGCGTTACAACAAAATGCTTCCCGTATTATTTTTCTTTTGTAAGTGATACTAAATGAAGCGAGAATGTCGGATATATAGTTATCTTTTTTCTACCTTCACGGGATCCTAGAAAAATACCCCCCGCACCGAGTGCAAAACAAGGATAGTCAGCTGCCGCACATTACAAGACTCCAATACGGCCAGATAGTTCCCGAAACGCAGGGAAAGTGTTAAAATTAAACGATTTATTGTAAAAGGCTAGTTTTGTACATGTCCTTTACAGTGTTAGTCTTAGTTATCAACAACCTTTGTCATTAATTAGTTTCAAGATACTAATAAAATTTCAGATTTGTCTGTTACTAGCTATGCCCGCGGCTCCGCCCGCGTTAGAAAGTTTTTCTGGTATAAAAATCCCGCTCTATACTTTCCTGGAATAAAAAATAGCCATGTGTTAATCCAGGACATGATCCTACCCCTGTGCCAAATTTCATCGAAATCCGTTCAGTAGTTTTTGCGTGAAAGACTAAAAAACATACATACATCCATACATTCTTACAAACTTTCGCGTTTATATTAGTAGGATACAGGGTAATTTTGACATTACTTTAATAAATAATTTTAACCATTGATGTAAAATAACTTAATGGAAAGGTTATTTTCAAAGAGATTTATTAAGTATGTGGTTTCATTTAGTAACGAAATGTCAAATTGACACTGTATTAAATGCAATCTAACTAGTGTTGCCAGATAGTCTCGAATCGTCGGGATTCTCCCGATAATTTGTGCGATGTCCCGACAAACTGCTTATCATCATGTTCTAAATTTAAATCTTATACCTAATGTAAAAGTTTTAAAAGGTGCAATCTTATTTACTTCGGAAGAGCTCGCCGATTTTCCAAACGTACTTAATATTTCAAAAGATGATGATAATTATGCCTTTAGTGCATTTCTCCAGACAACTCCAAAATCCCGACATTTTGAAATATTATCCAGATATTTCGATTTTTCAATTTGGCTACCATATACCTAACACATAATTCATAAATCTGACACATTCGTTTTTTATAGCGAACTTCTCAGGTATGCACGTCTCACGGTTTCCTTCATCCTTAAAGCAAGCCATAATTGACAAAGAATATGATACATAACTTTTTAGAGTCGGCAGTCCGTTCCACTCCCACCTAGGCTATTGCCGCTATAAGATAATTGAAAAATGCAATGCAATGAGCCCTGTATTATATACTGCCCACTGCTGAGCACGGGCCTCCTCTACTACTGAGAGGGTTAAGGCCTTAGTCCACCACGCTGGCCTAGTGTGGGCAGACTTCATATACCTTCGAAATTCTTATTGAGAACTTCTCAGGTATGTAGGTTTCCTCACGGTGTTTTCCTTCACCGTTATAGCGAACGATGATTGATTGAAAAATAAAACTCACAATTACATGACTTAAGCAATAATGAATGCCGAGGGAGTTGCCAGAGGAGTTAAGTGGGAACGCCCTTCTTCACACGAGGGGTGTCGAAATAAAAACGCTTCTAATTAAAAACCACAATACTTAACAAAATGGGGATGCAGTTGAAAGGATAAAAAGGAATTTAAAATTTTTAATGAGGACAAATAATTTAAGGGATTTTTTTAGTTAAAACGATATTAAGTATATTTTTTTAATGTTGGCAACTTTAACGTCAGCAGTAATCCACACATACTCACGTCTTTTATTCCCGAAGGGGAAGGCAGAGGGGCAACTAGTGTACCCACTTTTTCGCCGTTATTCCGTCCCATGATGTGATAGGGGGCGAGCCTATCGCCATATCGGACAAAAATTCCAGACTCCGGACTGATACTGAATAGAAAAATCCAATATCATTGCCCGACCCGGGGATCGAACCCGAGACCTCAGCATTGCAGTCGTACCGTAATACAACTACGCCACCGAGGCAGTCATGTTAATAAAATGTTTATAGCAAATGGTACTTTAGCAAAGTAATCGTTAAATACATAGTTTTTTAGACAAGACGAGTAAGTAAATCGCACGCCTGATAAGAGGACACGACTAGCCAAAACTGCATGCCACTGCGCTCGGCGCCCTGAGACATAAGATGTTAAATCCCATAAAGACCAGTAATTACACTATTATCTTAAAAACTGGAACTGGTGCTTGCGTAAAATAAAAAAAAATCTTTTTTAACCGACTTTAAAAGGAGGTTCTGTATTCGATCCGTATGTATGTATGTATAAAAACTGCTCATCCGATTTGGATGTGGTTTTCGATGTTCAAATGTATAGTTTTCAGGGAAGGTTTTAGTATATAATTTATGAAGATCTGATGAAGATCTTCGGAGATACACAATGGAACTCTTC
The DNA here is from genome assembly GCA_949316025.1 of Lapara coniferarum. Lineage (NCBI taxonomy): Eukaryota > Metazoa > Arthropoda > Insecta > Lepidoptera > Sphingidae > Lapara > Lapara coniferarum. The sequence goes on from OX438929.1 coordinate 28,881,968, forward strand.
AATAACTAACAGCAGATGACTCGCGAATGCTGCAATCGTATATCTATGATGTATTGTTTACACTATTCTATAATTAACTAACAAAAAAGCAATAAATGAAAATAAAAACTTTTTAACAAAAAATAAACCGACTTCATTACCACTGCAAACCAAAAAATAATTCAACTTTATATTCGCTTAGTATTGTATACCTATTTGGAGTCCGTGCCTAATTTAAATTGAACAATGTCTTCGTATATTTGATATTGTATTTCTTGGTTTAGCTGGCAATTTTAATTAGGCATCGACTCCAAATATACGTATATACTAAGCGAATATAAAGTTGAATTATTTTTTGGTTTGCAGTGGTTTTGAAGTCGGTTTATTTTTTGTTAAAAAGTTTTTATTTTTTATCTACCCGACGATTTTACCCCATCTCACTATAACCGATATACTGCCAAAATTATTATCTCTCCGTGGGAATTGTATAAAGATCACAGTCCAAATGAGGGGCGAGTGCGTTTGACATTCAGTCAATACGGTGACAGGGGATCAAGGACTATTTGTAGTGATAAGCCACTGCTTGTTATTTGGTGTGATTTTTTTATGTTATTGGAATTTGGATAATAATTTCCTCAAGATATCGTCTCGGGTTCGATCCCCGGTCGGGCAGTTATATTGGATTTTTCTTATCAATATCAGCTTGGAGTGTGAATTTCTGCCCGATATGGCGATGGGCCATGGGGGGCCTATCACATTAGGGGATGGAATATGCACGTCGAAAATTGGGTGCTAAAGTTGCGCTTCTGCCTACCCCTTCGGGGATAAAAGCCGTCAGTATGCGTAGATGTTGAGGCCCAACTCCCATACAAAAAGCTGACATCTTTGTCGGAATGTATGTCTCAAAACGATCGTAGTGCTAGTTTGAGTGCCATTTATGTGCATTTACTACAAATCTATTCCATAAATCGCATAGTCTTTGTGACCCGGGCAGCGGGCGCTCTTTCCCGCCTGCTGCCCAACCTGGAAGGTCCTGGCTTCCCTTGCCGGAGGCTGTATCACGGAGTCGTGCGGTCCATAGCCCTTTACGGCAGCCCCGTTTGGGCTGACTCCCTAGGCCGCCCCTGCGTCGCCCTTCTGCGCGCCCCGCAGAGAGCTTTAGCGCAGCGGGCGGTCAGGGCGTACCGCACGGTCTCTTTCGAGGCGGCTTGCCTATTGGCCGGATTTCTGCCCTGGGACCTGGACGCCAAATCCCTTGCCGATGTATTCCATTGGCGGGAGGAGGCGTTCAGTCGCGGGGAGCGTCCGGCCCTGAAGGAGGTGGAGGCCAAGAGGGCCGCCTTACGGCGAGCCGCCGTGGAGGAGTGGCGTCTCAGGCTGGAGGCCCCGTCGTGGGGGCACCGGGTCGTAGAGGCAGTGCGTCCTGTCTTTGCCGAATGGCTGGACAGGCGCCACGGAGCGGCAACATACCGCCTGACGCAGGTGCTCACCGGGCATGGCTGCTTCGGTGAGTTCCTGTTTCGGGTGGTACGGATAGAGGAGTCGGCCGTGTGTCACTATTGTGACAACTGCCCAATGGACACGGCCCAACATACGTTGGAGTGTTGTCCAGCCTGGGATGAGGAGCGCAGCGCTCTCAGAACAGTCGTCGGAGAAGACCTCTCGCTGCCGGCCGTGGTCGCTTCCATGGTCGGCGGCCGGGAGGCCTGGCAGGCGGTGGCCCACTTCTGCGAGGCGGTCCTCTCGCGGAAGGAGAGTGCCGAGAGGGATCGCCAGCGCAGTGGTGATCCCTCCCGCCGCCAGACGAGACGTAGGAGGCGTCGGGTGGACGACTGACCGACGTCTCCCGCCCTGTGGATTGGGGGCGTTTGGAGAATTCCACCACGGTATCCCCTGCCTGTCGTAAAAGGCGACTAATAGGGGCCTCCGGGGGTCACGGGTGGGCGGGACGTGCCGCCCACCCATTAGTCTAGCCAACTTTTGTGACCCCCGTGATGGACATGTCCGAGGCAGCGTGTCTCACGCTGCCTCGGACACAAAAAAAGGTGGACACGGTACGGTGTTTCGGGGGCTTCTGAGCCCCCGCAACAGGAAAAGGACCGCAATAGCGGTACGTGCAGGGGCGGTTGCGGACGACAACTTAGACGTGAGTCGGAGGAAGCCCGCAGCCGTCCCTAATGCGCCGAAGATGGCAGTATAAAAAAAAAAAAAATAGTCTTTGTGAATTATCGCTCGCTTTAACGGTGACGGAAAACATCGTGAGGAAACCTGCATACCTGAGAAGTTCTCTGAATATCGAAGGTATGTGGAGTCTGCCCGCACTAGGCCAGCGTGGTGGACTAAGGCCTAACTCCTCTCAGTAGAGGAGGCCCGTGCTCAGCAGTGGGACAGTATATAATACAGGGCTGGTACGGATGGTATGGAATCGCATAAAAATAAGAAATACCTGACATCTCAATTCATCCAGTAAACAGATTTAAACACATACACAGGTACATTCACGCCTGTTATCCCCGAAGGGGTAGGCAGAGGCACAACTAGTGCACCCACTTTTCGCCGTCATTCCGTCCCATGATGTGATAGGGGGCGAGCCTATCGCCATATCGGGCACAAATCCTAGACTCCGGGCTGATACTGAATAGAAAAACTCAATATCACTTTGCTCGACCTGGGGATCGAACCTGAGACCTCAGCTTTGCAGTCGTACTGTAATACAACTACGCCACCGAGGCAGTCAACTGATTAAAAAGTTTAATTAAAATTTTGTTAAAACTCCCTTAACAATCTTTCTCTAATAATAAAACGTGAAATATCACTGACACTTCCCGTGCACGTGGCGGGCACGCGCCCCACACGCGCCCGGCACGCGAACTGAACATATCCGACTTGTCAGGGATACCATATCAATAGGGTGAATAAATGTGTTTTTATTGTGTGGACTATCTGTAGATTTTTTTTTTAATGTCACGAACAAGCTTGATAGTAACCTTAAACACAAACTAAAACAACATTTTTTAGACAACTCACAACACTCTTAAATTCAATATCTGCTAATAATTATACATAGATTATGCGTAAAGTTACTCAAAAATAATTTGTCAATCTTTTGAAGGGTCTTATAATATTATGCTTAACATTAATTATATTCAGATTATACCTATTATAAAAATGTAAAAGGTCGGTTATGTGATTTGTACATCACATACAAACCAATCTAGGTTTAAGTGATGTTGTTAATGTAAACTTTGTAATGTAAACACTTAAACAATAAATGAAAAAAAAAAAAAAGTTAACGCTGCTAGTACTTCTTTTTTTTTTTGTCCCTGACATTACTCTTTCTAGCCTGACGAGGGTCGGCTTATGAAAGAACACCGGTCTTTTGGGTGAGTGCAGAAGGCGCTCGCAACCCTTAAAATTAAGCGACCACGCTGAGAGCGACCCACTAACGGGTCACGAACCTCGGCTCAGGGCGGCCACTGAGAGGATAAGACATCAGCGTTTGGGGAAGATGGTTTTTAACCTAATGCTATTTAGTGGTATCGTACCTAGTAGTCTTCGGCACGCGGGCCGGAACTGCTAAGAGAGGTCAGGGTGACGGGGAACGCGACGAGGTCCTCGACGGCGAGGACGGTACAGCGGTCTTGTGGAGTGTAAGAGCTTTAGATGCTCGGTCTTTTCGCGAATGGCCAGAGTGATTTCGTCCTCTGGATCTGTCAGTAAACTGCTAGTACTTGTCATGAGAATTATATATTACAAATAGTATCTTTTGCTGGCGGCAATGCCCGCGCAAAAGATTTTCCCGTAAAAAAGTAGTCTATGTCCTTCCCTGGGTCTTAAAATAACTCCATACCAAACAAGGAAATCGGATTGGTAGTTTTTGAGTTTGTTATAAATGGCACTGTCGGCTGTTGTCATATCGACTTCGTTTTCGGTCTCCAGACTGATGCTGAGCAGAAAATCCCATTGTTTTTGTGGCAATTAATGACGAGACGAGCATGCCGTTCGCCTGATGGTAAGCGATAGGACCACCCATAAACAGTAGAAACACCATCCAGCACCTTGAGTTACAAAGTACTGTGTGGCATTCCACTGCGCTCGTCATCCTGAGACATAAGATATTAAGTCTCATTACGTTCAGTAGTTCACTAGCTACAATGTCCTTTAAACCGAAACACAACAGTGCATGAACACTGCTGCTTGGCGGTAGAAATAGACATTGCGTTGGTATCAACCCAGACGGACTCTTAAATATGAGAGACCTACCACTAGTAAATTTTTAACAATATTTTGCCCGACCTGCCTCGGTGGCGTAGTTGTATTATGGTATGACTCCAATGCTGAGGTCTCCGGTTCGATTCCCGGGTCGGGCAAAGTGATATTGAGTTTTTCTATTCAGTATCAGTTCGGAGTCTGGAATTTGTGCCCGATATGGCGATAGGCTCGTCCCCTATCACATCATGGGACGGAATAATGGCGAAAAGTGGGTGCACTAGTTGCCCACTGCCTACCCCTTCGGGGATACAAGGCGTGAGTGTATATGTATGTATTTTGCCCGACCAGGAGTTTCAACCTAGTAACCTTACAACAGTAAGTTGGATGTTTGTTGAAATAAACGTTAAAAAGAGCCAGTAACACTTAATCAGCTACAAAATATAAAAGGCAATAAATTAAAAACTAAACTTACGTATAAAAATAAAGTTTTAAGTGTTATAGTGGACGCAATGTCATAACCTTTTAATGGATTGTAAAGGATAACGAGAAAGTTAAAAATAAATGGTTTATGATTTAATAACATTGGGGTAAATTTACAGCCTGCTAGACATTTACTGTTGGAATAATTAATTATAATATTTTACTGATGGAATAGTTTTTTACTGGTGGTAGGACTCTCATATGTAAGGGTCCGTCTGGGTGGGTACCAGCGCAATGTCACCGGTAGAAATCGACCGCCAAGCAGCAGTGTGCATGCACTGTTGTGTTTCGGTTTGAAGGGAATTGTAGCCAGTATAACTACTGAACATAATGAGACTTAACATCTTGTGTCTCAGGATGACGAGCGCAGTGTAATGCCACACAGTACTTTGTAACTCAAGGTGCTGGATGGTGTTGCTACTGTTTATGGGTGGTCGTATCGCTTACCATCAGGCGAACGGCATGCTCGTCTCGACATTCGATGCAATAAAAAAATAAAATAAAACCCCATTTACCCTATTTTCTCGTATATGAGGTATTGCTCGCGGCTTCACTCGCCTGAAAAGCCTTTCCTCCTACAAAAGTACTTGAATCACTATACCGATCTGTAGCTATATCTATACGAAACTAGTGTCATCTACTAAAATCAGATAATTTTTCTATGGAAGTAAATTACTGGGATAAAAAGCCTATATGTTCTTCCAAGATATGGTCTAAGCGTGTGCCAAATTTCATACAAATCCGTTTAGCTGTTTCTGAGTATACTTCTAATAAGCATCCGGATTCCGGACAGTTTCACAAAATTTCGCATGACATTAGTATACAATTTGAAGCAAAATAATTAGTCTACATTAAGGAGACGAGCGAAACTTCTTCATAGAACCTTGGGCTTACTGTTACAGAGATATATTATGCATTATTTTATAGGTATATTATAACCATCTCCAAAAGGGAAAAAAGAAATTGATCTGTACAATGGGAGTAAGGAAATAATCGCTATAGCATAACTAGAAACATTGTAGAGGATAACCTTACGTTCCCGATACAGAAAGTCAGTTATTCATAAAATAATTGAGCTTCTTTTCCTCATTGTAATACAATCTAATATTTTTAAATGGGAGATATAAAAAATAGAAGAATATGGATACATCCTACTAATATTATAAAGGCGAAAGATTGTAAGAATGTATGGATGTTTGAATGTTACTCTTTCACACAAAAACTACTGAACGGATTTCGATGAAATTTGGCACACGGGTAGATCATGTCCTGGATTAACACATAGGCTACTTTTTATCCCGGGAAAATATAAAGCGGGACTTTTATCCCGGAAAAACTTTTTAAAGCTGGCAGTGCTGCGGGCAAAAGCTAGTGTTTCATAAGTGTAAGGTCAAGCCCATTTTCACCGTCTCCTTTACTTGTGAAATTACCTCAAAACTTTAAATAATTAGACTTATCTCTAAATACAAGGTAAGTATTTTTAAGGGTAAAATTATTCTTTAAATATTGTCATTATCCCGAAACTAAATCCTCTAAAATTACCCCCTGAAATGTCACTTAGAACTAGATTTAATTTATTCACCGTTATATAGAGCAAATCTGGGCAAATTACCCCAAAATTAAATCCTACCCTAAAAACTCATCTACAACTAACCTCATTTATTTCCCACCATATAGACCAAAAGTCATATTCAAAACAATTCTGTACCTTTACCTCTAAAAGTCATTTAGGTTCTCAACCTACTCATGCCACAAAACTGAATTCTACACACCTCTAATAAAGTTAGAATTAGTTTAATTCATTTCCCGTTACAGACCAATGTCTTTTAAACCTAACCTTTATTATCTCATTGAGTTATGGACGCAGTATGTTCCCGAACAGATATCGGACATCACGCGACCGTTTTAATGGCGGAAAAACACGACATTGGGGTAAATCGTTAAACATTTATAAACGGGGTACATTGAAAAGCAAATAATGAATTAGGTCGATATTTTATCTATGTAATATGTTAGGTACGCTGTAGACTTATTGCCTCTTTTAATGCAATTATTGCTAGAAATAATCATACGCAATATTCGTTTTTTAATATCTATCAAGGCTTGTATACGTCAAAGTGGATGAGAACTACCTTGCCGTTGCCCATGTTCAGATGGGGTAATTTCTTGAAGCAATAATTGTGTACAGTTGTTTAAAAGGTTTTAGTCTAAATTATGAATAGGATAGTAGTGTCATTAACTCACAAATCATTAATAATTCATTTGGAAGGTTAAAGCAAACAACAAAATTATCCACGCCATACGTTCGACCGCACTGAGCCATTATAGTTATTCCTTATTGTAAATCCCTGATAAAATATTAAAAAAGAAAACATACCATTTATTTACCTCCTTTGTACTACTCTTTTAATTTATTTAACTCAATTTAGTGCTTTTATGATAACATGTAATAACGCCATCTAGCGGCACGATACGAAACGTCAGATAAAGTGACGTGGATTTATTGCACCAACGTTATATCAGATAGGCGTCGGTTATTATGGAATATTTAATTTTAGGTATTTTTAGTACGAAAAAATGCTTAAAGTAGCTAGTAATTATACTTCAGGAAGCAGCTGAATGTGTGATCCGCTTAAATAAATATAAGTGAATGTTAATTATCGCTTGCTTTTACGGTGAAGGAAAACATCGTGAGGACATCTTCATACCTGAGAATTCTGCAAAGAATTTTGAAGGTGTATATAAAGTCTACCCACACTACAGTGTGGTGGACTAAGGCCTAAACCCTGTCAGTAGTAGAGGAGGACCGAGCTATGCTGTGGGCAGTATATAATACAGGGTTGATAAAGGTAATCGTAAATGTTTATACAAGCCAATTACATAATATTTTACAAGCAGCTTGAATGAATAAATTGGGGTAAACAGGAATGCAAGAATTAATTGGTAAAACAACGGTCATGTTAAACTTATCTCAAAAGATTTTACACGAATCTAGTGTGGTTAATAAATTTTCCATATAAAATTAAGGAATAAAAAGCTTCAATAAAAACTCTGTCAATTCATTTCTGTATTTATAACTAGTGATAAGACCAGCTTCGTATGTATTTACCTCTTGCATGCCCACTTACCACCTTTTACCGTACATAAAAAATGATGATTTTTATGAATTTGTACCTATATTATTGCTTAAGATTGAAACTAGACTCTCCACAAGACTACCAGCGGATCCTGTCGTACTTTGGCCATGTAGTACTAAGGCAGTCAGACAACCTGGATAAGCTGATTGTGGTGGGTAGTGTAGATAGAAGACCTAGAGGCCAGGTACCTACCCGATGGTCTAACACCATCAGGGAGGTCATGGGAGTCCCAGTCACGGATGCGCTGCGACAGGCGCAAGACAGGGTGGAGTGGAAGATGCTCGTCAGCGCCACCACCAAGGCTTACCAAAGCACGACACGACTTTCACGACGGGCACGACTTTCAGTCATGAAGAATACCACAAAGAAGAAGAAGAACCTATATTATTCCCTATACGCCAAATCGCAAATAAATTTTGAAATGTAAGTAACCTAACTAAACCATAACAACAGCGCACACAAAAACACACATCACAGGGGTAGGTAGAGATACAGCCAGTGTCATATTAAAAAACAGTACATCAGTACATACGCAACAAAATACTTTTACCGATTAAAGTACACCTCTGCTCATCCCTGAGACGAGCGTGATATATCACCGGACCTCAATAGACCAAACTAATAATAAAATTCCGTCTTTGAACTTAGACAATAAATCCACTTGACTTTAAGAACATTCTATAAGGGGAGAATTCTTTAGAAACTTTTAAATGTTTGAATCATGCTGTACTGGGGTGACGTTGCGTAGTTAAAACTGTGTAGAATTGTATTGCATATTATATTTTTCAGGGATAAGAAGCTTATGTTACTCGCTAATAATTTAACTTTATATTGGTGAAAGAATTATTAAAATCATAGCTTTTGCCCGCGGCTCCGCCCGCGTTAAAAGGTTTTTCCAGGATAAAAGTCCCGCTTAATATTTTCCCGGGATAAATAGTAGCCTATGTGTTAATCCAGAACATGATCTACTCGTGTGCCAAATTTAATTGAAATCGGTTCAGTAGTTTTTGCGTGAAAAAGTAACAAACATACATTGATACAAACTTTCGCGTTCATAACATTAGTACGATAGATATTTTATATTGGACTTAAAATAGATAGTGCACAAAGTAAGCAAAGAAATCAGCTCAGCCTAGCAGGAAAGAGGAGACAAAATATTGTGTATTTAATTTTAATAAACATCGTAAGGAAACATATATACCTGAGAATTCAATAAGAATTTCGAGGATATGTGAAGTGTGCCCGCAGTAGGCCAACGTGGTTACCTAAGACTAAACCTTCTCAGTACAAGACCAGTGCCCAGCAGTGGGACTTAATAGTACAGCATTATTATTATGTTTCTTTTAGCTTGCATATTGATGCAATCAATGTGTTACTTTAATGATTTACTTAGATTTTGTCAAAATTTCGAGATACAAAGCAATTTATTGAAGTAAATGAATTTGTAATTAAGGCTGGTTTTGATGTATTATACAACTTAATTGTGAAATACCAAGTAAAACATATATTCATGGCACAAATCATACACAAATCAAATATAAGTATTTTATAATTACACGTAGAGACCAATTCGCCAGTAGCTTGTAAATACATAAAATAAATGAGGTACATACTTACAGGCCAAATTTCAATAGTCATAAGTCACCGCTTAATTCTTCTACTTATTAATTTAATAGCAGCACTTAAAAAATAGTGTTTTTTGTAAAAAAAGTCCACAATATACATTTAATTCGTATTCAATTACACTAAATATCAATTAGGACACTGTCACTTAATTTGAAACAAATAATGTTTTTGTATCTCATTTCTTTAAGCAAATATTTTACCCCGTAAAAATAGTTTCGTGACACTTAGATTGACTGTTATCACGAACAAAAAAATCACAACAAAGTTACACGCACTTAAATTTAAAACGATTCAAGGCATACTTTATTAGTTTCATTATTCGCAATACCCGGATTCTTGTTACGCGGTTTCGTATTACCCGGTAACGGGGTGTAATCGACCGTCCACACGGCCAGACAAACTACTACTAAGGGAGGTTACGAGGGGAGCAAACAGAATTAGCAGAGCGGCTTTCATAAAAAATATGGGGTAAATGCGCTTTAAAGGGGTAAAAAATCACTTCATGTTGGTTTAGGTTTACTCCAATATTTTTTTATTTTATTTATATTTATAATACTTTATTGTACACGTACAATAGAAAAATACAGTATATCTACTAGAAATAAAGTACAATGAGCGGTCTTATCACTCGAGGCAATTTTTTACAGACAACCGTAGCATGAAGATAGGGAAAGGAAAAGATATGTGAGTATGTGAATACAAAAGTTTATGACAGTGTTTGGATATTAGAAAAACCACTGAAGGGATTTCGATGAAATTTAACATATAAATAGACGCTATCTTGAATTATAACAAATAAAAGACGTGTGGCACTCGGAGACTGCCGCGGTAAAGCTATTGCATAGCATTTTTTATCAACTTATGTAGTTATAATTATTTTTTTATTTTATTTATGCAGTATTTTTTATTTTCCTTTGTTTTTCATTGATATTAATTCAACTTTTTGAGCGTATGTAATGTATGTAACATTGAAGCTTTTATAAAGCTCAAACGCAATAACAAAATCTTTTTATTTTTCAGCTTTTGGAAGTCTACTGCTGAACATAGGCGTCCCCTAAAGATTTCCAGACCAGCTTTTTTAGAAGTGGCCTGCATCCAGCGGCTTTCTGCGACGCTTACAAGGTCGTCTGTCCATCATCATTATTTTATGTTTCCAAAGGAACTATTGCGTAAGTTTGGTTGAAGGAACCCCTGTGTGATCACACGGGACCCCACGATACAGGCTTGCCTAGTGTGGGGACCGTTGTTAATACACTTGTAAAGATTCAAGACTGTTAATTCATACTCTGTATTTTCTTTGTGTAACAGACTTTGCTGTCAAATAAATATTTTTCATTTTTATTTTGTAGGTGCACGTAATACCCACTCGAGAACTTCTCCACCTCATCTGTTGTCAGTTATACGAGCTATATGCCCTGCCCACTGCCACATAACAAAATCCAAGACCAAAATTTAGTAATAAATATTAATAAAAAAAATAATCCCGCCTTAATATCAATAAACAATCATGATAAATGTTACATCGAGCATGGGGTAGAAATGCCGATACCCCTGAGGAATTCGCACCCCTAAGGTAAATGGGGTTGTGGATATTGAAAATCTATGGGGTAAATTTTGGGGTAAAAATGTTTTTGTTTAACCAATGTATAATAATGGATACTGGTTGCAGAAATGAGATGTCTGTTTTTTATGTGGGTGCTGGATCTCAGAATCTAACCAGGCTCAAATGTTATGAATAATTGTAATGCACGTGCAAAATTGTAGACTACGATACTCAGTTAATTTATTTTAAGCATGTTAATTTTTTTTTCCTTATATTTTTATGCAAGTTATTGAGATTTGTAGTGCTATCTGAACACACACTGTATTCTCGCAGGATGATTTCCTCGATACAGGCTTGCCTAGTGAGGAAATCGAAGGAAATAGTTCGCAGATACATTGTGATCGGCAAAAACTTTGTTCTACGGTTTTATGTTTAATTTAATTTGTATGTCATGTTATATGTTTTTGCTGTAATAAACAATTATTATTATTATTAAAGGGGCAAATATTATGTGGATTTTGGATCCTTTAAAAATATTTTTAGATCCATCCTTTTATAACTCTAACTTTTAAGAACGTTCATTTTAAGTGCAGTTATTGTTGGGTGTTAGTAATAGCAACGCAGCAGAAATGAGGTATCGATTGCGTCATCTAGCGTTCGGCCCGACAGTCGCCTCCGTCCCTTCATAGTGATATCTCGTATAAATTGTAATCCCATTAAAAACATAAATGTGAAATGTGGAAGCCAAGTCTAATATTAAGAATATGCGTGCTGGTCGACTACACCGACAAAAGAATTGAAATCTTAATGGTTGCCAAGCCCTGTAGATAATCCTGAAAATTATTTATAAGAACACAATCCATTCTAAAATAAATTTAAACTAATATTTCTTTGATTTTCTGCTACGACAATGTATGATATTTAAAAATATAATTTCCTAAATTTGAATAGTCGAATTATTTACACAAAGTAGATAACTTAGTATAAATGTAAGCTCAAGATTTGACGTTACTTTAGTTAGTAACGTATCTATAGGAACCTACCGCCGTGTCCCACAACAGCTCTGTCTAAAGTCGGAAAATTTATAGAAAAATTCAAGCAAAAGTGGTGCCCTCATACGGAGGGAACGTAATTAATGGATCAAGGTAAATAGTAATTAGAAGTAGTAAATAGTATTTAAAGTAAAATAAAGCATCAATGGACGTGTACGTCTAAACGTTCATTATTCTAAAGATAATTTATAGATAGTATGCAGATTTTCCGATTGCTTGAAAATGTTTCAAATCTTAAAAATGTATGGTGTTCAGATTTTTTCCTTTGTATACATACAATTACCTATCTGGACACCAAATTTCAACTTTCCAGGTCATCTGGAAGTGGGTTAGGCTTTTGATATATATGTCAGTCAGTGATAAAAATGCCGATTTTTAGATGTTAGTATCTCAATGACCATTTGAGCTATATTTATGAAATTTGGGATTCTGGTTAACTTGAGGGGGATTAATATATAAACCAAATCTCAGGTATTTACGTTAAATAGATTTTGAGTTATGGAGGCGTCAAAAGTCGCTCCAAATGGTTCGGGTGAAACTACACTAGGCAGCTTCGACTTTTTTTTTGCTTGGCTTGACACGCTGCCGCGTGTCTCGATTAAATGTAATCGTGTCTGGAAAATATACTTTTTATATGGAGTCAGCATTTTACTTAATACCCAAAGGTAGTTAGGTAGGTTACGTCATAGGCCTACCAGTGACATATAGACGGTAATCCTCGTAATATTCAACAGTTATGCAAAATAACATTACATAAATCTCAAAACCGGAGGTTTTTAAAATATACGATTTATTGCAAAGTCTTAGTTTTTGGGAGTACTATCCAAATATATATAAAGTATCTCGGTTAAAATTTTAAGCCCGTCTTTGGACAAGTTCTTTTTTATCCGGATAGAGATATACACATGTCAATACCATTACGACGATAGCCTAGTTGGGAATGGAACGGTCTACCGAGACATTGTCCGGAGGTTCAAAATCCAAGGCACACACCTCTGACTTTTCGAAGTTATGTGTGTATTGTTTATCAATTATCGTTCGCTTTAACGGTGAAGGAAAACATCATGAGGAAACCTACATACCTGAGAATTCTATAAGAATTTCGAGGGTATGTGAAGTCTGCCAACCCGCATTAGGCCAGCGTGGTGGACTAAGGCCTGAACCCTCTCAGTAATAGAGGAGGTCCGTGCTCAGCAGTGAGCAGTATATAATACAGGGCTGATTGCATTGCATGCCAATACCATAGGAGCTTTAGTAACTTAGGCCCGTATTCATAAAGGCTACTTAGCTGAATATGGAGAAAGAAAGAAAAACTATTTATTTGTCACAACCCACAACACAACAAAACAATTAACATGAAATAACATAACAAAGAATAATAAAAAAAAATGTCAAAACTAAAAAGTACCATGAAAATAAATAATAGAACAAAACTAATAATAAATAATAATGGAGCAAAATGATAACAAGTTTCTCAGTTCTTACGGCATGTACTAGCCTTTGTTGTGCGTAAGAGCGATGTGTTTGGATGATATTGTGATACAAATTTCCTTTTTTTCTTTACTTTTCCGGGTCGTTCAAAGTGTAATTAGGTTTTTCTGTTCAGAATCAGCTCGGACTCCGGAGTTTGTACCCATATGGTCATAGGCTCGCCCCCATTACATCATGAGATGGAATACGCTTAGTGAAAAGTGGGTGCTTTAGTTGTGCCTCCGCCTACCCCGTCGGGGATAAAAAGCGTAAATATGCGCGTACTTATATAAACTCGTTAATATTATAAATGCGAAACTATCTTACGCTTTTACGGCTTATTAAACCAATTTTAATTAAAAATACGGAGAAAGCTTAAGCCATGAGAGAGTTGAATATTTTATTCGTCACGTACAGGATAAGGTATTTGACTATTTTTTATTTACTACAGTAATGAAAAATGTAAGCTATCCAAAATGTAATGGAAAAATAATTTTCAAAATAACAGCAATAATAACAATAATAATAACCTCATCGCCACACCAACAACACCCATTCCATACTATAAATATACCCCAGAAACAGTACTAGAAAATACTAACCACAAACTCTATTATGATAGAGCCATCTTAACTGACAAGACTGTACATTACAATAGACCCGATATCACAATAGTTGATAAAAAGAATAAATCTGCGCTTCTCATTGACATAGCAAAACACAATAGCCGAAAAACTTACAAAATACACTGACTTAAAAGATGAAATATCACGAATGTGGCATTTACAAAAGGTATCTATAGTCCCTATAGTTTTATCCACCACTGGAATTATCCCCAAACAGTTAGCACAGTCCTTATCAATTTTAGAGTTACCACCACAGACTTATATACAACTGCAAAAGGCAGTGATTTTAAACACCTGCAGAATTGTCAGAAAATTTTTGCAAACAGAGTCATCTGCGCTAGCAACCCAAAATACAACGTCGAACTCTGAAACACCCAACCCAGTAACTACCAACACTCACTTGGCTTAGGCCCGTGAATGTTGGCACTTACCGGTCTTACGGACCGAGAAGTAAAAATATGAAACAATAATAATAACAAAATAATAATAAAAATAATAACAGGCTTTGACGTCACCAAGCGTCGTCAGCCATAACGCTGAGTGCGTGCGAAAGAGATAGCGCGATATCCTCGCCACGCCCCCACTTTTGCTCACAAGAATATCTGAAAATTGAATAACTACTTTAATTTTCAATCGATTTTGATGCTGATTTCACAGAAGAATTTTCTTTTCCGTATTATTTTCTGTTACATCTACAATAATGTACAAAACCAAATACCCTATTCGACGATGGAAGCAAAAGCCGTTTGTAATAGGGTATATATCACGTAATGACATGGATATCTGGAAAGGTATGCATCATTTGAAGGTAATATGAAATGAGTCTGCACAATTTGACGCTTAAGATTGATCACGCGTTTATGATCTATTTTATGGGGTAAAGATTTGTCATGGGGTAATAACGCATAAGGACGAATACTCATGTAATATCAGCACTGTGTTGTACAGGGTCATTTTGACATTGCGTTAATAAATGAAACCACATGCTTATCTTGTTGAAAATAACACTTTAGATGTAAAATAAAAAAGTGTAAATTTCGAACAAAATTAATATCATTAAAAAGTAACTTTAAGTTTACAAGCCCTAATGCCACTATGACTGCACTAGTAGAATTCCTCGCAGCAGCAACATTACACCTTCAGTCAGAAATACACTTACGCACACACCATATTCGCATTAAACTACAAATTGATAAAAAAATTGGAATACTGTAACCGGAATTTTGGCGAAAGTATTCGTTATTCATTGATAATTTTTAGCACGATGTTAGCAGAGGTAGATGTTATGTTATGTTATGTTATGTTAACAAATGTGTGGTTTCATTTAGTAACGCAATGTAAAAATTACCCTGTATACTGACCCAAAGCTACGCACGTGTCTCCTTTACTAAGGTTAGGCCTTAGTCCACCACGCTGGCCTCATGTGGATTAGGAGAGTTCACATACCTTCGAAATTCACGATGTTTTCCTTCAACATCAACACTCACGCCTGTTATCCCCGAAGGGGTAGGCAGAGGCGCAACTAGTGAACCCACTTTTCGCCGTTATTCCGTCCCATGATGTGATAGGGGGCGAGCCTATCGCCATATCGGGCACAAATTCCAGACTCCGGGCTTATACTGAATAGAAAAACTCAATATCTCTTAGCCCGACCCGGGGATCGAACCCGAGACCTCAGCTTTGCAGTCGTACTGTAATACAACTACGCCACCGAGTTTTCCTTCAACTTTGATGCAAATAATAATTCACAAAGTATACACATAATTTTAGGAAAGTCAGAGGTGTGTGCCCTTTGGTTTTGAACCTGCGGACCTTCATACCGTACATATTCAGGTACATAATATTTCGACGGCTCCGTAGAACAAAGTCGTATATGCAAAATGTTAGCTTTTCAGTAGAGCGCTTTGAAAGTCGTTAGTTTGTATTCATGTGCGAATTAGTGCTATTTTCACACATTACGTTCAAAGTTGTTACTGAACCCTATAGAATATAATGTTTTGTTCACTATAACTTGTGATTTTCACATTTAACTTAGACTTTCAAAGCGCTCTACTGAAAAGCTTCATTTTGCATATACGACTTTGTTCTACGAAACCGTCGATTTACACTTTTCAGATTTTTACCTTTACATGTGCTGAAGTACGTAAGTAATCGAATGTGCTATTAGAAACACACACTCACGCCTTTTTGTCCCCGAAGGGGTAGGCAGAGCCGCAACTAATTGCACCCACTTTTCGCCGTGCGTATTCCGTCCCATGATGTGATAAGGGAGAGCCTATCGCCATATCGGGCATAATTCCAGACTCCGAGCTGATACTGAAATCCTGAAAAATCCAATATAACTATGCTCGACCCGGGGATCGAACCCGACACCTCAGCCAGCAGTCGTACCGTAATACAACTACGCCACCGAGGCAGTCAAAAAACTATTACAAACTTATTTGCGGTTGGTGCAATAGCCGTGTCTAGGAAACGAACGGCAAAGTTAAGTTTGTCCTTTAACTTCGTTTGTCTTTTAACTAGAGCAATAAAGTAGTGGCTTTCTTTATACACCTATTAATGAAGTTTGTTCCGAAACCCTCGGTCAGTCCAAATCGCAGTTATTCGGTTTTTTTAAATGCTGTCTAAGTCAGTCGACTATCCCTGAATTTGGTATTGATATTCGGTGTTTGAAGTCTGGAATTGTGACCGAAATGGAGATAGGCCCGCCCCTGTCACATTATGGGACGGGATATGGTGAAAAGCGAGTGCACCAATAGCGCCTCCGCCTACCCCTTAGGGGATAAAAATCATGACAATATGTGCATGTCACAGTACTTGTACAGTATAAATCAAGACAACCAACATAAAGAGGCAAAACATATCTTTATATATATGACGAGGAGAATTTCACAGGGCCAATAAAAGGTAGCGATTACTTCGCAATAGTCATAACTGACCTTTATTTCTTCAACTCATGATTTGTTTGTCACTCTCTATCTCTGTTCTGTGTTTGTCACTTATCACTTTGTCAGGACTAGCATAGTAACCACTAAGTTACCATAGCGATTATTAACAAATAGTTGAAGACTGCCTCGGTGGCGTAGTTGTATTATGGTACGACTACAATGCTGACGTCTCGGGTTCGATTCCCAGGTCGGGCAAAGTGATATTCAGTTTTTCTATTCAGTATCAGCTCGGAGTCTGGAATTTGCGCCCGATATGGCGATAGGCTCGCCCCCTATCACATCATGGGACGGAATAACGGCGAAAAGTGGGTGCACTAGTTGCGCCTCTGCCTACCCCTTCGGGGATAAAAGGCGTGAGTGTGTATGTATGTATGTAATAACTACTTTATTTTTCAATCGATTTTGATGCTGATTTCACAGAAGAATTTCGTATTATTTTCTGTTATATCTAAAATAATGTACAAAATAAAATCTTAGGCAAATACCCTATTCGACGATAGAAGCAAAAACTAGTTTGTAATGTGCTCCTCAAATGCCGAGGGCCTTATTTATACTCGCAACTGTCACCCCCACTAATGCTTTGACATCGCGACCTGTGTTCCACGACTACTATTTCAAAATTACCCGACGCTCCGACATATATATAATTATTCTGTGCGTGTTTATATGTTACTGAACTCCTAAGCGGCTGGACCGATTTTAATGATTTTTTTGTGTGTCTTTAGATGGATTCGAGAATGGTTTAGGTTAACAATTGGATCTGGCAGGTGGCACTATACTCGGGTTCTAGGATTTCATTTCCTTTTTAGGGCAGGATGTAAATGTAAAGTTATTAAAAGATAAATAAAGAAAATAAAAAAGACGTGTGGCACTCGGAGACTGCCGCGGTAAAGCTATTGCATAAATCCTAATATTTATAACCTCTTTGAACAGATATAAAATAAAAACTTTTTAAAAATTCAAACTTAGAATCACGTCATCCCGCCACGGGGACATTCTCATCAACTGCGCGTGTTTGACATTTCGATACGTTTCACTGACTGGAACAACTTTTAAATACACGGTAATTTCGACCTTTTATCGTTTAACATTCAGCTCATATCCTCTTACATATTGTATTCTTACAAGACTGCAATATTAAATTTACTTATGAAATTTTACACTCTACATGGTTGTGATAGAATTGAAAATAGTGAGGGGTGGCAGGCTATTTTCGTTACGGAATTTCTGGATTCGGTCTCCACGCTCAAGGCCCGCGATAGAAGCTATGCAATAGCTTAAAATATCCCATAGGTTAAGAACATAAAGGATAGATAGACATGTTAGGCCAGACAGGACCCCCAAAGGGGCGGTTGCGGACGACAACTTAGACTTGAGTCGGAGGAAGCTCGCAGCCGTCCCTAATGCGCCGAAGATGGCCACCGCGGAGTTTTAGTTGGTATGCCGTGCGGTGTACATAGGTTAGGGACTCGGCCCGGCGGTCGCCCGACGTTTTCCATCTCTCCGGGCGGCTCAACGTCGGGTCGTAAGGCACGGTGAACCCAACATAACCGCTCAGTCGTTCCCCTTGAACACTGGGCGGTAGTAATAAGTCACTTTCACCGCGTCAACAAAAAAAAGAAGACAGGACCCTCAAAGAAGTAGAGTAAAAAATAAAAACTATACAACAGAGCAGCAGACCTAAAGAACTCTATTGACTTTAAGGGAACCAGAGTGGGGCATAGAGCACGACGAAAAAAAAGTAAAGAGGCATTAAAATATCTCAAGATGTAGAATAGTGTCAGAGTTTGTTCAAAACGTTGACAGACTCATCAGCGTCTCATTTATATAAATATTTAACGTTTGGGATCTAGAACTGGTTTAATTAAAAAGTTCGTGTCTATTGGACAGTGCTGTGGTTTTCAAACTATGGGGTTTTTAAATAAATATAATAAAATACTGGTGATAGGACTTTCATATGTAAGAGTGCGTCTGGGTGGGTACCACCGTAATGTCTATTTCTAGCGCCTAGCATTAGTGTGCATGCACTGTTGTGTTTTGGCATGAAGGACATTGTAGCCAGTGTAACTACTGGAGATAATGAGACTTAACATCTTATGTCTCAGGATGACGTGCGCAGTGGAATGCCACACAATACTTTGTAACTCAAGGTGCTGGATGGTGTTTATTGTTTATGGGTGGTCGTATCGCTTACCATCAGGCGAACGGCATGCTCGTCTCGTCATTCAGTGCAATAAAAAAAACAACTCTTTCTCGCTACAAAAGTCTCAAAACGCCAGCGCCATCTTTATAAAGTTCAATGAAAAATGTCCTTATTTTTCCATGGGACCAAATTACCAAGATAAAAAAGTCTATGTGTTAATCCAGGAGATGGGCTACCTGTGTGCCAATTTTCATTTGATACTGTTCAGCTGATGCTGCGAAACATACAAACATTCAATATTGGTAAGATAACATTAAGAAAATATTTTATTAAATTATTGATAGCGGACATAGGCTAGTTAGTAAGTGGACGATAGCCTAGTTGGGAATGGAACGGTCTGCCGAGACAATGTCCGGAGGTTCAAAACCCAAACACACCTCTGACTTTTCGAAGTTACCGGTGTATTGTTTATCAATTATCGTTCGCTTTAACGGTGAAGGAAAACATCGTGAGGAAACCTACATACCTGAGAATTCTCCATAAGAATTCCGAGGGTATGTGAAGTGTGCCAACCCGCAGTAGGCAAGCGTGGTAGACTAAGGCCTAAACCCTCTCAGTAGAGGAGGCCCGTGCTCAGCAGTGGGCAGTATATAATACAGGGCTGGTATTATTATTCTATAGGCTAGTTGGTAGTGGAAATGGACTGCCGAGACGAGGGTCATAGGTACACCATTGATCTCTTTTAATTTTTTTGCATTAGTGATGGAGGAATATGGTACATCGCGAAGAAAGTTGATATACATTTGTATGTAGATATAAATTTTCAGTTATAAGTATTTCTGAGAATTTTGTCCAGGCCAGCATGGTGGGCTAAGCCCTAAACCTTTTTAATATGGAAGTCTCTTCATTACACAGAAGTTGGGCTAAAATAACAAAAAAATAAACCGACTTCAAAACAAATTAGGCACTGACTCCAAATATACGTATATACTTAGCGAATATAAAATGAATTATTTTTGCTTTGCAGTGGTTTTGAAGTCGGTTTATTTTTTGTTTAAAAGTTTTTATTGTACTAACTAATATTATAAAGATTTTATTCTTTGTTTGTTTGTAATGGTTAACGCAAAAATGACGACCGATTCTTAAAATTATTTCACCAATATAAAGCTACATTATCAGCCGGTAATAAACGCTACTATTATTCCGCGAAAATATAAAGCGGAACTTTAATGCCGGAAAAAACTCATTCACGTTTGCTGAGCTGCGGGCGAAATCTAGACTTACTAATGAACGTCAATCCGAAACTCCAATCCTAAATTTACGTACATAAGCAAATCCTTGGTGTATTAAAGCTTCTGTATGTAAACGTATTTGAAGCCACAAAACTCCCTCAGGAACAGTCCGAGTCTGAAACGGAAAAGCCTTTGAATCACTTTAAACAGCTCAATAAAAACGGAGTTTGTATTATCTAGAATCCAGATGTTTTAGGTGAAGTGAAAAACACACACAGACAGCTTTTTCCCTTTTCAGGGGTGCAATGAAATAAATTTATTCGAACCCATAAAATGTTATACATTATTTAGATTCAGTCAATATTAACTCTACCACCAGTTCGGAAAGCAGTTCTCACTAGAGAAGAACGGGCAAGAAACTCTAGTGTTGCTCTTTTTAAAATGACTTCAAGGTATAAAATACAGCTCATAGCATAAAAAAAATTAGATATATTTGTTATTTTTGTTTAGAGCAGTTCATTTATATACTCGCAAAAAAGGTAATAAATTTTAAAATCCTATACTAGTGCATAACGCTCTCAGGAATCATGTAATAATTTGATCTGAAATTCGTCAAGATGTCATTATTAATCTAAGTTCAATATATACCCTTAATATTTAGATGAAGTAAGCGAAAATAGCAGAACAGTCACAAGCAGCACCCGTTCACGAGTATGACGCATGTGCCAGCCATTGGCCTCATCGGGTTAGCAGAGTTATCAGTCACCACGCCCAAATATCACCAGCTTTGTTGAGTAATTGTCTGGTATTGCTGGGTACAATTCTTAAATTCAGCTGATACGAGACGAATGTCCGCAGGTTCAAAACCTAAAGACACACGTCTGACTCTTCTAAAAATGTATGTGTGTATTCTTTGTGAATTATCGCTCGCATTTGAAGGAAAACATCGTGAGGAAACCTGTATGCGTGAGAAGTTCTCTGAATTTCGAAGGTATGTGAAGTCTGCCCGCACTAGGCCAGCGTGGTGGACTAAGGCCTTAACCCTCTCAGTAGTAGAGGAGGCCCGTGCTCAGCAGTGGGCAGTATATAATACAGGGCTGGTATGATATGGATGAGACTTAACATCTTATGTCTTAGGGTGACAAGCGCTGTGGAATGCCGCTCAGTTATAATTAAAATTCAAATTCAAATCATTTATTCAGTAATTAGGCCCCTAAGGGCACTTTTACACGTCATTTTTCATTTTTCACAATGTTGTTATACTAAAAGATTCTACCGGTGCTTCGGAAAAGCCCACTGACCTGAGAAGAAGCACCAAGAAACTCAGCGTAGGTCTTTTATCATTTTTTTTTTAAATATATATATTTTACAATTTGAAAATCACAATATTACTTCAATTTTAAAGATGGATATTAAATGCGAAAATTAACGGAGAGTACCTAAGTGGAACAACCACCTACATGTTTAATTTTAAGTAAAAAATAAAGTCAACCATCAAACAGAGCAGACCAGTCCACACAAGCAGCACCCGTTCACGAGTATGACGCATTCAAAGTTCTGTATTGTCACAGTATAAAGTTGTACTATGGTACTGTGTTAGTGTCTATGGTCGTGTTATGGTCAGATGAGTGGCATGCTTGTCTGATGTCTCATAATTTAACTGCATTAAAATTAAAATAAAAAATCGGGTCGGGCAAAGTTATATTGGGTTTTTCGACTCAGCCCGGAGTCTGGAATTTGTGAACGATATGGCAATAGACTCGCGCCCTATCACATCATGGGACTAAATACACTCTGCGAAAAGTAAACGTTACTTACGCCTATACAAGGTATTTTATTGTAAAAATTACTCGAAAAATAAGTAAAAAATAAATAAAGAGTATTTTTTTACAAACACGTTTTTATTTAAATGCTCTAAACAGAGAAAAAATACTTTAACCCGTCAAACACCGCTTATATATATAGATGTATGGGGAAACTCTATATACCTACTCGGATGTCGGCGTCCGTCGCGGGGCTTGAGTCAAAATTAAATTAAACTTTGTTTAATACTATGTACTGATAAAACCTTGTAGCGAGATTTACTTTTGTCAAGATCAAATCACATAATTACCTATTGTATTATCTATACAAGTAAATCTCGCGGAAAGCTTTATCTTTACATAGTGTTAAACAAAGTTTGATTCAATTTACCAAACCATACCATACCAGCCCTGTATTATATACTGTCCCACTGCTGAGCACGGGCTTCCTCTACTACTGAGAGGGGTTAGGCCTTAGTCCACCACGCTGGCCTAGTGCGGGTTGGCATACTTCACATACCTTCGAAATTCAGAGAACTTCTCAGGTATGCAGGTGTCCTCACGATGTTTTCCTTCACCGTTAAAGCGAGCGATAATTCACAAAGAATACACACATATTTTTTTAGAAAAGTCAGAAGTGCCCTTGGGTTTTGAACCTGCGGACATTCGTGTCGGCAGTCCGTTCCACTCCCAACTAGGCCATCGCCGCTTTTTTGATTCAATTAAAAGTTATTTTTTTCTTTTTAGATTCATTTATACAAAAACTTGTTATTTAAAACAAAATCCTTTTTATTTTTTGTTACCGAAATAAAATTTACTTGAACATTGTAAAAGGTCTTTAGTCGTAAACTCAGTTTGAGAACCACAGAACCAACCAGACTTAAATGAAGCATGAAAACCAGCATTCACTATTTAGTCTGAAAAACTTCATTATAAAAACTTTGTGAATAAATAATAGGAAATATTTTTGTGAAAAGGTATAAAAATATTTTTGGAAGACGTAAATTGCGTTTAAACGAGGCATGCATTTAAAAGTTTAGTTATTAATGAGGTGAGTAGCATATAAGGTGAATTCGGCTAAGTTCGGATACAGGGTAAGATTTTTAGGGCTGGACCTCGAGAGGAAAAAAGGAACCCTTATATGATAACTTTGTTGTGTGTCTGTCAAGACCCTTTTTCTCAGGAACGCGTAGAGATATCAAGTGGAAATTTAACTCAAATACTCTGGTCTAAGGTTTCTTTTAGCTGTGAATAAATCAAACTTGTATTTAAAAGTTACACTGAGACAGTTTGTGTCAAAATTTGCAAGGGAACAATGCCTACAGGGTCTTCCCGTTGACCTGAAATCATGAAATTTGGCAAGAAATAACGTCTTACAGCACTTGTAATCGAAAACAGTAAATATGTACATTTATAACAAAAAAAGCGAAAGTACAAACTTTTTAAATTTGATTGCCTCGGTTGCGTAGTTGTATTACGGTACGACGACAATGCTGAGGTCGCGGGTTCGATCCCCGGGTCGGGCAAAGTGATATTGAGTATTTCTATTCAGTATCAGCCCAGAGTCTGGAACTTGTGCCCGATATGGCGATAGGCTCGCCCCCTATCACATCATGGGACGGAATAACGGCGAAAAATGGGTGCACTAGTTGCGCTTCTGCCTACCTCTTCGGGGGTAAAAAGCGTGTGTGTAAATTTGATTAATTAATTAATTAATTTTGGCGAACTATTGAACTCATATAGTTAGATACCTTACCTATAAGTTTGTACGAAACCCTCGGTACGCGAGTCCAACTCGCACTTGTCCAGTCTTTTTAACCGACTTCAAAAAGGAGGTTCTGTATTCGATCCGTATGTATGTATGTAAATTTGTATGGCCGCGAGTTTCTCAAAAACTACTGCTCTGATTTGGATGTGGTTTTCGATATTCAAATGTATATTTCTTTACTTATGTCTTTACTTATATCTTCCACTACGCCTTCCTACTTAACCGCATACTTTCAATACCTGAACTCAAATCATGAGAGAAATCTACGTTCTTCAAATAATCTTTTACTACTTTGTGCCTCTCACACCTCTGACTTCGTTCATTCTTCTTTTCCTGTCCAAAGTGTCCTACTCTGGAATGCACTCCCCCTGGAAATGAGAACATCTACAAATCGCTATGTGTTCAAAAAGAAGGTCCGAGAACTATTTTCGGCAAAATTGGCGTGATTATCATCACTTATTTAATATATATTGTATAATATTTATTAATATGTTATTTATTATCTATTAATACGTATATTTATTTGTATTTTGTTGTATTGTTTTATTACTATTTTTCATTATTATTCATAGGTTTATTCAGTAGCATATATACTTTGAAGACATATTATTCTTTACTTAATTCTCCCTTATTTACACACCTGCCTTCTTGTATCTCTGCACCACTTTAGGTTGACTGGTAGAGAATGCCTATGACATTAAGTCCGCCTTTACTCCGTGTATGAAGTGTAAATAAATAAATATTTTTCAGAGAAGGTTTTAGTACATAATTTATGAAGATCTGATGAAGATCTTCGGAGATACACAATGGAACTCTTTAATAACTAACAGCAGATGTCTCACGAATGCTGCAATCGTATATCTACGATGTATTGTTTTGACCATTCCATAATTAACTAACTAACAAGCAATAAGTAAAACCTTTTTAACAAAAAATAAACTGACTTCAAAACCACTACAAATCAGAAAATAATTAAAATTTGTATTCGCTTAGCATATACGTATATTTGGAGTCGGTGCTTAATTTAAATAGAACAATGTTTTCGTATATTTGTTTGTGTAAGTATATAGTTTAAGCCACTATTAAACCATATCTGATGGCACGACAAAGAACATTTGTGTGCTACATTTAGTGAAACAAGAAAGGTGGATTTCGCTTTAACACTGATGCACACTTCTACTTGATTTTGTGCAGCTTAGCATACGAGGTTTCACGGGCGTAGACAAATCTTGACCTCAAATTTATATTAAGTTATCTGCTAAAGTGTAAATAATTCGACTATTCAAATTTAAGAAATTATATTTAATTAATTTGTAATATCACTTCAGAGTCTTGCGAGCTCTCACACTTACAC
The DNA here is from genome assembly GCA_949316025.1 of Lapara coniferarum. Lineage (NCBI taxonomy): Eukaryota > Metazoa > Arthropoda > Insecta > Lepidoptera > Sphingidae > Lapara > Lapara coniferarum. Next base: position 28,907,340 of record OX438929.1, read on the forward strand.
TACTCTGTGCATATCGACACTGTCGAGTTTGTACAATGCGCTCTAATGCTGCTTAAAACTACCTCCCAATACTTATACATTTGTAATAGCTGGATTAAAATACTGCTTTATTGCTTATTATTTCTATTCTTCTTTAATGTTAATTCATGCTTGAATATTCCTTTCGTTTTGCGTTATGTAATGTTAAAGTATCTGCTTTCCTACACATTAATTTTGTTTCACAAATACTGCTGCTCTTATAAGTTTACCTACTCCTGCGTAACAAGTGCTATAATATTTAAGTACATTCACTATTTTACACTTTAATGACTAAATGACTGATAAAATCTCCATTTACTACCAAAACTGTAGAGGGTTGAGGACCAAGCTAAATACTTTATTTAACAATATTTTATCTGAATGTTATGATGCCATCATTCTTACAGAAACGTGGTTAACATCAAATATAGCAGATAATGAAATTACAGATTCACGCTACAAGCTTTATCGCTGTGACAGAAATCGGGAGGCCAGTGGCAAATCTGACGGCGGTGGTGTTCTGATTGCCGTGCGCCGTGGTTTGGGCCCTGTACGCTGTACGCTTAGTTCATCAAGTAACAATTACAATAATATTATACCTCCTAATATTGATTACGTTTTTTTGAAATTCTACAACAATAAAAGCTATCAGGTTGTATGCGGCGTGTATATTCCTCCCAATCAAAGTTCTCAAGTATATGAAGTTTTCTTTAGTGCACTACAAAGTGAGTTATTGTTACCTGACATTGAAAATATTTACATATTCGGTGATTTTAATATGCCACAAATAAACTGGCGACATTGTAATATTTCTGCACTCACCCCTGATGTGTCCAATGTTTCAAATCATTCTGTTTTGCTTTTATCAAATTTTATGCATATTATTAACTGTAAGCAATATAATCATATTAGGAATAGCATGGACCGCGTTCTTGACCTTTTCTTATCCAATGATGATACATCTACCTGTGAACAACCGCCTTTCCCGCTAGTACCTGTAGACTGTTACCACCCCCCGCTTTTATCCTTGGTTCTGTTAAGTGGTGCCTATAAGCCCAACGTAGGATTTACACAATCATATTATTTTATAGATGGCAAGTACCCTGAAATTAATGTCGACATAAATGGAATTGACTGGCATTCCACCCTCCAAGGATTATCTATTGATGCTGCTACTTCTTTATTTTATGAAAAGTTATATGAAATTATAAAAAGACACGTTCCTTTAAGACGTTCAAAATCTAGGGACTTTCCAATATGGTTCTCACGTCCTCTTATACACGTTTTCAAAAACAAGGAGGATGCATGGATAAAATGGAAGAAGTATAAAAATAAATCGGATTATGCACTATTTTCCATGTACCGTAAAAGATACAAAAAAATATCTTCTCACTGTCTTAAATCTTACAGGAACACTATCGAGACAAATATACAGAAGGATGTTAAATCATTTTGGTCATATGTACACAGTCGCAAAGATAGAAACGGTGTCCCTAACGCCGTTACATACAATAATCGTACATCCAATAATCCAGAAGAGATGTGTGATTTTTTCTCTAATTATTTTAGTTCCGTGTATGAGAAAAGCGACTCCATGCTTCTTGATATAAATACCATTGCTTCAAACACAAATATTTCTCACAATTCTCATATATCTGATATAAACTTATCAAATATACACCTCTCAAAAAAGTCTATAACCAATGCTCTTGAAGCATTGGACGTGTCTAAGGGACCGGGACCTGATGGAATACCACCATTCTTCCTTAAGCATATTGCATCCGCCATAAGTACACCTCTTTTCTTACTTTTTAATCGCAGTTTAAACGAAGGTTTTATACCCCAGTGTTGGAAATCAGCAAATATCTTACCTATTTACAAAAGTGGCCCAAAAAGCGACGTCACTAATTACCGCCCGATATCCTTACTGTCTACATTGTCTAAGGTCCTGGAACGTTTGGTTCATAGTTATATTTATCCAAGTCTGCATAAAATAATCATCCCTGAACAGCATGGGTTTGTTAAACATCGTTCCACCGTCAGCAACCTCACCTTATTTACTAATTACATATTTGAAAGTATGGACAATCGCGTACAGGTGGATGCGGTCTATACCGATTTCTGTAAGGCTTTTGACAAGGTTGACCATGCATTACTGTTGCAAAAAATTGCTTATAATGGTATCCGTGGCAACTTACTTAGGTGGTTTAAATCATACATTACGAATAGGTCACAAAGGGTGGTGATTAATGGGTTTTCATCTGGTTGTATTTGTGTTACTTCTGGTGTACCTCAGGGGTCCATTTTAGGTCCTCTACTCTTTGTTTTATTTGTAAATGATATAGATAAATGTTTCAAAAATACTAAATTTCTTCTCTACGCCGACGATTTAAAAATATACCGCTGTATAAAAACCCATGAGGATCACCTTAAGTTCCAAGAAGATCTTGATCGGTTTTCTTCCTATTGTCGGTGTAACAAATTACAATTAAGTCTATCTAAATGTAAAGCCATTAGCTTTACCAAAAACAATCCCCTCAATGCTTACTATACTCTATGTAATTCGACTCTTGAAAAAGTGACGATTATTAAAGACTTAGGCCTATTTATCGACACTAAATTACATTTTGACACGCACATTAATCACATAACAAACAAAGCCTATCAATTGTATGGTTTTATAATGCGTACCTGTGCTCCATTCAGGCAGCCCACTACCTATTTACTGTTGCTAAAATCACTTATATTACCTCAACTTGAATATGCCTCACAGATCTGGAATCCATATTATCAAAAGTATAGTGAGCAAATAGAAGCAGTACAAAGAAAATACCTCAAAACAATGAATTACAGATGTACCCATACGCTGGCTTCTTATCGCCATATACTAAGCAAGTTTAATTTACCTACTTTGCACACGAGGCGACTACTCCTTGACCAAATGTTTTTATATAAACTTTGCCATAATGTCTTCGATTGTACTCAGCTCATAAATCAAATATACCTACGCATCCCTAGTCGCTCTCAACGTATTCGACTCAATTATGTACACCACTTGTTTGCTCCTAAACACTGTAGAACCAATGCAGGTAAACGCGCTCCGATAAGGCGAATCATGAATTCCCACAATGATAATTTTTCGGAAATTGATCTATTTGTATTATCCACGAGCCAATTTAGGAAAGCAGTCTTAGACAAACTAAGGGATGTTCAGGCAGACTTAACTTGAATAAATTGTTCGCAATATTCCCTAGTATAATAGTATAATATTATATTGTATTATTATTATTATGATTCTTTTTTAATTTTTATTGTATTTGGGAGTTGAATGCATTTAATTAGAGTTAAATCTTAAATTTTATTCTTACTTTTCTTAATACCACATGTAAACCTTCTACAAGTATAGAATGATCTGTATGTATAACTAATAATTGTGTGGTTCTCTTTTTCAAAAGTTTGTAACAACTTCTGTGCTAATTGTTAAACATAATATATTGACAATCATTTCTCACATACTACCATAAATGGCTTAAATCCTATGTACACTACAATGAAATTCATTTAGAATAATATTAGTTAGCTATATTGAAATATGTTAAACCTACTTGGTCTAAATGTAAATCATAATTCTTATTGTTAAAATTAAGCACTGTTATGGAATTTGCTATTAAGTTTGCATTTATATACAAGGACTGGCCTACTCTGTCATGAAATTGTAATTATATAATATATTTAGACTTTGTTAATATTGATACATTCTTAGTGGATAACGGTGTTGGTTGTGTAATTAGTCAAACTTCATTGTTCGTTTTCTGTTATATACTTTGTTTTTTATTACACAATTGTTTGTTGTCCTAAATAAAGAGAAAAAAAAAAAAAAAAAAAAAATATTTTTAAATATCATACATTGTCGTAGCAGAAAATCAAAGAAATATTAGTTTAAATTTATTTTAGAATGGATTGTGTTCTTATAAATAATTTTCAGGATTATCTACATGGCTTGGCAACCATTAAGATTTCAATTATTTTGTCGGTGAAGTCGACCAGCACGCATATTCTTAATATTAGACTTGGCTTCCACATTTCACATTTATGTTTTTGATGGGATATCATTACTTTTTGTAAAGATATTATTTATTAAAATATTGAGTTAAGTAATTAAAACATTTACGTAAGAAGTCACTTTTGATCAATATTTATGAAGTTACTTATTTTAGAAAGAAAATAAACAATGTATTAAAAGCCGTAAACTGCTTCGTCGTTCTGCTATGTGCACGCGATGAAGTCTTCTTGGTATAAAAACCTTTATTTAATAATTACTTAAACTCTATGATTCGCAAGTATTATGATAGAACGTCCAATGTCATCTCATGTTAAAATAATAAATGTCTTAAGATGTAAATAAACATTGTAGGAATGAGTAATTTTTAATTTGAGCTCGAAACAGGAGTAAATATATAATATAAAAGACTTAAGAGTGGGCACGAGTTGCTGATGCCTATAACGTATCTATAGGAACCTACCGCCGTGTCCCACAACAGCTCTGTCTAAAGTCGGAAAATTTATAGAAAAATTCAAGCAAAAGTGGTGCCCTAATACGGAGGGAACGTAATTAATGGATCAAGGTAAATAGTGTTTAAAGTAAAATAAAACATTAATGGACGTGTACGCCTAAACGATAGTATGCAGATTTTCCGATTGCTTGGAAAATGTTTCAAATCTTAAAAAAATATTGGTTTTCAGATTTTTTCCTTTGTATACATACAATTACCTATCTGGACACAAAATTTCAACTTTCTAGGTCATCTGGAAGTGGGTAAGGTTTTTGATCTATATGTCAGTCAGTGATAAAAATGCCGATTTTTAGATGTTAGTATCTCAATGACCCTTTGAGCTATATTTATGAAATTTGGGATTCTAGTTAACGCGAGGGGTTTTAATATATAAACGAAATCTCAGGTATTTACGTTAAATATATTTTGAGTTATGGAGTCAAAAGTCGCTCCAAATGGTTCGGGTGAAACTACACTAGGCAGCTTCTACTTTTTTTTTTGCTTGGCTTGACACGCTGCCGCGTGTCTCGATTTCCCCAACTTTAAATGAGGTTGCCATTTTAGGAAACAATCTAAATTGTGTTGAATTGTAGTTTTTCGATACGTGTTGGTAAACTTTAATCTTTAATTTTTTTGTTCACTAGACAGGAAAGAATCAATTGATATATATCAAGATAAAAATCAATTGATATATATCGTGATATATATCATGATATATATTCGCTGATATATATCAGCGAACCCTGTTCAGAACCCAAGAGCATGCACCTTTGACTTTTATAAAAGTTACTAGCGGCCCCGACAGACGTTGTCCTGCCCTAAAAAGGAAATAAAATCCTAGAACCCGAGTACAGCGCTACCTACCGGATAGAATTGTAATCTAAACCATTCTCGAATCCTCTTGGAGACACCCAAAAAAATTTCATTAAAATCGGTCCAGCCGTTTTTCCGCGCAATTTTCTTAATTTTTTCTTTCATAAGAACCTTCTCCTGACAATAATAAACACTTCAAAAAAAGAAATAACGAAATCAGTCCAGCCGTTCATGCGTGATGCCGTGACCAAGAAAATAGGGATTCATTTTTATATAATAGATGTGTGTATTCATTTTGAATTATCGCTCTCTTTAACGGTGAAGGAAAAATCGTGAGAAAAACTGCGTACCTGAGAAGTTATTTCAATTTCGAGGGTATGTAAAGTCTGCCAACCCGTACTAGGCCAGCGTGGTGAACTAAGGCCTTAACCTTCTCAGTAGTAGAGGAGACCCGTGCCGCAGTGGGCAGTATATAATACAGGGCATGTATGGTATATAACGTCCGAAGTTATTCTGCGAACGTCCGATCTTCTCTAAGGGTTTTGAATTTTATAAAGAAATCACCCGCCTACCCCCATGGCATAGAGGCGTAATACTATCTATGTAAGAATTCCTTCCATTCCACACTTACATTTCGATTTGTCGGATTGAGAAACGCCCAACTTTCGAACCAGAAAAGTACAAAGAATCATTAGTAGTGATTAGTCAATGTCTGTAAATGCTTACGCTAGTAAAATTTATACAGACTTTGCTGAATCTGGACACGTGGCAGCTTAAATTATGGTGTATCTATACTATTGTTATAAAGCTGAGCAGTTTAGTTGGTTGAACGTGCTAAATTTCAGGAACTGGAATTTCACCGGTAGCTACTGGACATAATGAGACTTAACATCTTAATATGTCTCAGGATGACGAGCGAAGTGGAATGCCACACAGTACTTTGTAACTCAAGGTGCTGGATGGTGTTGCTACTGTTTATGGGTGGTCGTATCGCTTACCATCAGGCAAACGGCATGCTCGTCTCGTCATTCAATGCCATAAAAAAAAACTTGAAACTTCGCGATCACGGAAAATCCAATTTGAAGGACTTTACAAAACTTCAAGTCATGACTAGTTTTCAGTGTTTATGAGCAGCGTTGAAACTACAATTGATTTTGAAATCCTCTTATGCAAAAATCACTTTGGAAGCAGAGTCCCGATTTTAAATGAAGAATACAAGCGTAGAGGCTAACTTCTCCGCTTGCTGATAAATGTTATGGCATTGAATGACGAGACGAGCATGCCGTTCGCCTGATGGTAAGCGATACGACCACCCATAAACAGTAGAAACACCATCCAGCACCTTGAGTTATTAGTTGATTACATTGCGAGTTTCGAAAATTTGCGGCATAAACGGCTGTATCTTTTGATTGCATTGGCTTAGAAGTTTGATTTTTTCACATCTCCAAGGGGCAGTAGACCTGAGTATTTGGTGTAAATTTCAGCTTAATACCTCTACGCGTTTCTGAGAAAAAGGATCTTGACAGACGGACGGACAACATAGTGATCCTACAAGGGTTCCGAGTTTTCCTTTCGTGGTATGGAACCCTAAAAAACTTAATTTTTGGAGGCAATTATTGTCAATACAATAATTGCCTCCAAAAATTAAGTTTTGAAAAATTTTTGAAATGTCAATACATTTCAAAAATAAAGTTTAGTCTTTTTAAAAAACGTTTTGGACATTATTTGTCCATTAATATAGGTATGACCAAATTATTTATATAAAATTAGTGCCGCATTTCAAGACAGACCATGGAGAATTTTGTTTTTAGTTGAAAGAAAAAATATAATAATATCGAATTAAATATACTTAAAAAGTTGTATACATTTTATGTTCGTTTTTATAACGTGTGATTCATTAGACATAATTATTTTAATTTAATTTAGTATTTGTCTTAAGCACAAGTCTATGTCATTATGTAAATATTCGGACTTCCACATAGATCTCAAATTAGATAATTGAAGAATAAATACCCTCACTGTAAACGCGCCATTTGTTTTGGCAAAAAGGGCAAGAAACGGTATTCAACATCATCATCATCATCAGCCTTTATCAGTCCACTGCTGGACATAGGCCTCCCCTAATGAGCGCCATAGCGCCCTGTCTTCAGCTTGCCGCATCCAGCATCTGCCTGCAGTCTTTTGTAGATCGTCATCCCACCTGGCCGGAGGGCGTCCTACACTACGTTTGCCCAGTCGCGGTCTCCACTCGAGAACACGTTTACCCCAGCGGTTGTCGGTTCTTCGCGAGATATGGCCAGCCCACTGCCACTTCAGCTTGCTAATCCTTCAATTCAACATATAGACTTATATATTGTCATCCACGTAGATTATGGAGTATTGTAATTTGAAATATTTTTTTGTTTGTTACTGTTTGACTGTTTGTTACTCATTGATGAGATTTAGTGTTATCAGTAAATAAAGTAGTATCAGTGATTCTTTTTGTGTTGGGTTCAATATAGACTGCACTGGCAATGTTTACTTACGTGAAAAAATAAATACACACACAATTTTTATATACTTATAATGATAAATTTCGAAAAGAACCTGGTTTATTTCGGTTACTTTCGTTTTTTTTCCGAAAATAACTCGTTTTTTTTCCAGAAACATTAATTTTTTTCACGATCAAACTTCAGTGAAATTTTCGAATGTTACATTGAAAAAAAAACGATGGATTTTGAAAGAAACGGGAATATTCCCAGTTTTTTTCAACACTATGCTGGGCCCAACGCCCACACGAAACGCGGACAACTCCTTTTCTATAATGTAGATAAATAAATAAATAAGCCTTTATTTGTACTATAGTTTTTTTTTGGTGTTTGAGATTCTTTGCGTATGCCTTCATGTAGAGTCGCCTCCTCAGCGTAGGCCTCCCCCATCGATTTCCACAGTTTCCTATTTCTTGCCTTCGCGAACATATCGTCCCACCTCTTCATTGTTCGGCCCCTACCTCTGGTATTATAATATACTAGCTTTTGCCCGCGGCTCCGCCGGCGTGAATGAGTTTTTCCGTGATAAAAGTCCCGCTTTATATTTTCCCGGGATAAAAAGTAGCCTATGTGTTAATCCAAGACATGATCTACCCGTGTGCAAAATTTCGAAATCGAATCGAAATCCGTTCAGTAGTTTTTGCGTGAAAGAGTAACAAACATCCATACATCCATACATTCTTACAAACTTTCGCCTTTATAATATTAGTAGGATATATAATGTAGATATTATTTTATTACTTTCATAATCAAAATCCCACTAAAATGTTTGATTTCATGCATCTCCATATTCTCCCTCTAACGTAAACAATATAATTTTAATTTGCAACCAACGATATTAGATAGGCAATTTAATAAGGAACATTTTGGCAATAAAAAATTATATTTAAAAAATCGTAAAACTTTGCATATTTCCCGCTCGCAATCATTTGCTGAAATGTATAGAACGAATGCTCAAGGCCGTTTGCTCGGGGAAGGAACTTAACAAAGTCGTAATTAAGTCAGAGGCTAATGCACGCTGAAGCAATGTGAATGTTATAGTGTGCTCATTGTGACAAGCAAAACCGAGTGCTTTGTGTAGCAAGTCGTGTTTATAACTAGGAGAGAGTAAATTTTTTATACACTTGACGGCAGATTTCTGAAAATGAAGCCTGTGTTTGCGCTTTTGGTTATTTTCTGTGAGTATTTCTTTTTAACCGACTTCCGAATGTTTGTTACCTCATTTCTAAACCGATTTAGAAAATCTTTTATTATAAAAACTTTTTAATACATTAAATTAGGCACCGACTCCAAATATACGTATATACTAAGCGAATATAAAGTTGAATTATTTTTTGGTTTGCAGTGGTTTTGAAGTCGGTTTATTTTTTGTTAAAAAGTTTTAATTTATTGCTTTTTTGTTAATTAATTATAGAATGGTGCAAACAATACATCATAGATATACGATTGCAGCATTCGCGAGTCATCTGCTGTTAGTTATTGAAGAGTTCCATTGTGTATCTCCGACGATCTTCATCAGATCTTCATAAATTATCCTACTAATATTATAAAGGCGAAAGTTTGTAAGAATGTATGGATGTTTGGATGTTTGGATGTTTGGATGTATGGATGTAAGGATGTAAGGATGTTTGTTCCTCTTTCACGCAAAAACTACTAAACGGATTTCGATGAAATTTGGCACACGGGTAGATCATGTCCTGGATTAACACATAGGCTACTTTTTATCCCGGGAAAATATAAACCGGGACTTTTATCCCGGAAAAACTTTTTAATGCGGGCGGAGCCGCGGGCAAAAGCTAGTATACTATAAAACCTTCTCTGAAAACTATACATTTGAACATCGAAAACCACATCCAAATCGGATCAGTAGTTTTTGAGAAACTCGCGGCCATACAAATTTACATACATACATACAAACATACATACGTACATACGGATCGAATACAGAACCTCCTTTTTGAAGTCGGTTAATAAAAGAATATACTTTCAGATTGTTCCTATAGAACGTGTTTCGAAATTGGTTTGTTAGTTTAGTTATTAAATCAAAATATCTGGAATAAGTATGTCATTAAAGTGAACGAAATTGCGAATAATGCTTTCCTCTGACTGTTTCTGTAGTGATTTTCATATTAAATTTATAAAACGTGGTGAATACATTTCAAGGCCTAGACAATCTAGAATGGACGCGTCATATACTATAACAATATTTTGCTATGTTCAAATTTGACAATTATTCCAAACATTATCCTACTAATATTATAAAGGCGAAAGTTTGTAAGAATGTATGGATGTTTGGATGTATGGATGTAAGGATGTTTGTTCCTGTTTCACGCAAAAACTACTGAACGGATTTCGATGAAATTTGGCACACGGGTAGATCATGTCCTGGATTAACACATAGGCTACTTTTTATCCCGGGAAAATATAAACCGGGACTTTTATCCCGGAAAACTTTTTAATGCGGGCGGAGCCGCGGGCAAAAGCTAGTAGGAAATAATACGAAAAAGAAGTCCTTTCGTGAAATCAGCAACAAAATTGGTTAAGAAATGGGGCAGCAATTCATATTACAAATACTGCAAACTTTTTTTTTTTTTTTTTTTTTTTTTGTTTTTTTTTTTTTTTTGTTTCGCGGAGAAAGTGCATTACCACTACCGCCCGGCCTTCGAGGGGGGGCGACCGAGCGGTTATGTTGGGGTCACCGTGCCTTACGACCCGGCATGGAGTGATTGCCGGGCCGAGTCCCTAACCGCACGGCATACCAACTAAAACTCCGCGGTGGCCTTCTTCGGCGCATTAGGGACGGCTGCGGGTTTCCCATGACGAAAAGTGTCTAAGTTGTCGTCCGCAACCGCCCCTGTGCGGTGCCGCCTGGTGCGGCCCGTCTCCTGTTATGGGGGGGGCTCAGATGCCCCCGCGCACCGAAGGACGCTCTCAGCGTCTACGGCAGCGTGAGGCCGACCAGCCACGCTGCCGTCCATCACGGGGGTCACAACAACAAATACTGCAAACTGCGCTAACTCTTTTACTCGCACGCATCGTAATACCTGTGGGGCTAGGATGTGAAAAAGAAAACACGATGCGTCACCGCTTCGTTTTATTGTGATTAGTTGAGTGACTGACGTATCGGTATTTTGATGTTTGTGATTGATCGAGAGACCGACACGTCAGTCTCTCAACCAATCACAATAAAACGAAGCGGAGACGCATCGTGTTTTTTTTTTCACATCCTAGCTCCACTGATGACGTCAGCTAGATATTGTGTCTCTTTCGTGTTTTGACATATTTTAATCCTTCCATCAGATTTCAAAGGCTTATTATATCTTGTTGAATTTTTACTGAAATATTTCATAGACAATAATGTTTATCAAGCAGAAAATTATTTTTATTTATTGCATTGAATGACGAGACGAGCAAGCCGTTCACCTGATGGTAAGCGATACGACCACCCATAAACAGTAGCAACACCATCCAGCAGCTTGAGTAACAAAGTACTGTGTGACATTCCACTGCGCTCGTCGTCCTGAGACATAAGATGCTAAGTCTAATTATGTCCACTAGTTACACTGCCACAATGTCCTTCAAACCGAAACACAACAGTGCATGCACACTCCTTGGCGGTACAAATAGACATTACGGTGGTACCCACCCAGACGGACTCTTACATATGAGAGACCTACCACCAGTTCATACTTCTGCTTCTACTTCTTACTTCTTCATTACATATTCATCTAGTTCTGAATTTTTATACTCAATAGCAATGTTTACAAAATGTCGTTTTGGATAGCATCGTATTCCGGACGCATAGCTTTTAGGGTTCCGGGCCTCAAAAGGAAAATAGGAACTCTTATTGGATCACTTTTTGTCCGGCTGTCTGTCAAGAACCTTTTCCTCAGGAATGCGTATTGTACGGTGTGGATCGAAGGATAGTAATAGAAACGTCCGAAGGCTTGGAGATACAGTTTATTACTCAAATCATAAATGGATTACATAAGATTATATAGGGACACTACACGCCCCACAGAAATGAAAAAAAAAAAAAATTAACTAAGGATACATTTTTTTTTTTTTTTTTACTTATATTAACAATACAAATATGAAAATAATAATGTATAATAAAGTAAATATGGTGTATTTAAGTACATTATTAGGACTTAGCCATGATAAATATTTTGAAAAAGTTTATACAATATCAAGTGTAGTAAAGTTTTGTACGATTTTTATGTAAAATTTCTTCTTTACCATTTTTCAAAATTTTTACATTTGGTGAAATATCTTCTAAAACTTTATAAGGTCCTGAATAAATTGGGCTGGTTAATTTATTTCCTGTTACATTTTTAACTAAAATCAAATCATCCTTATTATAAGTTACAGGGTTTACATACTTATCATAAATACATTTTCTATGCTGTTTGCTTTCGATTAAATTTTGTCTAGCATCAAATTGAGATTTTTGCAAACGATATTTCAATTCTTTTGGATAATTATCTATATTATACAAAGGTTCTATTAAATTATTATTCAATAAATTGCTTGGTAAATTGCATTTTTTGCCAAAAACCAGTTCGTAAGGTGTATACTTTGTTTCACTATGTACTGTTGTGTTGAACGAAAAACACCAATATTGTAACCAATGACTCCAATGTCTAGAGTTATTGTCTGTTTGAATTCTCAAAAATGAATTAAGAGATTTATGTGTATTTTCTAAAGATCCCAAAGATTCATGGTGATATGCAGTGGATGGGAAATGTGTGATATGCAGCAACTTACATACCTCCTTCATGGTACTACTCATAAATTCAGTACCACGATCACTTCCCATTTCTCGCGGTATACCATACCTAAGAATAAAATTTTCTACAAAGGCTCTAGCCACATTAACACTGTCCTTAGTTTCTAAAGGATAAGCTTCTACGTATTTGCTTAATTCACATTGAATAGTCAATATGTAAGAAAAATTATCATAGTCTTTCTCTAATGGTCCAACAATATCTAAATAAATTTTATCAAAAGCGCATTTTGCTGTAGTTGTTATTTCCATAGGTTGTTTAGTTGGTAAGGAGTGCTTTTGCTTTTGACAGCTATTGCATCTTTTTACAAACTTTCTAACATCTTCACTCATGTTTGGCCAGAAATAATATCGTTTAATATTATTCAGCATGCGCCTAACGCCTGCATGCCCACTTGTAGGTAGTAAATGAAAATCATTTAAAATCACTCTCCTATCGTTGACGTCATCTATTCTCATTACTCCATTAATAATACAAAGTCGTGGTCCGGACCACTTTGGATTATTCTTTATTTCTTTGGTTAACCATTCAATTAATAGATTATTTTTCTTATTTTTTACGATGTATAACTCATCAACATTTACTTTTTTACAAAATGACAGTAAACCCCTCACGAACGCGGCTCGCGCAGAACACGATCGGGTGTCCATATCACTATAAATTGTATACTTCGATGGTATGTATAAAAACTGGTTATCTTGTATACACACTTCATCGTGAAAATTAGCTTTATGTTTCCCATATATAAATTCGATTCCAGAGTTTGGTTTTTTAAGCAATTCCACGATATTAGGGTGATCAATCCTGCAATCTGTGGAATTGTTATCGACCAAATCGGTATCTTTGCATTTATCGCCTTGAACTTTCCTCATCCGTCTAGTCATTACCGACACTATATGTTTATTCATATCTTTCAACTCATCTGATGTTAAAACTATGCGAGATAATGCGTCTGCAGCCACATTATTCGCCCCTTTTACGTACTCTATCTTATAATCATACTCCTCTAAACTCAACCTAAATTTCAATAACCGACTGCTGGGACTGTTTATATTAAATAAATATACTAAAGGCCTATGATCAGTCTGAATGGTAAATTTTTTACCAAATAAATAAGGTCTAAAATAACGTACTGACCATACTATAGACAACAATTCTTTTTCTATTGTGGGATAGTTGATTTCGGATTTGTTAAGTGTGCGACTTGCATATGCTATAGGTAGGTTATTTTTATTACACAACATTGAACCGATTGCTAACCCAGATGCGTCAGTATGTAAAATGAATTCATTGTCTTTTGAAAAATCTGGGTACTGTAATATAGGTGGAGATGCAAGACAATTTTTAAGCTGTAAAAATGAGTTTTCATGTTCATCTGACCATTGAAACTTAATTCCTTTACGGCTTAATTTGTTAAGTGGTATAGTGATTTCTGCAAAATTAGGGATGAATTTTCTATAGTAATTGGCAAAAGCAACAAACCGCTTTACCTCATCACTATTAGATGGCCTAGGATAATTTTTTATTACTTTTGTTTTTTCAGGGTCAGGACTCACACCTTGCGCTGAAACTACATGTCCCAAGTACAATAGTTCTTTTTTTAAAAAAACACATTTTTGTGGGTTGAGTTTAAGATTCACCTTTCGAAGTCTTTCTAAAATATCTATTAAATTTTTGTTATGTTGACCTATATTTCGGCCAAAACATACAAGGTCATCCAGATATATAAGACATTTCTCATAGTTTAATCCGGACATAGCCACTGTCATTGCTCGACTAAACGCACTAGGACTAGTCTTTAGACCCATTGGCAATCTTTTTAATTGATATTGTTTATTGTATGTGAATGCGGTTACTTTTCGACTATCTGGATGAAGGCTAAGTTGATAATAAGATTGTGTTAAATCAAGATGACTAAAATATACGGAACCAGATAAAGCGTCTAATATGTCATTGATATTTGGCAAAGGAAATTTGTCATCTTGTATCCTTTCATTCAACTTCCGATAATCAATCACTATGCGCCACTTCTTTTCGCCTAAAGTCTCACTTTTTTTCGGTACGAGAAGAAGAGGACTAGACCATTCACTTTGACATTCTTCTATTATATCCTCTTCCAACATTTTACCAATCTGACGATCTATTATGGGTTTTAATGACTTTGGTACCCTATACGGTTTAGTGTAAACTGGCATAACGTTGTCTTTAAGATGTATAGACTGATTGTATATATTAGTTACTCCTAACTTATCTCCGTCAATGTAAAATACATCTGAATACTTCGCGCAAATATTCTCAATAGATATTCTCTCCTCCTCATTTAAATGATTTAATTCTAATAACTTGAATAATTTCTTTACTCGATCCGCGTTAACTACATTTTGTCCAAAACAACAAATTTCATAATTACTTAATAAATCAAATCTTGGCGTAAAAAAACTTAAATTCACAACGTCATCTCTAGTGTTTAAAATTTTTAACGGTATTTTTCCCTGTGTAGGGGTCACTAATGTACTAGCTAAATAAATTCCATCACATAATTCTTGCGGAAATATTACGCAATCCTGATTTATATCTGTGTCAACATAATGCAAAGATTCACATCGAGGTGGTAGTATTAAATAATTGTTGTATCCAATGTTACCCATTTGCAACTCCGTAACAGTACTTCCGATTTTCGTACTAAGTAATAGGGTGTTTAATTCAAAATTCAAAATACAGTTATATTTACTTAAAAAATCTTGACCTATAATTCCATCGGTTCGGCAGGGTAGATTTTCGAAAACGTAAAATTTATGCGTTAATTCAATATCATTTACTTTTAACTTTAAATAAACATATCCCTGTGAATTTATGTTGCCACCTATGCCTCTGATGCAAATCTTCTCAATTTGGAATGGAATGTTAAGCGCGATCAAATTCTCATACTTCACCGCGGACAATGAGGCGCCGGTGTCAATTAGCCAACTCTGAGGAACACCTAATACGCTCATAGTAACAGAGTTAATATTATTACATATTGAATTATCTTTGTTATGAACGAAAAAAATGATCTAATTCAACATTATTACAATTATTTTCCTGGGGGGTCTCTTCGGCCGATTGAATCATATTCAATTGATTTCCACGACCTTGAATCCTGTGGTTTTTATTAAAAGTAATTGTATTGCCACGGTTCCCGCGACGAGAATATGAACGACCCCTATTGTTGGTACTATAACGTGAAAAATTTGTTACCGTACCTCTGCCGCGAAATGTAGTGAACGCCGTAGAAGATGCATTGGGACGTCTATTATAATTTGTATTATAATTGTTTAAATATCTCTGTCTATAATTTCGATTATTATGGGTATTATAACCTGATGACCTACCTCTCGTATGCCCATAACTCATGACTGCTCCTTCTGGCTGTGTTGATAACTCCTCGTCCATTGCGCCTCTAATTGCATCTTGTAATGTGATATAATTTCGCGCCGCTACAATAGTACTTGTACGGCTATTTCGCAGGCCGTCCGAAAATCTTTTGATAGCATTTTTCTCATTAACAGTTTTTAAAATTTCATATTTTTGTGAATCGCCGTCAGCCTGAGAAATAGTTAAATCAACAAACATAGATTCAATATCCTTACCAAAATCTTCTATAGTCCTCCCACCTTGCCTGGCGCGCTGTAATTGAGATTGAATCGCAGTATCAGATTTTTTTTGTAGTAAAAAATATTTCATGTCCTTTATCAAATCTGAAATTGATGTATAATTTTGAGACATTCGTAGTTTAGCACTTTCTGACAACCTAGACTTTAAAATAAAAGTTATTAAAGAGCTTTTTCCTTTTTCATCAATCATATCCGAATACATTTCTATATTACTAATTAGTTGCTTTGTGACGTTTTCGTCACCAGTCATAACTGGCAGCAAAGATATCGCAGTTTTTAAATTAAAATTTTCCATGTTTTCAGTGGTGTTTTTCGACTCAACGACAGTACAATCAGTAGAAATTGAATACAGTTCCTTTATTCTCACAAAAATATTGTTTATTTGCTCATATATTTGCTCTAAATATTTTAAATCAGACGATTTAATTTCCTCCTTACCAACGTCCTCTTTAATATTCTTAACAATACACAAAAAATTGTCATATAATTCATGAGCCTTTTTATACTTACCACTTATATCCTGCGTCGATCTCCGGGAAGGTCCTAATTTAATAAGATAATTTTTAATATACTTAAGCTCATTTAGGATACCTTCAAGATCTTGAGCCATTAACAATAGTATATTCTCATATTAATAATCATTATGGTATATATTTAAAATTATCCACAAACAAGCTCTAAATAAAAATAAGGATTACAGTCCACTAAATGTTTCCATACCTATATATGCGCCCTGAACTACACACATTATAAACTCATCTTTATGTATACTACGCTATAAAAATAAAAAATAAAAAACACTTCACAAATTCACTTATCACTTGCCGGCTGGGTCTGCTGAGTTGGGTCGAAAACTCGCACGCATGGGACGGGCCTGTCTTGTCTGCTAAACATCCTAGAACTTCTGAACGTCGTGTGGAATAATTCCTGCCTCATCCACCGCTTGTGGCAATTTTTGTATAATTTGTACGCGTAGAATATTAATATAATGCTTCCCAAAATTGCCAAAATTGTTAAAATTATTGAATTGTATCCCAAATTCCAGTCCAATCTCTGTAAATCGTTGCCACTGTTAGTATTAGAACCGGCTGCGTTCTGGTTCAGGAACACTTCTTCTTTATTCTGGGTTGATTGGCACATTTTGGTTTAATTTTATTTGCAGCAAATTTATTAACACACTTGCTTTGTTGCACTCGATCGTACAATATATGTCTCTGCACTTTGACACGGGCATTGTTTTTTATTAGAGTCGCTCCAAATAAGGTAAGGTATGCGGTGCCCGAGCGCGTTGATCTCCCGTTACAGGCAGGGTCGCCATGTACGGTGTGGATCGAAGGATAGTAATAGAAACGTCCGAAGGCTTGGAGATACAGTTTATTACTCAAATCATAAATGGATTACATAAGATTATATAGGGACACTACAGTATATCAAGTTGAAATTTATATCAAACTAGCGGCCCCGACAGACGTTGTCCTGCCCTAAAAAGGAAATAAAATCCTAGAACCCGAGTACAGCGCTACCTACCGGATAGAATTGTAATCTAAACCATTCTGGAATCCACCTGAAGACATGTGCCTGCGGCACATTAGTATTGTTCAAAGCCTTATATTAAACAGACGTGTTACGATCCATCGGTGTTTTATTGCAATACTCATCAATAGACAACAAGCGCATCCATATAAGGCGCAGTGGTGACCCCGCAATCAGCGTGAATACAGCGACTTCTGAGACACGAGTACGCAATCATTTAGACATGACTTCGGATACATCAGCATCTACCATGGGTGAAGGAGAAGTAGCAGTTGTTACGATTTCGTCAAGGATTCCCGAATTTTGGAGCGACAATCCGCGATTATGGTACGTTCAGTGCGAAGCCATCCTAAGCAGCCAGAAGTTAAGCGACGAAGCCAGATACAACTTGGTTGTTACCAAATTAGGAAAAGACGTCGTACAACAGGTCAGCAGCATTCTTCTTAAGCCGCCCGAAGTTAAGAAATTCGATACACTGAAAGAGAAATTACTAAAAATTTATGAAGAATCAGAAATGCAGCAGTTCCAGAAATTACTTAGCGGGATGGAGCTTGGAGATCAGAAACCGTCCCAACTACTTCGTAGAATGAAGGATTTGGCACGCGATAAAATTCCTGACGAAACCCTGAAAATAATGTGGCAAGGTCATCTTCCTTCTTCAGTTCGAGGTGTGTTAGCGGTCAGTGAAGTGAAAGACTTAGAACATCTTTCGGCCATTGCGGATAAGATTATGGAAACAACTCAACCAATTCAGGTAGCGGAAGTGCAAGCTATGCCTAGCTGTAGTACGGATACTTCATATATTTTAGCGGAGATAGCAAAACTAAGTATGAAAATTAGAGATATAGAAAAAGAAAGAAATTACAACAAGAACTACAATCGGTATCGAGCCCGGTCCCGCTCGAGATCACGCGGACGTAATATGACACGGAGTTCGCCAAACGATCCGGATTGGCTTTGTGTTTACCATTTTCGGTTTCGCCATAGAGCTAGAAAATGTATAGAGCCGTGCGCCTGGATACAATCTGCAAGTAGGCAAACCGAGAATCAGGAAAACTAACTAAGGTGCATTCGCAGGCGGAGATATGCACCATCATGCCTATTCACCGCCTATCTATCATGGACAAAGTTAGTGGTTTAAGATTTTTAGTGGACACAGGTGCCAATATATCGGTGCTGCCAATGACTAAGAACCGTTTGTATAGTGCAACTTGTGACGAGTATAAACTGTATGCGGCCAATGGCACTGAGATTCGAACATATGGCGTTAAAACTTTGAACCTTGATTTAGGACTTCGTCGGCCCTATCGCTGGTCGTTTGTGCAGGCAGATGTCAAGCAACCTATACTCGGTGCCGACTTCTTGTCTCATTATAAACTGTTAGTGGATATGAAGAACAGAAAACTAATTGATTCGGTGACAACTCTAAATACTATAGCGTCTATGGCTATGCAAGAAGATCCTTCGCTAAGTACAATCAACTTCAAAAGCGATTACAGCGATATTTTGGCGGAATTTCCTAACATCACAAGACCCATGAATTTTAAAGAGGCTCCATGTCATACTGTAGTGCATCATATAGAAACTACTGGTCCAGCAGTGCATGTTCGCTCAAGACCGTTACCACCCGACAAATACATCAAAGCCAGAGCTGAGTTTCAACGCATGCAAGAGATGGGCATTTGCAGACCATCTAATAGCAATTGGGCAAGTCCTCTGCATGTTGTTATGAAGAAAAACGGCGAAATTCGGCCATGTGGAGACTACAGACAACTAAACGCGATCACGAAGCCAGATAGATATCCGATACCACGTATACAAGACTGTACTTACTTGTTGCATGGGAAGACAATATTTTCAAGGATTGATATGCAGCGAGCTTATCATAATATTCCCATTTATGAAAAAGATATCCCGAAGACCGCAATAGCATGTCCTTATGGTCTGTTCGAATTTTTAAGATTAGGATTTGGATTTAAGAACGCAGCCGCCACATTCCAGCGATTTTTGAACGATGAAGTGCTTCGTAACTTAGACTACATATTTATTTACATTGATGACGTCATCATAGCGTCCTCTTCAGAATCTGAGCATAGAAAACATGTTAGAGAGGTTTTAAAACGCCTTAATGCATACGGTATCACGATAAATATGGCGAAGTGTGAATTCGGCAAATCAGAATTAAATTTCCTTGGATTTAGAGTATCAAAAGACGGAATAAGACCTTTAGACGAGCAAATTAAAGTCATATCTGAGTTTCCGAGACCTAAAACAGTAGAAGAATTACGTAGATTTCTCGGTATGATAAATTTTTATAGACGTCATTTACCAAAAGCCGCCGAATATCACGCCAAATTGAATGTTTTTCTGCATAATGCGAAGAAAAAAGACAAAAGCCCGATTCCTTGGAATGATGACGCTGTTAGAGCATTTGAGCAATGTAAACAGAGCCTAAAAACAGCAGTTACATTGTCATTCCCTTCAACAAATGCACCGATAGCGCTTATGACCGACTGTTCTAATACCTGCGCTGGAGCCGTACTTCAACAGAGAGAAGAGACCGGTTGGAAGCCCTTAGGATTTTTTTCAACCAAACTAAGCGATGCACAGCAGAAATATTCTACATATGATCGAGAGTTGTTAGCAATCTACCTCGCCATTAAACATTTTCGTTATCTTATAGAAGGTCGAGCGTTTACCGTATACACCGATCATAAACCTATAGTATACTCACTGCGAAATAACACTATTGGCAAAAATGATACGCCGCGCCGCATACGTCATTTAGATTTCATCATGCAATTTTGTACTGAAATAAAACATCTTTCTGGGGAAGAGAATGTAGTTGCTGACTGTTTTTCACGAATAGCAGCGATTGACGAACCTTCTCACATCGACTACAAAAAGTTAGCTGAAGCACAGAGTACAGATACAGAGTTAAGAAATCTTATAGAGCAGAAAACATTGAAGTTTGAAAAAATATTCATACCTAGCTGCAAGTTACCTATTTATTGCGACGTATCAACTAATAGAACGCGACCTTATTTGCCTAAGGAATTTCGTGTATCGGCTTTCAACGCAATACATGATATTAGTCATCCTGGGACGCGTACGACAAGAAAGATGATGCAAGATCGATATATATGGAAAGGAATGAATAAAGACATATCACAATGGACTAAAGCATGTACAAATTGTCAGAAATCAAAAATTCAAAGGCACACAGTATCACCATATGGTCATTTCATACACAGTAATCGATTTGAACATTTACATATGGATGTAATAGGACCATTAACATATTGTCAAGGCTATCGATATATTGTGACTATGATCGATAGAGGCACTGGTTGGCCTGAAGCCTGTCCTGTAAAAGATGTAACCGCCGAGACTATAGCGGACA
This sequence comes from Lapara coniferarum, assembly GCA_949316025.1. Taxonomy (NCBI): domain Eukaryota; kingdom Metazoa; phylum Arthropoda; class Insecta; order Lepidoptera; family Sphingidae; genus Lapara; species Lapara coniferarum. The sequence continues at coordinate 28,928,628 of OX438929.1, forward strand.
TTATTTACACTGGATGGATTGCACGATTTGGAACACCTTTATATTTGACAACTGACCAAGGATCAAATTTTTTATCTAATTTGTTTACGCAGTTAGCCAAAAGAATGGGTATTAAGAAATTTAGAACGACTGCATACCATCCTCAGTCAAACGGACTAATAGAAAGATGGCACCGTTCGCTTAAGACCGCATTGATGTGTCGAGGAAGGACAGAACAGTGGGTGTCAGAGTTGCCATCCGTTTTACTCGGACTAAGAGCTAGTATGAGAGACGATACCCAAATTAGTGCAGCAGAGATGGTATTTGGAGAACCTTTAAGACTGCCTGGAGATTTCTTTGAGCCTTCACAGCGTGATGTCTCCGACAACGTCTTATTTTTGCAAGAATTGCGCAGGAAAATCGCAGACTTAGCTTCAACCCCAAAAAAAGAACCGCATCAAGGGAAAATTTTTGTACACCCTGATCTTAAGGATTGCACATATGTATTTGTTCGAATTGACAAGGTCACAAAACCTTTAGTGCGACCCTATATGGGACCCTTTAAAGTTATCAGTAAGACAGATAAATATTTCAAAATTATGCAGGAGGATACAGAGAAAGTCGTTAGTATTGACAGACTGAAGCCAGCGTTTGCACTTAGTAACAACGACGAATGCGCGACCGCACCAAATACGGCAAACGCATCTATAAACAATGAGCCGAGAGTGTCAAGATTCGGACGACTAATCAAACCCGTCGTTCGCTTCGCTTCATAAACACGCTTAATAAATTACAAATAATGGGTAAACAGCAGAGTAGGCACCTGTGTGAATTTGGCAAGTGAGTTTGAAATATCCTGTTTTAACTATTTCCATAGGATTGTACTAGGTTTGTACCGGATTGTACCGTTCTTTAATTTGTTTGTACCTCATGGGGGCAAGAGATATGGTATAATTAAAGTTTGGTCAATCAGCGCCTTGGGTGCACTTACATGAAATCGCGACATATTAAAACCTACCATAATTTTGATGATTTTATGACCGCATACGATATAAAAATATGTTCCGCAGAAGTATAATCCCAACCCATCATTGTACTAGCCGAAATCAACAAGTACAAATGACGGAAATGCACGAAATTCGTACAAATTGATACATTTTCCAAAAAGTACGGCCATTTTCAAACAAATCATCACTGTGGTGATTTCATGGCTGGATTTAATTTATAAACATGTTCCTCAGAGGTACAATCCGCTCTCCATTATAAAGCAATCCGAAACCTGGGAGTACAAACAATGGAAATGTACGAAACTCGTAAGAATTTATTAATTTTCCAAGAAGTAGAGCCACTTTGAATAAAATCATCATTCTGATGATTTTATTACTGAATATGATAGAGCAACATGTCCCTCAGAGGTACAATCCCTCCAGATGATAGTACAATCCGAAACCAGGGAGTACAAACGTTGGAAATGCACGAAATTCGTAGAAATTTATTGTTTTTCGCTAAAGCGCAGCTTTTCTATAACTAGTGATTACAGTAATGATTTTATTACTCAATTTGATAGAACAACACGTCCCTCAGAGGTACAATCCCTCCAAATCATAGTAAAATCCGAAAACAGGGAGTACAAACGATCGAAATGTACGAGATTCGTAGAAATTTATTAATTTTCCAAGAAGTACAGCCATTTTAAAACTGATCATTATTGTGATGATTTTATGGCTGAATCCAATGAAGGCATATGTGCTTCAGAGGTACAATCCCTCCAAATGATAGTACAATCCGAAACCAGGGAGTACAAACGATGGAAATGCACGAAATCCGTAGAAATTTATTGTTTTTCGATAAAGCGCAGCTTTTCTCAAACGAGTGATTAAAGTAATCATTTTATTTCTGAATATGATAGAGCAACATGTCTCTCAGAGGTACAATCCCTCCACATCATGGTACAATCCGAAACCAGGGAGTACAAACGATGGAAATGCACGGAATCCGTAGAAATTTATTGTTTTTCGATAAAGCGCAGCTTTTCTCAAACGAGTGATTAAAGTAATCATTTTATTTCTGAATATGAGAGAGCAACATGTCCCTCAGAGGTACAATCCCTGCAAATGATAGTACAATCCGAAATCAGGGAGTACAAACGATGGAAATGCACGAAATCCGTAGAAATTTATTGTTTTTCGATAAAGCGCAGCTTTTCTCAAACGAGTGATTAAAGTAATCATTTTATTTCTGAATATGATAGAGCAACATGTCCCTCAGAGGTACAATCCCTCCACATCATGGTACAATCCGAAACCAGGGAGTACAAACGATCGAAATGTACGAAATTTGCAAGAATTTATTATTTTTCCAAGAAGTACAGCCATTTTGAAACCGATCATCATTGTGATGATTTTATGGCTGAATCCAATGTAGAAATGTGTCCCTAAGAGGTACAATCCCTCTCTATCATAGTGCAATCCGTAACCAGAGAGTACAAACGACGGATGTGAAGGAAAATCGATCTCAATAATATTATATTTCGATAAAGTCCAATTTTTTTTTAATCAAGTGTTATGGTAATGATTTTATTTCTGAATACAATAGAGCAAGCGCGCTTTATCGAAAAACAATAAATTTCTACGGATTTCGTGCATTTCCATCGTTTGTACTCCCTGGTTTCGGAATGTACTATCATCTGGAGGGATTGTACCTCTGAGGGACATGTTGCTCTATCATATTCAGAAATAAAATCATTACTATAATACTCGTTTTAAAAAAAAAATGACATTATCGAAATATAATATTATTAAGATCGATTTTCTTCACATCCGTCGTTTGTACTCCCTGGTTACGGATTGCACTATGATAGAGAGGGATTGTACCTCTGAGGGACACATTTCTACATTGGATTCAGCCATAAAATCATCACAATGATAATCAGTTTCAAAATGGCTGTACTTCTTGGAAAATTAATAAATTCTTGCAAATTTCGTACATTTTGATCGTTTGTACTCCCTGGTTTCGGATTGTACCATGATGTGGAGGGATTGTACCTCTGAGGGACATGTTGCTCTATCATATTCAGAAATAAAATGATTACTTTAATCACTCGTTTGAGAAAAGCTGCGCTTTATCGAAAAACAATAAATTTCTACGAATTCCGTGCATTTCCATCGTTTGTTCTCCCTGGTTTCGGATTGTACCATGATATGGAGGGATTGTACCTCTGAGCGACATGTTGTTCTATCATATTCAGAAATAAAATCATTACCATAACACTCGTTTTAAAAAAAAATTGACATTATCGAAATATAATATTATTGAGATCGATTTTCCTTCACATCCGTCGTTTGTACTCCCTGGTTACGGATTGCACTATGATAGAGAGGGATTGTACCTCTGAGGGACACATTTCTTCATTGGATTCAGCAATAAAATCATCACAATGATGATCAGTTTCAAAATGGCTGTACTTCTTGGAAAATTAATAAATTCTTGCAAATTTTGTAAATTTTGATCGTTTGTACTCCCTGGTTTCGGATTGTACCATGATGTGGAGGGATTGTACCTCTGAGGGACATGTTGCTCTATCATATTCAGAAATAAAATGATTACTTTAATCACTCGTTTGAGAAAAGCTGCGTTTTATCGAAAAACAATAAATTTCTACGGATTTCGTGCATTTCCATCGTTTGTACTCCCTGATTTCGGATTGTACTATCATTTGCAGGGATTGTACCTCTGAGGGACATGTTGCTCTCTCATATTCAGAAATAAAATGATTACTTTAATCACTCGTTTGAGAAAAGCTGCGCTTTATCGAAAAACAATAAATTTCTACGGATTCCGTGCATTTCCATCGTTTGTACTCCCTGGTTTCGGATTGTACCATGATGTGGAGGGATTGTACCTCTGAGGGACATGTTGCTCTATCATATTCAGAAATAAAATGATTACTTTAATCACTCGTTTGAGAAAAGCTGCGCTTTATCGAAAAACAATAAATTTCTACGGATTTCGTGCATTTCCATCGTTTGTACTCCCTGGTTTCGGATTGTACTATCATCTGGAGGGATTGTACCTCTGAGGGACATGTTGCTCTATCATATTCAGATATAAAATCATTACTATAATACTCGTTTTAAAAAAAATTGACATTATCGAAATATAATATTATTGAGATCGATTTTCCTTCACATCCGTCGTTTGTACTCCCTGGTTACGGATCGCACTATGATAGAGAGGGATTGTACCTCTGAGGGACACATTTCTACATTGGGTTCAGTCATAAAATCATCACAATGATGATCAGTTTCAAAATGGCTGTACTTCTTGGAAAATTAATAAATTCTTGCAAATTTCGTACATTTCGATCGTTTGTACTCCCTGGTTTCGGATTGTACCATGATGTGGAGGGATTGTACCTCTGAGGGACATGTTGCTTTATCATATTCAGAAATAAAATGATTACTTTAATCACTCGTTTGAGAAAAGCTGCGCTTTATCGAAAAACAATAAATTTCTACGAATTCCGTGCATTTCCATCGTTTGTACTCCCTGGTTTCGGATTGTACCATGATGTGGAGGGATTGTACCTCTGAGGGACATGTTGTTCTATCATATTCAGAAATAAAATCATTACCATAACACTCGTTTTAAAAAAAAATTGACATTATCGAAATATAATATTATTGAGATCGATTTTCCTTCACATCCGTCGTTTGTACTCCCTGGTTACGGATTGCACTATGACAGAGAGGGATTGTACCTCTGAGGGACACATTTCTACATTGGATTCAGTCATAAAATCATCACAATGATGATCAGTTTCAAAATGGCTGTACTTCTTGGAAAATTAATAAATTCTTGCAAATTTTGTACATTTCGATCGTTTGTACTCCCTGGTTTCGGATTGTACCATGATGTGGAGGGATTGTACCTCTGAGAGACATGTTGCTCTATCATATTCAGAAATAAAATGATTACTTTAATCACTCGTTTGAGAAAAGCTGCGCTTTATCGAAAAACAATAAATATCTACGGATTTCGTGCATTTCGATCGTTTGTACTCCCTGGTTTCGGATTGTACTATCATCTGGAGGGATTGTACCTCTGAGGGACATGTTGCTCTATCATATTCAGAAATAAAATGATTACTTTAATCACTCGTTTGAGAAAAGCTGCGCTTTATCGAAAAACAATAAATTTCTACGGATTTCGTGCATTTCCATCGTTTGTACTCCCTGGTTTCGGATTGTACTATCATCTGGAGGGATTGTACCTCTGAGGGACATGTTGCTCTATCATATTCAGATATAAAATCATTACTATAACACTCGTTTTAAAAAAAAAATGACATTATCGAAATATAATATTATTGAGATCGATTTTCCTTCACATCCGTCGTTTGTACTCCCTGGTTACGGATTGCACTATGATAGAGAGGGATTGTACCTCTGAGGGACACATTTCTACATTGGGTTCAGTCATAAAATCATCACAATGATGATCAGTTTCAAAATGGCTGTACTTCTTGGAAAATTAATAAATTCTTACAAATTTCGTACATTTCGATCGTTTGTACTCCCTGGTTTCTGATTGTACCATGATGTGGAGGGATTGTACCTCTGAGGGACATGTTGCTCTATCATATTCAGAAATAAAATCATTACTATAACACTCGTTTTAAAAAAAAATTGACATTATCGAAATATAATATTATTGAGATCGATTTTCCTTCACATCCGTCGTTTGTACTCCCTGGTTACGGATTACACTATGATAGAGAGGGATTGTACCTCTGAGGGACACATTTCTACATTGGATTCAGTCATAAAATCATCACAATGATGATCAGTTTCAAAATGGCTGTACTTCTTGGAAAATTAATAAATTCTTGCAAATTTTGTACATTTCGATCGTTTGTACTCCCTGGTTTCTAATTGTACCATGATGTGGAGGGATTGTACCTCTGAGGGACATGTTGCTCTATCATATTCAGAAATAAAATGATTACTTTAATCACTCGTTTAAGAAAAGCTGCGCTTTATCGAAAAACAATAAATTTCTACGGATTTCGTGCATTTCCATCGTTTGTACTCCCTGATTTCGGATTGTACTATCATTTGCAGGGATTGTACCTCTGAGGGACATGTTGCTCTATCATTTTCAGAAATAAAATGATTACTTCAATCACTCGTTTGAGAAAAGCTGCGCTTTATCGAAAAACAATAAATTTCTACGGATTTCGTGTATTTCCATCGTTTGTACTCCCTGGTTTCGGATTGTACTATCATCTGGAGGGATTGTACCTCTGAAGCACATATGCCTTCATTGGATTCAGCCATAAAATCATCACAATAATGATCAGTTTTAAAATGGCTGTACTTCTTGGAAAATTAATAAATTTCTACGAATCTCGTACATTTCGATCGTTTGTACTCCCTGTTTTCGGATTTTACTATGATTTGGAGGGATTGTACCTCTGAGGGACGTGTTGTTCTATCAAATTGAGTAATAAAATCATTACTGTAATCACTAGTTATAGAAAAGCTGCGCTTTAGCGAAAAACAATAAATTTCTACGAATTTCGTGCATTTCCAACGTTTGTACTCCCTGGTTTCGGATTGTACTATCATCTGGAGGGATTGTACCTCTGAGGGACATGTTGCTCTATCATATTCAGTAATAAAATCATCAGAATGATGATTTTATTCAAAGTGGCTCTACTTCTTGGAAAATTAATAAATTCTTACGAGTTTCGTACATTTCCATTGTTTGTACTCCCAGGTTTCGGATTGCTTTATAATGGAGAGGGATTTTACCTCTGAGGAACATGTTTATAAATTAAATCCAGCCATGAAATCACCACAGTGATGATTTGTTTGAAAATGGCCGTACTTTTTGGAAAATGTATCAATTTGTACGAATTTCGTGCATTTCCGTCATTTGTACTTGTTGATTTCGGCTAGTACAATGATGGGTTGGGATTATACTTCTGCGGAACATATTTTTATATCGTATGCGGTCATAAAATCATCAAAATTATGGTAGGTTTTAATATGTCGCGATTTCATGTAAGTGCACCCAAGGCGCTGATTGACCAAACTTTAATTATACCATATCTCTTGCCCCCATGAGGTACAAACAAATTAAAGAACGGTACAATCCGGTACAAACCTAGTACAATCCTATGGAAATAGTTAAAACAGGATATTTCAAACTCACTTGCCAACTTCACACAGGTAGAGTAGGCAACAAGAAGAACAGATTATAATCGCCCAGAATGGAGCTGGAAATGACGCTGCCGCATCCGCGACAGAGCAGCAAGCGTCATATAATAGATACGAACTTTATCTACTGTTTATAATTGCCTGTATACTAGCAGTTATACTATATTTATTATGGAAGCGATGCAAGGTGCAATACGCCCGCTACATCAGGCGGGAACTGCAAGAAGTGCCGATGGCGGACACGCGCAGAGGTGTGCAATGCTCAAGCGCTCCGCCTCCTACGCCAGCAAGAATAGTTGTGTAGTGTTGTGATGTGTTTAAGCGCCGGATGATTATAACTGACAACAGTCGCATGGACTTGGACAAAGTATTTTGTATACCCGTGTACTTATATATTTTTTTATGCTATTATGTATCTTATCGTGTATATTCAATTAAGTCAATGTGTTTATGCTTAAATAAAATGTAAATGTATTTTGAATGTGTTGTGCACCCTTATAAAGTAAGGGGGATGTACTGTGCCTGCGGCACATTAGTATTGTTCAAAGCCTTATATTAAACAGACGTGTTACGATCCATCGGTGTTTTATTGCAATACTCATCAATAGACAACAAGCGCATCCATATAAGGCGCAGACACACAAAAAATTACATTAAAATCGATCCACCCGTTTAGGAGTTCAGTGACATGCACGTTTAATATGGTGGTTAAGTATTCTTAAGTTTTCTAATTTTCCGCGCAATTTGTCTTATTTTTTTCTTTCATAAGAACCTTCTCCTGACAATAATAAACACATCAAAAAAAGAAATAACGAAATCAGTCCAGCCGTTCACGCGTGATGCCGTGACCAAGGAAGATAGGAATTCATTTTAATATTTATAGATTAGCTTTTGCCCGCAACTCCGCCCGCATCAATAAGTTTTCCAAGATAAAAGTACATATAAACCTTCCTCTTGAATCACTCTATTTAAAAAAAACCGCATCAAAATCCGTTGCGTAGTTTTAAATATCTAAGCATACATAGGGACAGACAGCGGGAAGCGACTTTGTTTTATACTATGTAGTGATGATGATGATAATTTCGAAGGCATTTGAAGGCTACCAACCACTAGGCACTAGGCACTAGGCCAGGTGGACTAAGGCCTAAAACCTCTCAGTAGTAGAGGAGGCCCGTGGCCAGCAGTGGGACAGTATTTAATACAGGGCTAGTATTATTAATATTAATGATAATGATACTCAGGTCTACGGCCTCTCAGATGTGAAAAAATCAAACTTGTAAGTCAACGCGATCAAAAGATTTCATGTTATGTCGCATATTTTGCGATTTCGCAAGGGAATCAAAACCTATCAGGTATTTCCCGTGTACCTAGAATCATGGAATTTGGCAAGAAACAAGGTCTTACAGTGCATGTAAAGGAAAAATTTAAATCTGTAAATATTATGTGCTCTACTAAGAAAACAAAGTGAATTTACAAACTTTTTAAATTTGATTGATTTTGCCGAAATATTTAACTCATACACTTAGATACCTACAAGTTTGTTCGGGACTCTTGGAAACTTACTTTTTTACATCTGAGGTTAAAATAAATTAATGGAAAGTGTTATTTTCCCGAAGTTTTTTTTTTATGTCATCGAATGGAGAGACGAGCGTGCCGTTCACCTGGTGGTAAGCGATACGACCACCCATAAACAGTAGAAACACCATCCAGAACCTTGAGCTACAAAGCACCGTATGGCACTCCACTGCGCTCGTCATCCTGAGACATAAGATGTTAAGTCTCATTATGTCCTATAGTTACACTGGCTACGATGCCCTTCAAACCGAAACACAACAGTACATGCACACTGCTTCTTGGCGGTAGAAATAAACATTGCGGTGGTACCCATCCAGACGGACTCTTACATATGAGAATCCTACCATGTATGTGGTTTGATTTAGAGATGCAATATCAAAATGACGCTGTACATTATCTTTTACTTAATTTGTTTGCAGTATCCCTAGCGGTTCTCCTAGAAGGTGCCCCGTTTGCGCACTATGAAGCCATGAATCCACTTGCGTCGGTGGTCGGAATACCTCTACAGCTTCCAATGACCATGCTGAACTATCTCACAAGGCATCAATAAAGAGTTTATAATATTTCTTCATTGATTCATCCCGTTCAATGACTTCTAAGATTATATAGAGTGGACATTGGGAAAATTGTTTTACAAAATTTTTTAGCTGGCAGTAACTCAATCTACCGTGAAATAGCAAAACACTTATATAAAATGCGTTAGAACATACTTAGAAATGATCGTAATTATGCGCAAATTGGCATATTTCCTTCTAAAATTTTGTTTTCTCTACAAAATTTTTAAAGCATACCGAATACCGAGACGTCTTCTCCCACGTACGTGATGAGACATCAACTTATTACCAATTGGTAATAATTTTTGATGAAAAATTTGGTCCTGATGTCCGGTCTATGACTATAGTGCTTAATGTCTTTCTGTTCATTCATTCGTAACTGATCTGGACCATAAAAAGATCACCACTTAGTTCATGCGTATCATTTATAGTAGTCTGTGTTCAGTACTCTCGGTCAACGTTCTTAAAGCCGTTTACGACGCCACGCGTCTCTATAAATTAGTCCTTGCAATGCAATCAGCCCTACATTATATATCCATTCGACCGCGCCAAATGGAGACGGATGCGTTCCGTATTATCCGATCCAGAGGACGAAATCACTCTGGCCATCCGCCGTAAGAACGAGTTCTTGAAACTCTAACACTCCACAAGATCGCAGTTCCGTCCTCGTCGTCGAGGACCTCGCCGCATCCCCCCCTCCCCCCCGGCCCCCTAACAGTTCCGGCCCGCGTGCCGATGACAACACAATCTAATAGGATTAGGCCTAAAAACCAATGTTTCCTTAATCGTTGATGTCTCATCCTCTCTCAGTGGCCGTCCTGAGCCGAGGTTCGTAACCCGTTAGTGGGTTGCCCTCAGCATGGTCACTTAATTCAAAGGGTTGCGAGCGCCTTCTGCATTTACCCTAAAGACCAGTGTGGCCAGAAAAGCAGACTCGCGTTAGGCTACTGGCGGTAGGGCCATTTTTATACTGCCCACTGCTGAGCACCTCTACTACTGAGAGGGGTTAGGCCTTAGTCTACCACGCTGGCCTAGTGCGGGTTGGCAGACTTCACATACCCTGGATTCTTATGGAGAATTCTCAGGTGTGTAGGTTTCCTCACGATGTTTTCCTTCACCGTTAAAGCGAACGCTAATTTATAAACAATACACACGTAATTTCGAAAAGTCAGAGATGTGATGGGTTTTAAATCTCCGGACATTGTCTCTACAGACCGTTCCATTTCCAACTAGACTATCGTCCACTTAAAATGAGGTCTTATGCTACCTAATTATTCACTAAATTACAATCCGAAAATTATTAACATATTTTTATTGCTACTGAATGACGAGACGAGCATGCTGCTGGCCTGATGGTAAACGATACGACCGCCCATTAACAGTAATAGAACTTTTACTTTCAAAGTACTGCGTAGCATTCTACTGCGCTCGTCACTCTGAGACATTAGATGTTAAGTCTCATAATGGCCAGTAATTACACTGGCTAGAATGTACTACAGTGGATGCACACTGCTGTTTGCGTTAGTAATAGACACCTGACGCTGCAGTGTTACCTAACCAGACGGCTTCTCGCATACGAGAGACCTACCAAAAGTATATTAAATTGAATAGAAATCAGAATTTGGACATGGTAATAGACACTGCAGTGCCACCAACCAAATGGCTTGGTATACAAGAGACCTATTACCAGTATATTAAATTGAATAGAAATCTGAATTTAGTAAAATGAAGTTGACTGAGGAGACGAGCAAGCCCTTCGCCGAACGGTAACACGAACCATAAACCGTAGCAGCACCACACGAACATTGAATTACAAAGTAGTGTGTGGTACTACTTGGGGCATTAACAGATGCTACTCAAGTTCACTCTGAAGTGGATATCAGCTGAGCCGCTATCAAATTAAGGTCGGCATCTTAAATAGTTGCTATTTAAAGTCATATTGCTAGCTTTAACGGTGAAGGAAAACACCGTGAGGTAACCTGCATACCTGAGAAATTATCTACAAAATTTCGAAGATATGTGAAGTCTGCCCGCACTAGGCCAGCGTGGTGGATAGGTCTATTATACCCTCTCAGTTATAGAGACCTATGCCCAGCAGTGGGACAGTATATACGGACAGCAATTGCAGTGGTGGGTTTGAGGGCGAGATAGCTTCGTAATAATAAATTAAGCTGTGGAGTTGTTTGGCAGCACACGTGTTTCCCCCGATTCATACGTAGTCAAGCGTAGCGGGAAGAAGTTATCACCTCGACACGATTGCACCCTCAAGGGACACGTTCGTCATTGAAATAAAAGTATTTTTCAAAATTTTATCACGGTTTTCATTTTACCCCCTACGTTTCGTAGACTTGGCATTCTTCATGCTCACGGGGCGGACTGAGGTGTTGGTCGCCTGAATAGGAAAACAATAACCTTATAATGAACTAGCTTTTGCCCACGGCTTCGCCCGCGTTAATAAGTTTTTCCGGGCTAAAAGTACATAAAAACCTTCCCGTTGAATCACTCTATGACTATGACGTTGATACAACTCTTAACAAATAATGCATTAATTTCGACGAAATTTTATTACCATAAAACCGGTTCTAGTGAGTTAATCTTAAAAGATAGACATATACTGTCGTGAACATTTTTTTAGATCATTTCAAGAGGAATAATTCTTTCATACATGTATTTTTGGTATCTTGAACCGTTTTCGCAGCGCACGCAATGGAAGTCCTCAAGGATGAATAATTTTCCCCGTTTTTTCACAGTTTCCATTATTTCTTCGTTCCTAATAGTTGCATCGTGATGTTATATAGCCTAAAGCCTTCCTCGATAAATGGTCTATTCAACACAAAAATAATTTTTCAATTCGAATCAGTAGTTACTGAGATTAGCGCGTTCAAACAAACAAACAAACAAACATACAAACAAACTCTTCAGCTTTATAATATTATTATAGATATATTACTAAATATAACATTTCATTTGTCTGATCTATGCCGAATGTTTGCAAGCATAAGCAATAACACCCCTCTTTTCTTGTCGGCAGTTAAAAATGAAAACAGAGTTCCGCACGCACATACACATTTTTTTGTATAATATAAACTAGCGGCCCCGACAGACGTTGTCCTGCCCTAAAAAGGAAATAAAATCCTAGAACCGGAGTACAGCGCTACCTACCGGATAGAATTTATATATATACACACAAAATATAAAAAATATACACTCAAAAATTTCATTAAAGTCGGCCCAGGCGTTTTTCCGCGCAATTTTCTTAATTTTTTCTTTCATAAGAGCCTTCTCCTGACAATAATAAACACATCAAAAAAGAAATAACGAAATCAGTCCAGCCGTTCACGCGTGATGCCGTGACCAAGGAAAATAGGGATTCATTTTTATATAATAGACTAGCGGCCCCGACAGACGTTGTCCTGCCCTAAAAAGGAAATAAAATCCTAGAACCCGAGTCTAAACCATTTTGGAATCCACCTGAAGACACACAAAAAAATTACATTAAAATCGGTCCAGCCGTTTTTCCGCGCAATTTTCTAAATTTTTTCTTTCATAAGAACCTTCTCCTGACAATAATAAACACATCAAAAAAAGAAATAACGAAATCAGTCCAGCCGTTCACGCGTGATGCCATGACCAGGAAAATAGGGATTCATTTTTATATAATAGATTATATAAATCTCACTAATGTAATTCTCGTAACAGGAACGCTTGAATCCTAGATTATAGGTTAAAATAAAAAAAACAGCATCCAAAAAAGTAATTTATTCCCAATTGAGGGTTTTTTAATACACCAATGCCAATCAATTACAAGCGAACATCACAATTTACAAAACTAAAATTTCCGATACAAATTCAACTCTTCTGTTTCCTAAACCTCAATTGAAATAATTTTATTCACCACATTTCAATTTAATAGGTACAAGGTGGTAGGCACGGGGAGCATGGGGGTACGCATGGAGGGCAAGATGGTATGCTCGGCGGACAAGGTGGTGGACACGGGGAGCAAGGTGGTGAAAACGGGGAGCAAGGTGGTGAACACGGGGAGCAAGGTGGTATGCATGGTGGACAAGGTGGTAAACACGGGTTGCATGGCGGCAAACAAGGGGGGCAAGGTGTCTGACAAGGATCACACGGCTGGCACGGTATACAAGCTGGCGTATACACAGTGGCAGGGCCTGCACATGGAGTCGGTGGGCTAGGCAAGCAGATCTGTGGGGGGTGCACACAGGGTTGCCCCACGACGCCTATGCAGACGGTACTGCCGTCGGCGGTGGTGTAGCAGCGCCAGGGTGCCGCAGCTGCAAAGCTGATCAGCGCTAGAAGACAGAACAGGATTATAATATGTAAGGTTTGAAAATAATCGATATTTTTGTAATAGACGTCGGAATCGAGCCACTATTGACTATACCAATCACTATGTTTATAGTTTCCAAGATATTACTCGCGACTTTGCCTGCAAAGATTTTCTCGGAGTAAAATTTTTATTGCAAACTTATGTTAGGAGATAAAAGCACGCACCCTGCGTTGTGGTAATACCGGATTACAGGATAATTCAGTTATTCCAAGCTAACTGCTAAATCCAACATTTCCTAATACGAAAAACACAGCCTGAGGTGCTATTATTAACACACTCAGCGCTGTTAGATACTCACAATGTGGTCCAATATTTACAAAATTTTATGTCCGTTAAGTGGACGATAGCCTAGTTGGGAATGGAGCGGTCTGTCGAGACAACGTCCGACGGTAAGTTACGTGTATTGTTTATCAATTGTCGTTCGCTTTAACGGTGAAGGAATCATCAAGCATCGTGAGGAAACCTACATACCTGAAAAGTTCTTTATAAGAATTTTGAAGATATGTGTAGTCTACCAACCTGCACTAGGCCAGCGTGGTGGACTAAGGCCTAAACCCTGTCAGTAGTAGAGGAGTTCGATGCTCAGCAGTGGGAAGTATATAATACAGGGATGGTATTATTATTATATCCGTTAAATAATGCTCCGCTAGGTAAGATCTAAATATTTTACACTTTAACGTGTTACCGTACAAGAATTAGTCTAGTAGAGTTTACTATGTTTTGGAAATGTAAAACGTAATGCCATTAAATGCAGATTTACGGTGGACGTGATTAAGAATTGTATCGATTATAATTTTATTTTATTTTATTGAATGACAAGATGGTAAGCGATACGACCACCCATAAACAGTAGCAACACCATCCAGCACCTTGAGTTAAAAAGTACTGTGTGGCATTCCATTGCGCTCGTCATCCTGAGACATAAAATGTCAAGTCTCATTATGTCCTGTAGTTACATTGGCTACAGTGCCTTTCAAAACGAAAAACAGCAGTGCATGCACACTGCTGCTTGGCGGTAGAAATAGACATTGCGGTGGTACCCACCCAGACGGACTCTTACATATGAGAACTACCACCAGTATATTGGAAAAATTGACGTTATTAGTCAATGCTGGGCTGAACGTATAATTTTAGCACCGTTGTTTGCCACTGTATTAGTTCTAGTTTAGCAGTTGTCTTGAAGCAACGGAATTACCCTGGGATACAGTATTACCCTAACGCAACCTAGTTTTATAAATTAAAATATGTATGTGCAAACTTTAATCCAAATCAGTATAAAAGTGAATCTATCCAAACTTACGGATTTTTAATATTAGTAAGAATATAAAGCCTGCACTAC
The DNA here is from genome assembly GCA_949316025.1 of Lapara coniferarum. Classification (NCBI taxonomy): domain Eukaryota; kingdom Metazoa; phylum Arthropoda; class Insecta; order Lepidoptera; family Sphingidae; genus Lapara; species Lapara coniferarum. Next base: position 28,943,649 of record OX438929.1, read on the forward strand.
ACTACTCGCGAAGTTGATCGAGGTTGGCCGAATAAGATAGTGTGGAAGGGCACTTCGCTTCGCCTCGTGCAACCTCGCCTCGCCTCGGGCGACTTCCATTCGTTGTCGGTTTTTGCGCCCGAGTCAATAGACTCGAAGTGTCCCGAGGTTCGAACACGAAGCGTCTTACTACACTACTCGGCTCACTTCAGTTCGCATCGAGACGTCATGAGCACAGGTTGTATTCAACGTTCCGTAGGTAGTTTACAGAACACGATTAACAGTACTTTTATAATCTTTAAAACTACGCAACGAATTTTGATGCGGTTTTTTTTATAAATAGATAGCTAATAGAGTGATTCAACCGGAAGGTTTTTATGTACTTTTAGCTCGAAAGAACTTATTAACGCGGGTGAAGCCGCGGGCAAAAGCTGATCTATAATAATATATTGCAATTAAAACAACGATATTTATTTAGAGCTTTGCGGTATAACGTTACTAAAGCCCCTTATTCACTATGGCACCATCTTTACAACGCCAGCACCATCTATCAAAAAACCTGATTTAAAATTAAAATATTTCCTACAAAAAAAAAGCAAGATCCGGGGACAAAATAGCCGATCTATAATGTGTTGATCCAGGATTAGGTTTATCCATATGCCAAATATCATCGAAATCCGTTCAGTAGTTTTGGCATTTACTTCTAAAAATATCAAAAATATTAGCATCATACTACTGCCTCGATGGCGTAGTTGTATCGTGTACGACTGCAAAGCTGAGGTCTCGGGTTCGATCCCCGGGTCGGGCAAAGTGATATTCAGTTTTTCTATTCAGTATCAGCCCGGAGTCTGGAATTTGTGCCCGATATGGTGATAGGCTCACCACCTATCACATCATGGGACGGAATAACGGCGAAAAGTGGATGCACTACTTGCGCTTCTGCCTACCCCTTCGGGGATAACAGACGTGAGTACGTGTGTTTGTGTGTGTGTGTATTAGCATCATGCATCCATTTCTTTTTAATTTTCGTTGAATTATAAATACGCACGTAGCTGCCGTTGCAATGTGTACTCTCGCGTATTAACGCGAGAGTACACATTGCAACGGCAGCTGCCACGTGAACGTCATCCATGATGCCTATCGTGCGGGCGCCGGGCGACTGAGCTCCTCGCGAGGTTGCACGAGTGTGTAGCCACATAGTTCGGACTTCGGTGAACTTCGCCGAGTACTTCGTCGAGGTAACTTTGCGAGTAGTGTAGTGGAGGCTTAATAGATTATGTCAGCCCTGTATTATACGGCCCCACTGCTGGGCACGGGCCTCCTTCACTACTGAGAGGGTTGGGGACTTAGTCCACCACGCTGGACCAGTGCGGGCAAACTTCATATACCTTCGAAATTTCTACGGCGAAGTACTCATGTATGCAGGTTTCCTCACGATGTTTTTCTTCAGCGTTAAAGCGAGCGATAATTCACATAGAATACGTAATCTTAGAAAAGTCAATGTGCCCTTGAGTTTTGAATCTGCGGACATTCGTCTCGGCCGTCCGTTCCACTCTTAACTAAACACTATCAGCGTCTTTTCTCAGAATATAAGAAATAGGAATACAATGACTACTTACTCAAAGTCTGAAGTATTTGCCGCCACATTGTTGCCGTTTGTGAGTCCTGACATTCAATTAACGCCTTTTATACCTCATTCTAGTGTATGTTATGCTCAATGAAGAAGAAAGCATAACAAATTAGTGTTTTATAGCAAATAGCAAATTAGTAAGTGCATCGCCTGATCTATACTAATATTATAAAGCTGAAGAGTTTGTTTGTTTGAACGCGGTAATCTCATGAACTACTGATTCGAATTGAAAAATTGTTTTTGTGTTGAATAGACCATTTATCGAGGAAGCTTTAAGCTATATAACATCACGATGCAACTATTAGGAGCGAAGAAATAATGGAAAATGTGAAAAAATACGGGGAAAATTATTCATCCTTGAGGGCTTTCATTGTGTGCGCTGCGAAAACGGTTCAAGATACCAAAAATATATGTATGAAAGAATTATTCCTTTTGAAATGATCTAAAAAAATGTCCGCGACAGTATATGTCTATCTTTTAAGATTAACTCACTAGAACCATTTGTATGGTAATCAAATTTGGTCGAAATAATGCGTTATTTGTTATCTATACTAATATTATAAAGCTGTACAGTTTGTTTGTTTGGTTGAACGCACTAATCTTGGTAACCACTGGACTGATTTTGAAAATTCTTTCACTGATAGGAAGCTACATTACTCTTGAGTGCTATAGGCTACTTTTTATCCCTGGAAAATATTTTTGTCCCGGAATAACTTTTTCACGCGGGCGGAGCCGCGAGCACTACTAGTTTATTTATAAGGTACAACTACAGATTAAAAAATATCCTATAGAGAGGGGCCGCAACGGCATCGCGCAGGGACGGTCCCGTGCAGCTATCTTAGTGCAACAAGATACCCCGGGGCCGTCTCGTATGCGCCGAAGAAGGCCATCGCGGGTTTTGGTTGGTATGCCAGTGTAGAGTGTACATAGTGTTAGGGACTCGGTCCTATCCTCGCTCGGATGATGCTATACTCCCGAGTATCGACATTGGGCCGTAAGACTGTGTGAAACTAACATAACCGTTCCACTCACCCCCCGGTGGTGGGAGCGATAACGCGTTTTTCCCCGCGAAAAGAAAAAATGTTGCCAAGACGAGATCATAATATTGCTTGCCCTGCCAAATCTCATCAGATCTCATGTAGAGCTAAGCTTCTAACTCTACAAGCCGTATCTTCACAAACTTTACACTTTAGTCAAATTATATGGCCGTTTTGTTACCGTCATGTAGGTGTAAGGTGAAAAAATTATTTACTGTTCATTACTTTTCTGTTACAATAGCTCTTGTAGTAAATGACACACGGCACTGAGACGTGGCCTCTGTGAGCCACCTAAGACAGATCACAGTCACTCAGCGAGCTGTGGAACGAGCTCGGTGTTTCTCTACGCGATCCAATCAGTAATGAAGAGATCCGTAGAATACGGGTTGAATACCGAACCTCCTTTTTGAAGCCAGTTAAAAAACAAAAGTCACCAACATGACATAGCCCAGGATTAGCAAGCTAAAGTGGTAGTGGGCAGGGCACATAGTTCGAAGAACTGACGGCAGATGGACCAAAATAGTTGTCGTGTGGAGTTATCGGCAGGCGCAGCGTCGGACATCCACCAGCAAGGTGCAGGGATGACTTGATAAAGGCCAGGCACACGCTGGTGCAGACAGGTTTCAACAGGTCCACCTAGTAATCTTTAGGGGAGGCCTATGCTCATCAGTGGACGTCATGCAGCTGATGATGATGATGATGATGATGAACCTATGTCTTTATTAGCTGTTGCACGCGACTCTGCCCGCGTTAAGAAGTTTTTCCGGGATAAAAGTCCCGCTTTAAATTTTCCCGGAATAAAAAGTAGCCTATGCGTTAATCCAGGACATGATCTACCCGTGTGCCAAATTTCATCGAAATCCGTTCAGCAGTTTTTGAGTAACAAACATCCATACATCCATTTCATTGGGTTCCTAATTGAAAATCAGCGCTGCGGTATTGCTCAGACTGTATTGCAGCAAGAAGCTGAATGAGGGTTCCCGTTGTTGGCTTGTATAAAATTTTATAATTATTTTATTCTTTATTATTAATGTTTAAGTTGTTCCAACAATAAATCAATCTTTCTTTCTTTTCTTCTTTCATACTTACAAACTTTCGCGTTTATGATATTATTAGGATTTCTGAATAAACTATATTTTCTCGGCTTAATTTGTTGTATGATAAAAGAACATAAAGTTATTAGTTTCCTAATTTTATTTAAAGTTATTGTATGTCTGTAACTAATTAAATTAAAATTACGAAATGTTATTTTTTATGTTAAATCAAACGTGAACTTCTCAAACCATTGTTACAGTATATAAATGGTAGAAAAAGGCCATAAACACAGAAGGGACCGAGATGGGGCGACTAACGGCGTTGGGTACATTAGGTAACTATTTTTTGTATCATCATATTAATTAATCACCACAATCATTAAATAATCACTATCGTATTATATTCATATATGTATGAACATAGTATCACGCCTCTATCTCATAGGGGTAGGCAGAGACTATGGATTGCCACTTTCCTCGATTCTGGCACATTACTTTCGCTTCCTCTACCGTTATCAATCTTTTCATGCACTACCGCCGGTTCAGGGTACTTTAGAACTGGCCTTTACTCAGAATGTCAAATATCTGACATTCGAAGGTTCGGTGCGGTCGACCCCTACTGGCCCTTCCATCCAAACTCGCCTTATATATCCTCTTTGTCAGAATCCTATCATCCATCCTTTTCAAAATATGCCCTAACCACTTTAGCATAACCTTCTCAATTTTGCTCACTACATCCTCTGTAACTCCACATATGTCCATCGCCAAATATTCCGCACTCTATCACGCACAGCTTACTTTCATGCTTTTTCTACCATACCCAACTTTCACTATCATGCATTACAGTTGGTAATAACACACCTCTATAGACAGTCAGTTGTGTCTTTTTGGACACATTCCGGCTACCCATAAAGGTGTGCAACGCTCCATTCACCCGATTACCTGCACTCACTCATCTCTCAATATCACTGTCATACCTACCATAATAGTGAAAACGCACCCCAACTATCATATTAATTAACATCATATTTGCAATGCAGTGCAATGCAATCAGCCCTGTATTATATTCTACCCACTGCTGAGCACAGGCCTCGTCTACTACTAAGAGGATTTAGGCCTTAGTCCACCACGCTGGCCTAGTGCGGGTTGGCAGACTTCACATACCTTCGAAATTCTTATAAAGAGCTTCGTAGGTATGCAGGTTTCCTCACGATGTTTTCCTTCACCGTTAAAGAGACCGATAATTGATAAACAATACACACGTAACTTTGAAAAGTCAGAGGTGTGTGCCTTGGGTTTTGAACCTCCGGACATTGTCTCGGCAGACCGTTCCATTCCCAACTAGGCTATCGTTCACTTTCAAACATCAAATTTATCAGCATTAAATCTGTGGCAATCTCCATAGTGGCCCACATGGGTCAGCCTGTGTATATCCTTCAATCAGACCAGCGTGCCGACTGACAAGGGATAATCATCGCAGTCAACACTCTATCTGAACCTCTCAACTTACCAGCGGATGCCACGGGTCAGTTTGCCAATCTTGTAAAAAAATTTGAAGGACATTGCAGTCAGTGTAACTACTGGACATAATGAGACTTAACATCTTATGTCTCAGGATGACGAGCGCAGGAATGCCACACAGTACTTTGTAACTGTGCTGGATGGTGTTGCTACTATTTATGGGTGGTCGTATCGCTTACCATCAGGCGAACGGCATACTCGTCTCGTCATTCAATGCCATAAAAAAATGCTGTTTTACAGTATTGATCGTCTCAGCTTCAGCGGCGCCTCAGTACATGCCATGTGCGTCGTGCCCGGAGCCCTCACCTTGCAAGCCATGCCCCCCAGGACCTGAAACACCAAGCCCCACGGCACCACCTTGTGATCCTTGCATGCCGGCGTGTAAGCACAATTTGTTTTTACTACGAGCCCCCCATAATTTATAAGTGACCTCTGGTTGACTGGGAGATGTTAATCCAGGATATGATCTACCTGTGAGCCAATTTCATCCAAATCCGTTTAGCATTTTCTGTAACCTAGCCAACGTACAAACATCCAGACATCGTCACAAACTTTCGCATTTATTATATTAGTAAGGGTAAAATAAGCAATCTGTCTCTTCTTAATAGTTGATTGTAATCTATACTAATATTATAAAGCTGAAGAGTTTGTTTGTTTGTTTGAACGCGCTAATCTCAGGAACTACTGGTTCGAATTGAAAAATTCTTTTTGTGTTGAATAGCCCATTTATCGAGGAAGGCTTTAGGCTATATACCATCACGATGCAACTATTAGGAGCGAAGAAATAATGGAAAATGTGAAAAAACGGGGAAAATTATTCATCCTTGAGGGCTTCCATTGCGCGCACTGCGAAAACGGTTCAAGATACCAAAAATATATGTATGAAAGAATTATTCCTCTTGAAATGATCTAAAAAAAATGCCCGGGACAGTATATGTCTATCTTTTAAGATTAACTCACTAGAACCGTTTATATGGTAATCAAATTTGGTTGAAATGAATGCATTATTTGTTAAGAGTTGTATCAACATCATAATATTAATCTTTATCCAAATAAATGTGTTGTATAGAGCGATTCAACGGGAAGGTTTTAATGTAGTTTTAGCCCGGAAAAACTTATTAACGCGGGCGAAGCCGTGGGCAAAAGCTAGTATTTAGTATTCAGGTAAATGGGAATATTCTTTTCTAATATTCGAACGAGTCGCTTGAATGAAGGTGTACGAGACGACTGTCCATTAATAGTCACCAGCATAAGCAGCTGAACAAATTTCAAATTGCCTACATACTTTTGTGTTCTTACTAATCTTTTTTTTCTCTTCCCAAAAATAAAACATAAGAGATTTGCTTTACTTGATACGAAGAATTTTTTTTTCAGTTTGACTTAACGAGTATACAGGGTAATTTTGACATTGCGTTAATAAATGAAACCACATACTTATCTCGATGAAAATAACACGTTCCATTAAGTTTTTTTAACCATATATGTAAAATAAAAAAGTGTAAGTTTCGAACAAAATAAATATCAATAAAAAGTTACTTTACGTTTACACGCCCTAATAGCACTATGACTGTTCTAGGAGAATTCATCGCAGCAGCAACTTTACACTTTCAGTCAGAAATACACTTACACACATCATATTCGCACTAAACTACAAAATGATAAAAAAAATGGAATACTATAACCGGGATTTTTGGCGAAAGTATACGTTATTCATTGATAATTTTTAGCACGATGTTAGCAGAGGTATATACGAATATGTGGTTTCATTTAGTAACGCAATGTAAAAATGACCCTGTATAGGCCATTTGAAATTTTGATTTTGTACAGATATGTATGCTGCTGACTACATAGCATTTTACTGCGTCATATAGACATTACTGACAACTATAATCGAAACTCAACCTCTTTCCAGCTGCCTACGACAATGGTCCCGTACGAGTGATGATGCAGCGAAACAGCATCCCTGAACGACTCACGCAAATGGGCTTCCAAGAGGTCAAAGTACCCGGAGGGAGCTTCTACTTCGTTCCCTCCCCTGACGTGGTCATCCAGCCCCCAGCGATCCTCCTCCGACCCCCGCAACAGCCTCCCATCACGCCCCCAGCGATAACCGTCCAGCCGCCACCAGTGCCCCCCGTAACCCCTCGGCCGATTGTGGTCAGGCCCCCTTCACTACCAGATATAAATCCACCCCCAGTTATCGCTAGGCCAAATCCTTTAGCAGCCATCCAGCCCGCGACTGTAGTAGTCAGGCCTCCGAAACCAGGCCCTATTCAGCCCCCATCGATAACTGTTACCCAGCCGAGGCCTGTACCAATAAATCCACCTCCAATTATGGTTAGGCAAAGGTTGCTGCCGACTCTTCAAGGGCCCACAATCTGCGTGTCTACGCCAGCTATTCAGGGTGGTAGACAGACCATGTTCTCCCCCTGTCTATCCCCCTGTCCACCAACGCATCCTTGTTCGCCCTGCCCCCCACGTTGCTCAGAACTCGATACGCCTTGTTAATTTACATAGATAGAAGTTGCTAAACAGACCAGCGGGAATTACTTTTAAAAGTTTTATTTACGTAAGTTGCTTACGTAAGTTATAGGTAATGTTGTAAGTTGCGATAAATAAGTACGTTTGTATACTGAAGTCAAAATAAGAAGCGTTTGTATTAAACATTTTCGTAAGCAACTTACGTGAGTAAAACTTATAAATGTAACACACGCTTAAGGATGAGACTTACAAGAGAGACCTTACTAATAATACATCGGACATTTAAATAATTTTGTCTCGCTTTCTCTGATATATGTCGCTAAACGTAGACAAAACTTACCAACCTCTGAACTAGTTAATACTCAAATTATTATGCCCCTTTTCCATCATAAACCATCTAGTAAGAGGAAAGAATGAAGCTTAAAGTTCGCAAAACGAAACTAATGTCCCTATGTTCCATTAAGTTCCAGTAAAGATCAGAAAGAGGAAAGAGAGGACACAAAACTGAAGACAGGATATTTTTGTCAGTCACAGATACACTTTCTCTAAATAAATTGTACCAGCGTATTGAGACGAACGACAAGAGATAACTGGTGGTAGGATACTCATATCTGCCCGGATGAGATGAAAAAAGCCACCGCAATGGCTCATGGAGTGTCGTGTTCAGATCAGCCTATGAATATGTGGTTCAAACAGGCCGGCATAATTGTGACGATAAGCGAGAGTTAAACATCTCTCGCCAGTCGATATTATTAAAAACCTCAGATGCCATTGGGTACAGTGGGGAAATTGTCGTGCCCCCATATAATTAAAAATGTCTTCACATAGTTGTTGAGGGTCGGACCAGTCGTGTCTTAAAACGAACTCGTTAGTTTATTTGAGTTGTTTTTACATAGATATTGCAATCTTTGCGCTTAGTTTAGACTAGCAAGAACTTGCAGCGATAAAAACTTTCAGAACGTGTTTACATTACCGGCAATATGTCAGTAGTTCTATACACATGCGACTTGCCGAAGCTTCATTTGCAGAAGTCATGTCGTTATTTACGCGATAAAAACTGCTTGCGTAAGTCGACTTCTGCAAGGTTTCTTGCTAATTTAAACCGCACTTAAGGCCGTGCCTCTTGTTGGAGTCTTATGGTCTCATATGCTGAAAAATAGCAACTTATATTTTCCTAGATCTCTCAAACGAACCCCTAGTTATATATACCCGTGTAATTCAGACCTCAGAGTGCATGTACAAATGTGTATGTATATATAAATTATATTATTATTTTAAAATAAAATGTTTATTGTGTTATTCGTGTGTGTTATTTTAACCTTGACTTAAAGGGTCATAAGATTAAAACAGTTACCTTTTTAAGTTTTACTCACGTAAGTCATATCCCGTCAAAAACATAAATGTGAAATGTGGAAGCCAAGTCTAATATTAAGAATATGCGTGTTTGTCGACTTCACCGACAAAAGAATTGAAATCTAAATGGTTGCCAAGCCCTGTAGATAATCTTGAAAATTATTTATAAGAACACACTCCATTCTAACATAAATTGAAACTAATATTTCTCTGTTTTTCTGCTACGACATAGTATGTATGATATTTAAAAATATAACTTCTTAAATTTGAATAGTCGAATTATTTACACAAAGCAGATAACTTAGTATAAATTTAAGCTCAAGATTTGATTTGGCTAGTCTTCACATACAATTTTTCTTATATTTGGCTAATAAACTTATCTTTATGTTACTGTTTTTATATTGTAAAGTCAACATATCCTACTCTTCGAAAAAAAAAGTTTTCTGATAAAACTAGCCAAGACAAATTTTGAGCTTACCTACCTACCTACCTGGATACCAAATTGCAACTTTCTAGGTCATCTGGAAGTGGGTTAGGTTTTTGATCTATATGTCAGTCAGTGATAAAAATGACGATTTTTAGGTGTTAGTATCTCAATGACCGTTTGAGCTACATTTATGAAATTTGGGATTCTAGTTAACTTAAGGGGGTTTAATATATAAACCAAATCTCATTTACGTTAAATAGATTTTGAGTTATAGATTCGTCAAAAGTCGCTCCAAATGATTCGGGTGAAACTACACTAGGCAGCTTCGACTTTTTTTTTTTTGCTTGGCTTGAGACGCTGCCGCGTGTCTCGATAAGTAGATTACTGACGAAGAACTTACTAATGCAAACAACTTTGTAAGTAGGTTCCAATACGATAAGTGTTTTTTCGCGACTTACGTAATAAAACTTACGAATGTAACACCCTCCTAACACACTTTCGAGACCCTAGAATCCAGGTATAAAATTAATATACTTTTTCCAAAAGATCGTAAGGAAACCTGCATAGGTACTCGAAAAGTTCTCTATAAGAATTTCGAATTTATGTGAAGTCTGCCCACACGCACTAGAATAGCGTGGTGGAAACGGTCATACCCTTCACAGTAGTAGAGAAGGCCCTTGTTCAGCAATGGGCAGTATATAATAAAGGACTGGTATGTTATGGTTTCAAAATGGAAAATCCTTTGCCTTAGTATCGGTTTTTGTTAAACACTAGTGAAATTGCCGTCTGTTTCCATTCTATCAAAGTATAAAAGCAAAATAATATGCAAGAGCACACATCTATATATATAAAAATGATATATGTCGCTGGTCATCTCCTTTAAGAGAATTAAAATAACGGATCTTGAAATTAGCAATCGAAGGCAGGGGTCGAGGTAGCTCAATTGGAAGAGCACCGGCACGGTACGCCGGAGGTCGTGGGTTCGAGTCCCGCCTTCGACTGTTTCTTTTTCAAGATTCCATAAAAATATAAAAATCAACTGAGTACTATTTACATTAGCCATGTTTAATTAATACGATAACTGTCATATCTGGGCGTGCCCCGCCAAGACGAGCCAAAAGAAGCGCAAGTGCACTACCTACTTTTTCTCGAAACGCTTCTTAGTTTTTTTGAACTCTCATAACTTGACACACAGTCCACAATTGATATAATATCCAGATACAAAAATTTCTAGATATGATGTCAATAGAGTAGTTTCCTATGTTTGATTTTGTACATCATATTATATGTAACAGAAAATAATCCTCTGTGAAATCAGCATCAAAATCGATTGAGTAATAAAGCAGTTATTCAATTTAAAATATTCTTGTGAGCAAAAGTGGGGGCGTGGCGGGGATATCGCGCTATCTCTTTCGCACGCACGCAGCGTTATGGCCGACGGCGCTTGGTGACGTCACAGCCTAGTATTACTGTTATTTGACAGCTACCCCTTCCACCAAATTTCAAAGCTTCATAACTTACTATTGCGCCAATTTAGAAAATTCTTTTTCCATAAATTTTGGATAGCATAAATTTTTCATAATTGTATTTAATAAAGTAGTCAACTACACTATTGTGGACTTATTAAACATATTAAGTTTCAATTCCATAGCTCCTATACGTTAGCTTAAAATCTAAAATATAAGAGCTTGGCAGTTTCGATATTACAAGAACTATTGTATAACAGAAAAGTAATGAGCAGTGAATAATTTTTTCACCTTAAATTCATGCGACGGTAGTGAAACCGCCAAGCCACATACTTTAACTAGGGTAGAGTTTGTGATGTTAGGGCTTGTAGAGCTAGAAGCTTGACTCTACATGAGATCTGAAAACTTTTGACGGTGCGAGCATATTATGATCTCGTCTTGGCAACATTTTACATGAAAATGTTTTTGGTGGGATAAAATTTCCTTGAAAGTTGAAACCGGTGAAATTATCTCTTAGTCAATATATGCGCGTTCCTAACTACACAAATAGGTGCAGGAGAAGAACGAAAGTCACTGACATAGCCCAGCGGATTAGCAAGCTGAAGTGGCAGGAGGTAGGGCACATAATTCGAAGAACTGACGGCAGATGGGGCAAAAAAGTTCTCGAGTGGAGACCACGTACTATCAAGCGCAGCGTCGGCCGTCCACCTGCAAGGTAGACAGACGACTTGATAGAGGTAGCAGGAACGCGCTGGATGCGGGCCGCTTTTGACAGGTCCGTCTGGAAATCTTTGGGGGAGGCCTATGCTCAGCAGTGGTCGTCGTGTGGCTGATGATGTTCACAATGTGTGTTGCACTTTTTATGTAGTAGTTACATTGAAATTGTTTTTGGAACGAAGTTTCTTATCGCGCGTTGTGAAAGGGGGCTAGACGGAAATAAATCTTACGAAAAGTTGTCACGACACTTTTATACTTGCCCTGTGAAACCAGCCAGTAACAATAAAGAACTGGCCGTAAAAGTGACATTCGAAATTTAAATAAAAAAAGACAATTTAAATCTTAGAGTAAGTGTAACTACGTATACATACTCTAAGATTTAAATGCTTTTTAGAGTAGTTTTTTTTTCGTTAGTTGTATGTTAATTTTAATGTCAATGCTTGCTTAGGTGATGATCGTGATTCGATGACATATCTATTGTGTATGTAGAAGTAAATGTTTTCATTGATGTGGTAACGTTTTAATGAAATATACAATTATTATTATAACTTAAAAGTAATAAAATTTTATTACAATATCTTCACTAATTAATCGAATACAACTTCGTTCCATCCGGGTGTGCCTTGACACCTCTCAAGTTTTTTTTTGTTCGCGTCATAAGCTTATGGCACTTTCTTTTTAACCTCCGACAGAAAAAGAGGGATGTTCTAAGTTTAGGGTGTGTATCTGTATGTCTGTTTGTGGCATCGCAGCTCTCAAACGAATGGACCAATTTTAACGCGTTTTTTTTCATTGAAAGCTGATGTGATCGAAATGGTTCTTAGCTATAATTTATAAGGATCTGTTCAGGCGTTTGAAGATTATCAGCTCATTTCCAACTTTCACAAGTCCGATTGATTTTAAATTTGGTTTACTGTGACTTCGGCAATATTTTGAAACATGAGTTGATGCTGCGGGATCAAGTACTCTGCGGGATACCCAACTACTTAGCAACTTATAGCAGATATAGCCTGTTTGGACTCATAGGAATGGTCTCAACGAGTAAGTGTTAGATAGTTCATTATCAAGGACCCATGATGGAAAATATAGTGGACGATAGCCTAGTTGGTAATGGAACGGTCTGCCGAGACAATGTCCGGAGGTTCGAAACACACCTCTGACTTTTCGAAGTTATGTGTGTTTATTTTTGCCTTTATCATGCAGTGAAAAGGTAATGAAGAATCAATAAAAGAAAAACTATTCACAAGGTAGCGATTAGTGTTTCAGGGGTAGGCAGAGGTTTATCATAATTTTTCGCCATCTATGTTAGGTCTCATGTAATAGGAGCGGGCCTAGTGCCATTCGCCAGATACATTTCCAGACTCCGGGCTGATACTGAGAAAAAAAACCTAATATCTTTTGACCCAGGATTCTTGAGGTCTTTAGATCTCTTCTAGATCCGCTACTGCATTGGCTCCAAAAGACATTGCCGTAACAAACGAACATACAAACACTCGCATACGAGGCTGATTTTTACCACCAAGCAGCAGTGTGCATGCACGGTTGTGTTCCAATTTGAAGGACATTGTAGCGAAATTACTGGGTATTATGAGTGGGCCAGTTTCACCGGTTCCTGATAGAGTTCCAGATAGCTGTCTGTCACATAACGGTATCTAACATATAAATCCTACTAATATTATAAACGCGAAAGTTTGTAAGAATGTATGGATGTTTGTCACTCTTTCACGCAAAAACTACTGGACGGATTTCGATGAAATTTGGCACACGGGTAGATCATGTCCTGGATTAACACATAGGCACTTTTTATCCCGGGAAGTATAAAGCGGGACTTTTATCCCGGATTTTTTTTTCTCACGAGTCGTTACGGCTAAACCAGAGACCGATATCGATGGAATTTGGTAGGGAGATATTTTAAGACCCTGGTAAAGACCTAGGGTACTTCTTATCCTCGGAAAATATAAACCGGGAATTTTATCGCGAGCGGAGCCGCGGGCAAAAGCTAGTCTGATATATTAGTGGTGACTTTTTCTGCCAAATATTTCTCTTAGAGGCTTGTGAAACCAAAAAGCTGTAGTTTATATGGCGGATGAGTTCCAAATAGGTTATCACAGACTTTATCACTATGTGGTGAAATCGGTCTTTAACATATGTCTCAGGGCGACGAGCGCAGTGAAGTGCCACACAGTAGTTTATCATTCAAAGATCTAGTGTGACTCTTTATGGGCGGTCGTATCGCTTACCATCAGGAGAGCGGCAAGTTCGTCTTGTCACTAAACTGCAATAAGAAAACGAGAGACCTGTCACCTAGTTTAACCTTAGGCTATTTAACCAATGGACACGATATGGCAATAATGCGCAAACAATTTTTTCTGACAATCCTGACGGGGGGCGAGGTAGACACGGACAGCACACATTTAACAAAAAAAAATCCACACGTAAGGCTGAATATAAGGTCGTTTTTACACAAAAATCACAATTTCTGTGGGGCACCGCTTAATGTCACTATCGTAGAATGTAATGACAGCGATCACAAGTCACACAGGTTTAAATAAAATTTTATGACCAGTTGCGCATGTATGACCAACGAAGGGCGCCTGGTCATCCCATCTCCTTGTTAAATGAATGCTCTAAGAGTTTAACAGATTACTTGAATTTTCACGTTTCTCTCAAATAATTTGCTGACAATTCATAATCAAAAGCATAAATTGACGTAAATCAAGCAATTGCGTTAAAAGATAAGAAAAAAATAATTTTAAACAATTACTCGACTATGTCAAAACTTCAATTGTTTTCGTTTTCATATTTAAAAACAAAAGTAATTCATGGATATCTTTTTCAATTCGTTTTGAATATTGCAATGGCATCACTAAACATTGCCAGTTATATAAAAGGCGGGAAAAGTTACTAATATTAGACGTTACGAAGATGGCGAGGGGCAAAGCTATATGGATATCAGGTAGGTAATTAAAAAAATACCTTCCTTTCATAATTTAATCGCTCACTGCTTCTGTAGACGATAAACTCAAAAACTACCGAACGGACTTCGATGAAAGGACATGTCCGAAAATGGGCCTGAAAATTTATTTATTTATTTATTATTTATTATTATAGTTGCATCAACTAAGTAACACCAATTAAAGCTTAATATTAACTTAGTTAAAAACATATTTTTGTTTAAATGCTACTTATACACTTAAAGATGCAAACGACATTTCAATATAATAAAACATTATTAGAGATAGAGGTATAGGCAAGAATATACAGTAAAACGGAAAACATTAAAACATATAAAATAGTAAAATACCTATTACGTAGCTATATACCTAATTATAATAATTGCCACAGTATACCTTCTAAAGTTAATCATGAAATACAAAGAATGTCAAATAACTAAGAACATTACATATATCAAAAGAAAGTTAAATTACTATATTATAAGCAAAAGTCATTGCACTTAAAATATAATTAACATCTATCTATGAAAATCAAAACAAGACAATTTATACATAAGGATAGAACTCCTGAAAGCTAACCTTTTGCAATAAATCGTTTAATTTTAAAGACCCCCGATTTTGTGATATGTAATTTTGTTTGGCTTGAAAACTACATTTATAAAATACATATACATATACACTCACGCCTGTTATCCCCGAAGGGGTAGGCAGAGGCGCAACTAGTGCACCCACTTTTCGCCGTTATTCCGTCCCATGATGTGATAGGGGGCGAGCCTATCGCCATATCGGGCACAAATTCCAGACTCCGAGTTGATACATTTATAAAATGTTTTCAAAATAGTTGGTTTTGAATGGAGGGTCTAAAAATATTTTTACTGGATCTAAGTTCCATATGTTGGCCCTTTAATATCCCTAAGGTTTGACCCTCGTTGGATTTGGAGGTCCAGCACTCATAAAAAAAGCGGGCATCTCGTTTAGTCTGGAGATAGTTTGAGACCCCAGGAAGATTTTAGGCTACTTTTTATCCCGGGAAAATACAGGGTCATTTTGACATTGCGTTACTAAATGAAACCACATACTTATCTCCTTAAAAATAAAATATTCCATTAAGTTATTTTAACCATAGATGTAAAATAAAAAAGTGTAACTTTCAAACAAAATAAATATCAATGAAATGTAACTTTAAGTTTACACGCCCTAATACCACTATTATTACTTTAGAAGGATTCATCGCAGGAGCAACATCACACTTTCAGTCAGAAAAACACTCACGCACACGCCATATTCGCACTAAACTTCAAAATTATAAGAAAATCACGAAAGTAAAATAGAGTTTTTGGTGAAAATATTCGTTTCTCATGAATGATTTTTCGCACAATGTTAGCAAAAGCAAAGACGTGTATGTGGTTCAATTTATTAACTCAATGTCAAAATGACCCTGTATATTGCTGGACTTTAATCTAGGAAAAACTCTTTCACGGGGGTGAAGCCGCCAGCAAAAACTAGTTTTTTATAAATTTTGAACGTTTTTTTGGGAAAAAATGTTTTTGCGACATATATTTTTTTGGACTGCCGCGGTTGTCTCGGTGGCGTAGTTGTATTATGGTACGACTGCAATACTGAGGTCTCCGGTTCGATTCCCGGGTCGGGCAAAGTGATATTGAGGTTTTCTATTCAATATCAGCCCGGAGTCTGGAATTTATGTCCGATATGGCGATAGGCTCGCCCCCTATCACATCATGGGACGGAATAACGGCGAAAAGTGGAGGCAATAGTTGCGCCTCTGCCTACCCCTTCGGGGATAATAGTCGTGAGTGTGTGTGTGTGTGTGTGTATGTTTTTTGGATACATATACATAACAATGAAAACATAAAAAATATATATGTCGTGTTTAATATTGAAAGACTTACAATAATACATGTATTTTTTTATTAAAATATAAAAAAATATGCATAACCATATATTTTTTTAAATGTACAACTACTCATTAAGCCATTAAGAGATTTCGAAAATTATTTTCTGAAACTCTTAAATACGTTAACAATTCGTCACCAATACAAATATTCATTGATTATAATTACGGTGTAACCGAACTAACCGAGACGGTTAAATTTCATCCGTTCTATTTAACCTGTAAGTTAACATAGGACTGGCTCAAAATTACCTGTGTAATTATTTGGGTTCCAACTAAAATTGAAGTTAAAAACAGTTTGTGTTTTCGTGTGTAAATGTATGACGAATATAATACTAACATTTTATTTGAATTGGACATTTTTAAGTGTTAAGAAAAAGTGATTAAAAAAAAGTAAACACAAAAAGAATAAATAATATTATAAAAACAACAAAAAAGTGTAAGTATTAAAAAAAACAGTTACTTAATTTATATTTTTCTTTTTGACTACCTTTGGTCTCAACAATTCAAAAAACAATCCTACTAATATTATAAAGGCGAAAGTTTGTAAGAATGTATGGATGTTTGGATGTTTGGATGTTTGTTACTCTTTCACGCAAAAACTACTGAACGGGTAGATCATGTCCTGGATTAACACATAGGCTACTTTTTATCCCAGGAAAATATAAAACGGGACTTTTATCCCGGAAAAACTCATTCACGCGGGCGGAGCCGCGGGCAAAAGCTAGTAAATAATATTATAAAAACAACAAAAAGTATAAGTACTAAAAAAAACTAGTTACTTAATTTATATTTTTCTTTTTGACTACCTTTGGTCTCAACAATTCAAAAAACAATATACTTATATATTCTGTTTACAACGATAGGTATATTTGATACTAGACTTCTGGCCGCAGCTCCGCTCGCGTGAAAAAAGTTTTTCTTAAAGATAAATATATTTTCCCGGGATAAAAAGTAGCCTATAGCACTCGGGAGTAATGTAGCTTCCTATTAGTGAAAGAATTTTCAAAATAAGTCCAGTAGTTTTTGCGTTTATCCATTAAAAACAAACGAACAATTATATCTTTCATCTTTATAATCCTACTAATATTATAAAGGCGAAAGTTTGTAAGAATGTATGGATGTTTGGATGTATGGATGTTTGTTCCTCTTTCACGCAAAAACTACTGATCAATGAAATTTAGCACACAGGTAGATCATGGTCTGGATTAACACATAGGCTACTTTTTATCCCACGAAAATATAAACTATTATACCGGAAAAACTTTTTAATGCGGGCGGAGCCGCTGGCAGAAGCTAGTATTAATATAGACTAAACAATCACTATACAATTAGTTACGTTATTCAATGCCTCGATAATTAATGCTCAAATTCTAAAACCTCAAAATCTCCTCGCGGCTGTTATAAGATTGTCTACGCACAGTATTAGAATATTTCGATCAAATGCAAGAAAAGACGGTGACAACCTCGTGAAGCTTATCGTGACCGGCAAAGTAGAGGGGAGAAGGCCAATACGTTGGTCTGACCAGATCAGTACCACTCTTGACTCTACAGTTCACAGCGCCCTCCGCGCCGCACGTGACAGAAACAAATGGAGAAAGCTCGTTCGAGAGAAAGTGATTCAGAATGGTGGTCGCGACCGCCAGTACTGAAAAACACGGCGATGAAGAATGATTAATAATAATTAATCTAAAACAGCTGAAGCTGGCGGCTAGCTGGGATGGGCTGGCATTGATGTCGGCGGAACCAGATTAACAAATCTGCGCTTTGCTGATGACATCGTTCTGTTTTCATCTTCGGCTTCTGAACTATAGACCATGCTGGAAGATCTCAGCGATGCAAGCCTTGTGGTTGGACTTAAAATGAACATGACAAAGACCAAAGTCATGACGAACTACCGCAATGATAAAATCACCGTGTATGGAGAAGAAATGCAGTATGTCAGCGAGTACGTCTATCTGGGCCAAATTGTCTCATTCGAGGCGACACAAGACCGCGAAATAGAGCGACGCATAGACAATGCCTGGCGTAGTTTTTGGTCCATGAAGGAATTGCTTAAAGGTAATCTTCCAATGTACATACATCAAGCGGAAGCTCCTGGATAATTGCATTCTTCCCATCATGACTTACGGCGCTCAAACCTGGTCACTCACCAAACAGCAAAAGTCCAGGCTCAAGGTTTGCCAACGGGCAATGGAGCGCAGCATTCTAGGTGTTAACAGATCGCGATCGAAACACCGATTTGCGCTCCAAAACTCAAATTGCCGATGTAGCTCGGAACGCCGCTAAGTTTAAGTGGAACTGGGCTGGCCACATTACTCGTATGCGTGACGAACTTTGGGCCCGGATTACCACCCTGTGGAGCCCTGACACTGATCTTAGGCCTAAAGGTAGACCAAAGAAGAGATGTCGGGATGAACTGGATTTATTTAACAGTATTTTTTTATTTAATAGTTTTAAATACTGATCCTTCAGTCAAACTATTTGAATAATTTTGAAGGACATATGTAGATTTTGTAAGTTTCTAATGTTTTTGTATAAGTTTAAATAAAAAAATAATAAAAAAATTGGTTCACTGTAGCGCAGCATCGCGATTCATGGAAGGATCTTGGGGAGGCCTTTGCCCGACATTGGGACATTATAGGCTAATACAATTCAATACAAACTTAGAACAATACTAATTTAAAACATTTTGTACGAATTTTATTGCATTTTTTTAGTTTATAATGTCGAGTGCCGACGTTTTGACCGTATCCGAAATTCGAAAAGTAGAATATAATTAATCGAAATTTCTTGATAAAATCCCAAATTAGAAACCACTACCTAAGGAAGCTCAATAATTACTAAATTTTTTTCAGTTCTCCTCCTGGGCACTGCTTTCGCGCAGCCCCTGCCGAACCTACAGTACCCGTGCGACCCTTGCCTGCCTGCATGCCCACCCTACGACCCCTGCGACCCTTGCATCCCCTGCCCGCCGTGCAACCCCTGCAACCCCAGCCCCTCGTGCAACCCTTGCCCCCCGTACGACCCCTGCGCCCCATGCAACCCGTCTCCTCCGTGCGATCCCAACCCTCCTTGCAACCCCTACCCACCTTGCGACTCTTATGCCCCATGCAAGCCGTGCCCTCCGTGCAACCCCTGCCTCTCGTGCAACCCTTGCCCCCCGTGCGACCCCTGCGCCCCGTGCAACCCGTGTCCTCCGTGCGATCCCAACCCTCCGTGCAACCCCTATCCACCTTGCGACTCTTATGCCTCATGCAACCCGTGCCCTCCGTGCGATCCCAACCCTCCGTGCAACCCCTATCCTCCTTGCGACTCTTATGCCCCATGCAACCCGTGCTCTCCGTGCAACTCCTGGCCCCCATGCAACCCGTGCATCCCGTGCAACCCCTGCGTGGATCCCTGCTTGCCGCCATGCCCGTCTCCTTGTGACCCTTGTCAGTCAGACGCCAGCGTGGTGCAAGTTGGACTCTGTAATCCGTGCGCACCGCCTGTTAACTATGTGTACGGGCAAGCACCGTCAGGTATGTATTTAACCACTGGTAGAAAATTAGGGGTGTTATAAGTTTAGGGTGTGTATCTGTGTATCTGTATGTCTGTCTGTGGCATTGTAGCTCCAAACGAATGATCGATTTCGCCGCGTTTTTTTTATTGTTTAAGAGCTGATGTGATCGAGATGGTTCTTAGCTATAATTTATAATGATTTATTCAGGTGTTTGAAGATGATCAGGTCAGTTCCAACTTTCACAAGTCCGATTGACTTTAAATTTGGTGTACTGTGACTTCGGCAACATGTGTTAGACCTCTTAACTTTGAGCTGATGCAGCAGCATTTACATTTTAATTCAATTTTTATTCTATACAGAGCATCGGGTTTATATCACTTTTGGGTGACAGGCAGCTAAGACTGAAGCCATATTTTGGCAGCTAAAACGTGGCTTATGGAGTAGACTACCAACCCATAAACGGATTCTGCTTAAATCATCTTTCATAGATGGAAAATAGGCCAGTAGTACCAACCCATATATTCGATTTTCTGAGCACGATCTCAGACTTAAGCACTGATATGGCTCTATCCTCATGCTAATTTCATCGAGGTGCTTTATTAAATTCGTTTTCGTTGCCCTTTTAAATACAGCAGAATAACGAGACGAGAATCACAGTCATCTGATGATTGGCTCCGTTACCAATAACCAGCTACAGTTTTAAAGCTTTAACCACTACTTAGAATGAAGGAAGCTTATTACGGAAGAATTAAAGTCACAGCAGTGAATTGGCTGCCATCATACGAATAAAAACCAATTTATCTGGTACTTCGTATACAAGGGGCTTGAGCAGTAACCACCCTAATATCTATTTCAACTGCCAAGCAGCAGTGTGTGTGCACTGTTGTTTCGGTTTGAAGGACATTGTAGCCAGCGTAATTTCTGGGCATTATTCGACTCAATATGTAATGTCTGAGAGTGCTTACGGGCTCTGATTATGGGCGGTCGTATCGGCGAGCCATGGTCCTCTCATCATTTAGAAGCGATAAAAATGTTAGCATATTAACAATTTTTTTTATGGCATCGAATGACGAGATGAGTATGCCGTTCGCCTGCTGGTAAGCAATACGACCACCCATAAACAGTAGAAACACCATTCAGCACCTTGAGTTACTAAGTACTGTGTGGCATTCCACTGCGCTCGTCATCCTGAGACATAAGATGTTAAGACTCATTATGTCCTGTAGTTACACTGGCTACAATGCCCTTCAAACCGAAACACAACAGTGCATGCATACAGCTACTTGGCAGTAGAAACAGACATTGCGGTGTATCCACCCAGACGGACTTTTACATATGAGAGACCTACCACCAGTGAAACATTTCTTGGTCTATCACAAATTGAAAATACTGATGCATTTCTAAATTTCTCTCTCCAGGTTCCATAATCGTCAAACCGGGACAAATAAACTTCCCTCCGCCGCAGCCGATTATGGTGCGACCAGGCAGGATAGACCTCCCCTCTCCTCCGCCAGTGTGGGTACGTCCAGCGGCGGTTCAGCCTCCGATCCCTGCTCCGATCGTGGTGCGACCTTCCCCAGTAAATCCCCCAACGCCTCCACCATTTTATGTGCGAGTGCCGCCCGTGAGGCCTCCGACGCCGCCTCCTATCGTAGTTAGACCTCCACCTGTATCCGTGCCTCGACCTCCACCAGTTAGGGTAAGTTGTTTCTTGTTTACTATACCATACCAGCCCTATATAAGGTCCATTACTGAGCACGGGTCTCCTCTGCAACTAAAAGGGTTTGTCCACCACGCTGCCCTCATCCAGGTTTGCAGACCTTCAAAATTCTTATAACAAACTTTTTAGGTATGAAGGTCCTCGCGATTTTTTTCCTCCACCGTTAATGTGAGTAATAATTTACAAAGATTACACACATAACTTTTTAGAAGAGTCAAGTAGACCCTGCAGACATTCGTCTTGGCAGTCCGTTCCATTCGCATCATATCACCGTTAGGTTTATATATACTCACGCTTTATTCTAAAATAGGCAGATCATTATCATTACCTATCGCTATATCGTGAGCTGATACTCATTAATCCGAAGAATCGTGTGTGATTGCAAGTAGAAAATTTTCATTCTCCCTATTTGATTAATTCCGTTATGGGTATCCTCAGAGACTTGCTGAGCTTCACCGCTCGGTTTCAATACGTGCTGCCAATCATGGCTTATAGGAGTTGCAGTGGTGGGTGTAAAGGCGGGATAATCTCTATGGGGTGATACTCAACAACTTCCATATAATTTTACTCTACTTGGGGATCGGATATATTATAATGTTAGCAAGGCAGTCAGTTATTTAGATAGACGTACACTATCATCGTCATAGTATCGACTTAACATAAGTCTGCACTGAACACCTCCAAATACCTGCTAGAAAAGCCCTGCATCTCCAGTCTTCCTGCGACCTTTATCAAATATGTCGATCCCGATCTGTAAAACGCACCGTAACCTATTATAATAACGTTTAAACTCCAGGTACAACCGCCACCGGTCCAGCCACCAGTACCAAATACAATCGTCATCCAACCAGCGAAGGTCATCGTTCCATCACCTCCCACCATTTGCTTCCGTCTGAACCCACCAATGTACTTCAGGACCTTGGGCAGCGCAGGTATCAGTCGTCCAGGGCCTGCTGGCCTTAATGGATTAGGAGAGGGCGCAAGTGCCCCTGAACCCAGCGGACAAAGTAACCCTTGCCACCACTACGGTCCTTGCAACCCCGATAACTAGCCCCTGCGCTCCCTGTGACTTCAGTGCTTCCCGCGTGCCCTGCCCGGGCATAAAAGTTCCCTGCATGCCCTGCAACCCATTCCTTACTGCCTAAATAATTAAACATTTGTACGTGTGTGTGGTTTGAATATACGGGTATTTGCATGTGATCGGTTGTTTTATTTTGTAAAACCTTAGACCACATAGAAAGGACGTGCCGTGTGCTTAACGCCGCGAATAATAAATTCTTTCATTCAATGTAATTACTTCATAGTAAGTGCAACACACATACCGTTTAGTGTCGTTATGAACGCACACATAAATAATATTTGTCTGTTTTACGCACACTACATCAGTTTTAATAAGATGTGCATGAGCATTTCAAAAATCCTTGTCCGGAAAAAACGTTGCCAGACCATTGTCCTTACAATTCGGTGTAATTATTTAGGCTTATTTTAATGAAACTCAAATTATATTCCGTAGTAATTCAAAGTTATCTAGAAAACTAAACTATTATTATAAATAAAAAAAAAAGCAATAGACTATAGTGGTTTTACAGCTATTTAAAGGTATTCATAAAAAAGTATTTAGTAATTAATTTGAACAGCTGTTTTCAGCCATTTTTTTGCGCGCCATTTTGGCGGGAATTTTCTTTCGTAAATCATTTTAAGGGGCGATTAACGTTCCAAATCTAATCTTAAGTTATTTATGAATATTACGAGAATAAATACTTATTGTTTGTAATAATAGCTGTAAAGTATTCCTTTAATTTCAAAGGACATGTCCAAGACAACGGGCAGAAAACTCTAAGCGAGACAGTGTATATATATTTGAATAGAGATCCTAAAAACTAGCCTTTTACAATATATCATTTAATTTTAAAGTCCTCCAACTTTGAGATTATAGTAATTTTATTTTGCTTAAAAACGAGACTTAATATGAACTTTTTTAAAAGTTACTTATAAATGGAGGGGACTAAATTTTTTTTAATGCATCCAAGATCCATTTTTTGCCCCTTAAATATCCTTAAGATTTGAGCCTGGCTAGATTTTGAGGCCAAGCACCCATATAAAAAGCGGACATCTCTTTTATTTGATCATCCATAATAATAATATGATGAAGACTTGCAGAAATATGACCAGTCAGTGCCTATAGGTAACTAATTCCACATTACTATCGGCCATCAAGGGTGCTCGCGGCTCCGCCCGCGTGAATAAGTTTTTCCGGGACAAAAATATTTTCCCGGGATAAAAATATATAGCCTATAGCACTCAGGAGCTATGTAGCTTCCTATTAGTGAAAGAATTTTCAAGATCGGTTCAGTAGTTCCTGAGATTAGCGCGTTCAAACAAACAAACAAACAAATTCTTCAGCTTTATAATATACGTATAGATTTAAGAATTGACTTTTTTATTGCATTGAATGACGAGACGGGCAAGGCGTTCGCCTGATAGTAAGCGATACGACCGCCCATAAACAGTAGTAACACCATCCAGCAGCTTGAGTTACAAAGTACTTTGTGGCATTCCACTGCGCTCGTCATCCTGAGACATAAGACGTTAAGTCTCATTATGTCCAGTAGTTACACTGACTACAATGTCCTTCAAACCGAAACACAACAGTGCATGCACACTGCTATTTGGCGGTAGAAATAAACATTGCGGTGGTACTCACCCAGACGGACTCTTACATATGAGAGACCTACCACCAGTACCTAATGACTGCCTCGGTGGAGTAGTTGTATTAAGGTACGACTACAATGCTGAGGTCTCGGGTTCGATCCCCGGGTCGGGCAAAGTGATATTGAGTTTTTCTATTCAGTATCAGCGCGGAGTCTGGAATTTGTGCCCGATATTGCGATATATTTTTTTTAACCTGGACCTAACGGCCAGTAGCCTGAGGAGAGTCGGCTTTTCTGGCCACACCGGACTTTAGGGTGAACGCTTTAGGCGCTTGTAACCCTGCCCCGATCTATCAGATACTCTGTGCTTTTATAGCAAATATTGCCGGTGATGCCACAAATACCCTCAGAAAAATATTTCATAATATAATAAGATAATAATATAATAAGATAAATAATTCGATAAAAATCAGGTAGGTTACATTTCCCAACTTCCTTAAACTTTATATATTTTATAACTCTAAAGAAAGATTACAAATAAAATAGAGTAGTTGAAAATGTATTCATTACATCAATCATTATAATGAGGTACGCTTTATGCTTAATATTATTTACTAGCTTTTGCCCACGGCTTCGCCCGCGTTAATATGTTTTTCCGGGCTAAAAGTACATAACATAAAAACCTTCCCGTTGAATCACTCTACGACTATGACGTTGATACAACTCTTAACAAATAATGCATTAATTTCGACCAAATTTGATTACCATAAAAACGGTTCTAGAGAGTTAATCTTAAAAGATAGACATATACTGTCGCCGACATTTTTTAGATCATTTCAAGAGAAATAATTCTTTCATACATATATTTTTAGTATCTTGAACCGTTTTCGCAGCGCACGCAATGGAAGCCCTCAAGGATGAATAATTTTCCCCGCTTTTTTCACATTTTCCATTATTTCTTCGCTCCTAATAGTTGCATCGTGATGTTATATAGCCTAAAGCCTTTCTCGATAAATGGTCTATTCAACACAAAAATAATTTTTCAATTCGAACCAGTAGTTCCTGAGATTAGCGCGTTCAAACAAACAAACAAACTCTTCAGCTTTATAATATTAGTATAGACTAGCTTTTGCCCACGACTTCGCCCGCGTTAATAAGTTTTTCCGGGCTAAAAGTACATACATAAAAACCTTCCCGTTGAATCACTCTATCCAACACATTTATTTGGATAAAGATTAATATTATGACGTTGATACAACTCTTAACAAATAATGCATTAATTTCGACCAAATTTAATTACCATAAAAACGGTTCTAGTGAGTTAATCTTAAAAGATAGACACATACTGTCCGGGACATTTTTTTAGATCATTTCAAGAGAAATAATTCTTTCATACATATATTTTTGGTATCTTGAACCGTTTTCGCAGCGCACGCAATGGAAGCCCTCAAGGATGAATAATTTTCCCCGCTTTTTTCACATTTTCCTTTATTTCTTCGCTCCTAATAGTTGCATCGTGATGTTATATAGCCTATAGCCTTCCTTGATAAATGGTCTATTCAACACAAAAAGAATTTTTCAATTCGCACCAGTAGTTCCTGAGATTAGCGCGTTCAAACAAACAAACAAACAAACAAACTCTTCAGCTTTATAATATTAGTATAGATTAATATTTTAGAACTCGTACTAAGAAAATAAAATAAGTATTGAAATATGAAATATAATCCCTACCTAGCTGAATTTCGAAAACGGCGGCCAATCTCAACGGAGATTAGCTAGTTACGCAGGAAATATTATAGTGCACAAGTGTGTGTGCAATACACAAGTGCACTCGCTATTCCTTCACTCTCAAGTCCGGTGCGACGGCATATATGTCCGGAGAGAGATCAGGCGCAGGACCAACGGCTTTACGTGCTTTCCGAGGCACGGGGGTATCACACCGCCAACTTCCTGACTCTGACTCCTGACTGCGACTGAGTAATTTTTGATTAATGGCAAAACCCAGCCACATTGTTTTTTTGGTCCAAGCCGGGATTCAAACACAGAACCTCAGCACGCTAATCGTACTTGTTCTGCATACGCAGTACAATTACGCCACCGAGGCAGTCAATATAAAATATAAATAGGTACATAGGAACAGGCGCATGACTATAATGATGTAGGCAACATCTTTTTATGTCAGTTGTGACATTTCACAAGATGGCGGGCTTTAGATTTGATTTTGACCACGCTTATTGAGATCCTTGTCGACATAAATATGAACTTGAAATGAACATATAGTTTTTATTTGATATTTTTTATAAACTCGAATTAAATAAAAAAAACACATAAAATACATAACTTTTATTAATTCCAAATGAAATACATACATATTTAAATTTCGAACCTTTTTTTATATCTATACATACATAAAGTTTATGAAAATGAGATCGGTGTTCCTAATATTTATCTTTCAAGAACTCTTACTTTGTATGTATAGATATTTTTCATTGCATATTTTTATTAGAGACAATTTTCCCCAACGTTCTTCTGGAGAAAATCATGCAAAATAATCAACAGTCTAAACTTTATGTTTTGTTATTAATAACATTCAAATATCATGATCATTGATGGGGAAAAACAATTTAAAAGCATTCTTACCAAACCGAATTGAACAAGACAGAATTTTCGGGCAAAATACGATTTATAAACGATATTTTTAAACAATTGTATGACGATTGACCGACGACAAAACCTTTGCATCATCCTAAGTCATATCATTAATATACGCACAATAACTGGTTTTAAAATAAGACTCAACATTTTTAGTGGAAGACTGACAGTCACTCTATAAATATCCTCAAAGAGGTGTTAAGCTGAATTTTAATGAATTCATGATCAGTGGAGAAATCCCTTATAAGAGATTAAGTAAAAAAATCCTTCATTCACTAACAATAACATAAAGCTTAAACAAGTCCGTAAAATAGCCAGTGTCTACAAGCCAAAAGATACTCTATTATTATTATAAGATTTGAAATCATTTTGGCTCACATAAGGGATATGCGCACAACTTCCAACCACCATATTTGAAGAATGAGAGGCAGAGGAAGATGAGGAATTTATAAAAAAGGACGGGGACAGGGGAAACCGTATGGCCGGCATGGTACGTTCGGGACGGCTTCACATACCGTGGTCGCCCCTAAGGTGTTACCTACTAAACCTGCTCCTAGGCCAAGGCCAGGGTAATGCCCCATGCTTAGCAAGTTAGGGTTAGTTTCACATACTGTTGTTGATACCAGGGGATTAGCTCCAATACCGCATCCAGGGAATCCCACACCCAAAACATTAGGACCGGTCTCGCAAACTGTTGTAGATCCGAGGGCATTCGCTCCAAGACCTAATCCAGGCCATCCGAGACTTAAAACGTTCGGGCTCACCTCGCAAACAGTTGTAGCTCCAAGTCCAGAGTGTGGCGGATACCCTAGTCCTAGAGGAAGACCGTAAGGACAACTGGCATACCCAGCTAAGCCGAGACCGCCAAGACCTAACCCTCCCCATCCTACCACGTTGGGTGTCGTCTCACACACAGTCGTTCCAGGTAATCCATAATTTAAACCCAGCAAGTTTGGTGTTGGGGCCGTTTCGCAGACAGTGGTAGATCCGAGAGGTGTCGGCATGCCATAACCCAATAGAACATTAGGGGTCGACTCGCAAACCGTGGCGCTACCGACAGGGGCCGCGATCGGCCCGTAAGGTAGGCCATGACCCACGCCGTAGAGGTTAGGCGTGGTCTCACAGAGCGTGGTGCCAAGTCCGCCAATATAGCCGAGAGAACTAAGGCCGCCATATCCGTAAGGCATGCAGGGGAGGACGCTCGGTGCTGTTTCGCAGATGGTGCTATGGCCGGGTAGGAGGCTGGGAAGCAAGCCTGGTGTTTCGCAGATCGTAGTCTGGCCAAGGGGGTTGGACTTGGCCGCACATAGCAGTGCTGGAAAGTAAAAATGATTAGGTAATACGCTAGGTAAATATTAAATAGGGCGGTATTAATAAATGCAACTCAGTTTCGTTCTGAAATGGGATATCAGCTGAAATTAAGGTCATCTTACGATCATTGTAGCACTGCATCGCGATTTGTGGAAGGATCTTGGGGAGGCCTTTACATACATCTTACGATAGCCGCTATTTAATAGCTCTCGGCTTCGATCCCCAGGTTGGGTAGTGATATTGGGTTTTTCTACTGAGTGAGTATCACCCCGGAGTCTTGAATTTGTGCCCGATATGGCGATAGGCTCGCCCCCTATCACATCATAGGACGGAATACGCACGGCGAAAAGTGGGAACACTAATTGGGCCTTTGCCTACCCCTTCGGGGATAAAAGGCGTGAGTGTGTGTGTGTGTGTATGTGTGTTTAAGGTTTATTGTAATTGGAAAATAATTACGAATTCAACCATTCATTTTGTTGTCGAAACTATCAAATCAGAAACTTTATTGGATTCTTTGAGTAAAATAAGAAGAGGCAATTAGGCTTTGATAAAATTGTAGTGATTATCGAGAGACTACTCTGGCAATTTTTTTATATTTTACTCGGTCTGCACTGTACTTATAGTTAAGTCTTTGACAATATATAAAGGATGCGGCTTTTATGGTATTTCATTTCGGCCAAATCCTACTAATATTATAAACGCGAAAGTTTGTAAGTATGTATGGATGTCTGGATGTATGGATGTTTGTTACTCTTTCACGCAAAGACTACTGAACGGATTACGATGAAATTTGGCACACGGGTAGATTATGATCTGGATTAACACATAGGCTACATTTTATCTCGGGAAAATAAAAAGCGGGACTTTTATCCCGGAAAAACTTTTTAACGCGGACGGAGCCGCGGACAAAATCTAGTTCTAAGATAAAGTTCATGCACACGTTTTTGAAAACGGTTGTATTTGGTGCATAAAACAGGCAAGTGTTTAAGATTTATTGCGTGCATTTACGACATAAAACGGTATGTGTGCATGGCAGTTACATTGAAAGTGACAAAATTTTCTGTCACAGCAATAAGCATATGGCGCGTCATTTCGAGATGGTCTAAACTTACAGTATAGTAGTGATTCTGTTGCGTCGGGATAAAAAATAACACTGAATAGTAATTTCTCCATTTTCTTGTATGCATCTGAATCCTGGACGATCCGCGCTATGGACAGGAGAAAGATCGACGCTCTAGAAATGTGGTGCTGGAGGAGGATGTTGCGCATACCGTGGACAGCAAAGAGAACCAATGTATCCATACTCAGCCAGCTTAAGATCGAAACCAGACTCTCCACAATCTGCTACCAGAGGATCCTCTCGTACTTTGGCCATGTAGCACGAAGACAGTCAGACAACCTGGATAAGCTGGTTGTGGTGGGTAGTGTAGATGGCAAAAGACCTAGAGGCCGAGCACCTACCCGATGGTCTGACACTATCAGGGAAGTCATGGGAGTCCCAGTCACGGAGGCTCTGCGACAGGCACAGAACAGAGTGGAGTGGAAGCGGCTAGTCACCGCCACCACCAAGGCTTACCAAAGCGGGCACGACCTTCAGTAATGAAGAATGCGACAAAGAAGAAGAATAGTAATAAAAAAAATTACTTACCGATAAAGAAAAAGATCCTGGATGCCATGTTAACTTGCTTCCACGACTCGGTCTATGCATTTTCATTTGCATTCGCTTTTTTATACCAAAAAAACTAATCCACGTATGTTATTATCTGATCTATCACGCTACAATGGGAATCGGCGTGAAAAAAAATAAAAATTAATTTAAAATCGAAAAAGGAATTTTAAAATAAAAATCAATTTAAAAATGGAACCGTATGACATAACAATATTCAACAAAAACTTAATTAAAAAATGTTTTTTAAAAATGGAATATTATGTCGTCTGTGATCTAACACGCTTCAATGCACGCGCCATTTTTTAAACATTTCCGAGATTTGACTTGATTAATCGAAACAGTTATATTTTAAACGTAAATTGCTGTCAGTGCTGACATTTTTCCAGAAAATTGTTGTAATAAAGTTTTTAACCCCTGAACAAATAAGAGGGGTGTTATACGTTTAAGGTGTGTATCTGGTTATCTGTATGTCTGTCTGTGGCATCGTAGCTCTCAAACGAATGGACCCATTTTGACGCGGTTTTTTCGTTTGAAAGCTGATGTAATCGAGATGGTTCTTAGCTCTAATTTCTGAAGATCTGTTCAGGCGTTTGAAGATTATCAGCTCATTTCCAACTTAAAAAGTCCGATTGATTTTCAATTTTGTGTACTATGACTTCGGCAATATTTTTAACCTTGAGCTGATGCTGTAGCGTCAAGTAGTCTGTGGGATACCCAACTCCTTAGCAACTTATAGCAGATATAGCGTGTTTGGGCTCATAAGGATGGGCTCAACGAGTAGGTAGTAGAGATAGTTGATTATCAAGGCCCCATAATGGAGACTAAAGTAATTTAAAAAGATTGAAATTAAAATTAAATTTGTGAAGAGAGAGGGTGCGGGGTCTTCAGTGAGTAACAACAGCTTGTCAGTTTCAAGTGTTATATTGCAATTCCATAAGGTTGTCGTACAAGTACAAGTATTACGATGAAATATTTTACAATTCACGTAGCAAAAATTATCCCTAACGATATTACGAGATCCAGAGAGATCCAGACAAGTGGATACAATTGTATACTCGCAATACGATGGTGGACGACGACAATATAAAGGGTGCAACCCTATATGGTTTCACTGTCGTGTAAACCATAGCGCGATCTACTTTTGAGCTAGCGCCATCTATTAAGCTAAAAGGGAAACTTGTGTTACAAATTTAAATTTAAATAACCCCCGACACAAAAAATCTCGAAAAAGTAAAATAATAAAAGTGTCTTTGTCGTTTAAGTACCTAGTAATATTTTGACCCAAGCGTTGACGCGTCGGGGGACCGCTAAAGAAGTATTTTCATCTCCATGGTCCGAAGTTCGGACGTAAACGACACTCTTTCCCATGATGACGTATGTGTGACGTTATCAATAATTTTTCGGTTTTTATTTTTTTTCTCCGAAATTATGTACTAGAAAATTATTTAAAAAGGTAATCATACTTAGAATTGAATAATTAAGAAATGGTATTTTTGTTTTAGATTTTGAAATGTTGTCAATTACCTTTTTTAATCAGTTTATAGCAGACAGTAAAGGCCGTATTAATAGATGCGACTCAATTTCGCTCTGAAGTGCGATATCAGCTGAGTCGCTGTCAAATTAAGATGAGCATCTTAAAATTTTCCCTATTCAATAAACCCATATTACCAACAGATCAAATGGCGTCTTAATGCCGAAGTTACATAAGGAGAGCTTTTCGCATACGAGCGGCAATTTCTTGCCATGCAATAATCTATCGCCTAGTGTAAACAAACTGTGCGAATATCGTCTCTCGAAAGCAAATATCGCCTCATAAACTCTCTTTGGTCACCGCGTGTGTAAACAAATCGGACGAGTCTCGCAATTCAAATTTCGAATGGCGAGTCTCGCAATTCAAATTTCGAACGATGAGTCTCGTACAAAATCAGTACAGAACGATTTGTTCAAGCCTTGCATCAACACATACGAATCTCGCCAAAGTAGTGTTTACACTAAGCGAGACACATAAAAATATCACCCTACGAATACTTGCCTGTAGTGTCAACAATTTAAGAGGAGCGAGTCTCGCCTTTGACACTCGAATCCGAGTATCGCTTTATTGCTACTAGTTTGTAGCCTAATGTAAACAAAGGACAGAATTGCATGGAAAGTTCTCGCATACGATTTTTCGCCGCTTGCATTCGAGAAACTCTTTTTGTGTAAATGACACTTAATTTTGTTTCTCAGTAGTTTCTGCGTGATAGTCTTCACAGTGCGTAGGCAAAAACACGCTGTGATAGGCTAATATTAAGATACAAATTTGCTTCAGTTGGCTGTCAGATAAACGTTGAAAAACTTGAAATTACCGACACTATGCTTCGGGGAGCACTATGCGTCGTCCTCATAGTGTTGTTTGTTAGAAGATCAAAAAATTTAAAACCGGACTTAGTTACTATTTAGGAATCTCTAATAAATCTAGTATATAGGGTATTTTCAAGGGAATTTTCAACGAGTAATTGAGTCGTAACGAACTAGGCCAGCTTCAACCGTTTCTGATAAAGTTTCAAATAGATTATTCTCCATTTTAGTGACTGCCTCGGTGGCGTAGTTGTATCATGGTACGACTGCAATGCTGATGTCTCGGGTTCGATCCCCGGGTCGGGCAAAGTGATATTGAGTTTTTCTATTCAGTATCAGCTCGGAGTCTGAAATTTGCGCCTGATATGGCCATAGGCTCGCCCCCTATCACATCATGGGACGGAATAACGGCGAAAAGTTGGCACTAGTTGCGCATCTGCCTGCAATCCGAGTCCGCCGCGTGCGCCGCAGCGGGCAACGCTACTCTTCCCGCCGCGTGTCTTTTTAAATAACATCATACATTGCCATATTGTTTGTGTTTAAGCGTGCGATGTCGCAAGCCAGCTCTCTATACACAGAAAAATCGCCCGACGCCCCGCGTCTCCGAAAATGCGGCCTAGGACGTGTGGAACCAAAAGTTTATAGGGCAGATAAGTTCTGAGGCTATCAAGGGCTTTGTCAGCAATGAACTCGGCACAAACATAGTTTACATATTTTACGCCTAAAATTATTTAATAATAATTATAAGTTTTGTATTACATTCTATCGAAGAGAACTACACACCTCATTTAAGAAGGATTAAGCTATTTATAAAATAATCTTCGTTTCTTCTAATAACATTCTTACCTGCAAACAAAGAAACAATATTTTAATATATGCATTACATTTTATGAAAGGTTCCTAACTGTACTTTTATAAAATCTCATTACGAATACATAAGAGTTGGGTCTCGGGAGTTTTTATTCTTAGTGGGGTATGTGTAGGGACAACATTAACAGCAAGCCGAGTAGTTCATAGATTCATACCAGTTTAACATTCATCATCTGAGGGCACGATAGTGTCCTGCCAAGCGACGCGCAAAGACTCTACCTGTCTTTTCTCGAAGCACTTCGTTTTTTGAACACTCATTACTTAGGTTTGGATTATACCAATCATAATTCTGGATTCTTGGATTCTGGGCTGGATGCGGGCCGCTTTTGACAGGTCCGCCTGGAAATCTTTGGGGGAGGCCTATGTTCAGCAGTGGACGTCATGTGGCTGATGATGATGATGAATCATAATTCTCGGGATATGATTTCAATAGTTGACTTATTAAACATATAAAGTTTCAATTACATAGCTCTATACTTTAGATTTTATTGATAATATCTAAAAAAAAAACAATTTCGTCATTGACTCACTTTTTTACGGCATCAAATGACGAGACGAGCATGCCGTTCGTCTAATGATAAGCGATACGGCCACGCATAAACAGTAGAAATACCATCCAGCACCTTGAGTTACAAAGTACTGTGTGGCATTCCACTGCGCTCGACATCCTGAGACAAGATGTTAAGTCTCATTGTGTCCAGTAGTTACACTGGCTACAATACCCTTCAAACCGAAACACAACAGTGCATGCGCACTGCTGCTTGGTGGTAGAGATAAACATTGCGGTGGTACCCACCCAGACGGACTCTTACATATGAGAGTCCTACCACCAGATCACTGATAGTAATCAAAATTTTAGGGTACTTCCCGAAGTCCTAGAAACCTGAAATCTGGTATGTAAGCTAGTATTAGTACACAAACAACAATAAAATTATAAAACTTGGAACTTTTAACCCCCAACCCTTAAACTAGTGGATGGAAGTTTGTATGAAAGTTCCGCAAATTTTAATGCTAGAGGTCTGAAAATTTATATAGGGATTCCTTGTAAATCTTGTCATAAATAATAAAATTCGTATTTCGAGATACTAAGTAAATCACCCCCCTCTCCTTAAATTAGGGGATGGAAGTTTGTATGGGTTTTTCCCATACTGTGTTTTAGGTACTTGTATAGTGGGTAAGGTTTTTCACGTGGGCGGGAACTCCTAGTAATTTGTATTACTTTGGAGTTTTGGCGGGAACTTGGAAGTTTCATGAGGTGCTCTTGTTTTAATTCGTTATTTTGTTGATAGTTAGTGTTATATTGCATAATTGTGGTGGTATATTACCCAATATAGTTCTATTAAAAGGCTCAAATGAAGTGAATTGAAATAACTGTGCTAAACAAGTGTTTTTTTTGTTGCCGCCAAAACTGCTCGATAAAGTCTTGGTAAGGTAGCCACTGCTTTACTTCGACATAGTAGTTAGGAGTTAGGACTGAGGATAAAAAATTATGAAAGACGGGCTCAATGGACTAGTATCCAGAGACGTAATATTAAAATATAAAAAAATATTACTTTCATCCAAATTCCTTCAGTATTTTCTGAGTTTACTTCTAACAAAAATACATAATTTTCACAAACTTTCGCATTTATAATATAAGTAAGATGACATTTAATTAAATTTTATTCCAAAACAAGAACAATTTCTGTCTACCTGAAAACATTGTTGCGTTTTTAAACCGACTTCAAAAAAGGAGGTTCTGTATTCGATCCGTATGAATATACAGTGTCATTTCAACATTGCGTTACTAAATGAAACCACATATTCAGCGTGACCTCTGCTAACATCGTGCAAAATATTATCCATGGGTAACGCATACTTTCGCCAATAATCCCGATTATAGTTTTATAGTTTTTTTGATCACGCTGTGTTTTAGCGCGCTTGACTTTATTCAGTGAATCACGTCACAGCTGACGATGTTTTTACAAAACCTATAGGATTAAGAAGGGCAACTCACAAATTCACTTGCAATACATTCACTCACATAGCTGCAGCAGTACCGCTTGAGACGTGGAATTTGAAATAAAATAATTAAATTGCTACTAGAGCAGTCCCTACTCCCTAACTAATACGTTATAAATATCAACATGAAATAAAAAATTGTCATGTTATTGTATGAAAAGGAACTAATTATTTTTTAAGTGTTATGCTGTAAAGAAAAGTATTAATTCTTTAATAATAAACTTTGTTTTCGTTAATAAATAAGATTACCTACCGAAATAGGTAGGTACTAAACAACTCGCAGTCGGGTTATTAAAAAAGTTACAGGATTTGAATCTATTGATATCATATTTTTTAGATTCCGTATGATATTTCAAAGTTCGTTTTAATTTTAACATCAATATTTCTGGTTATGTCTCTTTCGCACGCCATTCATTACAAACACGCACTCAAACACGCTGTGTTGCCAGTATAAACATTTTAACCGACAAGTTTGCTAAAATGACACAGCTTTTCAAAGAATCGGATATTAGTTTATTTATCACATGGATTTCTAACACACTTAAATAAGTGTATTAAATAATAAAATAACTAGGGTAATTATGCTAATGAAAAGTCTACTTAAACGAATACGCAGCAATATCTTTGTATTGTAAAAATAACATTACTTTAAGCAATAAAGCATACCAGAGCTCTATTTTATTTTATTTTTTTATTTTATTTTATTTTATTCTGGACAACAAACAGTCATATACATCACAAAAGCTTAATATAACATCGTTTACAAGTCACAGACTTTGAGTGCCAACACTTAATTTAAAGAAATTATTACAAATAAAAGGATCATAATTATTAGAATGAAAATAACATCATTTAATTTCAATATGCATTGTGGTACAGTTTAAATAGCATAGAACAATGTAAAACTAAAATTGCAAGATATTGCAGAATAAGGTAATAGTACCAAAGCTTGGTATCCCTGTGGGAGCACGTGTAACACGAACATCAGCTGGCGGGGCCAACGATCGCGCGCGCCAGCGGGCGCACGGCGCACTTGACGGCATGTTCTTTGTATAGGGCTGCCATTACCTAAATTGCCGACGCCGGAAAAACACGGCAAGAATCCCGGACATTTGGGCGAAATATGGGTTTATTCCCGGACACCTCTGACAGAGTACCCCAGTATCTCCGCACCGCAATAACAATCGCAATTTTTTATTGTTCCTGCCTGAGTAATAATACCTAAAACTGGCGTTATTTACTAACCACTTATAAAGTGACTCGACCAAGTGCATAAAAATCCTTCTAAATACCTATGTTTTACCTACTTACAATAATTTTGGTCATTAGTCAATTGAATATCCTGGTTATCTTAAATTAAGTTCAGTCATTACTCACTATTGGAAGCTTTAGTTAAATACTAAAGCTTCCAATACGTACGTAAATGTTACTTATTCTTGACAAAAGTGTGCGTGTATTCTATGAAGTGGTAAAAATTAAACGTTTTTTACCCTACTAGTAAATTACGACAATTCCAGGTAATAGCAATAAGTACAAGTGATATTTATCAAAATGTGTAACGTGTCGAAATACATCGAGATTCGCGGTCCGGGATTCGTGGACTTCATGCCTATGGCCCCGCACTGGCTCCTTCAGGCGCATGCGCTGCGGGAAAGCGGGGGACGGCGCGCGCGTCGCCCGCCAGTCGCCACTGGGCCACAGTACTCGGCACTCGTCATTTTGCCAGCGGCCGTTCGCCCAGCAGCAACACGACGTGGCGTATGTTGATTTATGTACCGAATGTTAGGCCGATGCGCCCTATGTACTTACTCGTAACTATTGTAATTTTATTATTATATCGTTTTGTATCGATCCGAGTGACCTCGCTCAAAAGCAAAGCTCGTGAATAAAGTGTTAATGTTTCCGAGAAGGTCGTTGAAATGTCTTTTGTACTTTTAGGGATTACTGAGTAAATGTTCAAAATTCCAATTTTCCAGAACCTCGCTGACACCCGTATCATAACGGTAGCATCATAGTCGGTTTCACGAAATCGATCGACGAATTTGACGGCTTGAGCGTGCGATTCTTGCTGATGTATCGTGTGATAGTTGATAGAATCTTAGTGTTGTGAGGCTTTTTGATAAGCTACGTGCGGTGTACGGACTGTGACCATTATCGAAGATGCCACAATGATTTCAGTTTTTTAAAGGAGACATAACTGGCTCTGACAGAATCTAGTAAGTGACTGTTGTTTAGATTGACCTATGTGACCTGACACAAAAGCATTGGTAATAATAGCGACCTCATCTTTTCGGTTTGGAATAAAGCTTCTTGGTTACGATGGCGCGATGTGACAGCTTATCGTTGTGCTCCGTGTGTGCATCTCTTGTTCGCGTGTGCGTGAGCATATTATCAATGAAACACACCGACCTCAGTGCGATGTTGACGCTCCGACGATTTCTCGTTTACTAGTAGTGGCAATAGGATGTATAAAATTAAAAGACCTTTTCTGTTATTTAATTTGTTTGAAAAATGTACTTCTTTATTTTACACTTATGGTTAAATTAATTAACTGCATGGTGTTTCTTTCAAATTGATTTTATCGCAGTTAAATTTATGTATTCGGTTACAAAATGACCCTGTATGTATGTAAATGTAAATGGCCGCGAGTTTCTCAAAAATACTGATCCGATTTGGATGTGGTTTCGATATTCAAATGTATATTTTTCAGGGTAGGTTTTAGTATATAATTTATGACGAGCTGATGAAGATCTTCGGAGATACACAATAGAACTGTTCAATAACTAACAGCAGATGACTCGCGGATGCTGCAATCGTATATCTATAATGTATTGTTTACACCATTCCATAATTAACTAACAAAAAAGCAAAAAATAAATTAGGCATCGACTCCAAATATACGTATATACTATGCGAATACAAATTTAAATTATTATTTAATTTATAGTGGTTGTGAAGTTTGGTTTATTTTACCTAGTAAAGTCTCCCTCATACATCCGCTATCATAAGAACTCTAGCTGGATAATACTAACTTGCCTTGACAGATCATCTTACACTGGACAATTCAATTAAATGCGTACAATAAAGAATAACATTCCTAATCGAGCGTGAAGGGTTCATAAAATATTTCCTAAACACGCTGCCGTGGGACAATAAACTCTATGTAACAGTTTTACAGTTGGTTTTAAATAGGCATGGTTTTTAAAAATATCCTCAAATTAACGTATAAAAGGAAAAGAAATGGTTTTCATAAGAAATGTTTTTCAAAATTCTTTTGCTGATATTTGGTAATTTCTTTTATTATAACCTAAGGTATATTCCACACGGAAGATGTTGAGTGCGGTATTAATAGCTGCAACTCGCTCTCAAGTGTGATATTAGCTGAGACGCTGTCAATTTACGGTCTTAAGATAGTCTCTATTTAATAGAGCCATATTAAAATCTGCTCAAATGACGTCTTAAGTTACAATATGTGACCGATTTTGACAGCTAAATTTGTTTGTGTAAGAGCGTTTACTCAGCTGAGCACAAGCTCTTAGGGCGGTATTAATAAATCAATCTCAAGTTTGAGTTACATCTCAAGTAGACATAATGTATTGAACTACTCGAGATGTAACTCAAACTTGAGATTGATTTATTAATAGCGCCCTTAATCTCTCTTGAGAAATTCATTAAATAGTTCAATACATTAATTGCGAGCGCGGTACGACATCGCACTGAGGTTCCAGGTTCGAATCCTGGTGGCAAAGTGATAGTGGGTTTTCCGCTCAGGTTCAGCCCGGAGTCTGGAAGAGCCCTCAGGCTCGCCCCCTATCACATCATGGGACGGAATACACGGCGAAAAGTTGCTGTTTGCACGGCGAAAATATAATGTTTACAACTCACAGACTTTGAGTGCCAACACTTATATTTAAAGAAAATATTACAAATAAAAGGATCACATTTAGAATGACAACAGACATGGTGTTAGCATTTAAATTTTTAAAGTAGGTAACAAATTACAATAGATGTTACTTAATAACATTCCAGTGTGTAGTTTTTTTTAAATATTATAATTCATTAAACAAAATCTCTTCTAATTTTCTCTTAAATTTAGACATAGAGTTATTAAATATATCAATATGAGATAATTTATTTCTTACGTCACCTAGGTCATTGAAAATCAGCGCCGCAGTATCAGCTAGGTTGGTAGCGTCTTGTAAATTATAGAATTTTATTTTTGTTTCAGGAGCTGTAACTTCAGTCCTCTCGCTTCCCAGTCTAGGAATGGGGATAGACAGAGACTCTGGCAGGGTGGTGCTCAGATACAGCTTGCTACCTAGGTTACCTACATTCAAGACATCCGACGACAATGAACTAGATTATGAGAATATAGCTGTACCAAATATGTTTAATGTACTTGTGATGAATAAATAAAAACAATTGAAAAAGAGATTTTATTTTTGTAATTTATTCATGTATACACTCACACCTTTTATTCCCGAAAGGGTTTTTTTTTATTGCATTGAATGACGAGACGAGCATGCCGTTCGCCTGATGGTAAGCGATACGACCACCCATAAACAGTAGCAACACCATCCAGCACCTTGAGTTACAAAGTATTGTGTGGCATTACACTGCGCTCGTCATCTGAGACATAAGATGTTAAGTCTCATTATGTCCAGTAGTTACACTGGCTACAATGCCCTTCAAACCGAAACACAACAGTGCATGCACACTGCTGCTTGGCGGTAGAAATAGACATTGGGGTGGTACCAACCTAGACGGACTCTTACATATGAAAATCCTACCACCAGTAAAAGGGTAGGCAGAGGCGCAACTAGTGCACGCACTTTTCGCCGTATGTAGGTATTCCTATTTCGGTCCCATGACATGATAGGGACTGCCTCGGTGGCGTAGTTGTATTGCGTACGCGTTACGAGTACGATTTGCGCGCTGAGGTCCGGGGTTCGAATCCCGGGTCGGGACAAAAAACTTTGTGACTAGGTTTTTCCATCTTAAAAAAAATACTCAGTCGCAGCTCGGAGTCAGGAAGTTGGCGGTGTGATACCCCCGTGCCTCGGAAAGCACGTAAAGCCGTTGGTCCTGCGCCTGATCTCTCTCCGGTCATGTCTGCCGTCTCACCGGACTATGAGAGTGAAGGAATAGCGAGTGCACCTGTGTATTGCGCACACACTTGTGCACTATAATATCTCCTGCGTACCTGGCTGATCTCCGTTGAGATTGGCCGCCGTGGCCGAAACTGGCTAGGAGGATTTCAAGTAGATCCTCGACTTTTGTCAGAAAGACACTCATAGTCATAATAGAACATACAAATTATTTCTCTACTATATTGTGCATGTATATACATAGACTGCCTCGGCTTAGTTGTAAAATAAAAAAAATGTATAAAATAAAATCATTTATTGATCAAATAGGCTTATAAAGAAGCACTTATGACAGGTCATGACATGAAGGTAGACGCAATAACAAAGGTACATAATAAACCAATGAAGTAATTTACAGTTAAATAACGAACAATCAGCAGGGGCTGATAGGTACAGAGGTCACGGACATTGGGGACGGGAATGGGCTAGGGAAAGGAGAAGTGGAGCTGATATAAAGCTGTTGTATTACGGTACGACTGCAATGCTGAGGTCTCCGGTTCGATCCCCGGGTCGGGCAGTGATATTGGATTTTTCCATTCAGTATCAGCCCGGAGTCTGGAATTTGTGCCCGATATGGCGATAGGCTCGCCCCCTATCACATCATGGGACGGAATACGCACGGCGAAATGTGGGTGCACTAGTTGCGCCTCTGCCTATCTCTTCGAGGATAAAAAGCGTGACTATGCGTATGCATATGTGAATGTTATTTTATATATATAAACCTTCCTCTTGAATCACTCTATTTAATAAAAAAAACCGCATCAAAATCCGTTGCGCAGTTTTAAAGATCTAAGCATACATAGGGACAGACAGCGGGAAGCGACTTTGTTTTATACTAAGACTAGCGGCCCTCCCTGGCTTCGCTCAGGTAGCAAAGCATATTACATGCTGAAATTAGTTTTTTGTCATACAAAATATTTACGTAATATACACATAAGCATTCCTCTTGAATCTCTCCATCCATTGGTGAAGTTTTTCCGAGATAAGAATTAGTCTAGGCCCTTCCCAGGGTCTTAAGCTATGTCCCTTCCAAATTTCATCGCAATCAGTTCAGTGGCGTGACAGTGACGGCTCCACTCACGAGAAAAAAAAAACGAGATAAAATTACCGGTTTATGTTCTTCCGGGATAAAGTAGCCTATGTGCACCTCTGGATCTCAAACTATCGTCACACTTATTTTCTTGCGGTTCTACTCGCAGAAAAGGATTTTCCGGAATAAAAGTCTCGGTTTATTTTTTCCCGGAATAAGATATAGCCTAGGTCTATCCCAGGATCTTGACTCGTCAAGCCCCGCGACCGATGCGGGCGTTCTAGTATATAGGGTTTCCGCATAAATCTATCCCATCAAAAACATAAATGTGAAATGTGGAAGCCAAGTCTAATATTAAGAATATGCGTGCTGGTCGACTTCACCGACAAAAGAATTGAAATCTTAATGGTTGCCAAGCCCTGTAGATAATCCTGAAAATTATTTATAAGAACACAATCCATTTTAAAATAAATTTAAACTAATATTTCTTTGATTTTCTGCTACGACAATGTATGATATTTAAAAATATGATTTCTTAAATTTGAATAGTCGAATTATTTACACAAAGCAAATAACTTAGTATAAATTTAAGCTCAAGATTTGACAAGGCTTGAGGGGTTAATCTATCTCCCTAACACATTTCATCGAAATCGGTTCAGTGGTTAGGTCGTGACGGCGCCACTCGCGAGAAATAAAAACCGGTATAAAATTCCCGGGTTACGTTCATCCGGGATAAAAGTAGCCTATGTCCTCCTGAGGATCTCAAACTATCTCCATACTTTCTCATTTATAGACACGCGCCGCCGACCCCCCGGCCGGTACCGCCGCGACCGCTATGTCCCTGCATTTTAAATCTGTAATATCTTCGAAAATATTTATTTAAATTACATGTTGTAAAGGGCCATATTGATCTATATTAAATGCACAATGCATTTATGGTACTTAATTGGATAAAGATTAATGCTGTATTGCTTAAAATTGCTTCGTAAAAAAGCCATTATTTCTCGTCAAAAGTAAAAGAATTAAAAATGGTTATTGTGGGTTATCCCTAAGAGATAGTCATATACCATTGTGAACTTTTTTGTAGACCTTTTAAGGTGTACAATACTGTAGTACATTATTTTGATCTATCTCCTAGGGTTTAGCCAGCGTTTGCAATGTAGGCGCAAAGAAATGTGTTCATTTACGACATCACATTAGAAACCTCTAAAATTATCAGTGTTCCTGTACATGTTATGCACGTATTATACATAAAAACCTTTCTGTTGAATCACTCTATCTATTAAAAAAAACCGCATCAAAATCCATTGCGTAGTTTTAAAGATCTAAGCATACATAGGGACATAGGGACAGACAGCGAGAAGAGACTTTGTTTCATACTAAGATGAAGATAAATAAACAAAAAATCAAATCTTGCCTCTTTATAATATTAGTATGATAGGACAGATTAGTGTAGATAAGTTATGAGTTATAACAATTTGATCAAATTAAAGCATGTAAATTGATATTAGGTTTTTCATCTCAGTATCAGCCCTTCTGCAGAGTATGGAAATGTGCCCATAAAATAGCAACAGACTCCCCTTACCATGGGACCTAACGCAGCTGAAGTGGATGTGACACTGCCAACCCTGAGATGGGGAAAAGGCGTGATATAAATCGTGTAAATTAAGATTTGTTTTCAAAGAAAGTAACCTTGAACACCTTGCTTACTTTTGATTACAAATCGAGCGTGAGCCATAGAAAGAATTAAAAATAATATTTATATAATGAATAGTAAATGTTATAATACATCGTTTAATGCAATGT
Organism: Lapara coniferarum; assembly: GCA_949316025.1. Lineage (NCBI taxonomy): Eukaryota > Metazoa > Arthropoda > Insecta > Lepidoptera > Sphingidae > Lapara > Lapara coniferarum. Next base: position 28,986,859 of record OX438929.1, read on the forward strand.
TTGTCCGTATGTGGAAAGAGTTCTTCGACTGACTTACTTATAAGTCATTTAGAGAGAGTGATTAAGTCATTTTCATTCTTACCAACTCTGTATTATATACTGTCCCACTGCTGGGCACGGGTCTCCTCTACTACTGAGATGGTTTAGGCCTTAGTCCACCACGCTGGCCTAGTGCGGGTTGGTAGACTTCACATACCATCGAAATTCTTATAGAGAACTTCTCAGGTATGCAGGTTTCCTCACGATGTTTTCCTTCACCGTTAAATCAAGCGATAATTCACAAAAAATACACACATAACTATAGAAAAGTAAGAGGTGCGTGCCCTTGGGTTTTGAACCTGCGGACATTCGTCTCGCCAGTCAATTCCACTCCCAACTAGGCCATCGCCGCTTGATTTCATTCTCACTAAGTGTAATTCTCGAAAAACATATGGACGTTGACCTGTCTGAGTAGTATCCTATGTTTGAATTTGTACATAATCTTATATGTAACAGAAATAACACTAAAAGAAATTCATATAATATGAAATCAGCATCAAAATTGCTTGAAAAATAAAGCATTCACGTTTGAAAAATTGTTGTGAGCATAAGTGGGGGCGTGGTAGGGTTATCGCGCTATCTCTTTCTCACTCAAGCATCGTTATTGCCGCCGACACTCAGTGACGTCACAGTCTGCTGTTTCCCTTATTTGACGGATGGGCGTTACACCAAATTTCAAAACTTTTTGTGATTATATGTGTTCGATTGAATTGTATTATGTATTTTAGAAATAAATAATAATAATAATAACAATAAAAAATAAGCAGAAATCAATTCACTTGAACGAAGTCACGGTTAAACTTATGTAGGTATTTAATGTATAAATTTACTCGAAATTATTGAATTGTATTAATATACAATTCGTTAGGAAGAGTCATGTTCCTGATAATATTACTGTTGATTGGTAATTATATTATTTCAATATTATTTTTTTTGTACTTTATTTTATTTATTTATTTATGGTACACATGCACGAAAATAGGAGGTAATAATACAATGGTTCAGATATACAAGCCAATTACAGGTATACACAGCATTGAAAGAATAAAAGACACTGTAAACTTCTGCGCAAGTTAACTGTAACACGTTATTTAATTAAGGAGAAAGTAATAATAATTATTAGCGTGTAAATTAAGATTTGTTTTCAAAGAAAGTAACCTTGAACACCTTGCTTACTTTTGATTAAAAATTAGTAATTTTAAACAAACAAAATCTTGCCAAAAAAATAAAACAAAAATAAAGGAAGAGAATTGAAATATGAGCACCGAGTACAAACTTATCACGATACAACACTTTAGCATTAGCTTTTTTTATGAAAGTATATGTTACAATTTTTTTCCGAAAGGATTGAATTGTATCATGGTAAATGTCCAGCCCGAGTTTAGTCTGCAATGTGTTGTAGGACACACATCACATACTTGATTAATACTTAGCTGTTCAAAGTTCGGACGATTATATTTCCTACGAAAGCGCACGACCAGTGTTTCCACTGACGATTTAACCCTAAATTTGTCCCTAATTTTTGCAAAGTTTGTCATGTATTTTAAAACTTAAAATAGGTATCAAAGTACAACTGAAACCTATTCTATAGGATCCTTTAACGTGAATCTACATTTTATATTGTCTAAAATGATCCTTGCAATGGTTAATAGAATTAAGGGCAAATAATATTCATGAATTAATGGCATATGAAATGAGTGGTTTTTCTAGAAATATTTTTTTCCATAAATCCCTTACCTACTGTGGCAAAAAAGTGACCCATATAAAATATTTCCCCCGAAAAAGGGACAAATCTCTTAAAGTGGAAACGCTGCCCACGACTGATTTCTTCTGATTTGTCTTCGTGCTCCAGGTGGTGTTGCGTGTATGCCATATGATGCGTACTACATGCCATTCCAAGCCTCGTATCCCTGCCAGAACTACTACGTACCAGACTATTATAGGCAGCCTCTATATGTGATAGAATCTGGTGAGTAGATTACTTCTTACTATACATACATACGTACATACATACATACACACACATAAATACGTACATCTACATGCGTGTACACCACGAAGAAAAGAAGAAGAGGTGTACACACACACATATATACATACATACACACACATATACATACACATATGTATGTATGTCTATGTCACTAAATAGATTATTTGTGTATGTCTATGCGCGAAGCAAAAAGCAAAATTATGAAGGGATTACAAGACTGGTCACATGAGTACACGGAAAATATTATAAATAAATTTTTTCTTTGAATTTTAGTCTAACATTTAAAATTGGTCATTTTTGTACTATCTACACATTTGTTTATTTTCTTTAATTTGCACTTCAAACAAATTGGTATTACCTTTGCACTACTAGAGATAATAAGATTATATACTCTGTAAAGATGTTTCACGATACAGGCCTAGCCTAGTGTGAGACGTCTCTGACAAATCTAAACTGTATAATAAGATGAAGATGTAAATGAAAAATAAATGAATAAATATACACATACATACATACATATTCTTTTCAGGGGTAGGCAGAAGGAAAATACACCCATATTTCGTCCGTTATGGTCTCATGTAATAAGGAGCCTATCGCCACATCGGGCACAAACTCCAGACTCTGGGCTGATACTGAATAGAAAAATCCAATAACAAATTTTCCGTCTCGGGGATCGAACCCGAGAGACCTCAGCATTGCAGTCGTACCGTAATACAACTACGCCACTGAGGCAGTCAATAAGGAATAATGTTCTTGTTATTCCAGACAATCTTCCAAAGAAAGATGAACCAGAAATCCCTTCAGCCACCAGGCCTACGGACCCTTCTACTCCTCGGAAGAAGAACAAACGTGTACTGACCAGCATCTTCGCTATTCCTGGCGCATTGGCTGACTCCTTTCTGAGTGGAGAAATTTCCCTTTAAAGACTTTTTTGTAGCAATACTTGTTTGTTTTATCCTGATGAAGACTTTAGCCACATTTTGACAGAGCAATTATGTGAAAAAAATAAAAATCAAAAAATCAATCAATAAGCCTGAATTTCCGTCTGTTTTGAAGTGTTTTTTTTTCCTCTTTTAGAGGATATCTCTAAGTTCAGTGAGCCTTTTGGTCTCCTCTAACATTAAAAGTCTCCTCTAACATTTTCCATAGTGTTCTATCTCTGGCAACTCTTCTCCAATAGGGGCCAGCTGTAAGCTTCAACTCATCTTACCATCTCTTAAGCTGGTGGTAACTCCAAACTAGTGGTAGGACTCTTATATATAAGAGTCTGTCTGGGAGGGTACCACCGCAATGTCTATTTCTACCGCCAAGCAGCAGTATGCATGCGCTGTTGTGTTTCTGTTTGAAGAACATTGTAGCCAGTGTAACTACAGGACATAATGAGACTTAACATCTTATGTCTCAGGATGACGAGCGCAGTGGAACGCCACACAGATACTTTGTAACTGAAGGTGGTGAATAGTATTTCTACTGTTTATGGGTGGTCGTATCGCTTTCCATCAGGCGAACGGCATGCTCGTCTCGTCATTCGATGCCATAAAAAAAAGGCTTTTCCCGGAACGCAACACTTACACTATGGCGGGTTGTAACATTTTATGCACTCGCTGTCCGCGCGGATTCAAGTTATACTACCACCAGCATATATGTTGCTATATATACCGGGTGGAAGGGAAACGCTCTCGGAAACGAATACAGGTGATAGTATTGGTGATTCCTGACGTGATGGCACTAAAAAAATCGCGATCGCGTTGTTACAATTTTAGTAGGATTTTCTCAAATTTCTGTGCAGCTTCACGTATGGATAGATAAATCAAATTATTATTCTGAAAAACATAGTAAAAAAGGTCAATATTTCAAAAAAATCGTAATGAAACACGTACATCAGCTGACGGGTTAACGACCGCGTGGCCGCCGCGCCGCCTTGTCGGCGTTTGCTTTGTAGTTTTGTGTACGCTTTACATTGCGCGCGCATGAATTACGGAAATACTAAAATCGTAAGTATTATCGCTTAGCTTTGCAAATGAATATAGTTTTTCGTTAATGTTATGGTTCTTCTCTCTTACCGTTCCGGTATAGAGAGCGTTTCCCTTCCACCCGGTATAGCCATTGCTCTCAGTACCTCGAGCTCGCACCAACTTACTGCAGCACGCACCGCTGACGCGCGCGCTGCGTGTGCTCAATGCGGTGTCCAGCCGGGTTGACATATTTTCGTGCTCACTGACAGAGTTCACAGAGGCCGCTTGTATCTTAGTTAGTAATTTAATGTAATAAATTGTTGGTTTTATTCAATATGATTTTGAATGTGTCCTACACTACTGAATTGGGTGTAACCTGTAATTAGTAGTAAGTATGTGGAATAAATAAATAAATAAATAACATACATACATACATACATATACATACACTCACGCCTGTTATCCCCGAAGGGGTAGGCAGAGGCGCAACTAGTGCATCCACTTTTCGCCGTTAATCCGCCCATGATGTGATAGGGGGCGAGCCTATCGCCATATCGGGCACAAATCCCAGACTCCGAACTGATACTGAATAGAAAAACTCAATATCACTTTGCCTGACCCGGGGATCGAACCCGAGACCTCAGCATTGCAGTCGTACCCAAATACATCATCGCCACCGAGGCAGTCACTACACATGGATGATTTACGCGCGAAATTGCACAAAATGGCGGCACAAGTTTAGTACATTAGGAAATTGTTACAAATTAGTTTCGTTTCTTAATAGCTAAAGTATGAAAATGCATTTGTCGTTTATTAAGTCTTTAAATTACGTTCTTGGTTATTATTTTGTAGTCAGAAAATAAACTATCATAAAGCTGCATTTAGACGGAGCAATTACTGCTAGCCAAAGACTTTAAACAGTATGGTTAGTTATAGACCGGGCATCAGGACCAAATTTTACGATTTTTAAGCTATTGCATAGCTTCTATCGCGGGCCTTGAGCGTGGAGACCGAATCTCCGGAAATTCCGTAACGAAAATAACCTGCCACCCCTCACTATTTTCAACTCTATTACAACCATGTAGAGTGTAAAATTCCATAAGTAAATTTAATATCGCAGTCTTGTAAGAATACAACATGTAAGAGGATATGAGCTGAATATTTATTTATTTATTGTTTAAGAGGAATCAGTGGTAATTACAATAAATTAATTAAAAGTTATTAATCACATACAAAATTTTAAATGCATTACCTTCAGTTGCCACAGCATGCATTAATATTAAGGAAAAAACAATTGTAAAATATTAACAATCATAGGACTATTACCTACACATTTATATATATATATATTTATCATATTACATTTTAGAAAATAATTTTAACTGTATTGTATATTAAACGCTTATATTAAAAGGAACATTATGGACTTCAACTTATATTATGTAATAACTTATAAATAATTATGGAATGTTATCTTCTAAGGCCTTCAAGAGCTCAGTTTCAAAATCTTTCAGTGAGTTGTTGAACACGTCTATAGACTGGCCAAGAGAATTGTACGTCCTGGATAATCTAGATAGTACAGATATGTTAAACGATAAAAGGTCGAAATTACCGTGTATTTAAAAATTGGTCCAGTCAGTGAAACGTATCGAAATGTCAAACGCGGCGGGATGACGTGATTCTAAGTTTGAATTTTTAAATAGTTTTTGTTTTATATCTGTTCAAAGAGGTTATAAATATTAGAATTTATGCAATAGCTTTACCGCGGCAGTCTCCGAGTGCCACACGTCTTTTTTTTATAGCATTGAATGACGTGACGAGTATGCCGTTCGCCTGATGGTAAGCGATACGACCACCCATAAACAGTAGTTACACCATAGTCCATACAGCACCTTGAGTTACAAAGTACTGTGAGGCATTCCACTGCGCTCGTCATCTTGAGACATAAGATGTTAAGTCTCATTATGTACAACAGTTACACTGGCTACAATGCCCTTCAAACTGAAACACAATAGTACATGCACACTGCTGGCGGTAGAAATAGACATTGCGGTGGTACCCACCCAGACAGACTCTTACGTATGAGAGACCTACCAGTAAATATTTATTAATTCAGTTATGTTTTGATAAAAACAAGCACTAAACACAAAAGGAAAAGTTTAAATCATAAATCTGAATTGCTAAAAATATTTAAAACTTACAAAAATAAGTATGTAAATACTTGGTTCTGCGTTCGAATTTCTTTAAGTTATTCAAAATCTAAGCCTTGTAGATGAATAATTCTGTGTATAAATGATTCAGTTGTCAAGTTAGGAGATGGGAAGATGACTTGAAACAGACAGCGGGATCATTCTGGTTGAGAGTAGCAAGGGACAGGATCCATGGGAAGGAATTGGAGGAGGCCTATGCCAAAAGGCACACTGAACTTAGGTACCTCTTGTAACCCTATGTTTAGGAATAAAGGCTATTATTATTATTATAAACTAGCTTTGCCCGCAGCTCCACCCGCGTTAAAAAGTTTTCCGGGATTAAAGTCCCGCTTTCTCTTTTCCCGGGATAAAGAATAGCCTATGTGTTAATCCAGAACATGATCTACTCGTGTGCCAAATTTCATCGAAATCCATTCCGCAGTTTTTGCGTGAAAGAGGAACAAACATCCATACATCCAAACATCCATAAATTCTTACAAACTTTCGCCTTTATAATATTAGTAGGATAGTAGGATTATTAAGGCTCAAATAGATGGTGGTGGACGGCAGCGTGGCAGGTAGGCCTCACGCTGCCGTTGACGCCGAGGGCGTTCTTCGGTGTGCGGGGGCTTCTGAGCCTCCCGCAAACAGGAGACGGGCTGCATTAGGCGGCACCGCGCAGGGGCGGCTGCGGACGTTAACTTAGACACTCTTAGTCCGAAGAAGCCCTTTGCCGTCCCTAATGCACCGAAGAAGACCACCGCGGAGTTTTAGTTGGTATGCCGTGCGGTGTACAGAGGTTAGGGACTCGGCCCGGCGGCTCAGCGCTGGGTCGTAAGGCACAGTGAACCCAACATAACCGCTTTGTCGCCCCCCTTGAAGGCTGGGCGGTAGTAATAAGTCACTTTCTCCGCGAAAAAATAAAATAAAAAAGGGACACCCGGATGGAACGACGCTCTTTTCGATTAATTAGTGAAGATATTGTAATAAAATTGTATTTCTTTTAAGTTATAATAATAATTGTATATTTCATTAAAACGTTATCACATCAATGAAAACATTTACTTCTACCTACACAATAGATATGTCATCGAATCACGATCATCACCTAAGCAAGCATTGACATTAAATTAACTTACAACTAACGAAAAAAAAACTACTCTAAAAAGCATTTAAATTGTCTTTTTTTATTCAAATTTCGAATGTCACTTTTACGGCCAGTTCTTTATTGTTACTGGCTGGTTTCACAGGGCAAGTATAAAAGTGTCGTTCAAATTTCGTGAGAATTTTTTCCGTCCAGCTCCCTTTCACAACGCGCAACAAGGAACTTCGTTCCAAAAAAGGTCTCTCGTATGCAAAAGACCGCCTGGGTAAGTACCACCGCAATGTCTATTCCTACCGCCGGCAATGCATGCAATGTTGTGTTTCGGTTTGAAGGACATTGTAACTTAATTACTGAACATCATGAGACTTAACATTTGTTTGAAGATGACGCAGTTTATAATTCAAATTTTATAAGATGTTACTGTTTATGGACGATCGCTTACCATCAGACGAGCGGCATGCTCGTCTAGTTTAACTGAAATAAAAAAAGAGATGTCGCGCTGAGCCAAATAGAATCAAATTGCATTCTCTACACTAATAAAAAACTTCATTTATTAGGAGTTGCATCCAGTACCTCGAGCACGAATAATAAAGAATGGCAAAGTATTCGCATTGAGAACATTCACATTCATAAACCATGCTATGAGGCACAGTGCGCCCGGAAGCACAGTCGCTACAATATTTTAATAAAATAAATAAAATTATTTATCAATCAAGTAGGCTTATAAAAAAGAACTCATGATAAGTCATGGCAAGGTTAAGTCAATAACAAATTTACAAAGGTACATTATACCAATTAAATAATTTAAAGTACCTACATTAAACAACGAACAACCAATACGGGCTGATAGGTACAGAGGACGCGGACATTGGGGACGTGAATAGGGCTAGGGAAGCAGAAGTGGAGCTGATATAAAAGAAAGGGAAGGAGTATCTTAATATTACAAGGAAAGGAAACGCCACGATCCTCGCCGGCGAGGATAATAAAGGCCCTAGCCTAGCTAACCTACCAGCCTTTCACTAGCTACCTAAGCGATGACTACCCAAAGAAGAAAGCCAGAAAGAAACTCCGGGCTTAATTTTTCGTCATCAATTGTCATGATTTTCGTAAATTTCTTTTTAAATGTCATACACATGATAATACACCGCCTGTAGCCACGTTCGGGTACAATTCCAGACTTACTAATACTCAGAAAACCTCACTGCCCAACCCGGTTTCAAATCTCAGATTAACAAACATTTGACAAAGTCTTGGTCCGCGTAAAACAAAGCCGATAAAACCAAACGCGACCCACTTCAAAAGGAAATATTTTATTTAAGCCCAACTTCCGAAGAAAATCAATGATTTATTCCAAAAGGTTCCTTATGAATTCTTGAATGCTCCTGAGTGTAGTTTACTAAGAATTTAATGTTTTCGAGTGCTTTTAGAGGTACACGACGTTGAAACGCTGGTGGTAGGATTAAAGACATAATATCTATCTTGTATCCCAATAACGGTAACAAAGATATATTTAATTGGGAAAACATCAAAGAATTTCCAGGGTGTGTAAGGTCTGTTCGCAGGACGGTGGAGGAATTAACCCTGTCAGTAGAGATCCGTGTAGTAGGCATAATATCCCTACCACCATACTAGCCCTGTATTATATACTGCCCACTGCTGAGCACGGGCCTCCTATACTGAGAGGGGTTAGGCCTTAGTCCACCACGCTGGCCTAGTACAGGCAGACTACACAAACCTTCGAAATTCAGAGAACTTCTCAGGTCTGTAGGTTTCCTCACGATGTATTTCTTCACCGTTAAAGCAAGCGATAATTCACAAAGAATACACACATATATTTAGCAAAGTCAGAGGTGTGATTGGGTTTTGAACCTGCGGACATTCGTCTCGACAGACCGTTCTATTCCCAACTAGGCAACGCCGCTTTATTCGTTCATTTTTAATGCATTTTTTAGCATTTGGATAGTGCATATAACCCGATGTTTATATAAGTATTTACTATAGAAATAACGTGTGGCATAGGGAATCAGGGACCCCGTTCACCGACCTCATTAAAAAAAACTAATCTCGATACGAATCTTCGCATGACTAGTCGCAAATTGATAGTTAATAACTTCGAGTCATACGAGGTTTTTCCGCACGTAGTTACGATAATTAGGGTTGTCAAGCTTGTAAAAAAAATATCGCGTTACTAAGCTACTAATATTTTTTCCTTTTTTATTGAAATGGATAGACCATTGAATACTATGTACCAGTATTTCAGGGAGAGCAACTAGGGAACTTTGGAATTTGACAAGGATTTTTATCACCATTAATTCTTCAAATGCGTTTATCAAAAAGATGACTAATGTCAGGATCTCAAGTCCCATTAGTAAAGAAACCTCCAGTATATCCAACAACAAATCAAGTGAGATGATAGTGGTGAATCCAGGAGTATCGTTTGGGGTTCAACCCCACTGAAGATATAATTTAGCAAAGTAAACACATACTTATTAAGTTAAGGATAATTGATGACGATTATAGCTTAGTGAAATGCTTGCTTAAAAGTTTTATTCAAGTTAAATTCAAGATTTGTCACGATAGCACTCGAATGCTTTTGAAGAGACTTTAACAATTGTAATTGAAAGTTATGTTGTTACTGCTTATGGGCGGTCGTATCACAATTACCATCAGACGAGTGGCATGATTGTTTCCTCATTCAGAAGTATAAAAAAATCTAGATAGTCTCTCGCATACGAGAGACCTGCCACCAGTAGAATTGATGTTGTAAGGACACACACCCTGTGCAGCTATGTAAGTGTCTTTTTTTTATGGCATCAAATGACGAGACGAGTATGCCGTTCGCCTGACGGTAAGCGATACGACCACCCATAAACAGTAGCAACATCATCCAGCACCTTGAGTTAAAAAGTACTGCGCTCGTCATACTGAGACATAAGGTGTTAAGTCTCATTATGTCCAGTAGTTACACTGGCTACAATGTCCTTCAAACCGAAACACAACAGTGCATGCACTGCTGGCGGTAGAAATAGACATTGCGGTGGTACCCACCCAGACGGACTCTTACATATGAGAGTCCTACCAACAGTAATAAAAACATAAGCTCTACAATGTTAATTATATCAAATAAAAACTTTTTAATAAAAAATAAACCGACTTCAAAACCACTACAAATCAAAAAATAATTAAAATTTGTCTTCGCTTAGTGTAAACGTATATTTGGAGTCGATGCCTAATTTAAATTGCCAGCTAAACTAGGAAATACACAAAGAAATATACGAAAACATTGTTCAATTTAAATAAGCACCGACTCCAAATATATGTATATACTAAGCGAAAACAAATTTTAATAATTTTTTTATTTGTAGTGGTCTTGAAGTCGGTTTATTTTTTATTAAAAAGTTTTTATTTATTGCTCTTTTGTTAGTTAATTATAGAATGGTGTAAACAATACATCATAGATATACGATTGCAGCATTCGCGAGTCATCTGCTGTTAGTTATTAAAGAGTTCCATTGTGTATCTCCGAAGATGTTCATCAGATCTTCATAAATTATATACTAAAACCTTCCCTGAAAAATATACATTTCAATATCGAAAACCACATACTAATCGGATCAGTAGTTTTTGAGAAACACGCGGCCATACAAATTTACATACATACATATAAACATACATACATACATACGGATCGAATACACGAATTGAGAACCGCCTCCTTTTTTGGGATGTCGGTTAAAAAGAAGTACTCACACACACATACACTCACGCCTGTTATCCCCGAAGGGGTAGGCAGAGGCGCAACTTTTGCACCCACTTTTCTCCGTTATTCCGTCCCATGATGTGATAGGGGGCGAGCCTATCACCACATCGGGCACAAATTCCAGGCTCCGGGCTGACACTGAATTGAAAAACTCAATATCACTTTGCCCGACCCGGGAATCGAACCCGAGACCTCAGCTTTGCAGTCGTACTGTAATACAACTACGCCACCGAGGCAGTCCTCCAAGATAAATACATCAGTATTTTATTCCCGGAGGGGTAGGCAGAGGTGCAACCAAATCACTCACTTTTTGTCATGTGTGTTCCGTCCCATGATGTGATAGGGTGCGAGCCTCGCCACATCAGGCACAAGATCTGGACTCTAGGCTCATACTGAGCAGAAAAACCCAATATCTCTTTTTCCGATCCAGGTTTGAACCTGGAACCTCAGAACAACGTCACGCGCACACTACAACACGTAGTATATCCGATTCACTCCAACTAGCATTACCTTTTCATTTATAACTTTAATAGCAGTTATCATAAACAACAAAGGTTATTATGTTAGTTTTAGCTTTTAACCTACAATTATTAAAAGTGATTAATTGCTTTAGTTAATTTGGTGATGGACTCGGGTTTTATTTCGTGGGTTTAATATTTAATAAAATTCAAAGGCCAGTCACCTAATAAAATGAAATTATTTATTCGAATTCATAAAATGTTAAACATTACTTAGATTCAGTCAATTTTGACTCTTCCACCAATTCGGTTTCCACCGGAGAAGAACAGAAACTTTTGGGTTGCTCTTTTCAAAATCAGTTAAAAGGTATAAATTAAGTAGATATTGTTGGGTTAGGTCGTTAGGTTCGTATTACAAAAACCGACGTAAAAAGTTGCCCGACTTGGAATCAGAACTCAGTACATATATCCACATAACACTCACTCACTTGTCCCGGGTCATACGATTGCTCATTATTATTTCCGGGAACGTGGATATATTTGTTTGCAACCTGCTGGAATTCACAGATGTCCCCAGTTGTATTGAGGCCAGTTGGTAAGTACTATTTTGTCTGTACAAACCGCTTTAGTATAGCTTTTATGGAGTTGTATATATATTTATCAATAAATAAATAAATAGGTTTCAATAATAATAATAATACCAGCCATGTATTATATACTGCTCACTGCTGAGTACGGGCCTCCTCTACTACTGAGAGGGTTTAAGGCCTTAGTCCACCACGCTGGCCTAGTGCGGGTTGACAGACTTCACACACCCTCGAAATTCTTATGGAGAATTCTCAGGTATGTAGGTTTCCTCACGATGTTTTCCTTCACCGTTAAAGTGATCGATAATTGATAAACAATACACACGTAACTTTGAAAAGTCAGAGATGTGTGCCTTGGGTTTCGAACCTCCGGACATTGTCTCGGCAGACCGTTCCATTCCCAACTAGGCTATCGTCCACGGTATAAATAGGTCGTGCTTTCATCAAACCATTATTATAAAGAGAAAAGATTTTTTTATTTGTAATGGAATAATCAAACTACTTAACCGATTTTATATATTCTTTCACTTAGAAAAGTACATTACCATTATAAAGTGCTTAGGGCTACTCCCTAATTCCTGTCCCGGGAATGGGAGTTATCGCGAGCGAAACCACATACAAAAAATAGGTTAAAAACCACTTAAATCTTCACTTTTCAATTTTCTCCAGTTTCGCTGGGTGAGATCAAAAAGGTAATCCTTTCCATTAAGTCCAATGCGACTGGCTGCGACAACATCAGCCGCCGTATGTTAATTCCTATCCTGGATCACCTTCTCCCTGCCATTTCAGACATTATTAATGGCTCCCTTCTCTCTGGCATATTTCCGTCTCTATGGCGAAAAGCCATTGTAATTCCACTTCCCAAAATCCCTAACCCTTCACATGCGAAACATTTCCGCCCTATATCCATACTTCCTTTCCTCTCCAAAGTGCTTGAGGCCTGTGCACACAAACAGTTATCTAGGTTTGTGCACCTGAACAACCTGCTGTGCCCACTGCAATCCGGTTTCAGGCCTGGTCACAGCACTACTACTGCGCTACTAAAAGTGAGTGACGATATTAGGGCGGGCATGGAGGAAACCAAGGTCACTGTGTTGGCTTTGGTTGATTTCTCGAACGCCTTTAATACCGTCAGTCACGACATCCTTTTAGCCATCCTCTCCCACCTTTTGATCTCTCCTTCGGCTCTGGATTGGTTCTCGTCTTATCTTCAGGGACGCCAGCAGTTGGTGCGACTCAGCGATGCTTCGTCCAACTGGTGTCACATCGAATCTGGAGTCCCTCAAGGCGGCATACTCTCCCCATTACTGTTTTCTATATTTATTAACCTCCTAACTCAAGAACTTCAGTGTACGTACCACCTGTATGCCGATGACTTGCAAATATATTCTCGGGATGGAGTGGACAGTGTGTCGGCGGCCGTGGACAGGGTGAACCGGGACCTAGCTCAAATTAAAATCTGGTCCGACAATTTCGGCTTATCGGTAAACCCTGCGAAATGTCAAGCCATTATTATAGGTAGCCCAAGGATGATTAACCGGTTGGATAGTACAACCATTCCACCCATTTTATTCAACAGCAATATCATTCCTTGGAGCTCCAGTGTTCGAGATCTCGGTTTACACATTGACTCCACCCTGAGTTGGAGGCCCCAGGTAACCTCTGTCTGTCAGAGAGTCACCGGTACCCTTCGCGCTCTATACCGTCTGAAGAACTTCCTCCCTCCTAAAACCAAGACTATGCTTGTACAAACCTTAATCCTTCCTATAATCGACTATGGTGATGTCTGCTATTTTGATCTGAATGCAGATCTACTCAACAAACTTGACCGACTTCTAAATAACTGCATTCGATTCGTGTTTAATCTTCGCAAATATGATCACATATCTCTTTATCGTAATCAACTAAAGTGGCTACCCATACGTCAGCGCCGTTCTTTGCGGGCACTTACCACATTATTCTCTTTGCTTACCTCCCCTACTCCTCCTACTTATTTTTCTTCTAAGTTTCAATATCTCTGCAGTAGTCACGCTAGGAACCTCCGCTCTTCTAATAATCTTCTCCTCAAATGTCCCCCTCACAGCTCTGACTTCACTCACTCTTCTTTCGCTATCCAATCTGTTCTTCTCTGGAATTCACTCCCCCTCGAAATCAGATCGGCCACCTCTCGATTTGCCTTCAAAAGGAGAGTGCGGCAGCTATTGCTGAACGAGGCAGAATAAACACCACGGTAACTTACATTATTATATTATATACATATATATTTATGTAATTTATGTAATTATTATTATTGATATATATTTGTGTAATATGTACTTTATGTATTTATTATATTTATAATGTTACTTTTATTGATTTCTTTGTTTACTTTTATTTACGTTTATTCGCATCTCCAATATCAAGTTATGTATCTGATGCACCTACCTTATGTATCTCTGCACCACCCTAAGGTTGACTGGGAGAGAATGCCTTTGGCATTAAGTCCGCCAATATACAATTGTATATAAAGTGCAAATAAATAAATAAAATAAATAAATAAATAAATCATAATACATTAATAAGTAGCATTTGATTTTTTTTATGATTGCCAAACATATTAATAGAATCAGATACGATTACTAAGAAAGATAATTAGATTCATTGCAATTTGAATATGTTATTCGACACAAATTTGCTGAAAGATCACGTAGGCGTTATGACCGCTCACTAGCCTTTAATCCGTCCCTGTGGGTGCCACTAATTTAAACCAACACTCCCTGTCATAACAAACACAAAAAATAATGTGTTTTCTATTGATATATTGTTACGTATCACGCGAACGTAAACTCTAAATAGCACAAAATACTTTTTTTTTATTGCATTGAATGACGAGACGAGCATGTCGTTCGCCTGTTGGTAAGCGATACGACCACCCATAAACTGTAGCAACACCATCGACCACTTTGAGTTACAAAGTACTGTGTGGCATTCCACTGCGCTCGTCATTCTGAGACATAAGATGTTAAGTCTCATTATGTCCAGTAGTTACACTGACTACAATGTCCTTCAAACTCCAACACAACAGTACATACACACTGCTGCTTGACAGTAGAAATAGACAATTCAGTGGTACCCACCCAGACGGACTCTTAAATATGAGAGACCTACCACCAGTAAGTCACTTTTTACAATGTTCTCTCGTATGCGAGAGGCCATTAGGTACCTCCAAAAAGTCTATTACTACCGCAAGCAATGCGGATTTATACTATGTTCTGATTTGAAGGACATCGCATCTCGTTATTTAGTTGCAAAACAAATAATTAAACGCGACTACTTTTTTACATCCTTTCAAGAATGGCACGCATAAAAATGCCTCCATTTAAATGTGGTTTAACAGAGACCATTTCAATGGCCGTAGACAATTGACGCCCGAAGCTGTAATGTTTAGTAACGAACCTAAAACACTTCGAAAGATCCTCAAGAATGAAACAGTAATGGCCGGCCCACCTGAATAAAAGGGTTTCCCGAGGGATTTACTGTTGATTTATGGGATATATTACACTGTTATGTTCTAAGGTGATGGTCTGTTCGTCCTTTTTACGTTGGTACAGCGATGGCTAGTTTTTCATCGTATTTGTGCCTAAAATAGTTTCGGTTTTAACCCAAGTTTCAGTATATTTTCGCTGAAGCCGAAACCGAAAATTCGGGTACACTAATAACAACATAGTTCATCTGTCTTAATATTGAGAAGCATATTATAAATAACACATAATACAGTAGAACCTCTGTAAGTCGAATATCAAGGGAGACGCCAAAAAATTCGAGTTATAGAGTTTTCGACTTATGGAGGATTTCGACTTAGGCGGACTTTGATTCGACTTGTAGAGGTTAAGGTTCAATGTTACTTATTTTGAGTTAAAGGGGGGAAATAAATAATAAATAAAAAAAAATTCAAGCTACAGAGGTACTTCCATTACTGGCTAATTCTTAAAGTCGGTAACTTATTTTTCTTCGAACTATAAAGGTAATAAGTTTCAAATAATCCAGTTGCAAAGGTTGTAAAATAAAACATAGCAACATTCGAGATACAGAGGTCCAATTTAATATTTCGAGTTATAGAGGGAATAATAATAATAATAATAATAATAATAATAATAATAATAATAATAATAATAATAATAATAATAATAATAAATCTTTATTTGAACCACATTTTTTTAAAATATACATAAACAAAAGTGAACGATAATAGCTGTTGTAGTTAAAAACTGTGTTACAGCTATTTACGCCCGTCCTTCGGATATATTTACGTTGTACAATTTTAACTTAAATAATTATCAAATAATGATTTTGTATAAGACTTACATAAGAAAATAAAATAAAAATGAGGTCTACTATAGAGTTTTGTGTGTGTGTGTGTGTGTGTGTGTGTGTGTGTGTTTGTGTAATGCGCGTGTGTGTGTCATGTGTGTGCGAAATATGTTAAGTTATAGGTTTTAAAAAATGTTCCGATTCATCATAAGACAAGGTAAGAAGCCAATTGGTTAATTTATGTTTGCATTCAAATGAAGATAATGCATAGATGTTAAGTTCCTTATTTACTTTATTATATAATTTAGGGCTCAGGAAAAAGTATTGACGACCAGCAGCAGCAGTGGCATATCTCAAGGTATCACATACTCTATCTGATCTGCGTTTGTTTTCAATAATTTTTGGATCAAATGCAACCTCACTATGTTTACGGAGTACTGTTTTCAAGATAAATAGCTTACGAACCGAGAGAAGTTTACACTGGGAGTAGAGGTCATTTGTGGGAAATTGTATGGGTTTGTGCATCATAATTTTAATAATACATCTTTGGGCTCTTTCAAGACGCAATAGATTAGTTTTGTTTGCAGCACCCCAAGAAGTTATGCAGTATCCCAAGATTGATTCTACCAAAGCGAAGTAGACCGTTTTTAATGTAGAGAGTTCAGCACTGGCTCTTAGCTTTTTGAAGACGAACATTAATTTTCTAATACGAGATACAAGAGATTTTATTTGATCGTTCCAAGAGAGTCTATAATCAATAATGATACCAAGATATTTTATGTTGTCAACTCGAGTCAGCGTGTTACAGCTACATAAAATATTTGCATTTCTACCACAATTGTGTGCTTTTATAGTTAAATTATTTGGCGGTAGTGAGGTGGCACTTGTAGAAAAAGTAATAAATTTAGATTTATCAATATTTAAAGTTAACAAGTTTTTTCTTAGACGGCGAATAACTTCAGTTAGAGCAACTTCAGCAGATCTGTATACATTTTGCCAGGTATCACCCTGAACGAGAAGAACGGTATCATCCGCGTAAGAAACTACTTTGCAGTTTTTCAAAGATAGCAAACAAAGTTCATTAATGTAAATCAAGAATAAGGTAGGCCCAAGGACACTACCTTGCGGCACTCCATAACTAAGGTATGCATCCGAACTAGTTATATGATCAATAACAACGCTCTGTGTGCGGTTACAAAGATAATTTTTAAACATATTCAGTGCAACGCCACGCACCCCGATGTCTTCAAGCTTTTGTATGAGAATGGGGACAGAGACAGTGTCAAAAGCCTTTTTAAGATCAAGGAAAATTCCAATAGTTTTCATGTTATTATTTATACTATTTATTATTGTATTAGTAACTTCCAATACGGCATCCTCAGTAGATTTGCCTGCGCGGAAACCGTATTGAGTGCCAGCTAAAATATTATTCTTATTTATATAGCCTACAAGTCTTTTGTTCAAAATTTTTTCGAAGATTTTAGATAAGGTAGTTAAAACTGAAATTGGTCTATAATTGCTGATAGTATCTCTGTTTCCACTTTTGTATATTGGGTGTACAAGTGCCTTTTTGAAAACTTTTGGAAACACTCCGGAAGAAATACACAGATTAAAGATATGTTTCATAATAGGTATTTTAATATGTTTCGCAGATTTAATTACCGACGCCGATATACTATCCCAGCCAAAGGCACAGTTCTCTTTAAGGCCATTTATTATGTTAAAAATCTCAACATTATCAGTTTCCATTAGAACCATGGAATTTAGTTGGGTAGTCTTCTTGGAGACCCTACTAGAGTCGAACTCATTATCAGGTTTAGTGTCAGAGATTATATTAGTTGCAAGATTATGTCCGATCTCAGCAAAAAATGAATTAACCATATTAACAGAGGAAAGTGGGTCGTTTCCGAGCACCAATAATTCAGTTGATACATGCTTAGATTTACTTAAATCAGTTATAGTTTTGATGATGTTCCACGTTGTATATATATATGTACCAAAATGGCTTGCAAGGACTCACTGATTATTTCGACTAATAGAGGGTCGAGATTTCGAGTAATGGAGGTTTTGCGGCTTGAAGGGAAGGCAACAAAACATTTCTTCGAGTTATGGAGGTTTTCGACTTATCGAGATTCGACTTAACGAGGTTCAATTGTAGTAAAATCAATGTTATTGATTAGAACACCGGCTACACATGCTGCGCCAATGCTGGCCCAACGCTACTTGTCCAACGTGTCAAGAAAGTATTTGTCAACGTCGGCACGAGCGCTGGAACCAACGCGTGGAGTCGGCCGAGTATCTTACCTTTTATTACTCGAAAGGTTTCTACAAATCTGAAATAAAAATAAAAATTCTGAGTGTAATTCATGTCTTGGCATAATTAAGGTGCAGTTTGTATAAAAAAAATCGTATTAAAAAAGTAATCAAATACCCTATTTAGGGCATCTTCCACCCGCGTGTCAGATTTTATACAAACGTGTTCAGTAGTTTCTGCGTTTACTTGTAAGAAACATTTTCAGACACATTTTCAGAAACATTCGCATTATAATTTTAGTAAGATTATAATATTATTAAGATTATAATGTGGACGATAGCCTAGTTGGGAATGGAACGGTCTGCCGAGACAATGTCCAGAGGTTCAAAACCCAAACACACTTCTGACTTTTCGAAGTTACGTGTATATTGTTTCTTAATTATCGTTCGCTTTAACAGTGAAGGAAAACATCGTAAGGAAACCTACATATTCATAAGAATTTCGAGGGTTTGTGAAGTCTGCCCGCACTAGGCCTGCGTGGTGGACTAAGGCCTAATCCCTCTCAGTAGTAGAGGAAGCCCTTGCTCAGCAGTGGGCAGTATATAATACAGGGCTAATTGCATTGCACTAAAGATTATAATATAAGATAGTAAGAATATATTGTTATTGATTCCAATATTTCACATTTATGTTTTTGATGGGATTAAATTTATTTGAAACTTGTGCAACAGGCTCTTACACTGAGTTAACCCAAAACCTTAGCAACCAATAGAATGCTTTCAGAATACTTAGCCCTCAAGCGACTTCACTGATTGAATTTCCCGACATGGGGTCCCATGGGGTACATAAACGGATAGCGACTTTGACATTTCCAAAACTAATTTGCTCTTGAAAGATATATGTCGGAAATTGGTTGGCTACGCGTCTTCCTTCATGACGTAGGACGGATAACGCAATGAGTACGTCGAGACAAACCAATGTTTAGTCTAGCACTTGATTAGTGATCATTATTCTTGAGAACTAGTAGCACTTTAGGCCTCAGGTCTTAGACTATTTATCCAATGGACACGATATGGCAATAAGGCGCAAACAATTTTTTCTGCCAATCCTGACGGGGGACGAGGTAGACACGGAAAGCACACATTTAACAAAAAAATCCACACGTGCAGGGCTGAATATAAGGTCGCTTTTTACACAATAAAAATCACAATTTATGTGGAGCACCGCTTAATGTCATTAGCGTAGAATGTAATGAACAGCGATCGCAAGTCACATAGGTTTTAATAAAAGTTTATGACCAGCTGCGCATGTGACCAATGAAGGGTTCGCTTGGTCATGCCATCTCCTTTGCATTGCTTGATACTCAAAGCCTCAGGTGACATTTCAATTGACAAACTAGTTGGATAGTTTAATTGCGACCTCCCTCAAGCTCCTCGCTTGACGTTTCGGTTCATAATTAATTCGGATGTGCCATCTGTCTGTCTACAACGTATATGTTTTTTTTTAAATTTCGATGTTACGGCTCTGGAGACTAGTCCATTGAGCCCGTCTTTCATTTTTATGCCTTTACTCGTTTTGCTATTTAGGCTGCACGCTCCCGTCATCTATGCTTTGTTTTAAACTTGCGTAGTGGTTACATTCTCTTTGCCATAATTAATATCAAATGTTTTAGATATATTGCTCTTTGCTACCATTGTTTTTTGGTAATCCCCAGGTCGAGAGTTATTCTAAAAAAGTTATGATATTTAACATCTACCCACTTGAAATTGGCAAAATGAAACGGTGGAGCCATATTTAAAAGAAGAAGAAATGGTACTCCCAAAAGCTAGGCCTTTCAGGGGCGGTTGCGGACGACAACATAGACGTGAGTCCGAGGAAGCCCGCAGCCGTCCCTAATGCGCCGAAGATGGCCACCGCGGAGTTTTGGTTGGTATGCCGTGCGTTGTTAGGTTAGGGACTCGGCCCGGCGGTCGTCCGACGTTTTCCATCTCTCCGGGTGGCTCAACGTCGGGTCGTAAGGCACGGTGAACCCAACATAACCCTCAGTCGTTCCCCTTGAACGCTGGGCGGTAGTAATAATTCACTTTCTCCGCGTAAAAAAAAAGCTAAGCCTTTGCAATAAATCGCACAATTTTAAAGCACTCCGATTTTGTGATTTATTTAATAATTATTTTGCTTAAGGATGATATTTATTTAAAGGATGATGTGGTGACTAAGATTGAAAGAAGTATGCTGAGGTGGTTTGGGCACGTGGAGAGGATGGATTATAGACGGATCACAAAAGGTATTTATCGAGCGAATGTGGATGGTACGGCTGGAAGGGGACGCCCAAGAAGAACGTTCTCTGACCAAATAAATGATCTTCTCCGAAAAGGGCAGGTCAGGAGTACCCTTAACCGATGAAAATGTATGAAAAGAACTATGAAATAAATAAATAAATAAATAAATGAATGTGGAAGAGGCGAAAGAGATCGTA
Source organism: Lapara coniferarum (assembly GCA_949316025.1). Lineage (NCBI taxonomy): Eukaryota > Metazoa > Arthropoda > Insecta > Lepidoptera > Sphingidae > Lapara > Lapara coniferarum. Next base: position 29,007,965 of record OX438929.1, read on the forward strand.
GCATGTGGCGCTCAATAGTCTCTGCCTACCCCTATGGGATAAGGGCGTGAGTATGTATGTATTTTGCTTAATAACTACACTTAAAATGAATGTTTTTTAAAAAAGCAAAAAATTTTTTTTTTGTAGATCCAAGGTCCATATTTTTGTCCCTTTAGTATCCCTAAAGTTTGAGTCTGGTTAGATTATGAGGTCCAGCATCCATATAAAAAGGGGACATCTCTTTTAAGGGTTGCTTTAGACCTACACACCTTCACCTGGATGTGCTATATCCTATTCAGGTTTAACTAGAAAAAGTTTTTAATATCCTGCTAATATTAAAAAGGCGAAAGTTTGTAAGAATGTATGGATGTTTGGATGTATGGATGTTTGTTCCTCTTTCACGCAAAAACTACTGATCGGATTTTGATGAAATTTAGCATACAAGTAGATCATGTTATGGATTAACACATAGGCTACTTTTTATCCCGGTAAAATATAAACCGGGACTTTTATACCGGAAAAACTTTTAACGCGGGCGGAGCCGCTGGCAGAAGGTAGTTTTTTTATATTTCCTCAAACGTCTATACAAAAGTGCAGCTCTACGTGTATAAAAACACTCCCCAAACTAACCAATCAATATTCCTAACTAAAACCTTTCACTTAAATTTTCAATTTTCGCATCCATTTTCTGCTCATCGACTCCGAACTTATCCCACCGATGTTAAAGATTATTATCGCGAAGCACGACTCCCCTCTAAAACTTAAATAGATTTTGACAAATAGATTTGACAACGAAGGGTGGGGCTCAAAAAGCTTATGCCAAATGTCATTAGCTTTGATATAGATTGTGCTTGTCACTTATCTATACATCACGCCTATCCTCGAAGGGGTAGGCAGGGGCGCAAATAACACATCCACATTGCGCGGTCATAATGTTTTTTTTATTGCATTGAATGACGAGACGAGCATGCCATTCGTCTGATGATAAGCGATACGACCACCCATAAACAGTAGCAACACCATCCAGCACCTTGAGTTACAAAGTACTGTGTGGCATTACACTGCGCTCGTCATCCTGCGACATAAGATGTTAAGTCTCATTATGTCCTGTAGTTACACTGGCTACAATATCCTTCAAACCAAAACACAACAGTGCATGCACACTGCTGCTTGTCGGTAGAAATATACATTGTGCTGGTACCCACCCAGACGGACTCTTACATATGAGAGACCTACCACCGGTAGGTCGTGTACAACGAACATAATAACGTGTGTCATATAGAATACTAGCCTTTTGCCCGCGGCTTCGCCCGCGTTAATAAGTTTTTCCGGGCTAAAAGTAATATAAAAACCTTCCCGTTGAATCACTCCATCTATTTAAAAAAACTGCATCAAAATCCGTTGCGTAGTTTTAAAGATCTAAGCATACATAGGGACATAGAGACAGACAGCGGGAAGCGACTTTGTTTTATACTATGTAGTGAAGGCGACTGCAGTCGTACCGTTAACCTGTGATTCCGCAGGACGCGGCAGACGGTATGTGCCACGACTACAGACGGCACTACTATGCAGTATTAAATTGACGTCCTACCGAGCGTCATTTGCCGTCGTGTGCGCAATTGGTCTCATACAATTTAATACTGTATAGTAGTGCCGTCTGCCGTTGCCGTCTGCCGCGTCCTGCGGAATCACAGCTTAATACGGCATAGAGGCATCAACGATGACGCGCGCTACTAATTTTTGAGCGGGGATTTTGCACAGATTTAGATTTGCCATTGTAGTGTGCGAATACACTCATATATCTAACAAGGCGCGAGCAGCCTTCGCCCGCATCAAAAACTTTTCTCGCTTCGAAAATCCCTAAAACATAAGGCGTCGCCAGCGCCATCTAATTAAAGAAACAGATTAAAAATATCCCTTATTTCCCATGGAAGCAAATTACTGGGATAAAAGCCTATGTAATTATCCTGAAGATGGCCTACCCGTGTGCCAAATTTCATCCAAACCTGTTTAGTTGTTACTGTGCATACTTCTAACAAACATAAAAATAATACAAACTGTCGTATTTATTATTAAGAAGTAGATAGAAGATAAGTGTAATGTATTGACAGAACCCAAGCACCAGTAGTCGGTTGCACATAGACTAAAATCGATTAAGAATATTCATTACTAGCTTTTCCCCGCGGCTCCGCCCGCGTTAAAAAGTTTTTCCAGTATAAATGTCCCGTTTTATATTTCCCCGGGATAAAAAGTAGCCTATGTGTTAATCCAGGACATGATCTACCCGTATGCCAAATTTCATCGAAATCTGATCATTAGTTTTTGCCTGAAAGAGGAACAAACATCCAGACATCCATACATCCATACATTCTTACAAACTTTCGCCTTTATAATATTAGTAGGATTAGAGCGAGTGATCGTGGATGACATTATGTATGCTAAAAACTCTTGCAAACGATCTGACTTCACCAGTTTTCAATTAACAGGAGCCCAAGCACACACACACTCACGCCTTTTATCCCCGAAGGGGTAGGCAGAGGCACAACTAGTGCACCCACTTTTCGCCGTTATTCCGTCCCATAATGTGATAGGGGGCGAGCCTATCGCCATATCGGGCACAAATTCCAGACTCCGGACTGATACTGAATTTAAAACCTAATATCACTTTGCCCGACCCGGGGATCGAACCCGAGACCTCAGCATTGCAGTCGTACCATAATACATTTACGCCACCGGGGCAATAATAATGGTCCTTGGGCCAGTGACAGATTTCCATGACCAAGTTCCTCTCAAACGATAATTGGTGAGACGCATCACAGGAGTGCATGATAAAGCCTCGTGAACGTCAACTGCGGTTCCGTGGAGGCTGTGGTAGCCTCCCAAACACGTAGAAAAAAAATTAATATTCAGTCATTTCCTCCCAACTAAAATCTATTTTAAATTGTAGTTAACCCGATACCTTGAAGAAGAAAAATAATCAGCTGACTGTAACAGGTAACTTGGGGCATTATGCGTCAGCTGGTCAACCAAACATGTAAAAAAACATATGTAATTTCAGTGATTTCCTCTCAACTAAAAATTTACCTGACATGAGGAAAGACTGCCTCGGTGGCGTAGTTGTATTACAGTACGACTGCAAAGCTGAGGTCTCGGGTTCGATCCCCGGGTCGGGCAAAGTGATATTGAGTTTTTCTATTCAGTATCAGTCCGGAGCCTGGAATTTGTGCCCGATATGGCGATAGGCTCGCCCCCTATCACATCATGGGACGGAATGTCGGCGAAAAGTGGGTGCACTAGTTGCGCCTCTGCCTACCCCTTCGGGATTAACAGGCGTGAGTGTATATATGTGTATATATGTATGAGGAAATAACTGATGAAATTTTGACCTCGCCCACGGTCTATAAGTAAATGTATATGAACAGAATTAAACACCAGCGAATGGTTGCACACAGACTAAAAGCGACTAGGAAAATTATTAGAGCGCGTCATCGTGGATGACATTATCTATGCTAAAAGCCCTCGCAAACGATCTGAGTTCCCCAGTATACAATTAAGGGGAGCCTCTAGCAAATTCTGCCGTGATAAACGCAAAAAGTTATGTCAAGAAACGCTTGTTTCGAGAAAATTTACGTTTTGTAAAAATAGTTTTCTTTTCACTGTTTTTGATTTGAAGTAAAACTGCGACAGGGAACTTTTTTTAAGTTTTAAAAAGATTTGGCTATTTAGTTCAATGGATGTACATTTTTTAATCTATCTATCTACAAATCAAGTTTCCGATGTTTTTACCCGACTACGGCGAAGCCAGGAAAGGTAATGATTTTAACACCCCATGTATGTAGGTATCAATTTTATGTTCCACTCTAGCGTAGCTCCTATTGAACCAATTTTGACAAACGAGGTGTCTATCGCTTCGTATTTCCAATTATTTTAGATACGGCTTTTGAGCTTAACACAGCAGTATTGCAGCCCTCAAAAACCATATGAAATCCAATCACTGGAAGTTGTTACAAAAACCCTACCTAGGACTCAAAGTCAAAACCACTCAGTCTGTAATCCAGTATACTCTAATATTAAGGCTGGTTTTCACAAGTTGATTATAATAATTCTCCAAACGACTTCCGCCATATAAACTAAATTTTTGGTTTCATAGCTCTCAAATGAAAATATTCGACAGAAAGTCACTAGTAATGTGTCAGATTTATTCTTTAGATAGTGTATGTGTCGAATAGTGAAACTGCCGTAAATATAATACCATAATTAAACCAGCCCTGTATTATACTACCCACTGGTGAGCACAGGCCTCCCCTACTGAGAGGGTTTAGGCCTTAGTCCACCACGAGCCTAATGCGGGCAGACTTCACATACCTTCAAAATCCTGTATAACACTGTAGACGACAATTTGCCTTTTAAAGTAGAAGCACCATAGAAAAAATCACGCCCTGTACAAGAATGCATCATACGGGCCTTTATTTTCTTTCCTTCTACCTTTGTCACTTAATTTTACCAAAGATATCAAGCGCAATTTGCGTATCACAAGACTTTTCTGGTATCATTCAAGGTACATACCTCAATTCCTCAGAAGAATGTCTCTGTACACACATCAGCCATGTTGGATGACAAATAAATGTTTTAACACAAAAATCACATGGTTTATATAATTTTATCACTAAAACGACACTGTCGGTTATTAGCTAAGCGTTTTTCGTGATATTTTTAACTGGTTTATGTGTTTTTTGGTGGAAAACCGTGTTTTTTGAGGAGAGTGCGCGCGCCTACAGTCGGCCGTAGAAGCGTTCGATCTGTACACATGGATTGTCGAAAGTTGGATGCGGTGAGAAGGGTGTTGCCCGTCTCTTTCTGTTGATTTTAGTGTCAAAATATATATTAGGGTTTACTGATTTTGATTTAGCTTTATTATCAATATTACAGATGATCCCATCTCTGATATTAATGTATGTAACACAGAGTTTATTATATATTCATATTCAATAGAAACTAATCTATGTGTTACAAATGACATGTGCTTAAAATACACAATTTAGATAAAACTTCTATTTTTTAACTTTATCGAGTAAAAGGTAATAAATGCTTTTCTCCGTCAGGTAGTGTCACTCGGTGGACGAAATAACTCGCGTCCCTCTTGTGTTATACGAATTGCTCATCATACGCCTGAACGAGACGAGAAATATAAAACTTATTAGTTTTTACTGTAGTGCTAAGATTTAGAGTTCGATCCCCGGGTCAGGCAAAATGATATTGTTTTTTTTACTCAATGTCAGCTCGAAGTGTAGAATTTGTGCCCAATATGGCGATGACCTCGCCCTCTATCACACCATGAAATTGAATCTTCTTCTTCTTCTTTTTAGTCGTGCACTCTTGACAGAGTGGTCGTGCTCATGTTTGGGCTGATTGATGAACTGCCGTTTAGACGATGCGTCGCCATATGTCTCGATGTTTGGCGGAGTGGAAGCATTTGTTTACAGAGGAGTACGTCATGGTCTTAATTAGGTTTATCCAACGTTTAGGAGCACGTCCTCGAGCTCTTTTGCCCTCCATTTTTCCTTGAACCACTAAACGTTCCATAGAGTTCTCGTTTCGGCTTATGTGTCCGAAGAACTTGAGGATTCGTAATTGAATACGAGGAGAATCTTGAATACATTGAATCTTAATGAAATTGAATACGCACTGCGAAAAATAGGTGCTCTAGCTGCGCCACTGCGGGGATAAAATTCGTGTGTGTGTGTGTGTGTGTATCTAAAAGTCTAACTCCATTTTAAAATAAAATTGTTACTAGCATAAATTCTGTAACATTGCCTTCTGAATATATCCATAAATATCGATGGTCAACAGTTCATTCATAAAAGAGTGAATAATATACGCCGCGTCAACGCTTTCTTTGCTCGATGTAAAGGTAGAGAGAGGTCATGTGCGAGCGAGAGAGAAAGCTTCCCGTTCCCAACATCGTACCTTTGTTTCGTTCATCCAATTTGTTTTATAAAAGCTTTATTTTTGTATGGTAATTTACGGCAACTTTTTAGGAAAGCACAAATGATTAAGTGAATCCATTAATTCATAACAAATTTTGTACTGTTAAATAGTAGTTTTTAAAAAAGAAAATTGGATAAAATTTATCTTTATTGAACTTTTATCCTTCAAGTATAGGCAGAAGTGTAACACATCGTGATGAACATCACGCCTTTTCCATTTTTAGGTAGACAGAGGTAGGCATTTCATTAAGCTTCCCATGTATAAAGGGCCTAGTCTATGGCCATTTACTGAACACCATTCCTGACTTAGTAAATCACTTTACCCGACCTGGGTATCGAACCGAAGACCTCAGTATGTCCTACTAAAATACACCACCGAGGTCAATTTTAATGTCCATAAAAATATGATTGTTAAACAATCAAATCTAACCTACTTTAAGATCTCACATTTTTAAATAACAGCAATTGTTATAGGTATCCAATAAAGCAAAGAAATAGAGTTTAATACTTGTTCATAATGTTATTTTGTTCCTATAAATACATATTTGGATTTTGCATAGAACTTGGCACTCATTTAGATCTCCATTCTTTTTGCGATGAAGCCCACAGCCAAGCATAATTTTTGTATTGAACTTGGCTCTCCTTTTTATATTTATGTTTTTGGTGGGATTTCAAACAAAGAGCTTTTGATAGATTCAAATAGATTTGTAGCAATGCTACAAGTCTACTACGGCGTAGTAGCGTAGTGCACGTAGCATGTGCTACATCGCTACGCCGGAATGTGTCGAACTACGAATGCATCTAAAATTACCTACGTATCAATACAGAAATTTAAACAATGACCTAATAAAAAATTTTGTCGTAATAAAATTGTGTCATATACAGTTAGTTTTTATGACGATTCTGGATTAGGTAATTGTTTTATTAAGAGAGCGATGTACTTATGCAGTCCAGACAATTCAAGACAGCCGATATGAGACGGAATACTACGTAGGGTGGCTGAATCGATGGCTTCGAAAAGCCGATACTTAAGGCGATTTGAAATTTAGATTTTGTTCAACTACTTATGTGGGTATCTACAATTACACAATTTGGTGCTAGTCGAAGATAAAACTCCCATTTTTCATTATTTACCAAGCAGATGCGATACTAGTGGTGGGTCTCTCATATGTAAGAGTCCGTCTGGGTGGGTACCACCGCAATGTCTATTTCTACCGCCAGCAGTGTGCATGCACTGTTGTGTTTCAGTTTGAAGGACATTATAGCCAGTGTAACTACTGGACATAATGAGACTTAACATCTCATGTCTCAGGATGACGAGCGCAGTGGAATGCCACACAGTACTTTGTAACCCAAGGTGCTGGATGGTGTTTCTATTGTTTATGGGTGGTCGTATCGCTTACCATCACGAAAGGCATGCTCGTCTCATCATTCAATGCCATAAAAAAAAGATCACTTCGGAGATGTACAAAGTAATGTGCAGATAACTATTATTGTCTACTTTAGTTGTAAGATGCATTTTGCTTGGCGGTAGAAATAGACATTGCAGAGGTACCCACCCAGACGGACTCTTAAGTATGAGAGACCTGCCATCAGTAGAGGTAACTCTAGTGAGTGCACTCGCCGAGTAGAAAAACCCAATATCATGCCCGACCGGGGATCGAACCCGAGACCTCAGCAGTGCAGTCGTAACGTAATACAACTACGTCACCCAGGCAGCCGATATACCTGGATATTAAATTCTATTACAACCATTAAGACCCTACAGGGGGACTCCCTAAATGTCATTGATGGGGTGCCATGTCAAGCGAAGACTTCGTCCGTCTCCGTGTAAAGTCGGCTCGAAAATCGATTTCGTACTGCAAATGGTTTTGATACTTGTATTTATTTTATACTAGACTAGCTTTTGCCAGCGGCTCCGCCCGCGTGAAAGAGTTTTTCCGGGATAAGAGTCCCGTTTTATATTTCACGGGGATAAAAAGTAGCCTATGTTCTTTTTCAGGTTCTAAAATATCTGTGTACCAAATTTCATTTAAATCGGTTCTGTAGTATTGGCGTGAAAGCGCGACAGAGTTATCAATTTCGACCAAATTTGATTTCCATAAAAACGGTTCTAGTGAGTTAATCTTAAAAGATAGATATATACTGTAGCGGACATTTTTTTAGATCATTTCAAGAGGAATAATTCTTTCATACATATATTTTTGGTATCTTGAACCGTTTTCGCAGCGCACGCAATGGAAGCCCTCAAGGATGAATAATTTTTCCCGTTTTTTTTTTCACATTTTCCATTATTTCTTCGCTCCTAATTGTTGCATCGTGATGTTATATAGCCTAAAGCCTTCCAAGATAAATGGTCTATTCAACACAAAAAAAAATTTTCAATTCGAACCAGTAGTTCCTGAGATTAGCGCGTTCAAACAAACAAACAAACTCTTCAGCTTTATAATATTAGTATAGATTTACTCGCAGGCCGCGTCTAAGTCTTCTTGCGGTTAAAAAAGTATAGTCTTTGCCGTTCCCAAGGTCTCAAACTATCTTTATATCAAAGCCAATCAAAGGGGATATATCTTCTTTTTGTATGGGTGCAGGGCTTCAAAATCTAACCAGGCTTTTTATAGATATTGAAGGAGGAATAATTATGGATCTTGGATACATTAAAATAAATTTTTAGACCCCTCCATTTATAACAAACTTTTTTAAAAATGTTTATTTTAAGTGTAGTTTTAAGCCAAATAACATTACATATCTTAATCTCAAACTTAAATAAACTTTTTATCGCAAAGGCCTGGTTTTTGGGAGTAATATCCAATCGAAAACGAAATCCTCCTAGCCAGTTTCGGCCACGGCGGCCAATCTCAACGGAGATCAGCCAGGTACGCAGGAGATATTATAGTGCACAAGTGTGTGCGCAATACACAGGTGCACTCGCTATTCCTTCACTCTCATAGTCCGGTGAGACGGCAATTCGACATGACCGGAGAGAGATCAGGCGCAGGACCAACGGCTTTACGTGCTTGCTTTATATCCAATCACAAAGTATCTGGGTTAGAATTGTAAGCCTGTTATTGGACATGTCCTTTACTTAAACTGTGAAATTGGCCCTTAATTTACTTATGATTTTGTACAACGATAATCAAATTTTAAACAAATAAACCAAATCCTTCGCGCCGTACACAGAATAGTCCCAAACATATGGCAAAAAGAAGAAGAGATTTGAGAAGTATTTTTGGGCTGAAAGTAAGTGATAGAGTGAGGAATAGCGTGATAAAAGAAAAATGTGGATTGAAAAAAGATGTAGTTACTAAGATTGAGAAAGGAATGCTTCGGTGGTTGGCCACATTGAAAGGATGGATGAAAGGAGAGTAACGAAAGAAATTTATGTCGCGAAGGTGAGCGGTAGTGTCGGACGGGGACGTCCTAGACGTACGTTTGTTTTAATTTGTGAGCGGCTTCGGCATGACACTCCTTAACTGTCTGTGCCTGCGGCGGCGTCGTGTGCCGGGTCGGTCACTTCCCTGTAACAGGGTTGAGGAGGCCGATGGCTGGCACATGCGTCATACTCGTGAACGGGTGCCGCTTGTGTGGACTGGTTCTCCCTTTTCGCTTACTACATCTAAGTATTAGGGGTATATATTAAACTTAGATTAATAACGACATTTTGAAGAATTTCAGACCAAATTATTACATGATTCCTGAGAGAGTTATGCACTCGTATAGGATTTTAAAATTTATTACCTTTTTTGCGAGTATATAAATGAACTGCTCTAAACAAAAATAACAAATATATTTATATCATGTTATTTTTTTTTTATTATTAATTGTATTTTATACCTTGAACTGATTTTGAAAAGAGCAACACTAGAGTTTCTTGCCCGTTCTTCTCTAGTGAGAACTGCTTTCCGAACTGGTGGTAGAGTTAATATTGACTGAATCTAAATAATGTATAACATTTTATGGGTTCGAATAAATTTATTTCATATTTCATTTCATTTCATTACCTTCATGGACCAAATTGACGACTTCTTGAGGAAGGGTCAAATAAGGAGTTCTAGTCACCGACGAGCATGTATGAAGAGACTGATGACTGTGGAAGAAGCGAAAGAGGTATGCTTGGATCGTAGCACTTGGCGCTCCATAGTCTCTACCTACCCCAATGGGAGAAAGGCGTGAGTTTATGTATGTTATGTATGTATGTATATATATGGCAAGATTAGAATAATTCAGACGAATCTAGCTTTCGTATTAACAAAATTAGAACTCAAGTATCAGACCTAAGTTACCTAATCCTCTCAAACTAAGCACTAAATGGAACACATAGCATACGAGTGATTGTGTGAACATACAGACTGAAATTCTGTTCAAGAACGCAGCAAAATTGTAGGGAATTGAGAACGGAAACATTACATGTTTTATTTTTGATATTATTTTTTATTTTCTCTCTTTGTGCTGGCAACGCTGTCTCTCTCTCTGCCCAAAATGAAAAGTGTAAACACGAACTTTAATTGAATATGCAATTATAATGTTCTTATTTTTATGGAAACATTGAAAAAGAACAGTTGAAAGCAGGACAATTATAATGCAGTTATATTATTGAAACGTTCTCAGTTTATTTTATTTTGCTCTACAAAAATCTTCAGAAGCTACATTTTATCTTACTTCTTATCTTACATAATATTATAAATGCGAAAGTTTGTAAAAAGGTTTGGATGTTTGTATGTTTGTTGAAATGAAATGAAATGAAATAAATTTATTCGAACCCATAAAATGTTATACATTATTTATTTAGATTCAGTCAATATTAACTCGACCACCAGTTCGGAAAGCAGTTCTCGCTAGAGAAGAACGGGCAAGAAACTCTAGTGTTGCTCTTTTCAAAATCAGTTCAAGGTATAAAATACAATTAATAATTAAAAAATAAAAAAAATTACATGATATAGATATATTTGTTATTTTTGTTTAGAGCAGTTCATTTATATACTCGCAAAAAAGGTAATAAATTTTAAAATCTTATACGATTGCATAACCCTCTCAGGAATCATGTAATAATTTGGTCTGAAATTCATCAAGATGTTAGAAGTAAACGTAGAAACTACTGAGCAGATTTAAATGAAATTTGGTACACGGGTAATGTTGAAGGATTGATGAACACGTGTTGTTGGTTTAAGGTTCTTTATTATACTGTTTATGAACTGAACTATAATACATCTTACATCTACTTATATACTAGTCACGCACACCACACTACACCTTCCCCCTTTGGGAAAAAAAAAATGTTGCAATAGGTACATTTTTTATTAACTTATACTATAAAATTATTTATGTAAAATAATGTAAAGTACTTAAAAAATTCAAAATACATTAAACCGTTTTATAAAAGCATTGTTTTGTTTTAAATTAAAATCTCATTAGTCCTTACTTTGTTCTAAATCTACGTTATACCTACAGATCGCTTGTCATAGCATTCACATAATTTAAACAAACTTTCTATCTCCTTTTCCTCTATCGTGCATGTTACGTATCTTCCTTTGCTTTGAACCTTACAATTCATAACAATATTTTCATTAAAATTATCATTTTCATTAAGGTCCCTATCATTCGACCCTTTATCTTTACTGACCTTTTCACTCATATTATTAATAGTAGACGTTTTATTAATATCATTGCTTTTATTCTTCATAATATCATTTCTTTCACTATATTTACTTTTAACTTCATTCACTTTAATATCAATAAATTCATTATTTATTTTTATTCTTGGATATCCTACATTATACTTTCTTATTAATCTTATAAACTTCTTAATATCTTTTCTACTATTCTTATTCTTATTCATTTTTAATTCCTTTATATTTCTATTCCTACACAATATTTCTAAATCTTTTATAAAATTCTTACCTATCTCTAAAAACTTCGGTTCTAAATATAATGTTTTCTCTGCACTTACATAAAAGCAAAATCCTTCATTAGACCTAACAGTTCTTTTACCTTTAATTCTATCCTCTATATTATTACCTAAAATTAATTCTACATCTTTAGAGCTTTTAACTATCTGTTTCTGTTTACTATTGCCTTTTTCTTTACTATTTACTTTTTCAAATTTATTAAAAATTTCTGTCTGAGGTTCCTTTGAAATAAAAATATTGTCCTCAATTTTTATTTCCTTACTAGGCTCTATTAATTCTATTTCAGGTTCTAATGGCTCTATAATACTATTACTCATATGTATTTCATTGCAAGTATTTGTTAAAGTATTAGAGGCTAAGTTGTTACTAAGGAATACGGAGCTAACATCGGAATCAAATTTCATTACAGCGTTATTATAATTGTTCAAATCAGTGCACTCCGACAAGTCGCGCTGCGATGATTGCTGATCTTGCGGAATGCACTCGCTATTGGACACCTCGTATTCATGCGCTAATATGGTGCGCGGATGATCTATGAGTGATTCATTATTAGCCTGTTTGAAAGAATTTAAACTGTTTTGAAACTGAAATTGTAATTTTTTGGGTAAAAGATAATGGACCATGTCTGATAATAAACTTCCAATATCATTATAGGTCTGTTTCAAATAAAATTTTCCAACTTGAGTCAATCTAGTTTTAAGGACAAAATTTATCAAGAATTTATTGAATTTTTCATTCAGCAAACTACTATAAAAATTTATATTTTTTATTAACTGTACTGTTACATTATCATTGCCATTCATTACAGGTAAAAATTCGATAGCTGTTTCAAAATCAAAATTTTCTGCCATGGTTAAAATTTTTACTTTGTTCGGATCTCAAAAGAAAAATAAAATAATTCAACAGCAAAAATAAATCTAGATTATTGAGGTATTTTCAAATGTATGCTTTCAATGTCACTTAGATAATTTGAGCATATTCTTATGTGTATAAGAGAATAAAATATAAAAATGTGTATAAATCGTGAAAAGGATATAGGTAAACCAAATCTTCTTTATGGAGATGACTCGACGACACGCTCGTGGCTCGACGATGCGGCTAAGCTGCTGACTTGTGCTGTTTACTGGGTGGGCCGGGCTATACCCTGGACTCCTGGGCCGGGATTACCCTGGACACCGCTCGAACATCTTCACTTTCTTAAATTTTTCTTACTTAATATTTCTTCTTAACTATTTTCTTATTTCTACGCATATTTCTTCCTTACTTTGTTTTCTTAATTTTTCACTTTTCATTCTTCTCATTTTATTTCTTCCATAATTAAAATTATCTCTTCATTTTTATTATATTTCATTCTTCATCTTGATTTTTCATTTTTCTTATTTTATTATTTTCGCCTTCTCTCTTCATTTTTTAATTTATTTATCTTCATAATTTTCAATTTACATTATTTCCACGCGCGCCGCACGCTAGCGCTGGGCTGCGCCGACGCGACTGGCAGGGTCGCCATGTAATGTTGAAGGATTGATGAACACGTGTTGTTGGTTTAAGGTTCTTTATTATACTGTTTATGAACTGAACTATAATACATCTTACATCTACTTATATACTAGTCACGCACACCACACTACACACGGGTAAAGCAAGTCTTCTTTTATCTCGGTAATTTGCCCCCATGGGAACTAATGGACTACCTCGGTGGCGTAGTTGCATTACAGTATAACTGCAATGCTGAGGTCTTGGGTTCGATTCCCGGGTCGGGCAAGTGATATCGGGTTGTTTAAAATTCGGTATCATCCCGGAGTCTCGTATTTGTGCCCGATATGGCGACAGGCTCGCCCCCTATCACATCATGGGATGAAATACGGACGGCGAAAAGTGGGTGCACTAGTTGCGCCTCTGCCTACCCCGTCGGGGATAAAAGGCGTGAGTGTATGCTTGGGGGGGGGGGGACTAATGGATATTCTTAATCTGATTCTGCAAAAAGATGGGGCTAGCGTACTGTGTTTTTGGAATTTTCCTAGTGGGAAAGGCTTTACGGGCAAAGACGCGAGCAACTTTAATAATAGTATAAAGCGTCTATAGCATAGGGCGTATTAGATATCAGGTAAACGCCAATTTATTCCATTAGACCTCATTTAGACGAATAAATTGACAATCGAGTTACTTTCGCAAACGGGAACTTTTTTTATGGCATTGAATGACGAGACGAGCATGCCGTTCGCCTGATGGTAAGCGATACGACCACCCATAAACAGTAGCAACACCATCCAGCACCTTGAGTTATAAAGTACTGTGTGGCATTACACCGCGCTCGTCATCCTGAGACATAAGATGTTAAGTCTCATTATGTCCTGTAGTAACACTGGCTACAATGTCCTTCAAACCGAAACACAACAGTGCGTTTGCACTGCTGCTTGGCGGCAAAAAGAGACTTTGAATTTGTCATAAAAATTGTCACAATTAATAGTAGATTTATTATTTGCATTTAAAATTAATTGTCCGAATACCTCAGATGTTACTTTATAAAATGCCAAACCTTTTATATCAACGACTAGTTGTAATACAAAAGTATTTTAGTTTCAGCCTCAACGAGTAGAAAGTATTTTGGTGTTGGAGAGTATCCTGATTACGAAAGTAGCTCCAATTATCGTACGCAATCATTGCTTAAAAAATTGTCTGAACAAGCGCAATGTTGAGGCGATTCTCGCCCGAATTGACGTAAATACGAGTCTCTTAACAGATATAAAAAAAAGAATATTGCCCGCAATCATTGTATACAATAATTTCTAGCAATGATAGATCTTAATGAGGCTTAAAGACACATTTTCTCTGCCTTACCTTTCCTCCGTGTTAAAAATTATACCATTTCGGTCTCCTCTATGGTCCGTATGTTTACTAAAATTAAAACCGAATGTCAGCGTCGTAACATTACAATTAAAACCTCGCGTTTCAGCGCTAGATTTATTATGATTGTTTTGTTTATCTCTTATCTAGGTAATCAGATGAGTGTTTACCTAACTTAGGACCAAAGAGGTCTAATATTATATAGAGCAAACATTGGGAAAATTTTCATACAAAAATTTTGAGCCTGTTCGTCAGTAACTCAATCTACCGTGAAATAGCAAAACACCTGTGTAAAATGAATTAGAACATACTTTGAAATGACCTTAATTCGCTAATTGGCATATTTTCTTCCAAAATATTGCTTTCTTTACAAAACTTGCGTATACTGAGACGTCTTGTCGCACAGATGTGTCAGATAAGACAACGACTTATTACCAATTGGTATAAATTTGGACGAAAATTTTGGGCCTGATGTCCGGTCTATAGCTAACCATACTGTTCAATGTCTTTGCTTAAGACTTAAGGGTTGCGAGCGCCTTCTGCACTCACCCAAAAGACCGGTGTTCTTTCATAAGCCGACCCTCGTCAGGCTAGAAAGAGTAATGTCAGGGCCAAAAAAAAAAAAAAAGCTAAAGACTAAGTTCATCGCTTGCTGATGAATGCTACTCATCCCTTAAATTAATAGGTACTGTATATCAAACGTGAAAGAAATCGAGACCGACTCCAAGTAAAAAGTTTTGAAACTTACTTTTTACTGGTGATAGGTCTCTCATATGTAAGAGTCCGTCTGGGTGGGTACCACCGCAATGTCTATTTCTACTGCCAAGCAGCAGTGTGCATGCATTGTTGTGTTTCGGTTTGAAGGACATTGTAGCCAGTGCAACTACTGGACATAATGAGACTTAACATCTTATGTCTCAGGATGTCGAGCGCAGTGGAATGCCACACAGTAGTTGGAACTCAAGTTGTTGGATGGTGTTACTACTGTTTATGGGTGGTCGTATCGCTTACCATCAGGCGAACGGCATGCTAGTCTCGTCATTCAATGTCATAAAAAAAACTTATAATTATCACTTCTCGTAAATCATCGATGACAGCAAACACCAGCAGTGTGTGCCGATTCATAGCAACCCCCGTAATGTCACGCCGTAATGATATTACGAACAGATTACACTACAAACCCATTGGGTAACTGATTTACATAGTGCAGTTACAGACAAAAGTGTTGGATTATTTAGAAAGTTTATTTGCTCATAATTTTTACTCGGTCTCTTAACGCGAAAATGGAGAAATTAATACATAAATATGAAATAATGTTTTTAGGGCCAGTCACAGGTTTCAAGTTTTATTTGACAGTGATTATGTGAGACAACTCAGTGCCGGATTAAGACAACTTGATGCCCTAAGCAATTCACGCCTGTGGGGCCCCCCTACCATAAGTAAACTAACATCATTCTTTAATCGTATGGATTTTCAAACAGCTTTACTTTTATGTGCTAGCATTTTTTTTGTGCTGTTTCTGGTGCCCCCCCAAGACGTGATGTCCTAAGCAATTGCTTAATTTGCTTATGGGCTAATCCGGCACTGAGACAACTAATGTAGAAAAACTAATGTAAAAAAAAGAAGACAATACACACCTTAGGTTTTGGGCATAGATTATAGTGTGTTTTTTGTATTTGGTCAGCTTAATTACGAGTAATTGACATCGGCCTAATACATCTATTGTAGATGATTTAAACAGCGTAAACTGTTGCAGGTTCTTCTGCGACATTTTCTTTGATGGCTGTAGAGACCAACAGTGTTGGTTTCCACCCAGCTTAGAAGTTATGGTGGGTGAGGTGTCCTCTCCACAATTGGACGCTGAATCGCCTGGGCCGCGATTTAGGTAGCGCAGGCATGTTCAGAACCTACACCACCCTCTCAACCTAATCGGCAGTAACGACAAGTCGATACGTGTGGGAGAGACGATTGTTAAATATAGTCTGCCCATATTTATTTATTATTTCTGATTATTTATTATATCATAATTTTCTATTTCTGATTATTTGTGGGCTGGCCATATCTCGCGAAGAACCGACAACCGCTAGGGTAAACGTGTTCTTGAGTGGAGACCGCGACTGGGCAAACGTAGTGTAGGACGCCCTCCGGCCAGGTGGGATGACGATCTGCGAAAGACTGCAGGCAGATGCTGGATGCGGCAAGCTGAAGACAGGGTGCTATGGCGCTCATTAGGGGAGGCCTATGTCCAGCAGTGGACTGATAAAGGCTGATGATGATGATGATTATGATGATAGTCTGCCCAGTAAAATAAAAGCCTCGCCATGTTCTGGTAAAATATGGAACTTGTTTTTTGTACTGACGACAATCACTAAAAACGAAAAAGCGAAAGTAGCGCCCTCGAGTTAGTTTTTTTATTTTCAACCTGTCAACGCGAGCAAGAATTACCTTGGCATTGTTCAGGTTTTCAAGAATCGCTCATGCGAATTAAAAAAATTGCTCCGTCTAATTAAGTCTTTATTACATATCTTTATAAAGGACAAGTCCAAAAACGCGGACTTAAAATTCTAACCAAGGTTCTTTATATATATTTGGATAGTACTCCCAAAAACTAGGCCTTTGGTATAAATTGTATAATTTTAAAGTCCTCCGATATCGACATTTATGTTGTTTTATTTTGCTTTAAAAACTACAATTAGCATAAACGTTTTTAAAAAACTTGAGAGGTGTAAAGGGACACCCGGATGGAACGAAGTTGTTTTCGATTAATTAGTGAAAATATTGTAATAAAATTTTATTTCTTTTAAGTTATAATAATAATTGTATATTTCATTAAAACGTTACCATCAATGAAAACATTTACTTCTACCTACACAATATATATGTCATCGAATCACGATCATCACCTAAGCAAGCATTGACATTAAAATTAACATACAACTAACGAAAAAAAAACTACTCTAAAAAGCATTTAAATCTTAAAGTATGTATACGTAGTTATACTTACTCTAAGATTTAAATTGTCTTTTTTTATTTAAATTTCGAATGTCACTTTTACGGCCAGTTCTTTATTGTTACTGGCTGGTTTAACAGGGCAAGTATAAAAGTGTCGTGACAACTATTCGTAAGATTTTTTTTCCGTCTAGCCCCCTTTCACAACGCGCGATAAGGAACTTCGTTCCAAAAGTTGCAAATGTTGGAGTCAAAAAATATTTTTTTATGACCATAGTTTTGCCCTTATATCCATGAAGTTTGAGCCTGGTTAGATTTTGACGCTCAACACCCAAACAAAAAGCGGACGTCTCCTTTAGGTAGGCAAAAATAATACTACCTATAAACATTTTTTACGCGATTGTACCAGTTGCGAGTGTAAGGGTCGCTACCCTTTTTATAATTTTAAAATGACTGACAAGCGACAGGCATGTATTAAGGGAAATTTGCGAAATTATTTACAGGATTTAGGAATTGCTGAGATGGTTTGGACTCGTGGAGAGGATAGATAAAATATCACAAAAGGTATTTTTCCACCAAAAACATAAATGTAAAAAAGGAGAGCCAAAGTCAATACAAAAATTATGCTTGGCTGTGGGCTTCGCAATTTCAAGTTCTATGCAAAATCCAAATATGTAATTAAAGGAACAAAATAACATTATGTACAAGTATTAAACTCCATTTCTTTGCTTTATTGGATACCTATAACATTTGCTGTTATTTAAAAATGTGAGATCTTAAAGTAGGTTAGATTTGACTATATGAGAACTGTATGAGAACTATGAATGTGGAAGAGGCGAGAGGTGTTCCAAGATCGTAGCATTTGGGGCTCAATAGTCTAGCTCTCAATAGTCCTACCCCTATAGGATAAGGGCGTGAATGTGTATGCATGTAATAATAATAATCCTCCTAGCCAGTTTCGGCCACGGCGGCCAATCTCAACGCAGATCAGCCAGGTACGCAGGAGATATTATAGTGCACTAGTGTGTGCGCAATACACAGGTGCACTCGCTATTTCTTCACTCTCATAATCCGGTGAGACGGCAATCCGACATGACCGGAGAGAGATCAGGCGCAGGACCAACGGCTTTACGTGCTTTCCGAGGCACGGGGGTATCACACCGCCAACTTCCTGACTCCGAGCTGCGACTGAGTAATTTTTAAGATGGAAAAACCCAGTCACAATATTTTTGGCTCGACCCGGGATTCGAACCCAGGACCTCAGCGCGCAAATTGTACTCGTAACGCGTACGCAATACAACTACGCCACCGAGGCAGGCAGTATGCATGTTTTGATAAAATAATATTAGTCCTGTATATTCACCACGACACACGGTCGATGGAGCAGAGAAGTGCTGGAGTGGAGACCACGATTAGGTAAACGAAGTGTAGGACGCCCTGCATTACTATGGACCGACCACTTGAAAAAGGCGGCGGGTAGCGGATGGATGCGGGCTGCTCAAGACCGAGATGTTTGGCGCTCATTTGGGGAGGACTACGTTCAGCAGTGAACAGCGACAGGCTAATTGATTGATTCTGCCCAGCGCACGGATCTCTGCTGACAGGGTTTAGTTCGTCCGCAACCCTGTCCTGCAGGCAGACGCTACACATCCTCGAAATTCTTTGAGTTTTCCTAATTAAATATATTTTGAGTTTCAGTTCAACTGGCGTGCTGTGAACCCACTATTACGAGGTGGTCATCTTGCTGGAGAGTGTCGAGAGGGATCTGGATTCTGGAACAGGCGAATCCCTCCTAATGCCAGTACATTTTATATTACTAATATTATAAATGTGATAGGTTTTGAAAATGTTTGGATGTTTGTTAGAATTAAAGGCAGAATTAAACGGACTTGGATGAATTAATAATATTGTTAGGATTCAATAATTTGTAACGGTATTTGGAACGTACTGACCTGTTACTAAATTCAGTCTAAATGTCAAATGAATCGTGGAAGTGGTAGTTGGGTATATAAAAAAGGTGCCATATCGATATTCGCTCTCATTCGCTCTCTTTCGCGCTCAGTCTCGCATTCATGTCAGTGGCAGTGAAGTAAGTTTATCTTTGACTTTCATACTGGTCAGTTAGTTGCAGATATCTTTGAAAAGTATTTCTGTTAAATGTATTTGTGTAAAATCAGTGATAAATGTTTATGTAAAATCTGTGATAAATCGTTTTTATTTAAATCCAAATCGCTTCAGTTTCTAACAATATAATAATAATATAAACATTTCATACTTATGGGCGATTTCAACGCTAATGTAGGAGCACCTAAAGAAAATGAAGACTTGGTCGTGAGACAACATGGACACGGCACTAGGAATAATAGGGGACAGAAACTTGTAAACTTTGCGCTCGAACATAAGTTGACAATAATAAATACCTGCTTTAAGAAAAATCCAAACCGAAAATGGACTTGGATTTCGCCGAATGGGCTTCACAAAAACGAGATTGACTATATTCTCACAAACCAACCAAAATCATTTGAGAACCTCGAGGTTTTGAACCTGAACTACCCGTCTGACCACCGTGCAATAAGAGGAACATTAAAGCTCTCCAAACATAAACTAAGCAGAGCCAGATTTACCAATAAACAAGGATACCAACTTAGAAGTGCAGAGGAAATAAAAAAGTATAAGGACAACCTTAAATTAAAACTATCTGAAGTAGCAAATTACCAAACAAGCGAATCGGTAAATACTTGTTATGATAAAATTAGTAATGCTATTACTGAAAGCCTAAAATTTGCAAAAACAAACAATAGAAATCAAAAACATAAAATATTACAAGAGAGAACTGAAAAACTACTACAAAGAAGAAAAGTACTACAGTCAACTAAAAATAAAACTCGCTCCATGAAAAATGAACTCTCTGCCTTATACAAAATAGTGAATAAATATATAAAAAAAGATTATTTAAAATACAGACAAGACACTATAATGAGATACCTACAGCTTTGCGGTAGCACAAAGAAACCATTTATGGAGCTTCGAACAAATCATTGCTGGATAAAAGGATTGAAAAATCAGAACAGAGATGTATACAAACGAAACGATATTGTAAATACTGCTACGGAGTTTTTATAGAAATCTATACAGTTGCAATAATAACAACATAACAACACCAATCAACAGCAAAGAAGGCCAATTTAATGACTATATAGAGATCAAGGAAACCGAAGTTATAGAAATAATAAAAAAACTTAGACTAGAAAAAAGCCCAGGCTCCGACAACATCACAAACGAAGCACTGAAAGCTGCTCAGTTAATTCTGGCTGCACCGTTAGCCAAACTCTTCAACTTGATACTCCAACACTCCGTAACTCCCACTCAGTGGTCGGAAGCAAACATCATATTATTGTATAAAAAGGGAGACCCTAAAAATATTGGCAACTATAGACCAATCAGCCTACTTCCTAGCCTTTACAAATTGTTCTCTACAATTATTAATAAACGAATAAGTAAAACACTAGAAACAAAGCAACCCGTGGAACAAGCGGGCTTTAGAAAAGGCTTTTCAACAATTGACCACACCCACACTATAGAGTTAATAATAGAAAAATATCAAGAACAGCAGAGAACTCTATATATAACTTTTATTGACTACCAAAAAGCTTTCGACTCCGTTTCACACAACAGCATATGGGAAAGCTTGTCAGAGCAAGGTGTTGAAGAAGTATATATAAAAACCATCCAAAGTATATACAATAACAATAAAGGAAGGATCAAACTCGACTCCATCGGCCCTCGTTTTCCCATAAAAATGGGAGTAAGACAGGGGGACCCCCTTTCCCCAATACTATTTATATCAATACTGGAAAACATCATGGGCAAGCTGGATTTTCACAGATTAAGACTCTATATAAAAGGAGAATATTTAAGTCATCTTCGGTTCGCAGACGACCTAGTACTTCTGTCAGAGACGGCCGGCCAGATGCAACACATGATAGAGTCTCTACACCAAGCCAGTGCTAAGGTGGGACTAGAGATGAATCTAACTAAAACCAAGATAATGACCAACAACAGCTGGAAAAACCCTATAATAATCAATGGAGAGCCACTAGAACATGTTGAGAAATACATATACTTGGGAAAAATGCTAAGTTTTGCCAAAAACAGCGACATACTAGAAATAGAAAGAAGGGTTCAATCAACGTGGAAAAAATATTGGAACCTAAAAGAAATTTTCAAAAGTAATATGCCTACAGACATCAAAACAAAAGTTATGAACTCTAGTCTCTTACCATGCCTCACATACGGGTGCCAGACGTGGAAGTTCTCCTCTAAATCCACAAATAAAATCAGGACCTGTCAAAGGGGGCTAGAGAGGAGTATGCTCAACATAAGGAAGATAGATAAAGTAAGACATACTAAGATAAGAAAAACCACCAAAGCGACCGACGCTCTAACTTATGCATTAAAACTAAAATGGAAATGGGCTGGCCATGTCGCGAGATATACAGACCATAGATGGACTGCGAGAGTAACATCGTGGAGCGGCCTAGCGGGCAAGAGAAGCCGAGGGAGACCACTAACCAGATGGGAAGACGACCTCAGACGGACAGCTGGCTCAAACTGGATAGACGTAGCACAGGACAAAGACGCATGGGCATCTTTGGAGGAAGCCTATACCCGATCCGGGGTTCTTGCTGACTAATCTTAGTTACAATTAGGTTTTTATTTTATTTTATTTACATTTACTGTTTAGATATAAAAAAAATGTAAAAGCAAGAAATAAATGGCTTATTTATTTATTTTAATATAAACATTTATTGCACACAACACACACACAAAAAATATTAAAAATTGACATAAATTATAGTCAAAGCAAAAGGAACATTAAAACACTATTATATAAAAACACAAGATGACGAACACTCTTATAAACTAACGACTTAAATGAAACAAGAAAAAGCAAAACGATGCACACATCCGGTATAGCTGTAAGATGCTCCGACTCGCTTCCACCAACACTAAATGCCGCTAGACATAGCAAGATGGAGCACATCAGAACAACCGCTAAATATGTGTGCAACGTACAAAAAAGTAAATACAATTAATAACAACGACGTTATAGCTTTTAATTAGGCACACGGGTATATCATACACACGCACACTCACGCCTTTTATCCCTGAAGCGGTAGGCAGAGGCGCAACTAGTGCACCCACATTTCGCCGTGCGTATTCCGTCCCATGACGTGATAGGGGGCGAGCCTATCGCCACATCGGGCACAAATTCCAGACTCCGGGATGATATTGAATTTTATTAAAATCCTACTAATATCCTACTAATATTATAAAGGCGAAAGTTTGTAAGAATGTCTGGATGTTTGGATGTTTAGATGTTTGGATGTATGGATGTTTGTTCCTCTTTCACGCAAAAACTACTGAACGGATTTCGATGAAATTTGGCACACGGGTAGATCATGTCCTGGATTAACACATAGGCTACTTTTTATCCCGGGAAAATATAAAGCGGGACTTTTATCCCGGAAAAACTTTTTAAAGCGGGCGGAGCCGCGGGCATAAGCTAGTACAATATCACATTGCTCGACCAGGGACCGAACCCGAGACCTCAGCATTGCAGTCGTGCCATAATACTACCTTGAGTTACAAAGCACTGTGTGGCATTACACCGCGCTCGTCATCCTGAGACATAAGACGTTTAGTCTCATTATGTCCTGTAATTACACTGGCTACAATGTCGTTCAAACCGAAACACAATAGTGCATGCACACTTCTTTCTGGCGGTAGAAATAGACATTGCGGTGGTACCCACCCAGACGAACTCTTACATATGCGAGACCTACCACCAGTAAATCATCTCATATTTAACTCTTGTTGAAAACTGTAATAAATTATGGCTATTTCATGTATAAATAATGCCTTATCCTCTCCTATTTCCTCATTCCGGCCCTGTAATCATAACCCCATGGCACTCCAAGCTAAGCCAATTACAGGCGACGCCGCGGCTCGTGCGTGTATGCGTCGATACTAGGGGCGGAACATCTATTTTGTGTACTAGCTTTTGTTTGATTCCGCGCGTGCGGGTACTGTTCGTGGATTTTAATAAAAAAAATATTTAAAAATAACAAAAAACTCGACTGCGTCAATATCTGCCATCTTTATTAAATTCACCGAAGAACTGAAAAGATAGAAACAAGATTTTAATTTGAATATTTTATTTATTTTTATTATTTAAGGATTACCAACAAAGTTTACAATAACACAAACATTATAATAACAATCTGAGAATAAAACTAATTGCAACTTAGACTACAGGTAACCACAAGTGCGTAAAACAGTTATACAATATAATTAATTACTTAATTAAACATTATAAGGAATTTATTTTGGTTTTGAATAATTATAGTTGACAGTGATCACAAACGCTGTCGGAGGCATAACGAGCTCACTTCTCATAATTTGGTTGGTGATACAGGTAGAGTAACAAAATCTCGGAATGAGCAGATGCCTCCTTCTTTCGCAGTCTGGTAAAAATAGAACTTCTATTTTTTTTTTTTTTTTAATTATTGAACACCAAACCAATGTACACCAATATATGAATGAAATATAGATTATTTACGAACTTGCTTAATGCCATTGTAATTAAAGGTGAAGACAGCATGCGAGTAGTAATTGTATATAACTAATAAGTATTAAAAGTAAATTGGTTTAAAGCTATTTTTTCATTGCTTTAAATGACGAGACGAGCATGGCGCTTGCTTTCAATGGTAAACGGTACGACCGCCCATAAACAGCAGAAACTAGTGTTGCTGGTTTTTATGGGCATGTATAGTTACAGAATTTTGAATTTACAAAATAATCCATGGGGCTCCATCGCACTCCTCATCATGTGACATTCAAGGATTATTGTAGCTTCTTGTACTGCCGTGCTAAGCTCAATAGTTGTATATCAAAAAATGTCGTTAACTTGATTTTAATGGCATCAGCTTAATAAATGCATATCAATCAACAATATGGCCAATTAGCGGTATATGGTAAAAGGTCCCTATCTGAGTTTTACCTCAAATCACAAAGAGTGAAAAGAAACCTATATTTACAAAGCTTCAATTATCTCGAAACTAGCGTTCCTTGATATACCGCTTTTGCGCTTAGGACGGCAGTATTAACTAGCCCTGTATGTACTATCTCACTGCTGGACACAGGCCTTCTCTACTGAGACGAATTAAGCTAAGGGCCGTACCCAAAGACATTCAACATTATAGTTAGTTGCGGTATGATTATATTGATATTAATCAACCTTACCTCAAAGAAGGACGACAAAATCCGTTAAATTATGCTAGGACTTAATAATAACTATACTGTATACTCCATTTGACCACGCGAAATGGAGACGTCCCCGCTCAGTCCTGACAGTCCCAGATGATGGCATCACTCTGGCCATCCAAAGAAAGCACGAGTTATTGAAACTCTTACACTCTTCAAGACTGCTCTACCGTCCTCGACGTCGAGGACCTCGCCTCGTCCCCCGGTGTCACAACCCTGTTAGCAGTTTCGGCCCGCGTGCCGATGAAAGCAATGAATAGATTTGTGTATTACACCGCTATACTCCCCTCATCGCTGATGTCTCAATCATCTTCTAACGACCGCCTTTTTTTATTCTTTGGCAAGGCGCGGTTTGCGCATCTGCCAGTATCAAAGTTTTAGGTTAGACATTTTTTATAGTACATAAGTTGCAGTTCGACTCTAGTGTGAGGACTTTTAAGTCATACTTCGACATTGGCAGAATCAAAGCGTGTGCAGGGACGTCAGTTAAAAAAAAAAAATAATTTGCAGTTGTATATAACTACTACGTCGAAGTAAAGCAGTGGCTGCCTTGCCAAGACTTTGTCGAGAAGCTTTGGCGGCAACAAAAAAAGCACTATTACTGCGTAGTATTACTGCGTTAAGAAGCGATCTCGGGGTCCTAATTATCCTTTTCATGGGTAAGCAGGTGTTTTACACTCCTATATCATCAGTCAGTTCCCATGTAATAAGGGGAGAGCGCAGCGTTGGACGGCCTCCTGCGAGGACGGACATCATACACGTCGCAGGTAAAAAATAATAAAATAAATAAAATACTTTATTCATCACGTAGGCGAACATAGTTGCACTTATGATATGTCAAGATACATTCAATTAAAAAATTATTATTACAAATAGTCACTTATATAACTAAAGACATATTTAAAGGGAGCAAAATCAATGTAAACTAAATATAAAGAAGCCAATCTCGGGCTGGCAGGAAAGAGATAAAAAAATAATATTTTTTATTAAAATTAATGAGAGGCACGCGTCGCGATCCTCACCGGTGAGGACACTACATGTCCTAGCCTAGCTAACCTACCAGCCTTTCACTAGCTACCTAAGCGATGACTACCCGAAGAAGAAAGGCAGAAAGAAACTCCGGGCTTAATTTTTTGTCATCAATTGTCCATTGAATCTTTATATAATATATTTTTTTCTTTTTTTTTTTCAAGTCTTTTGCTAGGTAGGTATCCGCTGCATGCAGACCGCTTCTAACAGGTTGGTCTGGAAATATTTAAGGGATGACTATGTTCAGCAGTAGACCTACAAAGGCTTAAGAAGAAATGTACTAACCTATACCAAGTTAATTGACATTTTGAGACTTAATATCTTGTCTCAGGATGACGAGCGCAGTGTAATGCCACACAGTACTTTGTAACTCAAGGTGCTGGATGGTGTTGCTACTGCTTATGGGTGGTCGTATCGCCTATCAGGCGAGCGACATGCTCGTCTCGTCACTGTAGCAATAAAAAAAATCTAGAATCCACACGTCATGAGTAGTAGAGTATTGATAATACTAGTAGAGTATTGATCGCGGCTACGCCAGTTTCAAGTTTTCCGGGATAAAAAAAGTAGCTTATAGCGCTCAGGAGTAATGTAGCTTCCTATTTGTGAAAGAATTTTCAAAATTGGTTCAGTAGTTCCTGAGATTAGTGCGTTCAAACAAACTTTTCAACTTTATAATATTAGTATAGATGTAGAGTCTAAAAACGATTAAAAACACCCTTTGATGGAAGAAATAAAACTCGTAATATAAACCATTTATTAAACAAAATATACTAAAGTACAATAAATAGGACACCATGACCTTAAAATAAAGGACGCTTTAACGAAATAACCCTCCTTTCGCAATCTGGTAAATAATCAAAACTCAAAATGTAAGTCATACACATTCACGCGCTTGATCCTTTGATTAGATTTATTATTGCGATGGGTTTGAAAATTCTTTTCCGTTAGATTATGGAAAAATACACATTGATTTGTATTTTAAAAAAAGTTGTCAACCTTATAAGTGCGACTCGAAGACGTTGCGGGTCCCTATCATTAATAATATTGAAATAATTTTCGTTAAAGCGTCCGAATACATTCGTAAAAACCTTTTCCCATTTATTAATAAAAACACTTCTTTTTATTGCGAGACATAGTATACAATTCTGATAACATCAATTACGATTAAACATTCGAATGTATCGATGTATATATTGTCAGAAATCGAGTATAAACACAATGATTTTCAAAAAGTACAACACGCCATTCACTAACAAATTAAAGGAAAAAAGTATTCATCACACACATTCTTGACATTCAGTGTGAAATAGTTGATGTATGAACCAGTATGAACAATAAACACAGCTGGTATTTGTCAATAAGTGTAGAATAAAACTATCCCAATTGATTACTTTCGAGTCTTCAGATTGCGATTGCTAATATATCTATGTTTTTGGAATATAAACATGCGTTATATGAAACTGATACGAGTATAAAATTCGAATGAATCGATATTGGAAAATCGAATTTATCAATTTTGGTGAGGTATTTACAGAAATCGATTACAAATTACAGTATTCGATAGATCAAATGGGGTGTTTAGGATTAAAACTGATCCTGTAATTGTTTCACAAATCAAATTATTTAAAGCTATTAGTGCCAACGCTTTAAAAGTTTTATTAATATAATAACCATTTTTGACCCCATTCACCCCCTTTATTTGCACTCATTCCACTTGACGGTAGCTTAAACCAAAAATATTATATTTGTCACGAAACCCGTTTTATCCTAAATAAACTCAAAATACATAAAAATTGTCCCACTTCATACAAATATAAGTATTTTTTTTACATTTATTTCTTAGAAAATAGGGGGTGAAAACGACTCAAGGGGTGAAAAATATATTACAAATTAGTCACATATAAAACAAGTGGTATAAGCAGAAAAATTACAAATTCTACGAAAATGATTTCTAATTTTATGTTATGATTTTTTATACATGTCAATGGCCATGTAGTGCCTGGTTAATGATTTTATATTTTTATAGAATCCTGAAAAAGAAACAGTTCCCGCCTTCGACTGTTTCTTTTTCAGGATTCTATAAAAATATAAAATCGAAAATAATTTCGTTTACAGTAAAGTCACTATTGGTCATATTGATCAAAATTTTGATATTCTTCACCCCTGGAGTGACATTCATCCCGCATGGGTAAAACAATTAAACTGATATTAAAATTGACAATATCTAAAAAATTCACAATATATAAAAAAAATATGTTTTCTTGTTATATGTTGATTATTTATTTTATATCTTTACTGGCTTTTGCCCGCGGCTTTGCCCGCATTAAAGAGTTTTTCCTGTATGAAAGTCACTTTATATACATTTTTAAAAGTATCCGTTATAATTGCAAGTACCAGGCGACAATAAACTGATACAGATCGAGAAATCTCGCAATATGGTTGTGAGCGACACTTTGGTACAAAACGCCTTACCGTCCAGTATAAGTAGATCCCCGACTTTTGTCAGAAATGCACTCGCAGTCATAATAGAACATATAAATTATTTCTCTATTATATTATGCATGTATTATACATATAAACCTTCCTCTTGAATCACTCTATTAAAAAAAAGCGCATAAAAATCCATTGGCTACTTTTAAAGATCTAAACATACATAGGGACAGACAACAGGAATCTTTTTTTTACTATGTTAATTAAAGGCGCGATTTCATTAGGCAAGTCTTGCATGCAAGTATGACGTCTCATTTGCGTACAAGTTGCTTACATTGGAAACATGTGCTCAAAAGAGTAAATTGCATGGAAGTTTTACTTGAATACAAGCGGAGACGTTCAAAATGAAGTAGGCAATCATGTGTGGAAGGCACTCGTTTCTGTAATACTCCTTGTTGTATTTTATATTTAAATGTATTAAAGCAAAACAGAGCTTGAAATGTACAACGTATTTAATTGAGAGATTACCAAAGAGTACAGAGGAAAAACACATAGACAATAGTAATAGTGATGTACACATAAATCAGTGATGTGACTAAAGTTGCAAATAGTAACAATCGGTATGATAGAAAGGTCTCAAATTTATAACTACAACACTCCTCAATAAAGATAATTATTTTCTCGTGCCTGCACCTAACAGCCATTATGTTTCGATAATTTGTACAGCAAATGACACTATGTCACGCGTTTGCAATTCGAAACATGCAACTTACCTGTGCCCATTCAATTTCTGCGTCACTTGAATCAAAATTTGCAAGTTCAAACTACCCAAATGCAAGTAGTTTGTATGCAGGTTTGTTCAAGTTGCATGCAATTTGCAACTTGCATGCAAGTAACTTGCCTAATGGAATCGCGCCTTAAGAAGCAGCATTCAAGACCCTCTAAAACATTCAATGATTTTTTTGTTTATTTTAGTTTCCTAGGGAGGGATAATTCTTGGATCCTTGCAACAGTTTTGCTTGAGATTTTAATTTTTATTTGCCTTTTCGCACCTAATTTTCACTCTCAATGCATGTACAGTCCGCCTCGAAAATAGCTAAACAAATTCAAAAACTTTAAACCCTTTGAAGTTTATTTTAGTGAAGAAAACATTTTTGACAAGGGCACCAAAGATTGTCTTGAACAAATTTTCATTTGTTCATTTACTTTTGTATAAATAATGTGGAACATCTTACACATACTCTCATTTGGGGCTGACCCTACAATTTCTTAGTTACATTAGTTTGATTTTAGTGGATTGCTTGTCTAATGATTTTTACTTATTAGATCTCAACTTATAAGTATAGTTCACTCAAAGCATTTTCCTAATCATATAGTTGAGTATGCCACCGTTCCTAAAGTAGGTGAGGTCGACTTCTGTGTCAAAACGCACTTTCACCTGGAATGATATGCCGGTGTCCACCTGGAATGAAATTGTATTAAAACTAATTATATTGTATTGTAACTACTGGACATATAAGATTTAACTTATGTCTCAGGATGACGAGTGTTATGGAATGCCACACAGTACTTTGTAACTCGAGGTGCTGGATGGTGTTGCTACTGTTTATGGGTGGTCGCATCGCTTACCATCAGGCGAACGGCTTGCTCGTCTCGTCATTCAATGCAATAAAAAAAAATGTATAAAAAAAATACTTCATATCCTTACCTGAACATCAATAACTTCTCCAGGTGCAACATTCTCGGGAACATTGATAGTGAACCGCTCGCTTCCAGTCAAGCCCAGGGTCTCGGCGTTCTCTCCTATGAACTGTAGTGGTATGATGCCCATCCCCACCAGGTTTGAGCGGTGGATGCGCTCGAAGGATTCGGCGATGACCGCCTTTATACCCTGGATGGAATATGGCCAGGGGTGAGTAGAGGAACGCTGGTTACTGACTATAAAGTTATTGCTAGGTTGAGGGGTGTGAGTCACGGGTGACTCACGACTGTTATGGGTGGCTAACGACCATGAGCCACAAGTGCAGCACACTAGACACTGTGGCGTGACTCACGACTATGAGTCACACGTGTAACTCACAAGTCCCGATTATGAGGCACAATAACTTATTTTTAAACTTAGTCCGCACTTTCTGTATTTTACCCATTTTAGGTCATATATATGGACTGCCTCGGTGGCGTAGTTGTATTACGGTATGACTGCAATGCTGAGGTCTCGGGCAAAGTGATATTGGATTTTTCTATTCAGTATCAGGCCGGAGCCTGGAATTTGTGCCCGATATGGCGATAGGCTCGCCCCCTATCACATCATGGGACGGAATAATGGCGAAAAGTGGATGCACTAGTTGCGCCTCTGCCTACCCCTTCGGGGATAACAGGCGTGAGTGTATATGTATATGTATGTAGGTCATATATATTGGAATAAATATAGTTTTATTGTAAGTCTGTATTTTATATAAAATTTAAAAATCTTTTGATAGTAGGTACTCTGTTTTACACCTTACTCTAAATAAACAAGTTTCTCGACCCACTACTATAACTTACAAGTGTAACTCACGAGTCTCAAATGTGACTATCAGCCAAAAATGTGATTCACAACTATGAGGCACAAATGTGACTCATGAATAATCATTTCACTGTGACTCATAAGAGTCACAGTGAAATTGATTCGCTGCAGAGTCACCAGTGTCCCACGACTATCGGTCACATTTACGTTACAACTGCGTTTTAGGGCTAAAAGATACACGTGACTCACGA
Source organism: Lapara coniferarum (assembly GCA_949316025.1). Taxonomy (NCBI): domain Eukaryota; kingdom Metazoa; phylum Arthropoda; class Insecta; order Lepidoptera; family Sphingidae; genus Lapara; species Lapara coniferarum. The sequence continues at coordinate 29,039,172 of OX438929.1, forward strand.
GAGACTAGTTTGGATCACAACTAAATTAACCCAAATGAGTTAATTGCTTACCAATTACGATGAAGTATTAAAACTTACCAACAAATACGGTCCTTTAGCGGCCCAGTCTCTGCTAGATCCGGAGCCGTAGTCCTTACCTACCACCGCTATTAGAGGCACGTTCTCTGCTGCATACCTGTTAATTTTTTTTATTGCATTGAATGACGAGACGAGCAAGCTGTTCGTCTGATGGTAAGCGATACGACCACCCATAAACAGTAGTAACACCATCCAGCACCTTGAGTTACTAAGTACTGTGTGGGATTCCACTGCGCTCGTCATCCTGAGACATAAGATGTTAAGTCTCGTTATGTCCAGTAGTTACACTGGCTACAATGCCCTTCAAACCGAAACACAACAGTGCATACACACTGCTTGGCTGTAGAAATAGACATTGCGGTGGTACCCACCCAGACGGACTCTCACATATGAGAGACCTACCACCAAATTAGACCAGCTTGGCGAACTGGGTAACTCGAAGCGATTTTTTGTAGTGGCCGATAGCCTAGTTGGGATTGGAACGGTCTGCCGAGATAATGTCCGGAAACATCGTGAGGAAACCTGAGAATTTTCCATAAAAATTTCGAGGGTATGTGAAGTAAGGCCTGAACCCTCAGTGGTAGAGAAGGCCCGTGCTCAGCAGTGGGCAGTATATAACAGTGTATAATGCAGTGGGGTCACTGTCATGCCCGTATAAAAACATGGGATCTAACATAGCGAACTGTGAGTGTGATACACCTCCGCCTTTCCCTGATGGAATAAAGCAGTGATGCAACTCAAGCAGGATTTTAAGACACGAGTCACTCGAGTGATTTCAGGGGCATGATTCTCTATGACATTGTTAACTCGTAACGCGGCCGCGTCACGTTCACTTCGTGTAATGTGCGTAAAATGGTATTCTGTATGCCAATTTCCATAGTAATATACGCGATGAGTTACGTTACGCGCTTGTTACGAGCGGTGAAAATAACGCGTGTCATAGAAAATAAGGGGGCAGTACGTCACTCGAGTGATTTCAGTACGTCACTCGAGTGATTTCAGTACGTCACTCGAGTTGTACTCGAGTGTTCGAGTCACTCGAGTTGACTAGTGAACTAGCAACTTCTAGTAATTTCTATCGGTCACAGAGGTTTCTCGGCAACTCGAGTGCAAATGGATTCGAGTCAATATTTTTTTCACTCGAGTGTGATAAATTCACTCGAGTCACTTGAGTAAGAACATGACTCGAGTCGCATCACTAGAATAAAGGCGTTTGTGAAGTATAAACTTGACTGCCTCGGCGGCGTAGTTTTCTCGTAGTCTCGGGTTCGATCCCCGGGTCGGGCAAAGTGATATTGAGTTTTTCTATTCAGTATCAGCTCGGAGTCTGGAATTTGTGCCCGATATGGCGATAGCCTGGCCCCCTATCACATCATGGAACGGAATAACAGCGAAGAGTAGGTGCACTACTTGCGCCTCTGCCTACCCCTACGGAGATAAAGGGCGTGAGTGTATACGTGAAGTACAAACCTATCAGCAGCATCGAATATGTCCATGACATCCCCGCTGGGGTGGTGCGTGGTCCTCGGCCCCACGGTGGGCGCCATCTTGTTAACAATACGAATGTTGGCGAACGTGCCGCGCGACATCACCGCGTCATTCCCCCGACGCGACCCGTACGAGTTGAATTCGCGGGGAGTGAGGCTGTGGACAAATTTAACATATTATAAACTATACTCCGTCCAACCATTTATTTAACTTTAAGGTAATATTAATTATGGTGGTAATAATGATACTAATAATTATTATACGGACGATAACCTTGTTAAGGCCGAAAAGGACAAAATGTTTAGACCTGGCACACGAGGTTACTGACATGTGGGATGTGGACTCCACAATTATTGTTCCGATTGTCGTTTCTGCTCATGGGTTGATACCAAAGAGTCTCGACCAACACCTCCAGAGGCTCTCAATTGGTCGTTGGGTCTTGACCCAGATGCATAAAGCAGTACTTCTGGACACAGCACGCATTGTGAGGAGATTCCTCACTTTGAATCCCTGACCACCGGTGGCTTGGGTCTTAAGCCTCGCCATCGATGAGTGATTCACTTTTTTTACATTTTTATATGTATGAATGTGTTTTTTTTTTATATATATAAATGTAAAAAAAAGAAAAATTAGAAATAAAGAGACAAAATTATCCTGATAATGATTCTAATAATGATGATCAAGACGCTAACAATGATCATGTCGATAACTATATCATTGTACTCACCCCCTAGCGGCGAGATATCTCGCTGCAGGCGAGTTGCGAGCAATCGACCCGGCGGGGGAGATGTGGTCGGTGGTCACAGAGTCGCCCAGCAGGAGAAGGCACCGGGCGTTGTCTATGCTCTTTATGGAGGGGAGGGACTGGAAATAATGTTTTATTTTTAGTGTAAAGTAATAGCACACTTAAATAAACAAAATAAAAATAAAAAAGCCTATTATTTCCTGTAGATTTACATTTCTTATATATAGTCTAATTTATAACTTATTAATATAAGCATTGACTACGATGCTACTGAAACTGTAATAAGCACTCAAATTACAAAAATTGTAAATTTCTGAAGATCTACTGTCGGTTTTATTCAAATTCAATCCTAATTTATATTTATTCTCGTCGTTGTATGGTCTACGTCAATTTAGCAATGTATAACTATTTTAATTATGTTATCTAACTTCAATTGGTTTCCCAAGATACAGGCCTCGCCTAGTTTGAGGACCCCTGGTAATTTCCGACGTTTGCAATAATTTCCTGTAATTTTATATATTTTGTAATTTTAAGCTTCTATATAAGTCCGATTTTAATAGAAAATATTTTGATTTGATTTGATTTTGAGTCTATGAATGTGTTAGTTTGATTTATACTATGTTATTTTTTTATTTCTTGCGTAATATAAGTTTATCTGTATCTAATGTACATGTACCTATATAATAATGTTTTTAAAACTTTTTTTTCTTTTTTGTATCATAAATTTATGTTTAACTATTCATCTATAACTATTATTGGTAATAATATATTTATTTGCTAATAATTTTATTTAATGTAAGCTTTAAACTCATTTATTATTGGGTGGATTTCGGAAATATTTTTCAAGTATTAAGCCGTTAAACCCCGCTTATACCGGGTGGAAGGGAAACGCTCTCTATACCGGAACGGTAAGAGAGAAGAACCATTACATTAACGAAAAACTATATTCATTTGCAAAGCTAAGCGATAATACTTACGATTTAAGTATTTCCGTACTTCATGCGCGCGCAATGTAAAGCGTACAAAAAACTGGGTAGGGTACAAACTACAAAGCAAACGCCGACAAGGCGGCGGCCACGCGGTCGTTATCCCGTCAGCTGGGGCATGATTCTCTATGACATTGTCAACTCGTAACGCGGCCGCGTCACGTTCATTTCGTGTAATGTGCGTAAAATGGTATTCTGTATGCCAATTTCCATAGTAATAAACGCGATGAGTTACGTTACGCGCTTGTTACGAGCGATGAAAATAACGCGTGTCATAGAGAATAAGGGGGCTGATGTACGTGTTTCATTACGATTTTGTTTAAATATTGACGTTTTTGACTATGTTTTTCAGAATAATAGTTTGATTTATCTATCCATACGTGAATCTGTACAGAAATTTGAGAAAATCCTACTAAAATTATAACAATGCGATCGCAATTTTTTTAGTGCCAAGTCACGTCAGGAATCACCAATACTCTCACCTGTATTCGTTTCCGAGAGCGTTTCCCTTCCACCCGGTATATATAAATGTATGGGGAAACCCTATATACTCGGACGCCGGCGTCCACAGCGGGGCTTGTCGAGTCAAAAAGAGTAGACTTTTAGCGGCGTAAGGTCGTCCCCACTGTAGAGGGAGAGATGGTCACGTTCCTCCAGGCAGATGTAGTACCTCGGCTCCAACAACACCTAGAGGCGGAATGGGAGCAACGCCTAGTGTAACGTAGCGTTACTATTATTTCTTTTGGAAGAAACATTAATGCAATTATTTTAATTTAGTTAATCGATATTTTTTATTGAAATTTTAAAATAATTTGTTTCGTATGTTTGCGCATGATTTATTATTAATTCTTTACAATACAATTAATTTTTATTATTATAATTTTTTTAATTAGACTAATTTGCATGATGTGTCTCCTTAGAATTAAAGATGCACAAGGTTTGTATATTTTAGTTACATGTACCCAATGAACCATTTATATAATATGTGTAATCTTTTTTGGAGATCTTGAATAAATAAATATATAAATAATCGTTTTTGGTTTTTGTCGATTCTTTAGACCGCGCGTCGATGCCGGCGCAGACTTCCCTCGCCGCCGTCAGTTCCATCATCGTAGTGAACGGACGTTACCTATAGGCCTCATGACCGGCCTTATATGTATGGTGGAGCATGGCGCTTAGTTGCGGACGAATTGGGATTTTAATTTCTTATTTTTATTAAAAAAAAAATCACTGTCACCCAACTGTGACATCTGCGGGTCCATAGAAGATGTGCAACATATTTTGATGGAATGTGCCCGTCACGAAGGAGACAGGAGAAACATATTTGGTGTTAAGAAAACTTTTGATGTCTGTATGTGTAACAGTATTCTTGCGCATCCACTCTCAGATTTGGCGATAAAATTGTATCACATAGCTAATAAGCAACACTAAATAGTAATTACTTATATCATTGCTTTGTTCCTCCATTGGGCGATGTGGTCGCACAGCGACAAAGCCCTGGTTTCAATAAATTAAAAAAAAAAATTTGGGCCGAACCTGTATTAATTTTAAGTTTAGTTTAAGTGGATTTTGTACTTATGTCCTAACTAATTCAGTTAATAAATTCATAACTCACATTTTGTCGTTTTAATTACCTCGGTAATTCTTAACTTAATTAGTGTAATTGGTTTATCCGTTCTAATTAAATAAATAAATAATTTAAATAAATTAAATTAACGTAACACTAGAACGTCCCAGTTTTGGCGCGGTGACTAGAAGCCATTCAGCCTATATTCGCGGACTGGATTCGGAGGCGGCATGGCACCCAGACCTTTAGAATGACACAGGTACTTTCGGGTCATGGCTGCTCCGGAAAGTATCTGTGTTGGATTCGTCGACAGCTAACACCAGAGTGTCATCATTATGCGTGCGCCGAAGACTCGGCAATGCACACTTCGGCCGTTCATCCCGCATGGAACTCACCGCGTCAAAATTTACTTACGACTGTTGGCAACAACTTGTCGCTTGTAACAGTTGTGGCAGCCATGGTCAGGAGTGAAGATGTGAACTCCGCTGCCTCTTTTTGCGAACAAGTCATGTCCGCCAAAGAGGCAGCGGAGAGAAAGGGACCGGGCCATTGGAGTTCTCTCTCGTAACAGCGACTCTGATGGTTCCTACTCGGATGTGGTATATATATTGTGCTTCGCGCAAATGAAAATGAAATCCTCCTAGCCAGTTTCGGCCACGGCGGCCAATCTCAACGGAGATCAGCCAGGTACGCAGGAGATATTATAGTGCACAAGTGTGTGCTCAATACACAGGTGCACTCGCTATTCCTTCACTCTCATAGTCCGGTGAGACGGCAATCCGACATGACCGGAGAGAGATCAGGCGCAGGACCAACGGCTTTACGTGCGCCCCGAGGCACGGGGGTATCACACCGACAACTCCCTGACTCCGAGCTGCCAATGAATGAATACAACTACCCAATGCAATGTAACTTACTCTAGTCATTCCGTCGAAGAACGGCGGTTTCTTGATGTAAGTGGAGTTGGGATCCCATCCGTACAGCTTCCCTTGCGGTACAGATAACGCCTGCCACGACGGCGAGCCGAGCTCAATCTTTTCATACACCTGGAAAAATTTTAAGCTTAATTATCCCATTCCAGGTGGACTAACTCCACCCTCTCAGTGGAGACCCGTGCCCAGCAGTGGGCAGCATATAAGGCTGGTATTATTATCTTTGCTGAACTGTATGACGCCTAACAGCTAGTCTGAGTGAAGGCTGGTGAATCATACAAGTGCACTTTTCCACGCTAAGTATTTGAATTCGAGGTGGTAATAAAACTTTGTCATATCTAATTTTTGTTGGAAAAGTTTTATTTCTTTTAATATAGTCGATGTTAAAGTTAACGCAAATACAAAAACTTTGTAAGTATATAAAAAAATCGGTGCAGAATGTAAAGTACAAAAAATTTTTTTAAAAAACCTAAAAAAACTATAGAAAATTCAACTAAAAAATGGAAAACAAAATATGTATTTTATTGTAACAAAGGCGTGAGGTTTGAATTATTTATAAATAAATAATTTATTTAGCACATATCTCCGACTGAACGGATTTTCATGTAGTTTTAACAGATGAAAAAGCTATAATAATGGAAACATTTACTGGTGGTAAGTCTCTCATATGTAAGAGTCCGTCTGGGTGGGTACCACCGCAATGTCTAGTTCTACCGCCAAGCAGCAGTGTGTATGCACTGTTGTGTTTCGGGTTGAAGGGCATTGTAGCCAGTGTAACTGGACATAATGAGACTTAACGACTTATGTCTCAGGATGACGAGCGCAGTGGAATGCCACACAGTACTTTGTAACTCAAGCTTTTGGATGGTGTTTATTGTTTATGGATGGTCATATCGCTTACCATCAGACGAACGGCATGCTCGTCTCGTCATTCAATGCCATAAAAAAACTATTTTTTTACCTCTTTAAACATGCCTGGGATGACGTATTTATTCTCCACTTCCTGTATTTCAGATCTGGTGGGCCAGATTTCGCGCAAGTACACCGAGCTGCCGTCGGCTCTCTTACCTGTAAGAGTTTGGTGTAAGGGACACATTATATATTACAAAGGACATGTCCAAAAACGGGCTCAAAATTCTAAACAAGACAGTTTATATATATTTGGATGGAACTAGGCTTTTACAACGAATCGTTTAATTTTAAAGACCTCCTATTTTGAGTTTTATGTAATTTTGTTTGGCTTGAAAACAACTTGTATGAATGTTTTTAAAAAAGTTGGTTAGGAATGGAGGGGATTAAATTTTTTTTTTAATGAATCTAAGCTCCTTATGTTGCCCCTTTAATATCCATAAAGTTTGAGCCTGTTTAGATTTTGGGACCCAGCACCCATAAAAAAGCAGACATCTCCTTTGAGTACGTATCAGCATCATCATCACCAATATGATAGGCTTCCTCACCATACCAGCCCTGTATACTGCCCACTGCTGGGCACGGGCCTCTACTGAGAGGGTTTAGGCCTTAGTCCACCACGCTGACCTAGTGCGGGTTGGCAGATCTCACATACCCTCGAAATTCTTATTTATATTAACAGCGTTGCGACAACCATTATGAATTCCTCTTCGCTGTCTTTTACACTTGATAAACTGGTAGCCAGTGGCGTTGCGTGACTGGGGCAGGGCAGAGCGGCACTTTTATGGGGGTGGGGGGGGGGATAAAAGAAATACTTTTACTAATTAGACTTTTAGCAACGGAGTGGGGGCACTTGGGGAGGCACATTTTAGGTCCGCCCTGAGAGAAACCACGCTACCTTGAAGTGACCATCACAAAGTTATAGTTACCTAGAGGTTGTGTCTCGAAATCGATGTCAACTGTGCCGGCGAGAGCGTACGCTATCACTAACAGCGGGGAGGCGAGGTAGTTAGCTCTCGTGTTCGGATGGATGCGACCTTCGAAGTTACGGTTGCCGGAAAGCACTCCGCAGCATACTAGCTCGTTCTGTTGAGAGATTACTTTATTATTAGGCAAATTGCATTAACTGCACGAATAAGTACATTATATACTCATTCAGTTGCATTATACGCTCATTCAGCAAAACTATACACTCATTCGTCTAGATTACACACTCATTCGTCTACGTTATACACTCATTCGCCTACATTATACACTCATTCACCTACATTACACACTCATTTACCTACATTATACACTCATTCACCTACATTATACACTCATTTACTTACATTATTCCGTACATTATAAGCTGATTCACTACAGTCTCAGCTGAAACTGTTTACCTTCTCAATAGTGTTGGCGATGTTATCGTCTATCGGTCCAGAGTTGCCGATACAAGTCATACATCCGTAGCCGACTATGTCGAATCCTAGCTTCTCTAGGTACGGGACTACGCCTGACTCCTGCGAAAAATGAAAATGTTGGTATGGAATTTATTGAAATAAAAACTATTTTTACGGATTTTATAACGGTTTTTTTATTTCATTTTTTCCCGACGATTCGAAGGCTTTTCAGCATTTCGTGGTCACGGGGCGGACCGCGATAAAATCCGTCCGTAAAAATAATTTAATTTGAATGTCTAACATTCGTGTAAACGTAAGGAATCATTATAGATTTTATTGCAATGCAATCAGCTCTGTATCATATACTGCTCACTGCTGAGCACGGGCCTCCTCTACAACTGAGAGGGGTTAGGCCTTAGTCCACCACGCTGGCCTAGTGCGGGCAAACTTCACATACCCTCGAAATTCTTATGGAAATTTCTCAGGTATATACCTATATATACAGGTTCCCTCACGATAGATTTTATTGCATATATATGTACAATCACTCAATTTGGTGCTAGTACACTTTTTCAACAAAAACGCCAATTTTTCATATTTTATAAAGTAGGTGCGATCGTTTCGTAGTACAAAGGATACAGCAGATAATTCTTATAGTCTACTTTAGTTGTAACTTGCATGTTGCTGACAGACGACTCGCAAGCGACTTATTTATAGCCTAAAGTGGTCGAGCATATACTTTTTTGACTATACCACGTATTAGGTTACGCATTGCGAAAATTCACTCTGTTCAACTGAACTGTACTGCAATCCGTACACCTGACTTTAGGGTGAATTCATTGACTCGTCAAGCCTCGGCACGGACGCAGACGTCCGAATATAGGGTTTCCCCATACATCTATATACAGGGTCATTTTGACATTGCGTTAATAAATGATACCACATACTTATCTCGTTGAAAATAACGTTTTCCATTAAGTTATTTTAACCATAGATGTAAAATAAAAAAGTGTAAGTTTCAAACAAAATAAATATCAATAAAGGGTAACTTTAAGTTTATACACCCTAATGCCACGATAACTGCTCTAGGAGAATACCTTGCAGCAGCAACATTACACTTTCTGTCAGAAATACACTTACACACACACCATATTCGCACTAAACTACAAAATGAACAAAAAATTTGGATTACTACAACCGGTATTTTTTAAGAAAGTATTTGTTATTTACTGATGATTTTTGGCACGATGTTAGATGCAGAGGTATAGACGAATATGTGGTTTCATTAAGTAACGTAATGTAAAAATTAACCTGTATATAAGCGGGGTTTGACGGGTTGATTACAGCGATCTAGCGCTGTATGTTTTAAGTTTGGTTAGGCGACATAAATTATGTTTTAGCGCTGCAGTGAACTTTAGTTCCAACTCCAGATTGAACAAACGTTTTTCATTGATGTCCATGTCTATCGGTACAATATACCATGACATACCAGCCCTGTATTATACAACGTTGATAGAAGCGAGAGGCATTAAATGAAACCACAGATACTATAAGTGCCTACTATTAATACGAAACTGTTAAAAAACCGTTTACGAGAAGTATACAAAAAAAACTTTTTTCCAAGAAATTAAATAACTTAATAATTGTTTAAAATGTGCACTACCTTTATAAACTACTGACTGACTGCCTCGGTGGCGTAGTTGTATTAAGGTACGACTACAATGCTGAGGTCTCGGGTTCGATTCCCGGGTCGGGCAAAGTGATATTGAATTTTTCTATTCAGTATCAGCCCGGAGTCTGGAATTTGTGCCCCATATGGCGATAGGCTCGCCCCCTATCACATCATGGGACGGAATAACGGCGAAAAGTGGGTGCACTAGTTGCGCCTCTGTCTACCCCTTCGGGGATAACAGGCGTGAGTGTATGTGTGTGTGTGTGTGTGTGTGTGTGTGTGTGTGTACCTTTATAAAGGCGGAGCGGCAAAGTCGCATGAATTTTGTTATTTCGCGATGAATGACCCTTAGATAAATATTTCTATAGTACTATAGTATGCGTCGCCTGCTCGGGAAGATACATCGTGTTTAAACTAACGTAAAACTTTAAAAAATTCCTGTGGCTGAACTATTGCTTATATTGATCTGATTTTTGTTGTGTTGCCTGCTAATGATATCATACTAATATTATAAAGGCGAAAGTTTGTAAGAATGTATGGATGTTTGTTCCTCTTTCTCGCAAAAACTACTGAACGAATTTCGATGAAATAAGGCACACGGGTAGATCATATCCTGGATTAACACATAGGCTACTTTTTATCCCGGGAAAATATAAACCGGGACTTTTATCCCGGAAAAACTTTTTAATGAGGGCGGAACCGCGGGCAATAGCTAGTACACAATATGTGGTTTCTTTTACTTTTTTTTTTGTGGCCATCTTCGGCGCATTAGGGACGGCTGCGGGCTTCCTCCGACTCACGTCTAAGTTGTCGTCCGCAACCGCCCCTGCGCGTACCGCTGTTGCGGTCCTTCTCCTGTTGTTGCGGGGGCTCAGAAGACCCCGTACACCGAAGGACGCCCTTGGAGTCCGAGGCAGCGTGAGACACGCTGCCGTCCATCACGGGGGTCACAGAAGTTGGCTAGACTAATAGGTGGACGGCACTTCCCGCCCACCCGTGACCCCCGGAGGCCCCTATTAGTCGCCTTTTACGACAGGCAGGGGATAACGTGGTGGAATTCTCCAAACGCCCCCAATCCACAGGGCGGGGGTTTCGTTTAATGCCTCTCGCTTTTATCAACGTGGTATACCTACTGCCCACTGCTGAGCACGGGCCTCCTCTACTGAGAGGGGATGAGCCTTAGGAAGTGAGAAAATGCACTAGCATCAAATTGGGTGATTGTAAACTACATATACATAAATAAAATAATAATATACATGCTGCTTGTGACAAAACTTACCCTCAAATAATATGTGACCACTCCAGACCCTGGAGACAGTGATGTCTTGATGTAGGGAAGAACACTGAGGCCGTTCTCGACTGCTTTTTTGGCTAGGAGACCTAGAAAAAAAAATTACTTGTTAGCTGTCAATTTATTTATCGAGGGTAGTAACTACTGACAGCACCGACGCAATCCCTATAAAAATGGTGGAAACCGGGCTGTCAGGGCATTCTGTCGAGAGACATGCGCCCGTAAACATCGTCTTGAGAATTTTGTGTTCTGGTAATATTTTGACTGCCTCGGTGGCATAGCTGTGTAGATAGAAAAGAAAGAAAGAAAGAAAGAAATCGTCGTCAGTCGTTCCCCGTCACGCACCACGTTAAGTTAACGTTACGTTAGAAGTAAGCACCTAACACTTAGGCCGGTATTAATAAATAAATCTCAAGTTTGAGATATATCTCAAGTAGACATAATGTATGAAGAGTTCAATACATTATGTCTACTTGAGATGTAACTCAAACTTGAGATTCATTTATTAATACCGTCCTTAGTACCGGTACCGTACACACGTCATATAGTATGTATTGACTGTAATTTTGTAAAAGTGATTAATAATATAGACTCATAGATTAACCACGCCTAAACTTTTATTTGCAAGCTTTTGAGAGTCAGTGCAGATATTGCTAAGAACAGACAATATAGAACCCCTTATCTCTACAGTTGTATTAGGGTACGACTGCAATGCTGAGGTCTCGGGTTCGATCCCCGATTCACGCAGAGTGATATTTGGTTTTTCTACTCAGTATCGAATTCTGGAATTTGGGCCGATATGGCGAAAGGCTCGCCCCCTATCACATCATGGAACGGAATACGCACGGCGAAAAGTTGGTGCACTAGTTGCGCCTCTGCCTACCTCTTCGGGGATAAAGGGCATGACTGTGTATGTATGTATGTATATATGTATGTATATACGTATGTATGTACGTATGTACGTATGTATGTATTTTCAGCAGGTTACTCACCAGCGCCGAGCATCACGCTCGGATTTGACGTGTTCGTGCAGGACGTGATGGCCGCGATGATGACGGAGCCGTGCGTGATGCTGTACGTGTTCCCGTCAGAGAACGTGAAGTCGCCTGATGACGATAACTGTGCGGGAGACAGACCGTAGCCTTTGAACCCGATCTGGGAATAAGAACAAGGCTTAAATTATAATCTTACTAATATTATAAATACAAAACTTCGCGAAAATGTCTATTTATTTAAAGCTTTACATCAATAACAATGTGCTTAAGTTCAAAAAAGCCCGACAAGTGCGAGTTGGACTTGCGTGCCGAGGGTTCCATACAAACTTGTTAAAGTAAGGTATCTGAGTATATAAGTTCAATAGGTCGCCAAAATTAATTAATAAATTAATCAAATTAAAAACAAATGTAATTTCGTTTTTTTGTTATTTAACAGTGGTCATATCTATACTAATATTATAAAGCTGAAGAGTTTGTTTGTTTGTTTGTTTGTTTGTTCGAACGCGCTAATCTTAGGAACTACTGGTTCGAATTTAAAAAATATTTTTGTGTTGAATAGACCATTTATCGAGGAAGGCTTTAGGCTATATAACATCACGATGCAACTATTAGGAGCGAAGAAATAATGGGAAATGTAAAGAAAACGGGGAAAATTATTCATCCTTGAGGGCTTCTATTGCGTGCGCTGCGAAAACGGTTCAAGATACCAAAAATATATGTATGAAAGAATTATTCCTCTTGAAATGATATAAAAAAATGTCCGCGACAGTATATGTCTATCTTTTAAGATTAACTCACTAGAACCGTTTTTATGGTTATCAAATTTAGTCGAAATTAATGCATTATTTGTTAAGAGTTGTATCAACGTCAAAATATTAATCTTTATCCAATGAATATATATACGGTACATACACCAACATGTTTTTTTTTTATTTTTGTCTGTCTGTTCCGGCTAATCTCTGAAATCTCCTAGGATTGATGAATTGCAGGTCTCAATCAATACCACCAGCAAGGAACTCGCCGCACTGAAAAGCGAGCTTAATATGAATGACAGACGATCTCGTCTAAATAACGTCGAGATCAAAGGAATTCCCTTTAAAAATAATGAGAACTTATTTTCTATAACTGCATCGCTTAGTAAGGCAGTAAATTATGAGTTTCCCAAGTCAGCTATCAATTACATCTCTAGAACACCTATTTACGGTTCTAAAGAGAAAGCAATAATCATCAACTTTACAAATAGGTACATCAAAGAAGACTTTTTATCGTCTGCAAGATCCATGAAGAATTTAACTGTGGATGCAATTGGTTTCTCCAACAATAACCAGCGAATCTACGTGAACGACCATCTCAATACTGAACATAAAAAACTGCTTACTAGAGTTAAGTCAACATTAAATGCTAAGTTCCGCTTTATATGGGTTAAATTTGGTAAGATTCACATTCGCAAGGACGAAACCTCACCTATTTTGATAATAAACTCAGATGCTGATTTAAACAAGCTATTGTAGGCTGTGTTTCGTCCTGTGTTATCGTACTGATTGTATTCCTAAAATTAGTTCATTTGGCTAACAATTATTATTTGTCTATTATTAACGGTGGCTTATTCTGTATTTATGTTCATCGGCTAATTACGATTATTCACTTAGCAAAATTAAATAGATTAAATAAAATCAAAAAAATGATGTGTACATTATATTTATGTTTGAGAACCGTTGCCTCGGATCGCATGCGCCTTTTGTTTTTTGCACCCACAATTCTTTGTTTGCTTATCGTCGATCTACTCAGTGCTAGGCCCGCTAGTTCTGTTCGTCAATATTATAAATTTCTACCCGCAAATACAATTAGAAATATTCGCGAAATTTACTGTTGTCTGATAATTGCACGTATATTTTTATATCTAATTATTCTAGGAATATGCAACACGTATTTTCCTATTTCATTATTGTTCGACATTAATACATTTTATACCAATTTTTTTCACAGACTTAGTTGCTCGTTTAACTGTATGATATACTACTACTATCAGATAATTTTCCATAAATGTATTTTAACAAGTTAAGTATTTATTATCAAAACGTTAGGGGACTTCGCTCTAAAACTACAGACTTCATACGGAATTTAAACTTGAGTTTCTATGACATCTTGCTTCTCACCGAGACGTGGCTCAATGAAAATATCTCCAACAGTGAACTTTTTGATGACCGGTATATGGTTTGGCGTAGGGATCGTGATTATATTTCTACGGGTCAGTCGCGTGGTGGAGGTGTTCTCATAGCTACACGTAAAGACTTATGTATTAACCCACAGCCTACTTTTTGTTCTACTGCTGAGGACCTGTGGATAACCTTATCAGTCAATCGAATTAAACTACATCTATGCGTTGTTTACCTGTGTGGGCAAAATCACGGTTTCAAATTCTCAGATCAGTTGTCTAACCATTTAGCGAAAATATCTGAAATCGTTATAAGTAACTCAGTTGACAAGTACTTGATTATTGGTGACTTTAATATGAGCGGAATCGAATGGTCGTCTTCCCATCAGTTATCTCACTATGAGCCAATCAACTTTAGGACCACTGATGAATGCTTATTGATAGATGAATTACGCACCAATAATTTATTACAGTATAATGGTATCCTTAACAAATTCGATCGTATACTTGATCTAGTCTTATCAAATGATACTGTAATGGTCCAGGAATGTTGTGATCCGTTAGTGCCAATTGACTTTTATCATTATCCCTTGATTATCAATCCGCAATTTGTCGAGATATCTTCCTTACGATCGGCACCGTCTACAAAATATTTGTTTTATAAAGCGGATTATGATTCGATTAATAAAGACTTGTCTTTTATTAACTGGGATAAAGAATTTTCTAATAGAACATTTGAAGCCTCGGTTGAATATTTTTATAATACATTTACAGAATTGAGAAGTAAATATGTCCCGAGAGTGAATGTTAGAATTTCTAACTTTCCGACTTGGTTTTCAAAATCTCTAATCAAACTTTTAAAAGAAAAACTAAAATATCTAAAAAGATATCGTACTTACCATAATCATTCCGACCTTGAGACATTCAAATTGCTTCGAAAGCGTGCTAAATCAGTGGAACAGAATTGCCATCAATCATATATGGTGAATGTTGAAAATTCTTTAGAAAAATGTCCTAAATACTTTTGGTCTTTTATAAAGGCTAAATCTAAATCGAACTCGTTGCCTAGTAGTCTTAGTTTGGATGATCATGTCTTTAACACTGGTGAGGACATTTGTAACGCTTTTTCTGAGTACTTTCATTCTACGTTTGTGCAATGTAACTCCTCATGTACTAATCTCTCTGCTTCCCCTAACTTATCTTCGGTGTCTGATATACACTCGATAAGTATAACTCAGGACCATATATTCAAACTCTTATCAAATCTCGATCCCTCCAAGTCAGCAGGACCTGATTGCCTCCCTTCATTGTTTCTTATTAAAACTGCTAAAACTATAAGTATTCCTTTGTCTTTGCTTTTTAATAGGTCTATCTCTGAGTCTGCTGTACCGCCTTTATGGAAGTCAGCTTACGTAACACCTGTTTACAAAAAAGGGCCAAAAACAGACGTAAAAAATTATAGACCCATCTCCAAGTTATGTATCTTAATGAAAGTATTTGAACGCGTTGTCTATGACCAAGTTTACGCAGCTATCAAAAACTCTTTGAGCCCCTACCAACATGGCTTCCTTAAAGGGCGGTCTAGCACTTCTAATTTAGTTCTATTTAACGATTACTTAACTCAAAGTATGGATAACGGTCAACAAGTAGACGTGATCTATACAGATTACAGTAAGTGCTTCGACAGGATCAACCATAATCTATTACTTGATAAGATCTTGAAAATCGGCATTCGAGGTGACCTCTTGAGATGGTTCTCATCATATATTGACAATAGATCACAGGCTGTAGTAGTAAACAATTATATCTCTAGCTGGGTGTCCGTTCCTAGCGGTGTCCCCCAGGGATCCCTGTTGGGACCATTACTCTTTATTATTTTTGTTCATGACATCGACACCTGTTTTCATTTCTCTAATCTATTATGCTTTGCCGATGATATGAAAATCTATATGAAAATATATTTGTCTGCGGATGCAGCCAATTTACAAACTGACCTAAATCGACTTGAAAAGTATTGTGCCCTCAATCAGTTGGATTTAAATGCTGGTAAGTGTTCAATTGTAACTTTTTCACGTAAGAGTAATATTGTTCTTACAGACTATGTACTTAAAGATCAAGTTTTGCAAAGGTTGACTGTAATAAGGGATCTAGGTGTTTACCATGATACCAAGCTCCTATTTGAGACGCATATCGAAAACATTATATCTAAAGCCTCTAAAATGTTAGGATTTATAATGCGTAATTCGACCTCATTTTCCAAAGCTAAAACTTTAAAAATTCTATACTGTACGTACGTTCGTAGTCACCTTGAATATGCGTCTCAAATCTGGAATCCTATGTACAACACATATATAAATCGAATCGAAGGTATTCAGAAAAGGTTTGTAAAATTCCTATGTTTTAAATTAAAATCATATTATAGTTCTGATTTGTATCTACGTCTCTGTGAGAATCATCATCTACTACCGCTTCATAAAAGGCGTGAAATAGCCGATATTACCTATTTAGCAAAAATTGCGTCTGGAGCTGTTGACTGCCCTGATCTTTTGGCTAAACTTAATTTTAATGTCCCCATTAGAACTCTTAGATTACCTTCTATATTTCACATTAATCGAGCAAATACTAATTATCGACGTAACTCATACTTGTGGCGCGCGTGCAATAACTTTAATGTAATTTCTAAGACTACTGATATAGATATATTTAATGCACATGTCACTAAAGTGCGATGTTTGCTTTCAGAGACAGCGTTCTCATAACTATTTACTATAAATTTACGGATTGCGTCTCACTTTTGCCGAGATGTAGTGTAATGAATTTAGCTGCTGTTCGCAAGTAAGACTGAGATAGCATGTTCATCACTTCGTTTTAAAATATTATGTTGTTATAAGTGAAGGCCTTTAATTGGGTAACTGTATTTTAATATAGTTTCTAATTTTTGTTATTATGTAACCTGTAGGACTTCCAAATAAATAAATAAATAAATAAATAAATAAATGGCTGGACCGATTTTGACGGGACTTTCATTGGGAGGTACCTCATGTAATAAGGAGTAATTTAGGCTACGTTTTATTCCGGAAAAGTATAAAGCGGGACTTTTCCCCGGAAAACTTTTTAACGCGGGCGGAGCCACAGGCAACAGCTAGTTATATAACTAAATAAATCAAGAACAACTATATGAAAAATAAATCAAGAAGCCAAGCTCGGGCTGGCAGGAAAGAGATTTTAAGAAAAAAAAACTATGAATTAATTTTATTAAAAATAGTGGGAGGCCCGCGTTGCGATCCTCACCGGTGAGGAAACTACAGGCCCTACCCTAGCTAACCTACCAGCCTTTCACTAGCTACCTAAGCGATGACGACCCGAAGAAGAAAGGCAGAAAGAAACTCCGGGCTTACTTTTTTGTCATCAATTAATTGTCCATTACATCTTTATACATTTTTTTTCCAAGTCTTTTGCATACAAAGTCAGATAAGTTATATAAGCTAATGCACACACGTCACCGTTGTATAGGGACAAAATACAATAGAATGAATTTTACAAACACAACACTACATCTAGAAATTCGTACTAAAATTCGAAAACACAATTAAATAATCATAGTTAAACGGTGTACAGCGTGCATACTCCTACATTTACAAATATAATTTATCGTATTTTTTTTTTAATTTCGTGGATTTCCATGAATACGAAACCTACGCACGATAATAATTAATTTATTAATTTAAAGGCAAGCGCAACACAATGATCGGTCGGTCGTCATTAACAAAATGATATTAAATGAAGGGATATTTACAATTGTAATAGGTTATATACCTAATAGTCAAAGATTTAAAATTATTTTAATGACAATATTATAGATAGGCACAAATGAGACACTCCATGTAATCAATTACTAGTAAGTTAACATGGTTGGCCATGGTGTGCGGAACCACTTCTCCAAACCGTATTATCATCGAGGTAATCCGCTACATTATAATACGCGCTAGACATTAACTCGCGCCTAACATAACACTTGAACTTGTGTCCAGACAAATCGGCTACTTCGGAGGGAAGTTTATTATAAAACTAGCTTTTGCCAGCGGCTCCGCCCGCGTGAAAGTGTTTTTCCGGGATAAGAGTCCCGTTTTATATTTCACGGGGATAAAAAGTAGCCTATGTCCTTTTTCAGGTTCTAAAATATCTGTGTACCAAATTTCATTTAAATCGGTTCAGTAGTTTTGGCGTGTTAATATTATTAATTTCGACCAAATTTGATTACCATAAAAACTGTTCTAGTGAGTTAACCTTAAAAGATAGACAGATACTGTCGCGGACATTTTTTTAGATCATTTCAAGAGAAATAACTCTTTCATACATATATTTTTCGTATCTTGAACCGTTTTCGCAGCGCACGCAATGGAAGCCCTCAAGGATGAATAATTTTCCCCGTTTTTTTTTTCACATTTTCCATTATTTCTTCGCTCCCAATAGTTGCATCGTGATGTTATATAACCTAAAGCCTTCCTCGATAAACGGTATATTCAACACAAAAATAATTCTTCAATTCGAACCAGTAGTTCCTGAGATTAGCGCGTTCAAACAAACAAACAAACTCTTCAGCTTTATAATATTAGTATAGATTTAATGCTATTCGCTAAGTATTATTTACTCGTTTTACAGAGCCTTAAATTTGGAAAAACTAGTCTATTCTTATTCCTAGTGTTCAGACAGTGCAAGTCACTGTTTTTTATAAAAGTACTAGCTTTTGCCCGCGGCTCCGCCCGCTTTAAAAAGTTTTTCCGGGATAAAAGTCCCGCTTTATGTTTTCCCGGGATAAAAAGTAGCTTATGTGTTAATCCAGGACATGATGTACCCGTGTGCCAAATTTCATCGAAATCCGTTCAGTAGTTTTTGCGTGAAAGAGGAACAAACATCCATACATCCAAACATCCAAACATCCAAACATCCATACATTCTTACAAACTTTCGCCTTTATAATATTAGTAGGATTCCTGCTTGAATTTCAATATAAAAAAACTATCGCAAATGTGTATAATATAGAAATTTAACTTAATAACATTTATAATTGTTCGCGATTCAATTTCACTTTTGTTGAGTTTCAGAACGCGATATTAGATCTTCTAACGCGCACGCGAATTTGAACTTTATGCAGCGGTAATAAATTACACCATTTTATTTAGAAAACGTTTGTATGGGAAATAGAAAAATGCTGTTTTGAGGATTTTCCCGGCGATTATTTGAATTTTTCCCACCTTTTAAACCTTCCCTAGACCTTCACGAATAATTCAAGACCAAGATAAGATAAATCCGTTCAGCCGTTCTCGAGTTTTAGCGAGACTAACGAACAGCAATTGATTTTTATATATATAGATTAAGGTTTTTGCGGACAAACATAACATTCCGGAAAATGTATTCGGCCGGCAAAGTCAGTATATTGGCCTCCTTAAACAGTTTCCTAAGGGAATCACGAGATCGAAGGTTGTAAATAGCACGAATCGCTCGTTTTTGTAAGACAAAAATGGTCTGCAGATCTGCAGCAGAACCCCACAGAAGAATGCAATATGACATAATGCTGTGGAAGTAAGCAAAATATACTAACCTAGCCGTAGCCACGTCAGTTAGTTGTCTGATCTTTCTAATAGCGAAGATGGCAGAACTCAGTTTACTCGAAATTCTCTGAATATGGGGTCCCCATTGCAATTTATTATCTACTGAAACCCCGAGGAAAAGCGTTAGGCCTTAGTCCACCACGCTGGCCTAGTGCGGGAGACTTCACATACCTTCGAAATTTTTATAGAAAACTTCTCAAGTAAGCAGATTCATTCATGAGGTATTCCTTGAGCGTTAATGCGAGCGATAATTCACAAATAATACATATAACTAGAAAAGTCTGAGGTACGTGTCCTTGGGTTTTGAACCTACGGACCTTTTCAGCATTCCGTTCTAATACCAATTAGGCAATCGCCGATTTTGCAAGACTTGCGGCTGATAAATTATTGAAGTTCTGGCGCAATACATTGCTGCAAGAACTTGCTTCTCAATGGCTTTAAATAAAAGAACACTCTACTGTCAGTCTTAAACTAAAATGCGCTATGAACATACGTTTTCGTAAGGTCCCTTTCCTAGACGAATTCAGCCACGGCGGCCAATCTCAACGGAGATCAGCCAACGCAGGAGATATTATAGTGCACAAATATGTGCACACAGCACTCGTTATTTCTCTCTTATAGTCCGGTGAGACGGCAGACATGACCGGAGAGAGATCAGGCGCAGAAACGGCTTTACTTGCTTTCATAAGATATTCACTTACTAACTTGCATCCCTGCCTACCCTTCTAAAGACATTGTAACACAATATGACATACAGATAATTGAGCGTATCCTTGACATTATAATGATTGTAAACAAAATCAACACAAATAAAGAATTGTGATTTGTCTGAATTTTCTTTAAGAGTAAAATGTATTCCCACGACCAATCTACAGTAATACATACATATACACTCACGCCTGTTATCCCCGAAGGGGTAGGCAGAGGCGCAACTAGTGCACCCACTTTTCGCCATTATTCCGACCCATGATGTGATAGGGGGCGAGCCTATCGCCATATCGGCCACAAATTCCAGACTCCGAGCTGATACTGAATAGAAAAACTCAATATCACTTTGCCCGACCCGGGGATCGAACCCGAGACCTCAGCTTTGCAGTCGTACTGTAATACAACTACGCCACCGAGGCAGTCCAATCCCACGTCCAATCTACAGTAATATTATAAAAAATCATGTTCAAAGTGTAAGTTACATACATACATACGTCTGAAGCTAATAAAAGCGTGTTAAAGAGGAAAGCTTTCAAAGTTTGTATGGCCTAATCTCTAGAAGCTTGAACCGAAGCTATATTACTCTTGAGAGCTACAGTGTCTTTTATCCCGGGAAAATATATAACGGTACTTTTATCCTAGAAAAACTTTTACCGGAAACAGAAGCTAGTCTATAAATATATTATAATGAAATACTGTTCGTTAGTCTCGCTAAAACTCTGAAACGGCTGGACCGATATGAATATTTTTTTTTTTATTCGTTAAAGTGCAGGGGATATTAATGAGACAAAAAAAATTTTTAAGTCATAAATACAATATCAAATACCCGAGTAATTTTTATAGGTGATTCTCGCTGCTCCGCTCGCGTGAAAAAGTTTTTCCGGGATAAAAAGTAGCCTATAGCACTCAGGAGTAATTTAAGCTTAATACAAGCTATTAGTGAAATAATTTTCAAAATCGATCCAGTAGTTCCTGAGATAAGCCATTTATGCTTTTGATGGGATAAATTTCTACTTGATTCCTCTACGCGTTCCTGAGAAAAAGGGTCTTGAGAAACAGACAGACAACAAAATGATCCTATAGGGGTTCCTTTTTGAGGTACGGAACCCAAAAAATATATCTCATCGATATAACAATGTATGAAACTATAATAACGTTTTTATTATGCTTTCTTCGTTATTGCGCGAACGTTTCCGCTTTACATGCAATATTATGACCTTGCTGTTTCATCAGATGTAACACTTATTTATGAACTAATTTTCGCTCGCGGCTTTGCACGCGCGCATTTTTTTGTTTACAACATTAATAGCTTTTGCCCGCGGCTCCGCCCGCGTAAATGAGTTTTCCCGGGATAAAAGTCCCGCTTTATATTTTCCCGGGATAAAAAGTAACCTATGTGTTAATCCAGGACATGATCTACCCGTGTGCCAAATTTCATCGAAATCCGTTCGGTAGTTTTTGCGTGAAAGAGTAACAAACATCCATACAATCTTACAATCTTTCGCGTTTATAATATTATAATACTAGCTTTTGTCCGCGGCTGCGCCCGCATTAAAAAGTTTTTCCGGGATAAAAGTCCCGGTTTATATTTTCCCGGGATAAAAAGTAGCCTATGTGTTAATCCAGGACATGATATACCCGTGTGCCAAATTTCATCGAAATCCGTTCAGTAGTTTTTGCGTGAAAGAGGAACAAACATCCTTACATCCATACATCCAAACATCCAAACATCCAAACATCCAAACATCCAGACATTCTTACAAACTTTCGCCTTTATAATATTAGTAGGATTAGTATCATTGATCGCGAGTTTCCTCAAGTATTTTACTGCTTCTGAATGTCCAGAAGGGTAGCAACACCGTACAGAATTTTAAATTACAACTGCGTGTCCACTGGGCTTGTCACCCTGAGAGATATTAAGTCTCATAATGGCCAGTTAAGTTACAATGTATTTAATTTACTGATGGTAGGTATCTCATGTGTAAGAGTCCGTCTGGGTGGGTACCACCGCAATGTCTATTTCTACTGCCAAGCAGCAGTGTGGATGCACTATTGTGTTTCGGTTTGAAGGACATTGTAGCCAGTGTATCTACTTATGAGACTTAACATTTTATATTTCAGGATGACGAGCGCAGTGGAATGCCACACAGTACTGTAACTCAAGGTGCTGGATGGTGTTGCTACTGTTTATAGGCGGTCGTATCGCTTACCATCAGGTGAACGGCATGCTCGTCTCGTCAATCAATGGAATAAAAAAAATGTCCTTCAAACCGGAACACAATGGTGCATGCACACTGCTGGCGGTGGAAATAGACATTGCGGTGGTACCCACCCAGACGGACTCTTACATATAACACCACCAGTCAAACTGAAACTCGCGTGAAATTTTCTAAGTAAAAATTCCACAGGAACGCATTTTTGAATTCCAAACTAGGCTAATCCTAGTCCTAGTAATATTATAAACGCTTTGGAATAGTTTACCGGCGCACGTGTTCCCTCCTTCCTATAATCCTGGGTCCTTCCGCCGTAGCATGAAGAAGCAGCTCAGTAGGCCGGCATGATTGTGTCGAATGGCATGAGATAACCATCTGCTGCCATTCGATACTCTATCTGGACGGCATCGCGCTTACCATCAGGTGAGGTGCAGTCACTGCCGTGCCCGAATAAAAAAAAAACGCTAAAGTTTGTAAGAATGTATGGATATATGGATGTTTGTTACTCATTCACACAAAAACTACTGAACGGATTTCGATGAAATTTGCCACACGAGTAGATCATGTCCTGGATAACACATAGGCTTCATTTCATCTCGGGAAAATAAAGGCAGGACTTGTATCCTGGACAATATTTTAACGCGGGCGGAGCCGCGGGCAAAATCTAGTAAAAATAATTTGTAACTCAAAAAGCACCATTACATCCTTCTCAGGATCTCCAACTATCCCCATACCACATCGAAATCTGTTCAGTAATTCCAGACAGACTCACAAACTTCACCTCTTTATTTATACATACAAAAGTAAGGAACTGAATATGCTGAACAAGTATTTTTTTTTTAAATAAATATTATATTGAAAAGAAGTAACGATTCAGTCTTTAGTGAATCGTGTTCAAAGTGATTTAACAGTAAATGTCGACTCTTCAGCGTGATTTTGGAAGCTAATCCAGCTGACCTAGGTCATGGAGATTACAGTATGTATTTATATCTATTTAAACACAGTTCATGTCAAACTGCCTCGATGGCGTAGTTGTATTACGGTACGACTGCAATGACCTTGGGTTCGAACCCCGGGTCGGGCAAAGTGAGATTGGATTTTTCTAACAGCTCGGAGTCTGAAATTTGTGTCCTATATGGCGATAAGCTCGCCTATCACATTATGGGACGGAATACGCACGGCGAAAAGTGGCACTAGTTGCTTCTCTGCCTACCCCCCCGGGGGTTGCTGTCGTACCGTAATACTACGCCGCCGACGCAGTCAAAATAAACTCATATAGACCAATAACAATTTTAATGACATGAGTTAATGACGTAATTATAATATTGGACAATTATTAATCGGTAATTATTCTAATTATGGTTAAATTGTTTACAATAATCCTTCTAATGCAATATTATTATAAAGGTGACGACACTATATGCCTTTTATCTTAACAATAAAACAAATTCAACTCAAAAACTACTAAACGAATTACGATGAAATTTGAATATAGTTTCATCCCGGGAAGGACATAGACTATTTTCTATCTCAGAAAGACTTTTGGAACGAAGTTCCTTATCGCGCGTTGCGAAAAAGACGGAAAAAATTAAGACCAAAAGTTGTAACGACACTTTTTTTTATACTTGTCCTGTGAAACCAGCCAGTAATAATAACGAACTGGCCGTAAAAGTGACATTCGAAATTTAAATAAAATTATGTGCAGCAGAGTGTGTAATAGAAAACGGCGTTACCTTAATCATGGCAGTCATATATGTGTCACCAAATAACAAATTAATAGATATTCAGGAGTTCATTCATAGAGCACTGCTAGAGTATTCTAAAGATGTATCTCGGACGCTTAGCAGATACAACAAAACATTTTCATAGAGGCGTGGCCGCGAGTAAAAGCTAGTAGATTGATATATTTTTTATGGCATTGAATGACGAGATAAGCATGCCGTCCGCCTGATGGTAAGCGATACGACCACCCATAAACAGTAGAAACACCATCCAGCACCTTGAGTTACAAAGTACTGCGTGGCATTCCACTGCGCTCGTCATCCTGAGACTTAAGATGTTAAGTCACATTATATCCTGTAGTTATACTGGATACAATGGCCATCAAACCGAAACAACAGTGCAGGCACACTACAGCTTGGCGGTAGAAATAGACATTGCGATGGTACCCACCCAGACGGACTCTTACATATGAGAGACCTACCCCACCAGTGAATTAGATAGATTATCAAGTCTTCTCATTCAGTTGTAGAAAAAAAATACAAAAATATTTTAATAAAACAATTTACGAAGAAACATTAATTTATCATTAAGTTTGCGGCTACGCGATAGGATTTGATAACGATAAACAGTGTGTTATTTTTATAGATTCCTACAACAAAAAAAAACCTTTGTTTTAAAAAATCTAATAAACCAGATAAGGTCAAATAAATAATACACCATACCCAGCCCCGTATTATATACTGCCCACTGCTGAGCACGGGCTTCCTCTACTACTGAGAGGGGTCAGGCCTTAGTCCACCACGCTGGCCTAGTGCGGGCAGAGTTCAAATACCTTTGAATTGTATTATGAATTCTCAAATATGTTAGGTTTCCTAACGATGTTTTCCTTCACCGGTAAAGTGAACGATAATAAAAAAATATGATTTTTAGCAAATATTTAATTTTTATTATTTATTGAGTCAGCCGGGCAGCGTGGTGCACTAAGACCTAAACCCTCTTAATAATTGGAGAAGACTGCTCATTAGTGGGTTAATAAACTGGATCTTGAAGACATGCTTTGAAAATAATACATTACAATACGTTACTCGAACCGTCCATGTAACAAAACAAAACCGAAGGTTCAGTTTAGTTTTTTTACAGCTGAAAGAGACCGTAGTATCTATACTAATATTATAAAGAGAATAGATTTGATGGTTTGTTTGTTTGCATTGAATAGGCTCCGAAACTACTGAACCGATTTGAAAAATTATTTAACCAATATAAAGCTTCATTGTCAGTGAATAACATAGGCTACTTTTTATCCCGGGGAAATAAGAAAGTATGGATGTATGTTTGTTACTCTTTCACGCAAAAACGACTGAACGGATGTCGATGAAATTTGGCACACGGGTAGATCATGTCTTGGATTAACAAACAGGTTACTTTATCCCGAGAAAATATAAAGCGGGACTTTTATCCCGGAACTTTTTTTATCGCGGGGGAAGCTGTGGTCAAAAGAGACTATGGTATAAATTTCAACGTGATCTTTATTTTCTTTCTTTCTTTCTATATCTCTACGCGATCCCGAGATAAAAGGTCTTGACAGACAGACGGACAACAAAGTGATCTTATAAAGGTTCCTTTTTTCATTTTGAGGTCCGGAACAATGAAAGAATTGTGTTACACGATTTAATTCCACTACTACTCCAAGAAAATTCATCGCAGCGGATAATTGAACACGCTGTATATTCCAATGCGGTTAATATTAGATAGCGGTCACATTATAGCTATATATATTATGTTGATAGAGATATATTTCAAATATTTGTAGGTAAGTGTTTAGTGTTATTATTTTTTTCACTATTTTTTTGTTTCCCCTGTTAGACATTATCATAAAGTTACTTTACGGGTTCTTTCGTGATGGTTGTAATCTATTCTATTATAAAGAGGAAAGATTTGTTTGTTTCTAATGGATAATCTCAAAAACTGACTGTTTTTTTTAATTCTTTCACTAATGGGAAGCTATATTACTCCTGAGTGCTACAGGTTACTTTTTATCTCAGGTTCAGTACTTTTTGAGTTTATCCCGTTCAGACAAACCGAGACGCAGACATAGTTTCATAAGGATTCCCTGGTGGTAGGTCTCTCATATGTAAGAGTCCGTCTGGGTGGGTACCACTGCAATGTCTATTTCCACCGCCAAGCAGCTGTATGCATGCACTGCTGTGTTTCGGTTTGAAGGACATTGTAGCCAGTGTAACTACAGGACTTAATGAGACTCAACATCTTATGTCTCAGGATGACGAGCGCAGTGGAATGCCACACATCACTTTGTAACCCAAGGTGCTGGATGATGTTGCTACTGTTTTTGGGTGGCCGTATCGCTTACCATCAGGCGAACGGCATGCTCGTCTCATCATTCAGTTAAATAAAAAAAAATACTCAACCCAAAACTGGAGAAGACTGGAAGAAACCCAGCCGTTATAGTGCTATTCGGTGACTTAGCTTTTGAGTGATGTGCATCATAAAGCTAAATCACTGAGTAGTTCTGTGCGGCGGTACAAAGAGAACATTCTAGAAGATTATCAAGACATCTTAGCTACTTGAAATCAATCAAGGGCTATACCTTAAAGGTGAAGGAAACGTGGAACGGTCTGCCGAGACAATGTCCGCGGGTTCAAACTCAAACACACCTCTGACTTTTCGAAGTTATGTGTGTATTATCAATTATCGTTCGCTTTTATGGTAAAGGAAAACATCGTGAGGAATTAGGCATATCTGAGAATTCTCCATAAGAATTTCGAGGTATGTGAAGCCCGAACTACAGCGTGGTGGATTAACGAAACCCTCTGAGTAGAGGCACGTGCTCAGCAGTGGGCAGTATATGCAGAGCTGATATTATTATACATTAAAGATATGTTTTTTCTACTCAGCATCAGCCTGGAGACTTTTCTGTACCCGATATGCTAATAGGCTATATGTACATCTCTGCCTTCAGGAAGAAAAGGCTAGTGTGGGAGTATTTCTGAAAGACACGGAACGGTTCTTCTATCAGTGCAAATTGTTCATTGCTTACCGTCTATTTGCTTTTTAACCCTCAGAAAAGTCGGGCTTGAAGGACCAAAGTCGGTTCGAAGGACCATTTTGGCGACGAAAGGATATTTGGAAGATGAGGGTTGTTTAGAATGAAATTTCATACGAAACGAAGCAAGATGTCACTTTACATCAGTCGGAGACACCACGATCAACCTTATTGCTCGTACATTTAAGGGCTATTTTACAATGTCCAAGTGAATTTTAAAGGTCAGTTATCATGTAAGACAGTTAATGCATTCAGTACTCTATTATTTTGGGGAGTGACATTGGAAATGGAGTGAAAGGAGCTATGGTAAAGCCTTTGAGAATCTGATTATATTATTTTTGGAGAATGACATCGAGAAAGGAGCTATGGTAAATCTTTTGAGAATTTAGTTACTATGACGAAGAAGCAGTGAACCGTCTGCCCAGTGAACAATAATGGGACGTATGCGAGGCGCAGTGATCACTTCTCCAGGAGATGTGGAGTCCATCACTGGGATCGTGATGACTGTCCCTCGTGGTACGCTACAACTGAAGAACTAACACGCACACACTCACGCCTTTATCCTCAAGGAGTAGGCAGAGGCGCAACTAGTGCACCCACTTTTCGCCGTGCGTATTCCATCCCATGATAGGGGGCGAAGATCTTAATTTTTAATAATATTAAATAGGCCGGCATATTTGTGTCGACTGGTTAGGCAGCTCGTCAGTTGACTCACCCCTCTCCGCTTAACATCAGTGCCCTGTTTATCAAACACTAGCTTTTGCCCACGACTTCGCCCGCGTTAATAAGTTTTTCCGGGCTAAAAGTACATAAAAACCTTCCCGTTGAATCACTCTATGACTATGACGTTGATACAACTCTTAACAAATAATGCATTAATTTCGACCAAATTTGATTACCATAAAAACGGTTCTAGTGAGTTAATCTTAAAAGATAAACATATACTGTCGCGGACATTTTTTTAGATAATTTCATGAGGAATAATTCTTTCATACATATATTTTTGGTATCTTGAACCGTTTTCGCAGCGCACGCAATGGAAGCCCTCAAGGATGAATAATTTTCCCCGTTTTTTTTCACATTTTCCATTATTTCTTCGCTCCTAATAATTGCATCGTGATGTTATATAGCCTAAAGCCTTCCTCGATAAATGGTCTATTCAATTCGAACCTGTAGTTCCTGAGATTAGCGCGTTCAAACAAACAAACAAACTCTTCAGCTTTATAATATTAGTATAGATTACAAGTTTACAGGCTAACAAGTTGCATGTTAAAGATTGTTGTAAAATTGACTAATTTCCAAGAAAAAACGCTTGTAATACAAGGCTTGTAACGTTTGATAAACAAGGCACTGGGTAGTAGGGTCACTTTTCCGTACTCTCATAAAAAATGAACCTATTTCATGGCAGTGTATTGTTTTAACCGCAAAACCTCTAAAAGGAATTCAACAGTTTTTGCGTCGACTACCAATATCTAAACATTGTCATAAACTTTTGCGTCAGTGGCGTAGTTGTATTACGGTACGACTGCAATGCTGCTGTCTCGGGTTCGATCCCCGGGTCGGGTAGGGGTATTGGAATTTTCTATTCAATATCAGTCAGAAGTGTGGAACTGTGCCCGATATGGCGATAGGGTCGCCTATCACATCATGGGACGAAATAACGGCGAAAATTGGGTGCACTAGTTTCCGCTCAGCCTACCCCTTCGGGGATAAAAGGCGAGTATGTATATGTAAAATTTTGCATTTATAATTATGTAAGAAAGTGTACTGCCGTGCTAAGCTCAATAGCCGTATCTCAAAAAATATCGTAAACTTGATTTTTATGGCATCACATAGCTTAAAAATGCACATAGAATTAACAATATAGCCAAAAAGCGGCATATTATTTAAAACGTGTAAAAAACCGCAAGAAAAAAGTCCCTGTTTTAGTTTTAACTCAAATCACAAACAGTGAAAGGAAACAATTTTCGCGAAATTAGCGTTCTTTGACTTGCCGCTTCTGCGCTTCAACCGGCAGTATATTAGTACACATTAAAATCTAATCATATTAATAACGTAATAATGTACATACCAAGAAGCATAATGAATTAATTAATTAAATGATATTATTAATAATTTGTGTTACTCATTACCCATTAATTAAATACTTTATAATTGCGATCAGTCATTAATCACCTCTTGTCGAACAGCGTGTTCAATTATTTTGTGTTTTATCACGATTTATTCGACACAGAGGTTGATGTTCATCTTCACCACATAGTATAAAACAAAGTCGCTTCCCGGTGTCTGTCCCTATGTATGCTTAGATCTTTAAAACTACGCAACGGATTTTGATGCGATTTTTTTAATAGATAGAGTGATTCAAGACGAAGGTTTATAATATGTATAATACATGCATAACATAGTAGAGAAATAACTTATACGTTCTATTGTGACTGCGAGTGCCTTTCAGACAAAAGTCGGGGATCTACTTATACTGGACGGAAAGGCGTTTTGGACTAGTGTCGCAGACCGACCATATTACAAGATCTCTCCATCTATATCAGTTTATTATCGCCTGGTACTTGCAATTATAACGAATACTGTTAAAAATGTATAGTTTGTATACCGGGTGGAAGGGAAACGCTCTCTATACCGGAACGGTAAAAGAGAAGAACCATAACATTAACGAAAAACTATATTCATTTGCAAAGCTAAGCGACAATACTTACGATTTTAGTATTTCCGTAATTCATGCGCGCGCAATGTAAAGCGTACAAAGAACTGGGCGGCCGCCGCGCTGCTCCGGCACCGGCCCGCGGTCGTTAACCCGTCAGCTGATGTACGTGTTTCATTAAGATTTTTTTGAAATATTGACCTTTTTTACTGTGTTCTTCAGAATAATAGTTTGATTTATCTATCCATACGTGAAGCTGTACAGTAATTTGAGAAAATCCTACTAAAATTGTAACAATGCGATCGCGATTTTTTTAGTGCCATCACGTCAGAAATCACCAATACTATCACCTGTATTCATTTCCGAGAGCGTTTCCCTTCCACCCGGTATAAAGTGACTTTTATACAGGAAAAATGCATTAATGCTGTCGAACCCGCGGGCAAAAGCTAGTTGTAGTTAAATGACCAGACGAGAATACCGCTCGCCTAATGGTAAGATGCGACCGCCTATAAACAGTAGCAACACTATACAAGACTTTGAACTACAAAGTACTCCGTGGCATTCCACTGCGTTCGTCATCCTGAGACATTAGTTAAGTCTCATAATGCCCAGTATTTACGCTACAATGTCCTTCAAACCTCACAACAGTGCATGCACTGCTGGCGGTAGAAATAGACATTGCGGTGGTACCCACCCAGACAGACTCTTACATATGAGAGTCCTACCACCAGTAAAAGATAAAGAGATGACTCATGGTAGAATCAAGCTATAGATTCTCTATAGTTTATTGATTCCTTGAAGACCAAGGCGGAAAAATACCACTTCTATAACCTATATACATACATATACACTCACGCCTTTTATCCCCGAAGGGGTAGGCAGAGGTGCAACTAGTGCACCCACTTTTCGCCTTCATTCCGTCCCATGATGTGATAGGGGGCGAGCCTATCGCTATATCGGGCACAAATTCCAAACTCCGAGCTGATACTGAATAGAAAAACTCAACATCACTTTGCCCGACCCGGGGATCGAACCCGAGACCTCAGCATTGCAGTCGTACCATAATACAACTACGCCACCGAGGCAGTCATACATGACTAAATATTGCCCGTGGGTCCACCCGCGCGAGATATCTTTTCGAGAAGTCCTACTAGGTTAATAACATGTCTTAAAAATATCGCCGAAGACGCAGTACACCAAATTTTAAATTAATCAGACGTGTGAAAGTTAGAAATGAGATGATAATTTTCAAACGCCTGAACAGACAAAAAAATTTTCAAACTCAGTTTGTTATAAGTGTTTATTTCTAACAAAAATCTTTACAAATCTCCAACAAATATCATTTGTTCAAGTTTTGTCAAAACAGACAAGTACAAAACACTTTTCAACACTAATAAATGATGCCAAGTAAAAAGGCAATTAAATCCGTTCAGCGATTTCTGCGTTTTTAACATCCAAATATATCCACTAACTAAGATTAAGTGCCATTAATGTTATTTTACTTTTACGTAAACAACTATAACTAACACTTGTCAAAACAAATAAACAAGTACCACACAAACACTTTTAATCCCTAATTAGGGGCCTTCTAAACATTTTGGATAAACAATATTATGTTGACTTAAAAAACTGTTTTTGATGAATAATATATCGTTTTAAATAATAATAGGTGCTTTTTATTATTTTCCTTCTTATTTCTAGCTCGAGCCTTCTCTACTACTGAGAGTGTTTGGGTTTACTTAAAAAAAATGGTGAGGATTTTTTTTTTTCATGTCTTCTATAGAAAACATATGTTCGATAGAATTTATATGACTAGAAAATTAGTTATATGGTAATGTCGAGCAAACTTACTGTTAGGTCTCATACCAATGAAATTAAAATAGTATCAATTGGAAGCTATACAAAATCTAATGCAAAAAGAATTTCGCAATCGGTTCATAACTCCGTGATGGACGGCAGCGTGTCTCACGCTGCCTCGGGCGCCAGGGGCGTCCCTCGGTGTGCGGGGGCTTCTGAGCCCCCGCAACAACAGGAGACGGACCGCAACAGCGGTATACGCAGGGGCGGTTGCGGACGACAACTTAGACGGAGGAAGCCCGCAGCTGTCCCTAATGCGCCGAAGATGGCCATATAAAAAAAAAAAAAGTCGGTTCATAACTGAAGAAGTAATCTGAAGTGACGATTTCTATGCAATGCAATGCAATCAGCCCTGTATTATACCGGGTGGAAGGGAAACGCTCTCGGAAACGAATACAGGTGATAGTATTGGTGATTCCTGACGTGATGGCACTAAAAAAATCGCGATCGCATTGTTACAATTTTAGTAGGATTTTCTCAAATTTCTGTACAGCTTCACGTATGGATAGATAAATCAAACTATTATTCTGAAAAACATAGTAAAAAAGGTCAATATTTCAAAAAAATCTTAATGAAACACGTACATCAGCTGACGGGTTAACGACCGCGGGCCGGTGCCGGCGCAGCACGGCGGCCGCCCCGTTTTTTGTTCGCTTTACATTGCGCGCGCATGAATTACGGAAATACTAAAATCGTAAGTATTATCGCTTAGCTTTGCAAATGAATATAGTTTTTCGTTAATGTTATGGTTCTTCTCTCTTACCGTTCCGGTATAGAAAGCGTTTCCCTTCCACCCGGTATACTGCTCACTGCTGAGCACTGGCCTCCTCTACTACTGAGAGAATTTAGGCCTTAGTCCACCACGCTGGCCTAGTGCGGGTAGACTTCACATACCCTCGAAATTCTTATGGAGAACTCTCGGGTATACATGTTTCCTCACGAGGTTTTCCGTCGCCGTTAAAGCGGACGATAATTGATAAACAATACACACGTAACTTCGAAAAGTCAGAGGTGTGTTTGGGTTTTGAACCTCCGGACATTGTCTCGGCAGACCGTTCCATTCCCAAGAGGGCTATCGTCCACTTCTATACAAGACTACAAAGGAGATTTCCGCTTTGAATATGGCTGAAACTTTATGGATATTAAAGGGGCAACATATGGATCTTGAAACCATTAAAAATATATTTATGACCCCTCCATTTATAATAAGATAACTGTTTTAAAAACATTCATTTTAAGTGTATTTTTTAAGCGAAATAAAATTACACAAATCTCAAAATCGCAGGACTTTAAAATTATACAAAGGTCTGGTTTTTGGGATCACTATCCAAATATGTATAAAGTATCTTAGTTAGAATTTTAAGCCCGTTTTTGGACATGTTCTTTACAATTTTTTGGTTTTAAACTGGTCTTCTTACTTCCACTATACCGCACAAAATGAAAAAAATAATTAAGTGCGACTTGGAATCGCATACCGAGGGTTCCAAATACATTTTTAGGTAAGGTTACTAAGTATATAAGTTCAATAGTTCGCCAAATCCTACTAATATTATAAACGCGAAAGTTTGTAAGTATGTATGGATGTCTGGATGTATGGATGTTTGTTACTCTTTCACGCAAAAACTGCTGAACGGATTTCGATGAAATTTGGCACACGGATAGGTCATGTCCTGCATTAACACATAGCCTACATTTTATCCCGGGAAAACAAAAAGCGCTACTTTTATCTCGGAAAACTTCGTAACGCGGGCGGAGCCGCGGGCAAAATCAAGTCTAGTTTATTAATAAAATAATCCAATTTTAAAAGTTTGTAAATTCGCTTTTCTTGTTATTAAAGTACATATTTGCAGCTTTCAGATCTTTCCCTTTGCATGTGCTGTAAGACCTTGTGTCTTCCCAAGTTTTATGATTCTAGGACAACGGGAAGTACCCTGTAGTGATTCCCTTGCGAAATCACAAAATATGCAAATAAATGCGAAATGATAAACGGTCATATCTTTTGATCGCGTTGACATACAAATAACATTTTTTCACAGCTGAAAGAGATCGTAGACCAGAGTATTTTAAAATTCAACTTGATATCTCTACGCGTTCCCGAAAAAAGGGTCTTGACAGATAGACAGACGGAAATAAAGTGATCCTATAAGGACCCTTTTTTCGTTTGAGGTACGGAACCCTAAAAAATTAAAATCAATACAGCCGTTTTCGAGTTATAACGAGACTAACGAACAACAATTCATTATTATACCTAGGAAGAAGACAGGGTGATGCTTTTCACGCTGTGTCAGTCTTTCATCCTAGTACATAACATATCTTCTATAGCTCGAATACATATCTATAGCATCCCAATACTCAAGCACAAACAAATGAATCATAATTAATTTTCATAAGGAATTAGCTAATGACGTAATTATATTACCTGTTAATCACATCATTAAAGGAGTGGGGATGCAGGTATCCTTCAACTCATATAAATACTTCGCAATTAGAGTAAACAGATCAATAACTCACTATCCTTTAAGTGAACAAGTACTATTATAGAATTACACAGTGAATTACAGAGGGAATCGATAAAAGAAAACACCGTATTGTTTTCAACATGGTACATATTATAGTGATAGTTTTTGACTATATAGATGTGTGGAGTATCTCAGGAAAACAAAACGTCATATGTGTTGGAATTAAATTATGAATGTTTCTTACTGTGTCAGTGTGCGTCAACTATAAAAACAGAAGTTTAATATTATCAGTGGTTTAAACGTGACACGCCAACGAACCTTTGAGCTGACAATTTGAAAGTATTTTTACATTATGTTACTTATTCTTCGAATCTTGCAGGTATATTTTTACAAATATACTTGATATACATTAACAAATCAGCCATTTTAGTCTTAATTGACGTAATGATTGCTTAAAGTCAGCCTGCGATAAGTACCATCGTAGGACCATTATGTTTATTTATCGTAGTTGTCATTGACTCAGTAGACATGTTTAAAATTCTGTCACTGGGTATGTGTTAACTATGGTGAGAGAACAGTGTCATCATGTCTTCTTATCATCACCGTGGACAGTGTCATCATCATTATGTCTATTAATTGTAGTTATCATTAACTCAGTAGACATGTTTGCAATTCTGTCACTGGGTGTGTGATGACTATGGTGAGTGGACAGTGTAAACTAGTTGCTATCATAATCATTATGAATAGTAGTCATTGACTCTGTTAACATGTTTATAATTCCCTCACTCGGGGTTTGATAACTACGGCGAGTGGACAGTGTCATCGTGTCTTCTTATCATCATCGTGGACGGTGTCATCATCATTATGTCTATTAATTGTAGTTATCATTAACTCAGTAGACATATTTGCAATTCTGTCACTGGGCGAGTGATAACTACGGTGAGTGGACAGTGTCATCGTGTCTTCTTATCATCATCGTGGACGGTGTCATCATCATTATGTCTATTAATTGTAGTTATCATTAACTCAGTAGACATGTTTGCAATTCTGTCACTGGGTGTGTGATGACTACGGTGAGTGGACAGTATCATCAAATCTTCTTATCATCACCGTGGACAGTGTCATCATCATTATGTCTATTTATTGTAGTTATCATTAACTCAGTAGACATGTTTGCAATTCTGTCACTGGGTGTGTGATGACTACGGTGAGTGGACAGTATCATGAAGTCTTCTTATCATCACCGTGGACAGTGTCATCATCATTATGTCTATTTATTGTAGTTATCATTAACTCAGTAGACATGTTTGCAATTCTGTCACTGGGTGTGTGATGACTACGGTGAGTGGACAGTATCATCAAGTCTTCTTATCATCACTGTGGACAGTGTCATCATCATTATGTCTATTAATTGTAGTTATCATTAACTCAGTAGACATGTTTGCAATTCTGTCACTGGGTGTGTGATGACTACGGTGAGTGGACAGTATCATCAAGTCTTCTTATCATCACCGTGGACAGTGTCATCATCATTATGTCTATTTTATTATTTTAGTTGTCATTGCCGCAATAGATATGTTTATTATTCTGTCACTTGGTGTATGATGACTATGGTGAGTGGACAATGTAAACGTGTTATCATCATCATTATTAATATATCTATTTATTGTGGTTGTCATTGACTCAGTAGATATGTTTACAATTCTGTCACTGGGTGTGTTTGATGACTACGGTGGTTAGACAGTGTCATCGGGTCTCCTTATAATCATCGTCGACAGGGTCATCATCACTGTGTCTATTATATTGTAGTTGTCATTTCCTCAGTAGACATGTTTATTATTCTGTCACTGGGTGTGTGATGACTATAATGAGTGGACAGTGTCATCGTGTTATCTTATCATCATCGTAGAGAGTGTCATCATCATTATGTCTATTAATTACAGTTATCAATAACTCAGTAGACATGTATATAATTCTGTCACTGGGTGTGTGATGACCATAGTGAGTAGACAGTGTCAGCATGTTATCATCATCATCACCATCGGCCTTATGTCTATTTATTGTAGTTGTCATTAACTCAGCAGACATGTTTGTAATTCTGTCACTGGGTGTGTGATGACTATGGGGAGTGGACAGTGTAAACGTGTTATCATCATCATCACCATCATCATTTTGTCTATCTATTGTAGTTGTCATTTACTCAGTAGACATGTTTATAACTATGTCACTGGCTGTATCATTACGGTGAGTGTACAATGCCATCGTATCATCATCATTATGTCCATTTATTGTAGTTGCCATCAACTCAGTAGACATGTTTACAATTCTGTCACTGGGTGTGTGATGACTACGGTGAGTGTACAACGTCATCGTGTCTTCTTATGATCATCATTATGTCTATTCTATTGTAGTTGTCATTGACTCAGTAGACATGTTTAAAATTCTGTCACTGGGTGTGTGATGACTATGGTGAGTAGACTGTGTCAGCGTGTTATCATCATTACCATCATCATTATGTCTATTTATTGTAGTGATCATTAACTCAATAGACATGTTAATAATTCTGTCACTGGGTGTCTGATGACTACGGTGAGTAGACAGTGTCAACTTGTCTTCTTATAGTCATCGTGGACAGGGTTATCATCATTATTTCTATTCTATTGTAGTTGTCATTGACTCAGTAGACATGTTTAAAATTCTGTCACTGGGTGCGTGATGACTATGGTGAGTAGACAGTGTCAGCGTGTTATCATCATTACCATCATCTTTATATCTATTTATTGTAGTTATTATTGACTCAGTAGACATGTTTATAACTATGTCGCTGGGTATAAGATGACTACGGTGAGTGTATAATGCCATCGTATCATCAACATTATGTCCATTTATTGTCGTCGTCATCAACTCAGTAGACATGTTTACAATTCTGTCACTGGGTGTGTGATGACTACGGTGAGTGTACAACGTCATTGTGTCTTCTTATTACCATCGTGGACAAGGTCATTATCATGATGTCTATTCTATTCTAGTTATCATTGACTCAGTAGACATGTTAATAATTCTGTCACTGGGTGTGTGACGACCATGGTGAGTGGACAGTGTCACTGTATCGTCATCACTATTAAGTCTATTTATTTTATTGTGGTTGTCATTGTTTCTGTAGCCATATTTATAATGCTGTCACTTAGTGTGTGATGACTATAGTGAGTGAACAGTGTCAGCGTGTCATCATCTTCATCACCAACATCATTACGTCTATTTATTGTAGTCGTCATTTACTCAGTAGACATATTAATAATTCTGTCACTGGGTGCGTGATGACTGCAGTGAGTGGACAGTGTCATCGTGTCATCATCATCATTATGTATATTTAGTGTATTTGTCATTAGCTCAGTAGACATGTTCACAATTCTGTCACTGGGTGTTTGATGACTATAGTGAGCGAAAAGTGTCAGCGTGTTATCATCATCATCACCATCATCCTTATGTCTATTTATTGTAGTTGTCATTAACTCAATAGACATGTTTATAATTATGTCACTGGGTGTATGATGACTACGGTGAGTGTACAATGCCATCGTATCATCAACATCATTATGTTCATTTATTGTAGTCGTCATCAACTCAGTAGACATGTTTACAATTCTGTCACTGGGTGTGTGATGACTACGGTGAGTAGATAGTGTCATCAAATTCTCTTATCATCATTATGTCAATTTATTGTGGTTGTCATTGACTCAGTAGACATGTTTATCTTTCTGTCACTGGGTGTATGATGACTACGGTGAGTGAACAGTGTCATTGTGTCTTCTTATCATCATCGTAGACAGTGTCATCGTCATTATGTTTGTTTATTGTAGTTGTCATTGACTCAGTAGACATGTTTATAATGCTGTCACTGGGTGTGTGATGACTATAGTGAGTGAACAATGTCAGCGTGTTATCATCATCACCATCGGCCTTATGTCTTCTTATTGTAGTTGTCATTAACTCAGCAGACATGTTTGTAATTCTGTCACTGGGTGTGTGATGACTATGGGGAGTGGACAGTGTCACCTTAGAGGCTACTGCGAAAAACGAAATCCGTAGTTTCGGGTGACGGATCGCACGTTTTCTTACTACGAAGTGTTACGGATCCATCTTTATGAAGAGTTGTTGCGTGACGAAAGTGTTGAGCGAAGTCGGAAGCGTCGCAAACTGCGTGAAACCTTCGTTCAACGGTGACGGATCCGAAGTAATTTGGTAGTAAGGTTAAATCCGAAGTTCGTCGTTTCTTCGTTTCGGACCGACGTTTCGGATTTCGTTTTTCGCAGTAGCCTCTCTTGTCTTCTTATCATTATTGTGGACAGCTTCATCATCATTGTCTATTCTATTGTAGTTATCATTGC
Source organism: Lapara coniferarum (assembly GCA_949316025.1). Taxonomy (NCBI): domain Eukaryota; kingdom Metazoa; phylum Arthropoda; class Insecta; order Lepidoptera; family Sphingidae; genus Lapara; species Lapara coniferarum. Next base: position 29,078,051 of record OX438929.1, read on the forward strand.
CTCAGTAGACATGTTTATTATTCTGTCACAGGGTGTGCGATGACTATAGTGAGTGAACAGTGTCAGCGTGTTATCGTCATCTGGTGATGAACAGTGTCAGCGTGTTATCATCATCATCACCCGATGATGTCTATTTATTGTAGTTGTCATTAACTCAGTAGACACGTTTACAACTCTGTCACTGGGTGTGTGATAACTATGGTGAGTGGACAGTGTCATCGTATTATAATCATAATGTCTATTTATTGTAGTTGTCATTGACTCGGTAGACATTTTTATAATTCTGTCACTGGGTGTTTGATGACTACGGTGAGTGGACAGTGTCAGTGTGTTATCATTATCATCACCATCATCAGTATGTCTATTCATTGTAGTTGTCATTGACTCAGTAGACATGTTTATAATTCTGTCACTGGGTGTTTGATGACTATGGTGAGTGGACAGTATCAGCGTGTTATCATCATCATCAGTATATCTATTTATTGTAGTTGTCATTGACTCAGTAGACATGTTTATAATTCTGTCACTGGGTGTGTGATGACTATGGTGAGGGGATAGTGTCATCGTATTATAATCATAATGTCTATTTATTGTAGTTGTCATTGACTCAGTAGACATTTTTATAATTCTGTCACTGGGTGTTTGATGACTACGGTGAGTGGATAGTGTCAGCGTGTTATCATCATCATCACCATCATCAGTATGTCTATTCATTGTAGTTGTCATTGACTCAGTAGACATGTTTATAATTCTGTCACTGGGTGTTTGATGACTATGGTGAGTGGACAGTGTCATCGAGTCGTCAGCATCTTCATCGTTATAATCATGATCATAAATTTTTTTTACGCCCCCCCCCCCCCCCCCAGAAAAAGAGGAGCGTTATAATTTGAAGGTGTGTATCTGTGTATTTATGTATCTTTATGTCTTTCTGTGGCATCGTAGCTCTCAAACAAATGGACCAATCCATTGAAGTTGTCTGCGGGATACTCAACTCTTTAGCAACTTATAGCAGATATAGCGCTTGTGGGCTCAAAACAATGGTCTCAACATGTAAGTGTTAGATAGTTGATTATCAAGGACCCATGATGGAAAATGTAGTAATTTTTTTTTTTTTTTTTTTTTTAATTTATTTATTTATTTTGTAAATACAATAATTAGGTATTACATGCATAAAAAACCACTGAGGTTTATAGTTATGCATATAATTTACATTATCATAGGGACGAAACTAGGCAAGCGCATCATAAGTTTTTATATAAAATAATAATAATAATAATATTCATGGGTACTCATATTATCTGTAGATAATAATTCTTTAATTTCTTTTTTAACCCCCGACAAAAAAGAGGGGTGTTATAAGTTTAGGGTGTGTATCTGTGTATCTGTGTATCTGTGTATCTGTGTATCTGTGTATCTGTGTATCTGTATGTCTGTCTGTGGCATCGTAGCTCTCAAACGAAAGGACCGATTTGGACGCGGTTTTTTTTATATGAAAGCTGATGTAACTGCGATGGTTCTTAGCTATAATTTATGAAGATCTGTTCAGCCGTTTGAGGATTATCAGCTCATTTCCAACTTAAAAAATCCGATTGACTTTAAATTTGGTGTACTGTGACATTCAATATATTTGTAAACATGAGCTGATGCTGCGGCATCAAGTAGTCTGCGGGATACCCAACTCCTTAGCAACTTATAGCAGATATAGTGTGTTTGGGCTCATAAGGATGGGCTCAACGAGTAGGTGATAGATAGTTAATTATCAAGGCCCCATGATGGAGAATAAAGTAATTTAAAAAGTTTGAAATAAAAATTAAATTAAAATTTAAATAACCCCCGACACAAAAAATCTCCAAAAAGTAAAATAATAATAGTGTCTTTGTCGTTTAAGTACCTACTAATATTTTGACACAAGCGTCCTCACGTCGGGGGACCGAACTCCGGACCAGGGAGATGAAAATACTTCTTTAGCGGTCCCCTGACGTGACGACGGTTGGGTCAAAATATTACTAGGCACTTAAACGACAAAGACACTATTATTATTTTACTTTTTGGAGATTTTTTGTGTCGGGGGTTATTTAAATTTTAATTTAATTTTTTTATATTAATAGGTGTGATACTGTCACGTAAGTCGTTAGGCAAGTTATTTATTAATCGTGGAATCAAGTAGGAGGTAGTTCGTTCGCCATACACATTAGAGGCGCTGGTCGTGCAGAGCCGGTTCCGTGCAATTGCACGCGTGTACAAAGGATGTTTAATTTCGTGCTGGAGTGTTTTATTAAAGAATTGCTCTTTTAGTAGCATATAATTAAACTTGATATGAACGGGTAATATTTTACAGTGATTAAACAGCCCCTGAGGATCATCACGAAATTGGAGATAATTATTTTTAGATACAATATTTTTTAAGATTCTTGATTGGAGTTTATATATTTCATTTAAATAAGTTTTGAATGTTCTACCATAGCTAGTAAGTCCATATTGTATATAAGATTCAGCTAACGAATTATATAGCATTAATTTGACCTTAAAGGGAATACGTTTTTTTAGTATTATTATATTTGCTAAGAATTGTCTTAACTTATTACAAACATTTTCAATGTGATAGCTCCAGTTAAACTTGTTGTCTATTACTAGACCCAGATAAGTATGCTTATTGACTTCTTCAATACATGGGCAATCGCAAGTACTATAGCTTTGGGCATGCAAACAAGGGTGATCATGGGCAACAATATTTGTTTTAATAGATCGTTTAGAATACGGTGATTTGATAGCCAATAATTTAGTCTTATTAGCGTTTAACACTAAGCCGGCATCATGGCACCATTTATTTTGATTATTTAAATCATCCTGTAACAAGGCATTGGCCTTTAGTGGATCATCATCAGCTATCAAAACACACGTATCATCTGCGAACTGAAAGCACGTACTGTGCTTCAAGCAGTCACACATGTCATTAACATAGGTCAGAAAATGTAGCGGGCCTAGAACCGAGCCTTGTGCGGTGCCTTCCGTTACTGGTATCGGGTTACTAAGTGTATCATTTATTTTAACTGAATAAATTCGTTTTTTTTGGTAGTTTTCACACCACCTAAGCATTGGACCACGAATTCCACAATTTTCCAACCTATTTATTATTTTTTTATGCTTTAATGTATCAAATGCACGAGAGAAATCGATAAATAGGGCTAACACTACTTTTTTCTGATTTAGATATCCATTTACTTCGTCACAAAATTTTGACAACAGGTCAGGTGACCCTTTCCCTTTTTGAAAACCGTATTGGTTAGATGTAATTACGTTATGCTTTTTATAGAAGCTATGAATTTGATCACAAATATATTTTTCCACGATTTTATCTATGGACGAAAGTAGTGTAATCGGTCTATAATTATAATAATCATTATGTTTCCCTTTTTTGTATATAGGTCTAACACATCCAAGTTTTAATGGGTCAGGATATACTCCAGATAAAACACTACAATTTATTAAGTGAGAAATGGCCGACGAATAATTTTTTACCTCCCATTTTGATCTCCGAAACAGTAATATTATCAGCTCCAGGAGCTTTCTTAGAATTTAGTTTTTGTATGATGTTGTGTATTTTATCGGAAGAGGCTTTTTGGAAGAGTAAACTTGATTCCGTTTGTTTAAAATATTTATCGCATTCTGTTAATTTTATTGTACAACTAGGAATAATATCTTTCACAGCCCTGTCAAAACTTCTAGCAAAATTATCTGCGATAGTTTTGACGCCGAGTCCTTGCTTATCGAAAGATTTAATTATTGCATCATCAAGCGATACTGTCATACGTCCTAACATTCTATTAACTATTTGGTAAATTTTCTTTGTGTCCTTAAAGTTGTTATTAATTTCATTTAGATAATATGTATTTCTTTTTCTTTCTAATATCTTATGTATTCTATTCCGAATTTTGTTATAATCTCGTCTTATTTTAGAATTATTTGTGTTTTTTTTCCATAAACTAAATAATTTATCGCGAATTTTACATAATCTGGAAACTTTGTCATCTATCCAGGTCCCCTTGATATTATTATTTTTTGCTTCTTTAAATAGTCTCTTTTTTGTAGCTACTTTTTTGGCGTCCTTAAACGACTTATGTATGAAGTTATAAATTTCATTAGGGCAGTTTGTTTTGTTTGTCTCTAACCAATTAACTTTTGATAATTCGTGATACAAAGTTTTATAATCAATTATTAGTTTTGAAACACGCTGTGTATGTGTTTGTTTTGCTGTCCCAGTCCCAACGCAGGTAAATATAATAGCCCGATGGTCCGCCAGTACGACGTCAAGCACCGCCGAGTACGGATGATACGTAGGGAAGCGCGCAAATATATGATCTATGCAAGTTTTAGTGACGATATTAAGTCTTGTTTCAATTCTAGTGAAGTCAGATATTCCACACGATAATCCGTGCTCGCTGAGTGTGTTTAAATACAGGTCTTTGTATGTTGAAATGGATTTCAGGTCTATGTTCATGTCACCGATTAATATAAGGTTTGGTTTTGAATCAAGCAAGGACGTATGCTTGCCTAGTTCCGTAATAAAACTATATTTATTTGTTGATGGCGGTCTATAGATGGCACATAAGGTTACATCATAGTTAGTATCTAACTTCAAGGTTCCGGTTAAGCTTTCAAATGTTGCTGTCTCATGTTTTATTATAGTAAATTTAATATGATTTTTTACATAAATAACAATGCCACCTCCCCTTCTATTAATACGTAGTTTTGAGTACATATTATAGCCGGGTATCGTATACAGATGTGCAATGCTGTTTGAAATACCTACTTCAGTGATTACAACTACATCAAGTGGAAATGCACAATTATGGATGACTTCTAGCAATTCCACAAAATGTTTTTGTAACGATCTTATATTAAGATGCAGACATGAGATATTTAAATTATATTTATGCGGTAGTTGTTGAAGATAACATTTTGTAGAAGTGCAGTTAAATAATTCTGTAATTTGACTATCCATATTTATACGTTATATATATATTTTTTTTTTTTATTTTTTTTTTTTTTATGAATATATAGGTAATTAGTTTACAATGGAGTTGACGCCATCGCTTTATTTTGTAGTTCCTTAATATCTTGTACATTGCGAACAAGATGAATTTTACTACTACCGTTTTTTCTAACAAAGATTTGGCCATCTTTACACCAGATAAATTGAAATGACTTACGTAAGGTAGATTTGGTATGAAACAATAGGGTTTTTAAAGATTTTGTTAAGGCTTCTCTAATGTAAATACGATTTTCGACATGTTCTTTAGCTGCATCTGGTATCACTCACTTCTCCTACGGTGAGACATTTCTCTCTCCCGACAGTAATCCATTGGTTACGAGCTGTTTTCGTTTTCATCTCCACAAAAATGGTATTTGGTTTATCTTTTGGTCCGGGTAGCCGTTTTGATGACTGAACATCTTCTACATTCATATCTAGCTTTAAGGCTACTGATCTTATGAATTGATTCAGATCTTTAGCAGGAATCTCGGGTAGACCAGCCACCTCTAGTGAACATGATAACGCTTTCTGCTCAAGGTTTTCTGCCCCCTGTTCCAAGGCACTAACCCTTAGCTCTAGGTTTTTATTTTTGTTCTCTAAATCCAAATTTTTTCTTTCAAGCCCTTTAATTATGTTTTCCTGTATTTTCATCGATTGCTCCATGGTACAAACTTGGTCACTTAAGAACTGAAGCGAGGACTCAAGGTGTCCTATTTCCTCTCTAAATGTTTTTTTAATTTCTCGGCTGATATCTTGCACTAGTTTTTTAGTGTCAATTATTTGGTTATTACCAAGAAAACCTGTATCAGAGCCGTCTTCTTCTTCTTCGTCAGGAATTATATACGATGTCCTGCGGCTGGTGTTTTTTTGACATTCTTCGCAACTCCACTCTATGCCCGGAGAATTTCGTAGAGTATTAAGCTGTTTATTAGAAAGTTTAGCACATACTGGATCTGCATGAACTATTCTTTCACACCTGCTGCACTCTAATCCAGGCATTTTTTTTAGTAACGCTTTTTTTACAATTTGCACATTTTTTTAGTACCATAGTGGGTAGGCGTTAGTATAGTTTACACGACACGACTTGCCTATGCGATGGTTAGCGTGCGACTTGCGAATTTAAAAAGTTTGAAATATAATTTAATTAAAATTTAAATAACCCCCGACACAAAAAATCTCTAAAAAGTTAAATAATAAGTTTCTTTGTCGTTTAAGTACCTAGTAATATTTTGACCCAAGCGTCGTCGCGTCGGGGGACCGCTAAAGTATTTTCATCTCCCTGGTTTAGAGTTCGGACCAAGGATGTTCATGTCTTTCCGGTAGACATTTTTTGATCTTCACTCACCATCAGGTGCAGGGAAGCCACATAATCAAGCCATCGAAAAAAAAGAAACCTATGATTGGGAACGTTGCCTCATGCCTTTTATCAAAAAATATTCTTACCTTATTGGTCAGACACTCTTGGAAGTCCTTCTTCATCACCGCCACGGACACTCTGTCTTGCGGCCGCTTGGGTCCGCTGACTGACGTCACCACAGTCGACAAATCTAACTCCACCACCTGGAATGGGGGGAATTGGTGAACCAGGTCAATTAGACCTTAGTAGACTGTTATATGTATAAGTGTAGCATAGGATCATTGTGATATTATAAAGAGAAAATGGTTTTTCGATTGCTTGTTTTATTTGTTTGTAATGGATAAACTCAAAAACAACTGGACCAATTTTTAATTCTTTCATCAATATAAAGCTACATTATGAGCGACTAACATAGGGTACTTTTATCCCGGGGAAATATAAAGTGGGACCTAGATGCGGTCGGAGCCGCGGGCAAAGGTAGTATATATTATAGGTATATGTATTGTTTTGTGTTTTATTAATATACCTATTTTTTTAAAATATATGTGTATTTTATACACACACACGCTTTTATCCCTGAAGGGGTAGGCAGAGGCGTAACTAGTGCACCCACTTTTCGCCGTTATTCCGTTCCATGATGTGATAGGAGGTGAGCACATTGCCATATCGGGCACAAATTCCACACTCCGGGCTGATACTGAATAGAAAAATCCAATATAACTTTTCCCGGCCTGGGGATCGAACCCAAGAGCTTTGTTTCGCGCGCGCATTTGCGTGTGTTTATTTTAACAAATGACGAGGTATAGTGATTAGTGACCACGGTACCTCTGAAAACACAGGGTCTTCTGCCGTGTCGCTATAGTTCCTGAACTGTTTGGACGCGCGGAGATACGCCTCGATCACGTCGATCTTCTCCTTGGACCGGTCTAGAATGTGAACGGAGCTTCATCATTTTGGGCTAAGCAATAGCTGAACGAATTCGTAACTCCAAACCGCTTATAGCAAGGGGGGGAGCTACTTAATCTAGTATAGAGAAAATATCGCCTAAACAATTAGGTTGGCTGTAGCTACTATTCTTTTTTAGTAAAGTAATTGTTGTAGTTATAAATTTGAGACCTTTCTATCATACCGATTGTTACTATTTGCAACTTCAGTCACATCACTGATTTATGTGTACATCACTATTTCTATTGTCTATGTGTTTTTCCTCTGTACTCTTTGGTAATCTCTCAATTAAATACGTTGTACATTTCAAGCTCTGTTTTGCTTTAATACATTTAAATATAAAATACAACAGTAATCCACTGTGTAACACGTCGAAAGTCATCGCGGTCTGAGACTCGCGGACTACTGCCTACCCCGCGCGGCCTTAGATATGGTCGTAATGACCCACAGCACAATATGACGTATGTCAATTTAGGGATTCTTCTTCTTCCTTTAAAAATGGTTTTACCGTTTCCATCGTGATTTTGTCAACGTCATGTGGGTAGATGTTATAATAATTTTTTTAGAATAACTTCCGGACCGAGGAACACTTAAAACTTACCCACGAATCGCTTTAATGGGCGTAAATATCACGGGTTTTTAAACCGATTTTTTCCCATATTTGGCATATACCGGGTTTTTTTCCGGTATTTGATTTGTATTGGAATTTTTTGGCAGTATTTTACTTGTACTGGAATTATTTCCGGTATTTTGCTAGTACCGAGTTTTTCCGGTGTTGACTTGTAGGTACCGGTTTCTTTTTCGGTATATGACTTGTACCTGATTTTTTCGGTATTTTACTTGTACCGGAATTTTTCCGGTATTTTACTTGTACCGGATATTTTTTTTCCGGTATTTTACTTGCACCGGAATATCCGCGGCACATAAAAAAATATCTCACTGGTCTGGTATAGGTATTGGAGTGAGCGCTCGTCCACCGGGAAGTGAGCGAGCGTCGCACCGAACTCCGGACACATGTTCGCGACCGTGGCTCTGTCCGCGATACTGAGCGCCGACACGCCGGGACCGAAGAACTCCACGAACTTGCCCACCACGCCGAGGGAGCGGAGGTGCTGAAAACAAAAAAAATATCAATCCTACTAACATTATAAACACGAAAGTTTATAAAATGTTAGTTACTCCTTCACGCAAAAACTACTGAACGGATTTTGATGAAATTTGGCACACGGGTAGATCATGTTCTGGATTAACACATAGGCTACTTCTTATCCCAGGAAAATATAAAGCGTGACTTTTATCCAGGAAAAACTCTTTCGTGCGGGCGAAGCCGCGAGCAAAAGATAGTTGACGTATATTGTACCGACGTCAATGAAAAAAGTTTGTTCAAACTGGATTTAGAGCTAAAGTTCGCTGCAGAGTTAAAGCATTATTTATGTCGTCTAACCAAACTTAACACATACAGCGCTAGATCACTTTAATCAATGTTGAAGACACTCTAAATTCAGGTGTACGGCTTGCAGTTGCGTAGTACTTATATACGCACACACACTCACGCCTTTTATCCCCGAAGGGGTAGGCAGAGGCGCAACTAGTGCACCCACTTTTCGCTTATTCCGTCCCATGATGTGATAGGGGGCGAGCCTGTCGCCATATCGGATACAAATTCCAGACTCTGAATTTAAAACCCAATATCACTGCCCGACCCGGGGATCGAACTCGAGACCTCAGCATTGCAGTCGTACCGTGATACAACTACGCCACCGAGGCAGTCTAGTGCTTTAAACTTATTACCTTAGTGATGGTGAGTACGAGGTCAGTGGAGGTGACCAGCGGGTCCAACTCGCCCACCAGCTTGTACCCCACCACTTTGGGCAGAAGCATGCTTATTGCTTGTCCGAGCATCACCGCTTCCGCTTCGATACCTAGAATGGTAGATATTATTTTGTTACTTTTTATTCGAGAAATTGAAGCAATATTGTTGTAAGTAAAGGAGGGGGATATCGCGCTATCTCTTTCGTACACACGCAGCATTATATCCGCTGATACTCGATGACGTCATAATTTACTATTTCGTTATTTGAGTTACCCCTTCCACCCAATATCAAAGCTAATTATTTATTATTGAGTGCATATTGATTTTTAAGCAAAATTAATAAATGTTTTAAAAAAATAGCTTTTGCCCACGGCTCCACCCGCATTAATAAGTTTTTCCGGAATAAAAGTCCCGGTTTATATTTTCCCGGGATAAAAAGTAGCCTATGTGTTAATCCAGGACGTGATCTACCCGTGTGCCAAATTTCATCAAAATCCGTTCAGTAGTGTTTGTGTGAAAGAGTAACAAACATCCATACATCCAGACATCCATACATCCAGACATCCATACATCCATACATACTTACAAACTTTCGCCTTTATAATATTAGTAAGATAGACTGCCTCGGTGGCGTAGTTGTATTACAGTACGACTGCAATGCTGAGGTGTCGGGTTCGACCCCTGGGTCGGGCAAAGTGATATTGGAATTGAATTCAGTAGCAGCTTGGAGTCCAAAATTTGTGCCCGATATGGCGATTGGCTCGCCCCCTATCACATCATGGGATGGAATAACGGCGAAAAGTGGGTGAACTAGTTGCGCATTTACCTACTCCTTCGGGGATAAAAAGCGTATATGTGTGTTGAAAAAATATTCAAGTACGCCAAAAACACGTTAGTAAACAAATGGATGCGTATGTGTGCGCGTGCGCATCTCACCCCCCACGCCCCACCCCACCACCCCGAGCCCGTTGATCATGGTGGTGTGGCTGTCCGTGCCCACCACAGAGTCCGGGTACAGCAGCGACTCGGTGAACACCACACGCGCCAGGTACTCCAGGTTCACCTGAAAATTACATCAAGTTTCAGTGGGGTTGGCGCATTACATCTATACTCATATTGTAAAGAGATTTGTATTTTTGTTTTATAATATAAAAAGGAAATATTTGATTGTTTGTTGTTTGTATTATTGTTCCGAAACTACTGAACCGATTTGAAGAATTCTTTCAATATTTTTATGGAAACTTGAAAAAGAACAGTCGAAGGTGGGACTCGAACCCACGACCTCCGGCGTACTGTGCCGGTGCTCTTCCAATTGAGCCACCTCGACTCCCACCTTGGCTATCGAATTTCAAGATCCCTATTTTAAATCTCTTAAAGGAGATGACAGCGACATAATCATCATCATCATCACAAATATAAAATCATTATCCAGGCACTACATGGCATGTATAATAAAACAATCATAATATAAAATCCTTTCAACCATACCGGGTGGAAGGGAAACGCTATCGGAAACGAATACAGGTGATAGTATTGGTGATTTCTGACGTGATGGCACTAAAAAAATCGCGATCGCATTGTTACAATTTTAGTAGAATTTTCTCTAATTTCTGTACAGCTTCACGTATGGATAGATAAATCAAACTATTATTCTGAAAAACATAGTTAAAAAGGTCAATATTTCAAAAAAATCGTAATGAAACACGTACATCAGCTGACGGGTTAACGACCGCGGGCCGGTGCCGGCGCAGCGCGACGGCCACCCAGTTCTTTGTACGCTTTACATTGCGCGCGCATGAATTACGGAAATACTAAAATCGTTAGTATTATCGCTTAGCTTTGCAAATGAATATAGTTTTTCGTTAATGTTATGGTTCTTCTCTCTTACCGTTCCGGTATAGAGAGCGTTTCCCTTCCACCCGGTATAAAGCTACATTATCAATGGGTAACATAGACTACCTTTCATCCCAGGGAAATGTAAAGCGGGACTTTTATTCGCAGGCGGAGATACGCATACTCACGCCTCGAAGGGGTAGGCAGAGGAGCAACTAGTGCATCCATTTTTCGCCGTGCGTATTCCGTCCCATGATAGGAGGCGAGCCTATCGCCATATAGGGGACAAAGAGTAAGCCGATACTGATTGGAAAACCAGTATCAGAATATCATTTTGCCCGACCCGGGGATCGAACCCGAGTCCTCATTGCACCATAGTACAACTACACCACCGATGCAGTCTGTCTCTATTCTAAATATTTAAAATTGAATTTCAAGTATGATAACATTAATTTGTACCAATTATGTATTCTACCTGCGAACATGTTGAAGATTACAACTTACCTGATGAACAATACCGGAGCCAGGCGGAACTATCAGCATATTGTCGAAGGCTTGGGCGCCCCACTGTAAACGAAAATGAAATCATTTATTAATCAGAATCACAATATTTTATATGCCTCGTGGCGTAATTGTATTACAGTACGACTGCAAAGCTGAGGTCTCGGGTTCGATCCCCGGGTCGGGCAAAGTGATATTGAATTTTTCTATTCAGTATCAGCTCGGAGTCTGGAATTTGTGCCCGATATGGCGATAGGCTCGCCCCCTATCACATCATGGGACGGAATAATGGCGAAAAGTGGGTGCACTGGTTACGCCTCTGCCTACCCCTTCGGAGATAACAGGCGTGACTGTATGTGTATGTATGTATGTGTGTACAATATTTTATTTGCATTGAATGTAGGTAGTCAGCGCCCAATACGCAATAAGTTAAACTGGAATATTTTTTTCATCGTTTGAACTAAAGTAAATCTCATTTGTTTCATTTTTGTGTGAAAAAAAAATTTAGTAAGAACACAAAAGTATGTGAGTAATTAGAAATTTTGTATTTGTTCAGCTAATTACGCCGCCGACTGTACACACATAGGATGGTAATATAATCCATAAGTTCCAATACATTCTACCAGAAGGCGGGTAAAAATTAAGTTTAATAAACTTATAAGCCGCAGAAATGATGGCAGATGGTGTAGGGCGGTGCTAGAATGGAGACCGAGAACTGAGGGGCTACTGCGAAAAACGAAATCCGTTGTTTCGGGTGACGGATCGCACGTTTTCTTACTACGAAGTGTTACGGATCCTTCTTTATGAAGAGTTGTTGCGTGACGAAAGTGTTGAGCGAAGTCGGAAGCGTCGCAAACTGCGTGAAACCTTCGTTCAGCGGTGACGGATCCGAAGTAATTTGGTAGTAAGGTTAAATCCGAAGTTCGTCGTTTCTTCGTTTCGGACCGACGTTTCGGATTTCGTTTTTCGCAGTAGCCCCTCTGGTTACAGAAACCGGGGCAGACCTTTGATGAGGTGGACCGACGACCTGGATCACGTGGCGAGAAGATGGATTAGGTCTGCCCAAGACAGAACAACTTGACGTGAATTACAAGAGGTCTACACTTAGGGCTGCCATCCGTCCGGAATTCCCAGGATTTGTCCTTAATTTAAGGGCGTCCGGGGACCGTCCGACAGGGGTTTCAAACAGGGTATAACCCGGACACTTTTGTTATCAGGGGAAATCATTTTTTTTATAGATAAGCCATAAATTGAAATAAATCTTACTTAAAAATTCATTCATAATAATAATACCAGCCCTGTATTACATACTGCTCACTGCTGAGCACGGGCCTCCTCTACTACTGAGAGGGTTAAGGCCTTAGTCCACCACGCTGGCCTAGTGCGGGCAGACTTCACACACCCTCGAAATTCCTATGGAGAAAATTCTCAAGTATGTAGGTTTCCTCACGATGCTTTCCTTCACCGTTAAAGTGAACGATAATTGATAAACAATAGGTACACACGTAACTTTGAAAAGTCAGAGGTGTGTGCCTTGGGTTCTAACCTCCGGACATTGTCTCGGCAGACCTTTCCATTCCCAACTAGGCTATCGTCCACTTTCATTCATAATAACCCGCATCAAAGGCACGGAGAAATATTTTTTCAGAGGTGTCCGGGGAAAAACCGATATTTCGCCCAAATGTCCGGGATTTTTGCCGTTTTATTCCGGCGTCGGCAATTTAGGTTTTGGCAGTCCTACCTACACTCAGCATTGGGTGGATATATAGGCTGAAGAAGAAGAAAAAAAGAAATTTATAAGGCAACGGAACCATCGATGGCCCACTTAATTCAAGTAGACATTTAAAAAACACTTATAACACGTCATGACAATAACATTATTAAAACTTACGGGGGACATATTACATTAATTACTAGAAATAACGGTTTCACTCACGTTTTCTTGGTCAGAATCGCCGATCAGTTTCAACAGTGATCAAGAGGCCTCCGCGACGCGACGTCCTCTCAGCACTCGCCTATGAAGATGACCTACTTAATAGGTCGAAACTGGTCGGCGATTCTGACCAAGAATACGTGAGAGAAACCGTTATTTCTAGTAATTAACGTCATGACCAAACTAATCCAAACCTTACCTAATCAGAACCTAATCCAAACCTAATCTAATCAGAACCTAATCCAAACTTAATCCAAACCGAATCTTAACCTAATCCAAACCTAATCCGAACCTAACCCAAACCTAACCCAAACCTGACCCACTCCTAACCCAAACCTAAACCAAACTTAATCCAAACCTAATCCAAACCTATACCAAAACCCAAATCAATCCTAATCCAAACCTAACTCAAACCTAATCTACCTAACCCAAACTCAATCAAAACCTAAACCAAACCTAATCAAACCCTAATCCAGTGTTGGGCATTAATCAATTAATTGTCAATTATCTTGTTAATTGACTAAAAAAGTAATTGCAATTAAATTAATCGCAATTGAACTTTTAATTGCATCTTGCAATTAAATTAATTTGATTAACGTGTGTTAATTGTAACTCGCAATTAAAATAATTCCAATTAACTTTTTTAGTTGATTAATGAAACAATTAAAACTAACAATTAACTTTATGTATCAAAATCAAATTAGTAAAGATTAAGGAGAATTAAACTATAAGTATTGGACTTTAGACGAATAAAAAAGTGGTCAAAGGCTGTAAGTATAGCTTATTTTTCCTAAATCTTTCTTTCTAAATAAAAAAAACTGCTAGTAGATAAAAAAATGAATATTTCCTTTCAATATGTGTTTATTTTTATGCATAACAATGCAACAGCATTGATAAATATTTCTACAGCGTAGGTATTTTACATTTTTTTGCTGAGGAATGCCAACATATGCAACTTCTCAATAGATATTTTGAGATAAAAAGTATTTTTATTAAATACAACACACCTTTGCCATCATCAGCTGACAAATCTGCCAAAGAGTCACAAACTGTCAGACAGCATGTTCGAGAAGAGAGTGGTACTGAAGTGTAATTTAAATTATTACAAGAAGTTTTAAATCGTTATTGTCTATCTAATCATGTTTGATTAACCCCTGGAATGCCGGGCTCAGTTTGCGTAAAAAATGCTTTCGTGCCGCCCATACATTTGAAAAAATCGGATTTTAGGTGTAAAGGAGGTTCCAATTTATACACCATAAAATTCTTTTAGTACGAATTTTGAAATTATTTATTTACTTATTTATTATGGATCAATGGTCACTAAAATATTCAGAAACATTGTGAGATTTGGCATAGACGGCCGCCATTTTGAATTTCTTCGTTTTAAGGCCAATTGACTTCAAAATCAATATCTGGGCAGACCTTTAGGTACAGAAGACGGATCCAATGTTAGAATGGAAAAAAGTGGCCGCCATTTTGAATTTCTTTGTTTTAAGGCCAATCGACCTCAAAATCGATATCTGGGCAAGCCTTTAGGTACAGAAGACGGATCCAATGTTAGAATGGAAAAAAGTGGGCGCCATTTTAAATTTCTTTGTTTTAAGGCCAATCGACCTTAAAATCGATATCTGGGCAGACCTTTAGGTACAGAAGACGGATCCAATGTTAGAATGGAAAAAAGTGGCCGCCATTTTGAATTTCTTTGTTTTAAGGCCAATCGACCTCAAAATCGATATCTGGGCAGACCTTTAGGTACAGAAGACGGATCCAATGTTAGAATGGAAAAAAGTGGCCGCCATTTTGAATTTGTTTGTTTTAAGACCAATCAACCTCAAAATCGTTTGGTTTTAAGACTAATGGGATTTAAGATAGATATTTGGGTTTGTCTTTAGCCAAACAGAATAAATCGAGGTTGTAATTTTACTAATTTAACAATTTAAATACGCAATCACATCAAAATTAGATACTTATAAAAATGATAGATGATGGTGATGAAGTAACATTGGAACCATCTTCTGTACCTAAAGGCCTGCCCAGATATCGATTTTGAGGTCGATTGGTCTTAAAACAAAGAAATTCAAAATGGTGGCCACTTTTTTCAATTCTAACATTGGATCCGTCTTTTATACATACAGCCTTGCCCAGATATCGATTTTGAGGTCGATTGGTCTTAAAACAAAGAAATTCAAAATGGCGGTCACTTTTTTCAATTCTAACATTGGATCCGTCTTTTATACATACAGCATTGCCCAGATATCGATTTTGAGGTCGATTGGTCTTAAAACAAAGAAAATCAAAATGGCGGCCACTTTTTTCAATTCTAACATTGGAACCATCTTCTGTACCTAAAGGCCTGCCCAGATATCGATTTTGAGGTCGATTGGCCTTAAAACAAAGAAATTCAAAATGGCGGCCACTTTTTTCAATTCTAACATTGGAGCCGTCTTTTGTACTTAAATCCATGTCCAGGTATCGATTTTGAGGTCAATCGGCCTCAAAACAAAGAAGTTCAAAATGGCGGCCACTTTTCTCAATTCTCATATATGATTAAGATTTGCATCCAATGGAAACAAAAAATAAGCTAAAAAGAAACCACCTGTAGATGTTCAGTTTTCATACATTTTGCAGAAATCGGCCCGAGCGTGGATCCACGCTCCCGGCAGAGTTTGAACACTTTTTTTGAGCGTGGATCCACGCTCCCGGCACGCGAGGGCTTAAAGTTATTGATTATTATTGTGATCGGTCTTTTATGTGTTGCCAACATATTTATTTAACTATATGAAAATATGGGGGGGCACTATTCTACTACCCGCAACTACACGGGTATATTGTATATTTATATATACCGGCTTTATATTATGCAGCAGTATTTTATTAATTGTAATTTTTAATTAAAATTAACTAAGCAATTGAAAATTAATTAATTGTTAATTGCTATTAATACAGTTAACAATTAAATAATTGTTGATTGTAAGTTTTCACAATTACAATTGATTAATTGTTAATTGTAAGTTTTCACAATTACAATTGATTAATTGTTAATTGTAAGTTTTCACAATTACAATTGATTAATTGTTAATCTTTAATTGTTCTTGCGATTAAAATTTGCCCAACACTGCCCTAATCCAAACCTAATACAAACCTAATCCAATCCTGACCCAATCCTAACCCGAACCTATACCAAACCTAATCCAAACCTTATCCAAAACCCAAACCTAATCCAAAACCCAAACCTAACACAATCCTAATCCAAACCTAACCCAAACCTAATCCAAACCTAATCCAAACCTAAGCCATCCTAATCAAAACCTTATCCATCCTAATCAAAACCTAACCCAAACAAAACTCAAACATAACCCAAACATAATCCAAACCTTATCCAAACCTATTCCAAAGATAACCCAAACCTAACCCAATCCTTACGCAAACCTAATCCAATCCTAACCCAAACCTCCTCCTCCTTCCTTCCTTCCTTGCTTCCTTGACAAAGCGCAGTGGAACTACTTTGGAACTACTTTGTAACTCAAGGTGCTAGATGGTGTTACTACTGTTTATGGATGGTCTTATCGCTCACCGTCAGACGAACAGCATGCTCGTCTCGTCATTCAATGCAATAAAAAAAGGTTCAAAGCCCAATACACACCTCGGACTACGAAGTTATGTGTGTATTATCAATTATCGTTCGCTTTAACGGTAAAGGAAACCTGCATACCTGAGAATTCTTCAAAACTAATTTCGAAGGTGTGTTAGTTAGGCCAGCACTAGGCCAGCGTGGTGGACTAAGGCGTAAACCCTCTCAGTAGTAGAGGAGGCCCGTAATATATACTGCATGCATATACCCGAGGAGCCCTGAATTATATACTGCCCAGCAGTGGACAGTATATGGTGTGGTGTGGTGGGGATCCCACAGAGTGAAAAAAAAATCCTTATATGAATGTTTGGGATAGAGCTGATTTACTGCCACTTTCAAAAATCCACCTTCTGTCCCACTGCTGCCCGAGTCTACTGAGGGTTTAGCTAGTCCAACACGCGCGTTTGAGCTTCACATAAACTCAAAATTATTATGTAAAATTTTCAGTTAAGTACATTTCTCCACGATGTTTTCCTTCACAATTGAAAGAAAATAAACAAAAAGCAAAAAACAAGCTTTTCTTTAAATGCTCTAAAAATAAAAAAAATGTAATAATTATGTGACTTCATTTTGACAGAAGTAAATCTTGCGACAAGCTTTTATCTCTACATAATTGATTAAATTTAGAGCTTGCTTTTTTTTTACTTTTTAGTTATTTTTCGAGTTATTCTCAGCAAGCTAAAGAGCTTGCTTTCATTTGATATCCATATTATAGGAGTGCGTAACAAATAACTAGTCCGCTATCTTGGATCGTCCGCCATATTGGATTTAGAGAGGTCATTTTATTTTTTGTATTTTTCTCAGCAAACCCTTTTATTTGATAGCCATATTATGGACATGCACAAAAAATAACTAGTCCATCATCTTGGGCCGTCCGCCATATTGGATTCAGAATGACGTCAGTTAACTAACAATGCATTGTCGCCTAAACTGAATGTGTATCCAAAATTTCAACACAATCGGTTGAGGGTAACTGCTTCAAAATTAACTTGAAAGATTCCACCCAAACAAACATACATTGCAAGTTAAATAAAAGCTTGCAATTACTCACTTTCAAAAACTGGAACCTCTCCTTATTCCTCTCGAATTCTAGTTCTTGATTCTTGTTCAGCGCGTCTGGACTGAAAAAGGAGGTACAATAAATATAGATCTTCTCTAATTCTTATTTCTTTATTTGGACGGTTTTTTGAACATCTGTCAAAGAAATCGTATACGGGAGCGATAGTTGACTCGCCATGTTAAGACGGGGAGACTTTTAAATCAATAATTGCTTACGATTCTTGCTAGCAATCATTGCTACGTCAAAATGAGGCTTAAAAGTTGGCAGCGCTCATTACGTCACTCATATTACTAATGCGAATGTTTAAACGTTTGTATGTTTGTTTAAAGTAAAGTAGAAACAACTAAGTAAAGGAATTTGGATGAAGGAAACATTTTCTGTGAAATCTAATTATTCGCATCAGTTTCATGGCGGCACCACACTTCGTTATGTGTTATTTGATAAGCGGCTACGCTATATTCGCCCAAATATTTGTTATGTGAGCGAACAACAAACATGCCATCCACACTTGGTGCCGGCGTGCCAAACATGCCAAATATATTCGTACATGTGGCTTGAGTACAAAACCGAATGAGTGAACGAAGTGTGGGTAGTCGACACACATATTCTGCTTATTCGTGTCTTTTGAAGTGTGTCAAAAACCGACAAGTGAACGGATAAGCTTATTTGCTATTCGCGCTTATGCGTTATGCGTGCGAATAAAGCAAATATAGACGAATGAGCCCTCCACACTTCGTCATATGCGGGGGAATAACGCGCATAACAAATAACGCATAGCGAAGTGTGGTGCCGCCATCAAATCTGCATCGACATAGCCTAAAAGCTTCTGTATTTAAAATTGACGTCCTAACGAAGCTAATTTGAATTTAACGTTCGCCACAGTTTCGACTATGCGTCGACTTGCCCTTGTAATCTGTATATTTGATACTTACATCCTAGCGATGCTAAATCACTCAAATCCCATCATTCGCCTCCCCTTCGACTCAGAGTCGATAGCCCCTACTTACGTTCTAGCGAAGTCGACTTGCACTGAGTGGTCGATGACCAAGTCGGCAGGGCATATCGGGTTGATCTTCTGAGGGTCTCCGCCCAGGTCTTTCACAGCATCTCTCATTGCTGCGAAGTCTACTACCGCTGGAACTCCCGTCAGATCCTGGAATAAGAACATAGTTACAGGGAACACAAAATTATTTTAAGTAGTTCATTTAAGATCTCGGGTTGATGCTGAGAAGCAAACCCAATATCATGAACATATGACTCGTACAGATGCTGGATGCGGCAAGCTGAAGACAGGGCGCTATGGCGCTCATTAGGGGAGGCCTATGTCCAGCAGTGGACTGATAAAGGCTGATGATGATGATGATGATGATGATGATGACTCGTACCATCTGGTGTGCGACTAGCTCGTGACATAGAAAAAGAAAAACCCAAGTTACAGAAAAGAGGAACTTGTATGTATGTATGTTTTGTGGGGACGTATGCAGTCGCACAGATGGATGATCAGTTCGCTTTGTTGCTACTATTTCACCCTTAGTCCCAGTTGGGTGGCGCTTGTCTACTCGTGACAGCTTCCACCCTAGAGCACTGGTTTTACTGGTGCTCCTGCAGTATGCCCTCTTCTAATCTTACAAACCTTTTTGTTGCCCTACTGAACCTAATTAAGTCTCCTAACCTTACCTCGTGTAGCTGTGCTACCTCCAGTCTGTCTGTTCCCAATATCTCATCTTGGCAGAGAGTACATCGAGCACTCCGCCAGGAAGTGGATGCCGGTCTCTTCTTCACCGCATTCTGGGCATGAGGAGTCTTCGGTCTTACCTATTATTTTGAAGTGCCTAATCAGCGTTCAAAGAGGAACTTACCTGCAGTATAACCCTGGCAGGTTTGAATGCGATCTCCACGCCTCCCTCGACGGCCTGGTTCTGTTCCCAGTCGAGGACATTTTGCACGTCCTTGGACAACACCTGGAACTCGTCGCAGTTCCTCACACACGACTCCAGGAGTACCCTGATGCTGAACGGAAGGCGGTCTGTGAAGAAATAGTTGCGGTGAAAGGGGGGTAAAAGGGACTTAAGGGCGAACATAACGCAAGGGTTGAAAATTAACAAAATTTACGTCTGAGTTGGAAATGAAATAAATTTACATCGGCTCAAGGCCAAGGCCAACGTGATGGACTATGGCCTAAACCTTCCTAATAGTAGAGAATACTCGTGCTCAGCAGTGGGTGGTAAGAAAGAAGAAAAAGAAAGAAAGAAATATTGATTATTGATACAATAACATTATAACTTGTATCTTCCATAAAAAAGGGAGAAAAAAGCTAAATACAAACAAAATAGAATAGTACACAATATAGTGCTAATTGCATTGCATTGCAAGGGGTTGGAAATTACCTAAATTTACATCGTCTCAAGGGGTTGGAAATTACCTAAATTTACATCGACTCAAGGGGTCGCAAATGAACTAATTTTGCATACACTCCAGGGGTTGGAAATGATCTAAATTTACATCGACTTAAAAGATTGGAAGTGAACTAATTTACATCGACTCAAGGGGTTCGAATGAAATCACTTTACGACTCAAGGGTATGGAAATGAACTAAATTTGTATAATGCCTGAGACGAATGAACTACTGCCTACCCCTTCGAGAATAAAGCGTGAGAGTATACACTACGGAGGATAAAATAAGTGGACATAATATGTAACAAGTCTAAATGCACTTTACAATCCTACTCCTATATACTATTATAAAGGCGAAAGTTTGTAAGAATGTATGGATGTTTGGATGTTTGGATGTAAGGATGTAAGGATGTTTGTTCCTCTTTCACGCAAAAACTACTGAACGGATTTCGATGAAATTTGGCACATGGGTAGATCATGTCCTGGTTTAACACATAGGCTACTTTTTATCCCGGGAAAATATAAACCGAGACTTTTATCCCGGAAAAATTTTTAATGCGGGCGGAGCCGCCGGCAAAAGCTAGTATTCATCTAAATTACTTCAATGTTCTTTATTTGGAGCAATGAAGTAATAGTTAAGCCAACTGGTTAAAACGCCTAAAGCGTTATTAAAGGTATTTCTTGCATCATTTTATAGTCGTATAGTCAAGCAGTATTTGTCAATTGCACGTTAAGTTCTTCCTCCAGCAAAACAGCGCGTTAAAAGCATTTCTAGAAGCTATCTATTCGAATTATAACACAAATATGAAAAAAAAAAACAATTACACATATTTCTACAATATGTTATTTTTACTTTGGTAATGCTGAGGTCTCGTGTTCGATCCCCGGGTCGGGCAAAGTGATATTGGGTTTTACCTTTCAGTATCAGTCCGGAGTCTGGAATTTGTGCTCGATATGGTGATAGGCTCGCCCCCTAACAAATCATGGGGCGGAATACGCACGGCGAAAAGTGGGTGCACTAGTTGCGCCTCTGCCTACCCCATTGGGGATAAAAGGCGTGAGTGTGTTTGTGTGAAAATATATAGCGGGACTTTTATCACAAAAAACGTTTTCAAAAGCTTTTAATATAAATTTCATTCAAATACCACCGAGATCTTTTACTCAAGTTATTTGAGAGTAAAATAACAAATAGCACGTCAAATACTAACCGTTACTGATAATAATGACAAGATATGATAAAGAATGAGTACTTTATAAATCGAAAATGTCATACAAGCGTGTATTTAGATACAGGCTATTGAAAATCTAAATCGGAAATACTTGTGATAAAATTAAACCACCTTCAAAAACACTAAACACGAAAAAAATATTTGACATTCATATTCTGTGACTAATTTAAATTGCTAGCTAAGCTAGAGAAATACATCAATGACGGCCCCGCGGTATCTTGTTGCACGAAGATAGCTGCACGCAACCGTCCCTGCGCGATGCCGCATTGCGGCCCCTCTCTAAATGAGGAGGCTGAGAAGCCTCCGAACTCAAAAGCACGCTTTTGCGTCTACGACTGCAGGAGACCGACCACCCGCATTGTCGTCCACCTCGTAGTCGCTTACATTGGAGTAGTTGAGCGAGCAGACCCCCACGACTCTCTCTTACCCTATTTAGTCGCCTCTTACGACAGGCAGGGGATGCCGTGGCGAAATTCTTTAGATGCCCCCGGACCACAGGACACGCCGCCCTCCCGCAACCTCAGGTTGCCCCTATTAGTCGCCTTTTACGAAAAGCAGGGTACCATGCTGAAATTCTCCAAACGCCCCAATCCACAGGGCGGTGTTGTCAACTCCTGCGCATTGCAATAATTCAAACATGAATTACCGCCTCATTTCTTGACTAATTTTCGTGCAGTTTTCACAGAAGGGCTTCTTTTGCATGCCATTTACCGTGACATATAGAATTATGTATAAAGTCAAATCTAGGATCATCCTCTGTGCATAAATACACGTAATTCCGAAGTTGGAAAGAGGTGTTTCAAGCCTACGGGCTGGCATCTCGACAGATCATTCCATTTCCTAGGCTGTCAAATTTAAAAGGGAGAAATTTAATATATTCTCTTCGCATGTTATCCATGTCTTATCAGTACATAATTAGCGCGTGATAACTGATGTTTACATAATGTATCTACTGCTGGGAGTGAGATGAGGTTAATATGAAGACGTATTTATGCACGGCTGCTTGATATTTACGGTCCTATGTCAGCTGAAGATGTTGCCGAGGTGCCTTATGAGACTTAAAAAAGGTTCTCAATTTGAATAATTTTAATCGACTTCAAAAATAGGAGGTTCTCAATTCGACGTCTGTTTTTTATATTTGTTGCTAATTTTGGAGTCTGTACCTATTTAAAATTGTTAGCTAAGCTAGATAAATACATGAATAAATATGCGAAAACAATGTTTAATTTTAATTGGGCATCGACTTCAAATTTTGTAATTTGTAACTGACTAATGTTATCGTATACCGGGTGGAAGGGAAACGCTCTCGGAAACGAATACAGGTGATAGTATTGGTGATTCCTGACGTGATGGTACTAAAAAAATTGCGATCGCATTGTTACAATTTTAGTAAGATTTTCTCAAATTTCTGTACAGCTTCACGTATGGATAGATAAATCAAACTATTATTCTGAAAAACATAGTAAAAAGGTCAATATTTCAAAAAAATCGTAATGAAACACGTACATCAGCTGACGGGTTAACGACCGCGTGGCCGACGCGCCGCCTTGTCGGCGTTTGCTTTGAAGTTTGTACGCTACCCAGTTTTATGTACGCTTTACATTGCGCGCGTATGAATTACGGAAATACTAAAATCGTAAGTATTATCGCTTAGCTTTGCAAATGAATATAGTTTTTCGTTAATGTTATGGTTCTTCTCTCTTACCGTTCCGGTATAGAGAGCGTTTCCCTTCCACCCGGTATATATTCATGTATTTATCTAGTTTAGCTAACAATTGAAATTAGTCACGTAATATAAGTAATGTTATTATTTTTTGTGTGTTTTGAAGGCGTCAATCCTGAACCGATTTTGAAAATTCTACATACATAGCATAACATCTTTTCCCTTTTCAGGGGTAGACAGTGGTGTATCACTCCCACATTTCGCGAGCTATGTTAATTCCCATTTAATGCTATTCACCGAGCACAGTTCCGTCATTATGGTACGATGGCAATACTGAGGTCTCGGTTTCGATCCCCGGGTCGGGCAAAGTGATATTGAGTTTTTCTATTCAGTTTAGCTCGGTGTCTGGAATTTGTGCCCGATATGGCGATAGGCTCGCCCCCTATCCCATCATGGGACGGAATAACGGCGAAAAATGGGTGCACTAGTTGCGCCTCTGTCTACCCCTTCGGGGATAAAAGGCGTGAGTGGATATTGAATAAAAAACCCAACATCATTTTACCCGACCCGGGATTCGAACCCAAAACCTCAACACTGCAGTTGAACCATAATACAACTACGCCACCGAAGCAGTCAGATAAATTCAAATCATTTATTCAGTAATTAGGCCCCTAAGGGCACTTTTACACGTCATTTTTCATTTTTGACAATGTTGTTATACTAAAAGATTCTAAACTAATAACACTAAAATATTTTTACACTTTTCACCGCGCGTTTTTGACCTTACGAATTTTATCACCGAGGTCGCGTCAATATAGGATTTACGTACAAGTTACGTAAATCTTTTAAAATTTCATCTATCTATACATATAACGAAACAGTAGAACCTGTGTGTCTGTAAATTTAAATGAGATAAAAGGAAAGGGGTAACTAAAGAAGGGTAATGGAACACAAATCAGATATTTTTGTAATTCTTTTCTGTTTGTTACTGCACATGTTCATAATTCGCACGTTTAGAACGAAAACGACACAATTCAAAAAATAGAAAATTGTGTTGTCAATTCTAAATGACTAAAAACTAGTGCTTTATTTATAACTAGCTTTTGCCCGCGGCTCCGCCCGCGTGAATGAGTTTTTCCGGGATAAAAGTCCCGTTTTATATTTTCCCGGGATAAAAGATAGCCTATGTGTTAATCCAGGACATGATCTACCCGTGTGCAAAATTTCATCGAAATCCGTTCAGTAGTTTTTGCGTGAAAGAGTAACAAACATCCATACATCCAAACATCCAGACATCCAAACATCCATACATTCTTACAAACTTTCGCCTTTATAATATTAGTAGGATGAACATACTTATATCAAACATACATTCCAACATTTATATATTATTATAGCTTTTGCCTGCGGCTCCGCCCGCGTTAAAAAGTTTTTCCGGGATAAAAGTCCCGCTTTATAGCCTATGTGTTAATCCAGGACATGATGTACCCGTGTGCCAAATTTCATCGAAATCCCTTCAGTAGTTTTTGCGTGAAATAGGAACAAACATCCATACATCCAAACATCCATACATTCTTACAAACTTTCGCCTTTATAATATTAATAGGATTAATAGACCTGTGACTTGTTAATTAAAAATACAAGTATGTACCATCTACAAGTCTTGTGAAATTATTTGATGAACGTAATTTACACAGTCTTGTATAAATATTCTTGTATCTTGTAACTTGTGGGTTAGTAGACACATATTTCTATGAACACATTTTACAAGAATTTGTAAAAATGTTTTTGTACCACTTAACTTATGAGCTCCTAGACTTCTATCTTTTGATAAAAGGGCATTTTGCCTTGTTTATAAAACTTTATAACTTTTTTGAAACAAGTTACAAGCTAGAAAGGCATTTATGATAAACAAAACCACAAATACAACTGTGAGAAAGAACTTGTTATGCAAGTGATATTACTTGTAGCTTGTAGTTTACACATGTAGTTTTGATGAATGCATTTTTGTAAAATGGGCTAATTTACAAGAGAAAACGCTTGTAATACAAGGCTTGTAACGTTTGATAAACAGGGCACTGTTTGATTTCCAAAGATAAATAAATGTTTTAGCATACCTACTCGATTAGTAGCAATGTAACCACTGACATCATTTTTTTTGCAACGTTTACATAAGGCAAGTTTTCACACCGTCGACGATAATATAGACATGTTGTGTATATTATTATCCACGTAACACCTTATATTAACTTGAATTACATAAACGAAACGTACCTAACATTTTACATTTATACCACTCATCGTCAATCTAATCTCTAAATTACATAACATCATTAAATACGACACTGACACGAAACTCTACGTGCCCTATCGACAATTTGTAATAGATGTCAGAAGATTACTAACGCGCACGCGAATTTGAACTTTATGCAGCGGTAATAAATTACACCATTTTATTTAGAAAACGTTTGTATGGGAAATAGAAAAATGCTGTTTTGAGGATTTTCCCGGCAATTATTTGAATTTTTCCCACCTTTTAAACCTTCCCTAGACCTTCACGAATAATTCAAGACCAAGATAAGATAAATCCGTTCAGCCATTCTCGAGTTTTAGCGAGACTAACGAACAGCAATTGATTTTTATGCTTTATTTATAATTAAACTAGCGGCCCCGACAGACGTTGTCCTGCCCTAAAAAGGAAATAAAATCCTAGAACCCGAGTCTAAACCATTCTGGAATCCACCTGAAGACACGCAAAAAAAAATCATTAAAATACATCCAGCCGTTTTTCCGCGCAGTTTTCTTAAGTTTTTCTTTCATAAGAACCTTCTCCTGACAATAATAAACACATCAAAAAAAGAAATAACGAAATCAGTCCAGCCGTTCACGCGTGATGCCGTGACCAGGAAAATAGGGATTCATTTTTATATAATAGATTATAAAAAAGGGAGCGATATAACAGATTTGTCCTTTTCCTGTTTGAATATGGCTGTGTTTGAACTATTGTGCCTGACCTCTCTCCGGTCATGTCGGATTGCCGTCTCACCGGACTATGAGAGTGAAGGAATAGCGAGTGCACCTGTGTATTGAGCACACACTTGTGCACTATAATATCTCCTGCGTACCTGGCTGATCTCCGCTGAGATTGGCCGCCGTAGCCGAAACTGGCTAGGAGGATTTCGTTTGAACTATTATTGTACTGAGAACTTCGTTTTAAGTAATTTTATGACAATACCTCAATTTTCTGTCTTTTTAAATTGTGTCGTTTTCATCCTAAAGGTGCGAATTACTGAACGGATTTCGATGAAAGGAGATGTCCGCTTTTGGTATAGGTGCCCAGCAGCCCAGGGCCGTGCCGTCCATATGTGCGAAGTGTGCGGCGCACACAGGCGCCAAGGCAATAGGGCCGCCGGAATCAGGATGACATTTTATATTTGTTATACTATCACTATATTCTTTATAGGTGAGTAAGACAGTAGATACACGTACAAGTCTTACATATATTATTACCAACGTCTTACTAAAGCTCATTTTCTAAATTAAAACTTATGAAACAGGTTACAGGACGACAAAAATCAAACGCACTTCATAAATTTCGCACACAGGCGCTGTCTTGGGTCGGCGCGGCCCTGGCTGAGCCTCAAAATCTAAACAGGCTCAAACTTTAGGGATACTAAAGGGGCAACATACGGAACTTAGATCCATTAAAAAAAAAATTTTAGACCCCTCCATTCATAACCAACTTTTTTGAAAACGTTCATATTAAGTGTAGTTTTCAAGCCAAACAAAATTACATGCATCTCAAAATCGAAGGTCTTTAAAATTAAACGATTTATTGCAAAAGGCTAGTTTTCAGGAGTTCTATCCAAATATGTATAAATTGTCTTGTTTAGATTTTCAGGACCATTTTTGGACATGTCCTTTAGCGATTAGATAATATCCTGGATTAACACATAAGCTACTTTTAACCCCAGGAAAATAAATAAAATGAATTTTTATAAAAGCGTTCTTGAAATTGTATTTAGTTTTCTAGGGGTCCACGGACTGAAAAAGGTTAAGAAACGCTGGACCGTTCGCGTTACGAGTACGATTTGCGCTCTGAGGTACTGGGTTTGAATCCCGGGTCGAGCCAAAAACATAACTGGATTTTTCCATCTTTAAAATTACTCAGTCGCAGCTTGGAGTCAGGAAGTTGTCGGTGTGATACCCCCGTGCCTCGGGGCGCACGTAAAGCCGTTGGTCTTGCGCCTGATCTCTCTCCGGTCATGTCTGCCGTCTCACCGGACTATGAGAGTGAAGGAATAGTGAGTGCACCTGTGTATTGCGCACACACTTGTGCACTATAATATCTCCTGCGTACCTGGCTGATCTCCGTTGAGATTGGCCGCCGTGGCCGAAACTGGCTAGGAGGATTTTTCATTCATAATCAAAGTCTGAGCGTAGGTGTTATTTGATGGTATTAATAAATCAATTTCAAGTTCGAGTTACATCTTAAGTGGACATAATGTATTGAACTATTCATACAATATGTCTACTTGAGATGTAACTCAAACTTGAGATTGATTTATTAATACTGCCCATTGTCATTCATGCAAATAAAATAAATAAATACACTTACCATATTTAGGACCCAGTGCGGCCAAGTCGAAATAATTGTACGACTTGCCATTGATGTTAATTGACTTCAAAAGATTCTGGTATGGGTTAGCTTTAGCTGAAACAAATATGATACAGTTCAATTATCACACTTCATTTAGTATTATTACAGTTTTCATTTATTTTTATAGTCTGTAAGAGTAGTATAACTGTTTTCTCATATAGACTTATTTACAGGCTCCTATTTAGGGTTTGAATAAAGAAATTAAGCCGTCCGAAAAACTGAAAAGCAAAAAATAATAAACAGTTTTTATTTAACCTTGATAACGAATTTATTATTATTATTATTTGTAATCAGGCGGGCAGTTTGTACACTGATAGGCCTGAATCCTGTAACTCTCAACTATGCTTTTATTTGACATATTTGTCGAGTCCGTTCTTAAATTTGTTCACATTTTCCACCAAGACCACACCTTGTGGGAGTGCATTCCATGCTCGTACAACTCTGTTCCTTAGGAAATGTACGTGTGGTTTGTTGTTAGACCGGGTGGTGCATAGCTTTTTGTCATGGCTTCTGAGACGAGTATTGGTGTCTCGGTCAAACAGGTAGTGAAACACCCGAATTAACTTTATATTTGCTTGGTATATACGTATATTTGGAGTTGGTGCCTAATTACATAGTAATAAAGTTTTCTGTTATGAACGAACATATAAATCTTAAAATTGTCTTTTATACATTATAACAGTTTTTATAAATGTGTGCCTCGATGGCGTAGTTGTATTACAGTACGACTGCAATGTTGAGGTCTCGGGTGCAATCCCCGGGTCGGGCAGTGATATTGGGTTTTTCTACTCAGTATCAGAACAGAGTCTGGAATTTGTGTCAGATATGGCGATAGGCTACATTTCTGACTATGTTACAAATTTAAAAAACAATTAGAGATTAAAAAGATACAGGTGCTTATCAGTTAATTATAATTGCGTGTCTGATAATACATAAAATTAAAACTGACTTTCTAGAATTAATAGCCATTATAGTACAGGACTAAGTCCAGTGGCTTGTTGGGAGTAGAAAGGACAGCTGAGATGATGGTCCGCAGGTTCAAAACCCAAGGGCATGCATCTATGACTACTAGAGTTATGTGTGTATTGTTTATTGTATGCTTGCTTTAACAGTGAAGGAAAATATTATGTGGAAACCTGAGAAGTTCTCTATAAGAAATTCTATGGTATGTGAAGTCTGCCCGCACTAGGCCAGCGTGATGTACTAAGGCTTACCCCCTCTCAGTAGTAGAAGAGGCCCGTGCTCAGCAGTGGGCAGTATATAATACAGGGCTGGTATTACTATTATATCCAGTGTAATATAAGGTCAACTTGTGTCTTGCTTATTGGATGTTCACAGGTTTCAAAAAATCTTATTAGTATTGAAATGTATTTAGAATCTAATACTTAAACAAAATTCTGTAGGTTGGTCGAACATAGCTAGCGTGTTACACATCTGCCTACCCTTAAATATGCGTGATGCTACGTAAATTACTAAACACACCAATAACCTAGCATCTACAAGATACATGTTTTATAATCTGTCTAACTTAGATTTTTTTAAGTCATGCTTTGGATATATGCAGGACAGTATTGAAGTTTGGACTTCTACATAACTAAACAGTTAAAGTTAATATTCATTAGATCAAAGGTTAAGTTGAGAATACGTGAAACATACTTCCGGCATTAAATTAATAACATTTCAAAGATATTTGAAAACTTGTTCAAATGTAGGGAATTTTAAATTTGGAACAATACACACCCGCCATGGTTAACCGCTGCGAAGTCACGTAGGATTTATGACGTTTCCCGAGTTTATTAATGCGATTTAATTTCGCGTCACTGCCGAGGCGAGCCTATGACTTCGCGTCATCAGAGATCGACTGACAGAAACTTGACAAGGATTGACATTTGTCAGATAGCGGATATTCTCTTATCATAAGTTTTTTTTTTTTTTTTTTTTTTCTATTTATTTAAGGGGGTTTTTTCAGTATTGAAAATGTCACCCCCATTATTGCATACAAAATAATAAAAAATTATACAAAAAATTAACTTAAAACAAAACAAAAAGTTAGAAACAGGTGAAATAAAAGTGATACATTAGTAGCAAAATTAGTAGTAAGTTGACAGTTATTTATAAGTTACAACTAATGTTAGCGCAACTTTAAACATTCGTTTACTAATTTAAATAACTTTTTAGCCTTCTCCGAATTTGGAGAGGCCAAAATATAATTGTAAAATCCTAAATTATAATTAATGTTCCCAAAAGTTTGCCGTCTCTGGGACTCGATGCGTTTACATTCTGAAAGTATATGGTGTGCATCCTCTACAACGCCACATACAGCGCAGTTTGGTGAAATTGATTTGCGCATCATAAACCCAAAATTATTTAGCGGGACATGGCCAGATCGGAGTCTCAGAGCCGTAACAACATCTTGCCTGTTCGTTTCGTTCTCATTGAACCAAAGTGAACGAGGAAGGGATGGTTGTATTACCTTATACCATATGCCTTTGATCAGAGACCTTTTGTCAAAATATTCAGACCATAAATCATGACAAATGCGTCTAACCACGGGTAATTGTTCTGTGTACGATGGTAAACACGTGAAAAGTTCTCCGTCAGAACCGGCTTCCTTTGCTAAACGATCGGCTGTCTCATTTCCTTTCAGTCCAATATGTGAAGGCAACCATTGAAGAACAATTGTTTTATTATTAGCGACGATTCCAAAAATTGATCTTATAATACAGTATGCTAAAGGAAGCCCTCTAAAAGATGTAGTGCATTTGAGTAAGTGAAGTAATGCACTTTTTGAGTCTGTATATACAACGTATCGATCATAATTCAAGGATTCGATGTACGCTAAAGCTTCCGCGATGGCAATTAATTCTAAATGCATTATAGAAATTTTTGAGCAAATTTTAAGTTTAAAAGATATTCCTGTTTGATTATCAAAAAATGCGGCACCGAAACATTTTTTTTGTTTAGAACCGTCTGTGTAAATAGAGTAAAAGGTATGGTATTGTTCATTAATCGATATGCAAGTAATGTTTCTTAAATTTAGAACATTGTAACTATTTTTAGTTTTATCAATTTTATCTAACGCCGGTTTAACTATACTAGATAGATCCATATTGCTGACCCAAGTGTCCATAGAAAATATGTCAAACTTAGGACAATTTTGAACTGGTTCACCTCTTAGTAAATCATGAATAGTTGCCAGCAGTGGTACTTTCTTACATCGCCAATAGAAGTTTGTACGTAAGTGATGTAGTTTTTCAACCAAATGAATTATAGGAAAACAGTGGGCCTTGGACTTTAAATAGAATTTCCCAGCTAGATAACGTCGTCGCACAAATAAGGGGGGTAAACATAATTCCGATTCCATTACGTGGATGGGTGTGGTTCTGATGAAACCACCGATTAGTCTTAAGAAAGTATTTTGAAGCCTGTCAAGTTTAACTAAATGGACATTAGTACAGTTATCAAACAAGAAACTCCCAAAGTCCATGCGGCTACGAATAAGTGCGATGTACAGTCGTCTCAAATGAATAGAGTGAACGCCCCAATTAGGACCCACTAAAATTTTGAATATGTTCATGAACTTATGTATTCTTTGGCAGAGCTCATCTATGTGTTTCTTCCATCGAAGACCCCTATCAAGCCACATACCTAGGTATCTGACATTGTCCACCACTTCCAAAGAAGTACTATTTAAACAAACATCGACACTTTGCCTACGAAAGCCTCTGTTAAATATACAAATTTTACTCTTTTTGGGGGAAATATCCAAACCTACATTCGCTAACATTTTGGCAATTGTATCTAAGGCTGCCTGGATTTTAAATTGTCCTTCACGAATACATGCACACCGTATATAAATCGCAAAATCGTCCGCGTATTGCGAAATGGTTATATCATTTTGCAAGCGCCTACATATATCGTAGGTGATAACATTAAATAGTAAAGGTGACAACGGATCACCCTGAGCCAAACCACGACCTGAAACCCTGCTTATAAAATCACTACCTGATTTAATTTTAAGGACTCTTTTATGAAGAAAATTCCACAAATATTTACAAATGCGTGTTCCAACTTGAAGTTTATCCAAAACATTAATTAAAGTAACATTATCTACATTGTTGTAAGCACTTTCAATGTCCAAAAAACACCCAATAGTATAACAACCCTCTGAAAAACCAGTTTGAATAGTAGATAGCAAGCAGCTTAAACTATCTAGACAAGATCTTCCCTTACGGAATCCAACCATGTTGGGGGAAAACGTATTATTCTTTTCAAGGTACCATTCCAATCTCTTGCATAAAATATAGTGAAATATCTTGCACACGCAAGACATAAGGGATATTGGACGAAGAGCAGTAGGATCATTGGGGTCGCGGTTGGGCTTTGGGATGGGCAAAATACATATATCGCGCCATTGATAAGGAACAAAATTAAAGATAAAAAATTTATTATATAACGATAATAGAATACGTTTGCCTGTATTAGGTAAGTTCTTAATCATAGAGTATGATACATCGTCGCATCCAGGAGATGTATCCTTGCATTTAATACATTTTTCTAGCTCCTGAATAGAGATTTCACACTCTAAAGTTGAATTGTCGTTGTAAATAATAGGAGCAGAAGGCGACACAAAATCCGGAGTTAATGATCGTAACAATTGTTTAGTACATTGGGAGTCCACATATCGCTTAGGGGCACGGTATCCTTTCAGCCACTTCATCTTACGCCACAAGTGACTGGAAGTTGTTGACTCGTCGATTGTGGAACAAAATTGTTGCCAATTCTCACCTTTAGCCTGCCGAATCAACTTTTGAGCTAAATGTGTCTTTTGTTTTAAAATGTCCAAGTTGTGGGGGACAGGATTGCGCCTAAAAGTGGCCAAAGCTAATCTTCGTTGAGCTACAGCGTGCGAAAGATTAGTGTTCCAATAAGGTTTGGGAGAAAACTTAGAAGTAGGGTTTTGGTTTGATTTAATGAAAGGAATATATTTATTAGCTGCATTATTAAGAAGAAATAAAAATAGATCATAGGCTTGCTGAAGATCATTGGGAAAACACGTATTATGAAATTTATTTTCTAAATAATGAGTATAAGAAGCCCAGTTTGCTTTGCTAAAATTTCTCTTCTTAACTGAGGGAATATGTTGGGGGCACAAACTCGAAATTTTAATCCATAAGTGGTCGCTACCCAAATTTTCATTTAAAACAGACCAATCAAAATTTAACGCTATCTCTGAAGATGCGAAAGAAATATCAGGGGACGATTTTTGCAGTGTGTTATCTACTAAACGTACTCGCGTATGTGTACCATCATTCAAGGAAATAAAGTTGGCATCTAAAAGTGAATTATAAACTAAATTGCCTCGACGGTCAGTTTTGTAGGACCAGCTCACGTGGTGAGCATTAAAATCTCCCAAGACTAAGGTTTTGAATGACCACATCGAAAAAAAATGATCCCAGTCATGTTGTGAAGTGACAATCCTAGAGGGGCAATATACTGCGACTATCGTCTCAATAGGGTGGCAGTTAAATAATTGTACACACACCACTTCAATGCCACTATTGACAGCGTGTACGCGTCTCTGTTGAGATTTAATGGATTTGTGCACTATTAAGGCCACACCACCAAATGAGTCGTCACGATCCACACGATATACATCGTAACACGATACTTTAAATTGACTTTCTGGCTCAAGCCAAGTCTCACTCAGGGCAGCAATATGGACCTTTTCTTGTCGTAAAGCCTCTGAAAAGGAATCTAACTTAGGTTTTATACTTTGGGCGTTCCATTGAATAATGTTAAGCTTTATACCTCTGTTATTCATCACTGTGATTGTGTAATAATGTTAAACAATACTTTTGCTAATGGCCACCTTGAAATATAGCTCCGCAACACTAATATAAACCACTCTAAGCACAACTGAATGACAGAGTTTATTTTGGAGGACACGCTAAATTTTTGGAGGAAGATGACTTCATTAAGCCGAGATAAAAGTTCGCTGAAGGGGGGGTGTCTGTTTGTTTGATCATCATCATTAGTTGGCATATGATTTTGTTCATTATCAGCATCAGATTCCCAGAACATCCAGTCCTCTTGAGTTGAGTGAGTCTTCTTCTTTGACGATCCAACACTAGGTTTGCCAGTCTGGCGGGGTTTGTCTTGTGTCTTGGAAATTCGTTGAATGTCTTCCTTTTGTGCAGCTTCGACATAACTTATATGTTGAGAAGTTTGCGGCGCAGGTGAAAAATGTAGCCTTGTGGAATCTTGTCGAAGAGGTGGGAACGTGGTATTAAAATCCGAAGCCAACGGAGCTTGAGGGGAATTTTCGGGAGGGACGTAACATTCTAGTGCCTTTCTATACGTACATCTAAATTCAGCCATAATTTCTCTAAGCTTTCTCTCCTTTTTGTACATCGGGCACAACTTGCTCATGGACATGTGATTTTTGCCGCAGTTAACACAGGTATACGATGTTGTATCACAATTTTCATGTCGCCCACCACACTTAGGACAAATAATAGTTTTACCCGGGCACATTTTTCTTGTATGGCCTAGTTTCCAACACAATGAGCATTGAGATACTTGGTGGACATAGGGAGCAACTTTTATGTTAATGTCATATACACAAACAAATGCAGGTAATTGGTCTCCGTCAAAACATAAGCGAACGGTTTCGCAAGGGCTCCAGCCTCCTTCATTTCTGTTCCGACTATTTAGCCTTTTGATTGACAGGAGCTTAGCTGGAGGGGGGCATGTAATGTTCTGCATGATAATTTCATCAGTTAAGTCTAGGTCCACATCTCGAATAATACCATAGCAAACCGATAGTTCCATGGCCCTTTGAAATTTCCATCCTTTCGTTAAAAGATCTTCACATTGAAATAGATTCTTTGATGCTGTTATATTCTCAAACTGGAGTCTAACTTTAAATGGGCTTAGGTACTTAATTAGAGATATTTTCGTTATATTATAGTCCTTAAGGATGCGGGCCATAGCAAATTGTTTTGGGAGTCTATCCTTGGATGAGATATATACCTCGATTTTTTCATCTTTCGCCGAATTATTGCTCCCTCGACGCGTTTTCTTTCCCGCAACTGTTGACCAACCTTCTTCTACTTCACTACTGCTCTCCCGTTGTCTTTTAGAGGATTGCACCAACTCATCTTCACTACTACATGCATCTAATGCGTCTGTGTCTAAAGGTGGATAACAGTGCGTTGAAACGCTTGTGTTATCCGCCATACTCGGATCGCATTGGTATTGATAGTTCCGATAAGGAAAGGTCGTGCCGTCAGGTAGCCGGGGCACGGCAATATCGCGTGGGAATGAATAAACCAACTACTAATAGAGGTTAACTCAGGTACCGCGGACACCGATCGCTGCGTCGCGCTTTTGCGCAATCCTCAACGAGTAGTAGCGCAGCGAGCGATCAGGGCATACCGCACGGTCTCGTACGAGGCGGCTTGCATGTTGGCCGGATTCCTGCCCTGGGATCTGGACGCCCGATCCCTGTCCGATGCTTTTCATTGGCGGGAGGAGGCGTTCAGTCGCGGGCAGCGTCCGGCCCCGAAGGAGGTGGAGGCCATGAGGGCCTCCTTACGGCGAGCCGCCGTGGAGGAGTGGCGTCTCAGGCTGGAGGCCCCGTCAGCGGGGTTGAGGGTCGTAGCGGCAGTGCGCCCGGTCTTTGCCGAATGGCTAGACAGGCGCCACGGCCCGGCTACATTTCGATTGACACAGATGCTCACCGGACATGGTTGCTTCGGTGAGTATCTGTGTCGAATTGTTGGCACGGAGGTGTCGGCCGTGTGTCACCATTGTGACAACTGCCCGCTGGATACGGCCCAACACACATTGGAGTTTTGCCCAGCCTGGGACGAGGAGCGCAGCGCTCTCAGATCAGTCGTCGGAGGAGACCTCTCGCTGCCGGCCGTGGTCGCTTCCATGGTCGGCAGTCGGGAGGCCTGGCGTGCGGTGGCCCACTTCTGCGAGGTGGTCCTCTCGCAGAAGGAGAGTGCCGAGAGGGATCGGGAGCGCGAAGATCCCTCCCGCCGCCAGAGGAGACGAAGGAGACGCCGGGTGGACGACTGACCGGCGTCTCCCGCCCTGTGGATTGGGGGCGTTTGGAGAATTCCACCACGGTATCCCCTGCCTGTCGTAAAAGGCGACTAATAGGGGCCACCGGGGGTCACGGGCGGGCAGCAGGGGGCTGTCCGTCATTATTCATTGTTGTGACCCCCGTGATGGACGGCAGCGTGGCTGGTTGGCCTCACGCTGCCGTAGACGCTGAGAGCGTCCTTCGGTGCGCGGGGGCGTCTGAGCCCCCCCATAACAGGAGACGGGCCGCACCAGGCGGCACCGCGCAGGGGCGGTTGCGGACGACAACTTTGACACTTTAGTCTTGGGCAACCCGCAGCCGTCCCTAATGCGCCGAAGAAGGCCACCGCGGAGTTTTAGTTGGTATGCCGTGCGGTGTACATAGGTTAGGGACTCGGCCCGGCGGTCGCCCGATGTTTTCCATCTCTCCGGGCGGCTCAACGCCGGGTCGTAAGGCACGGTGACCCCAACATAACCGCTCGGTCGCCCCCCACGAAGGCCGGGCGGTAGTGGTAACACACTTTCTCCGCGAAACCAAAAAAAAAAAAAAAAAAAAAAAAGGTACCGCGGACACACACACACGACATGCTCGCATGCGTGCCGACGCGAGACTGTTATCATAAGTTGCGTTCAGTTTAATAATTCTATAACTACGTACGTCGTACAGTCTGGCATAAAAGAGTATAAATTAATTAAAATGGAACTAAACTAATCTGGTATATCTGGTAACCCTAAAGCAAATGTCAAAACTGTCATAGTTCTTACTGTACGTAAACAATCGTTGTGGTCTCGACTAATTTTGCTATTAATTCACTGTTTCTAAGTAGAATTTGGTGTTGAGTGTTATTCAACATGAATAAAACTATACGCAGTGGAACAAGACAAGTTGTATATAAGGTTTTCCTGCGTTGTTTAGCTGAATTCCAAGCGGGAAATCTATTATCCGATATTGCAGATGTTTATCAAAGAACTTCGGACATGACTGGTAAATGCTTCATTGTATTGTATTTATAAAGTAAAACCTATCTTTTCTTACGTGTTTAACGTTACAAATTCGATTTATACAGTTAGATTGATAGTTTTTTTACCATAATTAGTTCATAGTAGTTTTTGTGTTTGTATACAAATAATTATAGTCCGCTCTCATAATTTTGATATTTACGAAATATTTTTTTTTTAGGTATATCCGTTAGTAGTGTACGAAGGATTGTGAATGAAGGTTCTACAGGCGTAAGTATACTGTTATTCTAATGAAGATAGATCCTTCATATAAATAGAAAATCCTTATTAGACTTTCAAGTCTAATATGAATTTACTTTTTTTGCATAGTTCACCTATTTAAAATAATTCATAAATTCAATGGATCAAGACAGTTTGTGTCATGTGTGTTGCCATTTCAAATGCAGTGGCGCCCTCATTTATTTTCAACTCTATTTTGCCAGACTGTACCTACCTATTCAAAACGTTAACTGTCAACTGTCAAATTGTGATTTTTTACGGTTGCCAGCAGTTTACCGCACAAATGATGGCAAATTCAAACGTTGCGTAAATTCTGGGACATCCTATACATGTTTGTACCCTCAAAGCTAAAACTTACCCCAAATTTGACAAAAACAACGATTATAACATGAACGTTCCAAGGTAGCCTAAATTGGCGACTGATTGCCATTCCCATAGACTGTGCAGGTGCAGGCAGATATTCTCGAAGAGAGAACAACGTAAAGTGCATACCGTGCATGCGCGATTACGTAATAGAACTCGGACCTCTTAGTGACGTCATAGACTTTAGTGAATGAACTTAGTGAAAAAATCGTGTTATCGCTAGGGTCATTGAACGCTTATAACTCACTCGGTATGGACTGTTTAGTGTTTCATTCGGTGTCATAGTGTAGGTTAGAACTTTGCTTACCCCGCTGCGGTAGCGGGATGAACGTGTGTATAAAGTCCGAATAGTTATTTTTAGAAATGTTGCTTGTGTGCATCGTTTGTGTTAAACTTAGAGTAAGCAAATCACAATAACTTTTTTTGTAATGCACATGAGGTTGTTTTATGATGTTTAGTATATAGAGTCACTTAGTGTCTATGTACGAAGACACTTATAGTTTAGGCATATAGACTTAACTTAGGCGCGAATTAAAAATAAGTGTAATCTCGAAAGTGAAAAAGAGGTCCTAGAAAGAGGGAAGGCCCTCTTAGTGCTCCGTACGGTATAGCCGCGGAGTACTTAAGCAAATTTGTTTTTTTGTAATGTCGAGTTAAATCGTTAGTTAAATCGTTAGGAGCTTTACTTTGTAAATAGTTCGGTACATCAAGAAAGAAAACAGCAAGTAGTCGGCAAGAAAGAAGAAGTCTGCAAGTTTGAAGAGGAAAAAAGGCGCTTATGCAGAGTGGACCATCCTTCCTCATCAGCTGTGGCACGGTGCTACGAGGACGACTTCTGGCTACGTCGCATAGCTACGGCGTAGCAACGAGAGACTACGCGCCGAATATTAACGCCGGGAGAATTTGGCTACCGTTGTGGCTGAACATTATAACTTTCGATTCAGTGTGTGAAATAAACGCTATTTCCCGATTTTTTGCATTTGTTACTTTGTCACTGGTATCGCCATATTCCCACTCACGCAATCCAGCACACAAACACAACACAGTGCGGGGTGTTGGCCCAGTCTGAGCCCCGCACAGACTGACTTTCATTTTAAAGGTAGTTTTTAAGCAAAATTAAATTAAATAAATCTCAAAATCGGACGACTTTAAAATTTTAGGATTGCAACTGCAAGGGCCCAGTTTTTATGAGTACTTGTATTATGCAAATAATAATTATTTCTTACATTTACGCGAATGTTGGACGTTGAAATTGAACTACTACTACGGATTTTATCACGGTTTTTAATTTTATGTTTCTCCCGTCGTTTCAAAGGCTTTTGCTCAGAGAGCACAAGATATCTTGATGAGAAACACCTGGCCGCTGAGCCACAACATGTCAAGCAAGTACTGCGAGACAACAAGCTCCAAATTCCACGCCGCCGTCACAGAAACCAAGTGAAACCAGCCATAGTTGAACATGTCCCAATTGTAGTA
This sequence comes from Lapara coniferarum, assembly GCA_949316025.1. NCBI lineage: Eukaryota > Metazoa > Arthropoda > Insecta > Lepidoptera > Sphingidae > Lapara > Lapara coniferarum. The sequence continues at coordinate 29,117,274 of OX438929.1, forward strand.
CATCCTAAAGCGTGCTTCCATAAATAGCTATTTCGCAATAAATTCCGTAATAGTTGTTTAATCACTATCCAAATATATATTATAAAGTTTCTTGATTAGAACAATTTTTAAGTCTGTTTTTGGACATGTCCTTTAGGAGGCAATTTTGGGTGAACAAAGCCGTGAACCAAGCTTTGTCTTTTTATATGCATATTTTATAGTTTTTATGAACGCATCCAAACGTGGAAGCGTTCCAGATCGACGCAAAAACCTAATGTGAGATAAAAATTTAGCATCATGAAATGTCTTTTCTCTTTCGTTTCTACTATAACCCTCGAAGATAGATATATAAAATTTCGAGAATTCTAAACTGAAACGCGACGATTATAAAGAAAAATTAAAAAAAGCCGTTGGTGTGATTGTTTTCTTGTTTGTACGCTCAAATTATTTATTGTTATTCTTTTTAATCAAGAATGGCCACCTTTGATTTTAAATCAATAAACGCTGCCCTCACCGATCCAGATCAGCCCGAAAGTGGAGTAGATTTTTCTGGAAAATCACTGAAATTGGATAGTGAAAAAGATGGTTAGTTTTTAGTTTACTATTAATCAATTTTGATATTTATAGGTACTATGGACTTTAAGAAATATTTTTATGCGTAATAGTGTAATTTTGTAACAAACAGCATTTTTATTCGTATTTTCTCCGTGCATGACAATCATAACCTCTAAGCTAAATTTTTTTGATGTGTTTACAAACCGCCAATTTTTTAAAGATCAGATATTACGAACAATCATCCTAATATGATGTGAATAGATATTCAAAACTACTGAAAATATTTGCATTATAAAAACCGAAAATTATTGAATATAAATTTCCCTCCGGAAGTTTCCTAAGGAAAACTGTAAAATGAATTATTTCACATATCATATTAGTATGAGTCTTCTCTACATTTGAGTTAAATCTCAAGCTCTATGCAAGGCATCCCAATAGGTTTAAATTTTTCATGCCAGTTTGGAGGTGATAAAATTGTATGAGATTCATAATTGAAAAATAATAGCATAGTTTGGGCTGTGCCCACCCCAAAAATGTGTTGTGAAAAATCACATATAAATACCTCTAAATCTTTTTGGAGAGTAAAGAGCACCCTACATGGAAATTAATTGAGCGGGATCTACATTTACTTTTAGCAAACATATCTACACATTTTTGGGGTTCCATACCTCATAAAAAGGAGCCCTTATAGGATCACTTTGTTTTCCATCCGGCTGTCAAGACCCTTTTTTCAGGATCGGGTAGAGATATCAACTTGAAAAATATATAAATATTCGGGTCTGTGGTCTCATTCAGCTGTGAAAAAATCAAAGTTTGAAGTCAACATGATTAAAAGATATGACAGTTTATGTCTCATATTTTGCAATGGAATCAAAAATTATAGGGTACTTCCTGTTGACAGTGTTAAATGTGCTTTACAACATAAAAAAGGGAATTTATAAACTTTTTAAATTTTATTAATTTTCTAATTAACCCGTCAAGCCGCGCTTATATATATATGTTGGAGCGGCGGGTATTTTTAAATAATAATTGTGAAAAAAAAACAGTCGAGATGTCAAATCGTTGGTATAAATAGGGCGCCTCGCAATTGAAAAGGGCAGTCTCTTGTGAGCCTTTCAACTGTGCGGACCTCCGAAAATAAGTTTGGAACATCCAGAAATAAAGGATGAACAACAATTTGGAATTTTACTCTCACATCATGGATTACGATGATGAAGTGGAACCCTGTGATGTCGGCAGACCTGACGCCGTCTCAGTATGACGAATGCAGTGGAATGCCACACAGTAATTTGTAACTCAAAGTGCTGTATGGTGTTGCTACTGTTTATGGGTGGTCGTATCGCTTACCATCAGGCGAACTGCATACTCGTCTCGTCATTCAATTACGATAAAAATTGCCTCATTCCAGCCCAACCAATCATCGACGCGATCAACAAATGCCCAAACCTGGTATACCTGACCCTAACTGGCAACACGCTGGGAGTGAAAGCTGCTCAGGCCATAGCAAAGGCTTTGGAGCACCATCCAGAGTTGAAGGTGGCTCGGTTCTCAGATATGTTCACGGGCAGGATGAAGACTGAGATACCACCAGCCCTGGTAAGTCCCAAGATATTGCAGGTTCCCACTCCTGTCTCCATAGGTTGTAAGAAATGCCCTCAAGTGTCGGCCCAGCAATTGTGTGAATATTATACCAGGTTGTTCCTGATGTAGTCAGCCATAAAGCAGCTGAACAAATTAACAACTACAAATCGCAAACTTTCATAACTATGTGTTATACAGAGTCATTTTTACATTGCGTTACTAAATGAAACCACATATTCGTCTATACCTCTGCTTACATCGTGCTTATTAATGAATTATCAATGAATAACGAATACTTTCACCAAAAATCCCGGTTGTATTATTCCAATTTTTTGATCATTTTGTAGTTTAGTGCGAATATGGTGTGTGCGTAAGTGTATTTCTGACTGAAAGTGTAATGTTACTGTTGCGACGACTTGTCCTAGAGCAGTCATAGTGGCATTAGGGCGTGTAAACTTAAAGTAACTTTTTATTGATATTTATTTTGTTCGAAACTTACATTTTTTTACTTTACATTTATGGTTAAAATAACTTAACGTAAAGTGTTATTTTCAACGAGATAAGTATGTGGTTTCATTTATTAACGCAATGTCAAAATGACCCTGTATACTGCCCACTGCTGAGCACAGGCCTCCTCCACGACTGAGAGCATTCAGGCCTTAGTCCACCACGCTGGCCTACTGCGGGCAGACTTCACATACCTTCCAAATTCTTATAGGAAACTTCTCAGGTATGCACGTTTCCTCGCGATGTGTTTCCTTCACAGTTAAAGCGAGCAATAATTCCCAAATATACACAAGACTTTTTAGAGAAGTCAAAGATGCATGCCCTTTGGTTTTGAGACTGCGGACATTCGTCTCTGCAGTCCATTCCACCTTCAACTAGGCTATCGTCGCATCTGTTACGTTAACAGCATGTATTGTTGAATTACAGATGGCGCTTGGCGACGGTATGATCGCGGCCGGCGCTCGTCTCACAGTACTGGACCTCAGTGACAACGCGTTCGGACCCATCGGCGTGGAGGGGCTAGCGAAATTACTGCAGAGCGAAGTGTGCAGTGAACTTGAGGTGGGTGTCTGACAAATTTAATAATAACGTATGATTTTGACTGCCTCGGTGGCGTAGTTGTATTATGGTACGACCGCAATGCTGAGGTCTCGGGTTCGATTCCCGGGTCGGGCAAAGTGATGAGTTTTTCTATTCAGTATCAGCTTGGAGTCTGGAATTTGTGCTCGATATGGCGATAAGCTCGCCCCCTATCACATCATTGGACGGAATAACGGCGAAAAGTGGGTGCACTAGTTGCGCCTCTGCCTACCCCTTCGGGTATAAAAGGCGCGAGTGTGTATGTATGTATTTCCAGACTCACACACATGGCACTTTAATAAATGATTTTTGTACATTTTACAAACACTCGTGCTAAACATTCACCTGTATGCAGGAGCTTCGTCTGAACAACAACGGTCTGGGCATCACGGGCGGGCGGCTGCTGGCCAGCGCCCTGACGCAGCGCCGGCGCAGGTTGAAGACCTTCGTCGCGGGACGGAACAGACTCGAGAATGACGGGGCGAAGGCGCTCGCGCAAGTGTTTCAGGTGTGTTTGTTAGAAGTAATTGTGTTGTACAGTAATCTATACTAATATTATAAAGCTGAAGAGTTTGTTTGTTTGTTTGAACGCGCTAATCTCAGGAACTGCTAAACCAATTTTGAAAATTCTTTCACTAATAGGAAGCTACATAACTCCTGAGTGCTATAGGCTACTTTTTATCCCGGGAAAATATTTTTGTCGCGGAAAAGCTTTTTCACGCGGGCGGAGCCGCGAGCACTACTAGTGATCAATATATACTATGTGTGGCTTGTGGCTTCTCCTACGTTAAAATCCTTTATAGCATAAGATTCAGATTAAAAATATCCATTATTTTCCATGGGTGCAAATTACAGGGATCAAAACTGACCTACATGTTAATCTAGGACATGGTCTACCCGTGTGCCAAATTTCATGCAAATCTGTTAGTAGTTTCTACATTTACTTTGAAAGAAACAAAAGAAAGAATACATCCAAACATTTTCACAAATTTTCGCATTTATAATCTTAGTAAGATTAATGATTCCTTATGTATACGCGAATGTTAGACGTTGAAATTAAACTATTATAACGGATTTTATCGCGGGTTTTTTATTTTATTTTCTCCCGACGTTTCGAAGGCTTTTCAGCACTTCGTGGTCACGGGGCGGACTGAGGTAATTTAACTTTTCGGACCACCTACACCTCAGCCCACGCTGTGACCGTCCGTTGTGACCACGAAGTGCTGAAAAGCCTTCGAAACGTCGGGAGAAAATAAAATAAAAAACCCGCGAGTTTAATTTCAATGCTTAGTAAGATTGTTTTATATTTTTATGGAAACATCGAAAAAGAAACAGTCGGAAGTAGGATTTGAACCCGCGACCTCCAGCGTATCTTACTAAGACTACATGTTTGTCCACAGGAAATGGGCACACTAGAAGAGGTGGCGATGCCCCAAAACGGCATATACCACGTGGGCATATCGGCGCTATCTACCGCGTTCAAATCGAACCCGCGCCTCAGCAGATTGAACCTTAACGACAACACTATAGGGGCGAAGGGAGCGCGCGCCGTCGCCGACGCTCTGCCTCAGTAAGTGATTAATATTTTAAGGCGGCTCTATACATTGGGCCAAGGTATTGGGCCAACCAAAGTGGCCAGTAAAAGTGGACGATAGCCTAGTTGGGAATGGAACGGTCTGCCGAGATAATGTCCGGAGGTTCAAAACCCAAACACACCTCTGACTTTTCGGAGTTATGTGTGTATTGTTTATCAATTATCGTTCGCTTTAACGGCGAAGGAAAACATCGTGAGGAAACCTGCATATCTAAGAAGTTCCTTATAAGAATTTCAAGGGTATATGAAGTCTGCCCGCACTAGGCCAGCGTGGTGGACTAAGGTCTAACCACTCTCAGTAGTAGAGGAGGCCCGTGCCCAGCAGTGGGCAGTATATAATACGGGGCTGGTATTATTTATTACTAGCTTTTGCCTGCGGCTTCGCCCGCGTTAAAAAGTTTTCCCGGGATAAAAGTCCCGCTTTATGTTTTCCCGGGATAAAAGTAGCCTATGTGTTAATCCAGGACATGAAGTACCCGTGTGCCAAATTTCATCGAAATCCGTTCAGTAGTTTTTGCGTGAAAGAGGAACAAACATCCATACATCCAAACATCCATACATTCTTACAAACTTTCGCCTTTATAATATTAGTAGGATTATTATTGGGCCAGCATGTTGGGCCAAAATAGTGAATTGTAAACACATTGGTGTATTGACCATTCTGAATTTGCAGAGCGCACCAATATCCTTTGATGTGCGCACGAAAAACCAACAACATTCGCTTGGTAAATAATATCTGTAAAATTTCCGCATCATTCAAGCTTTGAATTACAATTCGGTGTAGCCATTTCTGCAATAAACATAACATTAGTTTGATTCCTGTTCACAGTGATCCCCCTTATATATCATTCTCTTCCATCATCCCTTACTGACCACTTCATGCCTGCCTTACCACTTCATCCTTTACCTCATTTGATCGTAACTTGAAGATTTCACCCAATTTTTCATGCATGCAATATGTTTTCAGTCTGAAAAACCTGCGCTGCATAAATTTCGGCGATTGTTTGCTGAAGAGTAAAGGAGCCAGCGCACTCGCGAAGGCTTTGAAGGACAATGCACCATTACTAGAGGTAAAAATATTTAGACATAGCTTTTGCCTACGGCTTCGCCCGCGTTAATAAGTTTTTCCGGGCTAAAAGTACATAAAAACCTTCCCGTTGAATCACTCTATCCAACACATTTATATTATGACGTTGATACAACTCTTAACAAATAATGCACTAATTTCGACCAAATTTGATTACCATAAAAACGATTCTAGTGAGTTAATCTTAAAAGATAGACATACACTGTTGCGGACATTTTTTTAGATAATTTCAAGAGGAATAATTCTTTCATACATATTATTTTGGTATCTTGAACCGTTTTCGCAGCGCACGCAATGGAAGCCCTCAAGGATGAAAAATTTTCCCAGTTTCTTTCACATTTTCCATTATTTCTTCGCTCCTAATAGTTGCATCGTGATGTTATATAGCCTAAAGCCTTCCTCGATAAATGGTCTATTCAACACAAAAAGAATTTTTCAATTTGAACCAGTAGTTCCTGAGATTAGCGCGTTCAAACAAACAAACAAACAAACAAACAAACTCTTCAGCTTTATAATATTAGTATAGATTGACCGCCTCACTAAGAAATGTTGTATACATGTGTGATAGTTCTATATTATGATTTCTATACATGTTAAGGGCCATGTAGTGCCTGGACAATGTTTTTATTTTTATGGACACACTAGTAGTGCTCCGCCCGCGTGAAAAAGTTTTTTCGGGACAAAAATATATTCCCGAGATAAAAGTGGAATTTGTGCCCGATATGGCGATAGGCTCGCCCCCTATCACATCATGGGACGGAATAATGGCGAAAAGTGGGTGCACTAGTTGTGCCTGTGCCTACCCCTTCGGGGATATCAGGCGTGAGTGTATATGTATGTATATGTATAAAAAGTAGCCTATAGCACTCAGGAGTTATGTAGCTTCCTATTAGTGAAATAATTTTCAAAATCGGTTCAGTAGTTCCTGAGATTAGCGCGTTCAAACCACAGAACAGAGATAGAGATAGAACTATAATGTGGGCGTAACCTTTCATCCTCTAGTTAGCAAGGCAGCACTAACTCCCGTTTGAGCGGTCTCAGTCGTCATTGCGCATTGTCAAAGCTTTAATAACTAGAAAAAATAGTTAAAAATATTAAAATGCCTTATTGTGCTATTCTGGTTTGCAGAAATCATAGCTATAGCAAAAATGTGTCCCACAGAGGTATTTCATACCGTCGGTAAGTAATATTTTCTGGTTTATTGCTATTTAGCTGAAAAATGTATATTGATTTTCTATGTCAAATATGGCACAAAAATTACAATTTAAAGTGTTTCTTATTTCTTTTATCATATGGTTAATTTTCGAACACGTAAATCAGTTGTTCTAGAATGATTTGTCACCAATTCACAGTGTCACCGCTACTCAATTAGTGCATGCATGGTCGATAAAATGTTATCGATAATTATTAATTTTTCACTAAAGCGCTATGTTGTAACATAAACATTTTCAAACCCCATACTCTAATTATTATCTTAAAACATGAACGGATTGAAGACTGTATGGTTGTGTACCTTGGCCTACAAGTCGTGTGTTGTAAAACAAGTGCGAGTAGTGTTGTCAGTTTTCCAACTGCTTGTTTTGATTGTATACAATAATAAATGCTACATACGTATTAAAAACTATGATTGCGTATGCAGTATTTGTAATAAAATTACTTTGATTTAAAACGTAAATTTGAGAATTGTGAGTGGTCTGGTTCTAATTTTGGTTATGTCAATTTCAGTTCATCTCTGGTTGGGATTGCAACCCTTCCGGTGAAGGACATCTCTTTGACCTCTTGAGCGGCAGCACCAAGCGTGTGAGCACATAATTTCGTCGCTGGCTCGTATGTGCCCATAAATTACGAAGGCTTGGCCAAGGGCCCCGCGGAGTGTTCGCCATGATCAGCTGTACCTGTAGCCGCTTAGCCGTCCTATACGTATCAGTGACCCCGTGACGGTGAAGAGCGTTTTGTTCTAGTGCACGATGAACATATCAGGAATCCTCCGTGGAAGTTGACAGGAGAGTACTCGCCGGCCTGCCGATTTTGCGGGTTCTCTATTCATTCCCGGGAGTTTTACCTCAGGCGGTTTTCTTTTACATACAATTTTCATTCACTTTGTCTATCGCGGGTAGAGTTAAAATTGCCTGCATCACCAGAGAGTAGGCTATCTTCCCCAGCTGCACGAAGCCTCAGTTATTCCTGACTCTGCATTAGAGGATCGACGACACACTCCTATTGGTATTTTTCAAAATTAAACAACAAAAGTATTTAAATTACGAAAAAAGTATGTAACAAAGCCGGGTTCCGGGTAATGAGGTAAGGTGGGAGAACTTACCTTATTAGCCGGAACCCGGTTTTGTTGTATTTCTGTCTTGAGCTAAGTTTAGCCGATAAGTAAATAAATATAATATCAATTTCAAAGGTGTGTATTGTTTTATTTAACCTACTGTTATAGTAGCAGATACATATATAGCTAACGATGTTATACAGAAAAATATAAAAAGTTTAACTGAATACAAGTTTAACCTTTGCTCATCCTCACACTTCCTGAGGTGAAGCACGCGTGCTGACTACTGGCTTGCGAAACCATTGCTTAGTGATTTCTTCTATCTCAGCCCGTAACAAAAGGTTAAGAAGTTCGTAATTGTGCTATTAAACTGTAGAACAAACTTCAATGTCTTTTGTCCGGCCTGCTAGGCCGGCATAATTGTGCCAACCGTTAAAAATATTTTCTTCCCTTACCGGTTGACAGTGGACGATAGCCTAGTTGGGAATGGAACGGTCTGCCGAGACAATGTCCGGAGGTTCGAAACCCAAGGCACACACCTCTGACTTTTCAAAGTTACGTGTGTTTTATTTATCAATTATCGTTCACTTTAACGGTGAAGGAAAACATCGTGAGGACACCTGCTAACCTGAGAATCCTCCATAAGAATTTCGAGGGTGTGTGAAGTCTGCCAACCCGCACTAGGCCAGCGTGGTGGACTAAGGTCTTAAATCCTCTCAAGAGTAGAGGAGGCCCGTGCTCAGCAATGAGCAGTATATAATACAGGGCTGGTATTATTACCGGTTGACATTTTCCTTAAACTTTACTCTATTTAACTCCGGCAGTGAAATTACTATAATATGTATAAATACTCATTATAATTTATTGCAAACTAGCTATACTGTAATACTGTGTAGGTAATATGTTATGTAATTTAACATACATGTTTGCAGAATTGAAATTTTAAATTAAGAATTTGAACTCTATACCTAAAAATAAATTTTAATTTCATCATCATCATCATCATCAGCCCGTTGCAGTCCACTGCTGGACATAGGCCTTCCCCAAGATACGCCACAGAGCCCGGTCTGCTGCTTTATGCATCCAGTTGCTGCCGGCCCTCTTGTGCAAGTCATCCCGCCATCTGGCTAGAAGGCGTCCCACGCTACGTTTACAAAGACGCGGTCTCCACTCCAGAAGACGCTTACTCCAGCGGTTATCTGTTCTGCGACATATGTGGCCAGCCCATTGCCACTTTAACCTACTAACTCTCAGAGCTATGTCGGTCACTTTGGTTCTCTGACGGATCACTTCGTTCCAAATTTTGTCCTTCAGAGAGACTCCGAGCATAGCTCTTTCCATAGCACGTTGAGCAACTTTAAGCTTATGGATTAGCCCCACAGTCAGTGTCCACGTCTCGGCTCCGTACGTTATTACGGGGAGGACGCACTGGTTGAAAACTTTCGTCTTCAGGCTCTGTGGTATATCCGACGAAAATATGTGGTACATACACTTCCTAATTATTTTTTAATTTACTGAGTGAAAATTTTATTCAAGATATTTCCAACATCTTTTCCGGCGCTTATCAAAATAATATTATATATTTTTGTAATAAGTCAATTTCATTAATTAATGTTATTTATAATTTTTAGTCATGAAATAAAAAACATCGATAGGTTTACAAAAAGGTATCATATGGGTGCAACACTATTAACCCCTGGAATGCCGGGCTCAGTTTGCGTAAAAAACGCTTGCGTGCCGCCCATACATTTGAAAAAATCGGATTTTAGGTGTAAAGGATGTTCCAATTTATACACCATAAAATTCTTTTAGTACGAATTTTGAAATTATTTATTTACTTATTTATTATGGATCAATGATCACTAAAATATTTAGAAAAATTGTGAGATTTGGCATAGACGGCCGCCATTTTGAATTTCTTCGTTTTAAGGCCAATTGACTTCAAAATCGATATCTGGGCAGGCCTGTAGGTACAAAATACGGATCCAATGTTAGAGTTGAAAAAAGTGGCCGCCATTTTGAATTTCTTTGTTTTAAGGCCAATCGGCCTCAAAATCGATATCTGGGCAGGCCTTTAGGTACAGAAGACGGATCCAATGTTAGAGTTGAAAAAAGTGGCCGCCATTTTGAATTTCTTTGTTTTAAGGCCAATCGACCTCAAAATCGATATCTGGGCAAGCCTTTAGGTACAGAAGACGGATCCAATGTTAGAATTGAAAAAAGTGGCCGCCATTTTGAATTTCTTTGTTTTAAGGCCAATCGATCTCAAAATCGATATCTGGGCAAGCCTTTAGGTACAGAAGACGGATCCAATGTTAGAATTGAAAAAAGTGACCGCCATTTTGAATTTCTTTGTTTTAAGGCCAATCGACCTCAAAATCGATATCTGGGCATTCCTTTAGGTACAGAAGACGGATCCAATGTTGGAATTGAAAAAAGTGGCCGCCATTTTGAATTTCTTTGTTTTAAGGCCAATCGACCTCAAAATCGATATCTGGGCAAGCCTTTAGGTACAGAAGACGGATCCAATGTTAGAATTGAAAAAAGTGGCCGCCATTTTGAATTTCTTTGTTTTAAGGCCAATCGACCTCAAAATCGATATCTGGGCAAGGCTGTATGTACAAAAGACGGATCCAATGTTAGAATTGAAAAAGTGGCCGCCATTTTGAATTTCTTTGTTTTAAGACCAATCGACCTCAAAATCGATATCTGGGCAGGCCTTTAAGTACAAAAGACGGATCCAATGTTAGAATTGAAAAAAGTGGCTGCCATTTTGAATTTCTTCGTTTTAAGGCCAATTGACCTCAAAATCGATACTTGGGCATGCCATCGTTTTGTTTTAACACTAATGGGATTTAAGATAGATATTTGGGCTTGTCTTTAGCCAAACAGAATAAATCGAGGTTGTAATTTTGCTAATTTAACAATTTAAATACGCAATCACATCAAAATTAGATACTTTTAAAAATGAATAAGGTAATCAACCTGAGTAGCCTTTTAAGTCTGGTGATGGGGGGTAAATAAAGAAAAATGTAATAAGATAATTTCTACTACGCGGCTAATTATTCTTATAGCAATCGTTGAATTGTTCACGACTCCCTGATTTTTAACCGATTTTGATGCTTTCACAGAAGAATTTACTTTATTTGCTGTTTGCTGCCACGGGACACTTTTTTCTTCTTAAATTCTTTATTTTGCGACATAACAAAGCTGCGTTATTGAAGAGAATTGAATAAGTATTGATGGTGGCCATAATATTTAAAAAATCTATAATTAAAACCTACTATAGTTTGTGGCCATGTCCAGCGGATTTGGATTTTAAAACCAATAGCCCTTAAAACAAGAACATTTAACATGGAATGCAGTTCTTAAAATTCCAACCTCGAGTTATCCTATTTGGCTAAAGACAAGCCCAAATATCTATCTTTCCTCTCGCGGAAGGAGAGTGCCGAGAGGGATCGCCAGCGCAGTCGTGATCCCTCCCGCCGCCAGACGAGACGTAGGAGGCGTCGGGTGGACGACTGACCGACATCTCCCGCCCTGTGGATTGGGGGCGTTGGAAAATTCCCCCACGGTATCCCCTGCCTGTCGTAAAAGGCGACTAATAGGGGCCTCCGGGAGTCACGGGTGGGTGGGAGGCGCCATCCATCTATTAGTCTAGCCAACTTCTGTGACCCCCGTGATAGACGGCAGCGTGCCTCACGCTGCCTCGGACGCCAAGGGCGTCCTTCGGTGTACGGGGGCTTCTGAGCCCCCGCAACAACAGGAGACGGGCCGCAGCAGCGGTACGCGCAGGGGTGGTTGCGGATGACAACTTAGACGTGAGTTGGAGGAAGCCCGCAGCCGTCCCTAATGCGACGAAGATGGCCACCGCTGAACAAAAATATCTATCTTAAATACAATCAGTCTTAAAACAAAGAAGTTCAAAATGGCGACCACTTTTCATAAGTCAAGCATTAAATAATTATAACTTTTACTATCAATGCCATGCCCAGTATCGATTTTGAGGTCAATTGGCCTTAAAACAAAGAAATTCAAAATGGCGACCATTTTTCAATTCTGCCCTTTGTACCTAAAGCCATGCCCAGATATCGATTTTGAGGTCGATTGGCCTTAAAACAAAGAAATTCAAAATGGCGGCCACTTTTTTCCATTCTAACATTGGATTCGTCTTCTGTACCTAAAGGCCTACCCAGATATCGATTTTGAGGTCGATTGGCCTTAAAACAAAGAAATTCAAAATGGCGGCCACTTTTTTCAATTCTAACATTGGAACCATCTTCTGTACTTAATGGCTTGCCCAGATATCGATTTTGAGGTCGATTGGCCTTAAAACAAAGAAATTCAAAATGGCGGCCACTTTTTTCAATTCTAACATTGGATCCGTCTTTTGTACCTAAAGACTTACCCAGATATCGATTTTGAGGTCGATTGGCCTTAAAACAAAGAACATCAAAATGGCGGCCACTTCTTTCAATTCTAACATTGGATCCGCCTTCTGTACCTAAAGGCTTGCCCAGATATCGATTTTGAAGTCGATTGGTCTTAAAACAAAGAAATTCAAAATGGCGGCCACTTTTTCAATTCTAACATTGGATCCGTCTTTTTTACATACAGCCTTGCCCAGATATCGATTTTGAGGTCGATTGGCCTTAAAACAAAGAAATTCAAAATGGCGGCCACTTTTTTCAATTCTAACATTGGATCCGTCTTCTGTACCTAAAGGCTTGCCCAGATATCGATTTTGAGGTCGATTGGCCTTAAAACAAAGAAATTCAAAATGGTGGCCACTTTTTTCAATTCTAACATTGGATCCGCCTTCTGTACCTAAAGGCTTGCCCAGATATCGATTTTGAAGTCGATTGGTCTTAAAACAAAGAAATTCAAAATGGCGGCCACTTTTTCAATTCTAACATTAGATCCGTCTTTTTTACATACAGCCTTGCCCAGATATCGATTTTGAAGTCGATTGGTCTTAAAACAAAGAAATTCAAAATGGCGGCCACTTTTTCAATTCTAACATTAGATCCGTCTTTTTTACATACAGCCTTGCCCAGATATCGATTTTGAGGTCGATTGGCCTTAAAACAAAGAAATTCAAAATGGCGGCCACTTTTTTCAATTCTAACATTGGATCCGTCTTCTGTACCTAAAGGCTTGCCCAGATATCGATTTTGAGGTCGATTGGCCTTAAAACAAAGAAATTCAAAATGGCGGCCACTTTTTTCAATTCTAACATTGGATCCGTCTTCTGTACCTAAAGGCTTGCCCAGATATCGATTTTGAGATCGATTGGCCTTAAAGCATAGAAATTCAAAATGGCGGCCACTTTTTTCAATTCTAACATTGGAACCATCTTCTGTACCTAAAGGCCTGCCCAGATATTGATTTTGAGGTCGATTGGCCTTAAAACAAAGAAATTCAAAATGGCGGCCACTTTTTTCAATTCTAACATTGGATCCGTCTTCTGTACCTAAAGGCTTGCCCAGATATCGATTTTGAGGTCGATTGGCCTTAAAACAAAGAAATTCAAAATGGCGGCCACTTTTTTCAATTCTAACATTGGATCCGTCTTCTGTACCTAAAGGCCTGCCCAGATATCGATTTTGAGGTCGATTGGCCTTAAAACAAAGAAATTCAAAATGGCGGCCACTTTTTTCAATTCTAACATTGGATCCGTCTTTTGTACTTAAAGCCATGTCCGGTATCGATTTTGAGGTCAATCGGCCTCAAAACAAAGAAGTTCAACATGGCGGCCACTTTTCTCAATTCTCATATATGATTAAGATTTGCATCCAATGGAAACAAAAAATAAGCTAAAAAGAAACCACCTGTAGATGTTCAGTTTTCATACATTTTGCAGAAATCGGTCCGAGCGTGGATCCACGCTCCCGGCAGAGTTTGAACACTTTTTTTGAGCGTGGATCCACGCTCCCGGCACGCGAGGGCTTAACGCATGCTTAGCGTACTGGGTGTCAATCAATAACTTTTCTTAAAACGACAGCCATAGAGATCTTATGAATGCCATCGCCATTATATGCCATCTAGCGTGGAGTAGCAGAATGAAATCGAATTAAAATCAAAATTCAGGCTGAAGGAATAATATCGTATGAATTTATGTGAATATTTAAAATATGAAGTTTATGCAATGGCATTAAGGTTAAATTTTATGCAAATGATTTTGTATTATACGTTTTATGTTTATTGCTGATTTTGGCCAATCATAATGAAAAGATGATAGTATGTGAATATACTCATGTATGAGTTTGGCGACACTGGTTTTCTTAGTAAATTCATGCTAAACGATCTCCATTCTATCTTTACTTCGTGGTTCAAACAAACAAACTCTTCAGCTTTATAATATTAGTATAGATTGAAAAAGAACAGTCGAAAGCAGGACTTGAACCCGCGACCTCCAGCGTACCGTGCCGGTGCTCTCCCAACTGAGCTATCTCGACCTACTTTTGACTGTTCTTTTTCAATGTTTCCATAAAAATAAAAACATTGGTGTGAATAGTTGTAGTGTTTTGTCTTGCTCTATTGTCTCATGTACTGTAGGAGGAAGCGAGACAAAACATTGTGTAACTAGAACAGACGTGTATAGCGACTATTAGCAAGGTGGCGTAGTTGTATTACGACTGTTACGCCGAGGTCTTGGGTTCGAACCCCGGGTCGGACAAAGTGATAATGGGTCTTCTACACACAGTAACAACCCGGAGTCTTTGATATGACGATAGGCTCTCCCGCTATGATGGGACGGCATACGGCGAAAAGTCGGTGCACCAGTTGCGCCTCTGCCTACCCCTTCGGGAATAGAAGACATTTTTTTATGGCATCGTATGACGAGACGAGCAAGCCGTTCGCCTGATGGTAAGCGATACGACCACCCATAAACAGTAGCAACACCATCCAGCACCTTGAGTTACAAAGTACTGTGTGGCATTCCACTGCGCTCGTCATCCTGAGACATAACATGTTAAGTCTCATTATGTCCAGTAGTTACACTGGCTACAATGTCTTTGAAATCTCACAACAGTGCATGCACACTGCTGGCGGTAGAGATAGATATTGCGGTGGTACCCACCCAGACGGACTCTTACATAATTATGAGCGTCCAACCACCAGTAAAATATGTTTTTTTTTCAGTCATTGGACCTAAGTCACAACGAGATTGGTCGCGCGGCGTGTTTGGAGGTGGTGGATGCGGTGACCACCCTGCCGGACAGTGGGGAGAGACTCTCCAGGGTGGTGTTAGCTGGTAAGCATGCTTCCATCCTACTAATATTATAAAGGCGAAAGTTTCTAAGAATGTATGGATGTTTGTTCCTCTTTCACGCAAAAACTCCTGAACGGATTTCGATGAAATTTTGGCACACGGATAGATCATGTCTTGGATTAACACATAGGCTACTTTTTATCCCGGGAAAACATAAAGCGGGACTTTTATCCCGGATAAACTTTTTAACGCGGGCGGAGCCGCGGGTAAAAGCTAGTACAACATAATGTCTCGTCCTATCCCATAGGGGTAGGCACAGACTATGAATTGCCACTTTGCTCTATTCTAGCACACTATCGCTTCCTGTAAAATATATATTTTCATGTCACCTGTGTCCTTTTTAACCGACTTCAAAAAAAGATGAGGTTATCAATTCAACAGTGTATTTTTTTTGTATGTGTAACGCGATTACTCCGCCAATTGTGGACCGATTTTCAAAATTCTTTTTTTGTTCGAAAGGAGATACTTCTGAAGTGGTCCCATAGTCAGTCAGTCTCAGTCAGGATCTGATGATTGTGTCCTGGAGAAATCGAGGGCAACCCTCAAATTTTATAGGCTTTTTGTTAAAAAGTTTTTATGACCTGACCTTTACCCAGAATGTCATATCTGACATACGAAGGTTCGGTGCGGTCCTTCCATCCATACTCGCCTTATATATCCTCTTTGTCAATCTGCTTCTGTATTATTAAAACTCAGTTTTTCTTGATGCCGTCCATGTGCTACTGAACTATAATTCAAAAGAAAAAAGAAATCAAGTTCATACCAAAGACAATTACATACACTTATGTTTATAAAATATATATATATATGTATATTGTTAATCCTTACTAATATTATAAAAGCGAAAGTAACTCTGTCTGTCGTGCTTTCACGCCAAAACTACTGAACCGATTTAAATGAAATTTGGTACACAGATAGTCTAGAGCCTGAGAAAGGACATAGCCCACTTTCATCCCGAGAAATATAAAGCGGGACTTTTGTCCCGGAAAAACTTTACGCGGGCAAAAGCTCTCTCTGTAGTCGGTCCCTCATGACTGAGGATCGTGGTCATCATTGGATGTACCACATTTGGAGCGGATTATTTGCCTCCACCGGTTTCTGTTCATCGCATCTTCGACTAATTTATGGAACTTGGTGGCAGATGAGTCCTTAATTTGGTCTGTCCGTCGGGTTGGTGCTCGGCCTCGAAAACGTTTGCCTTCGGTGTTGCCAACGATGATAAGTCTCTCCAGATTCTCGTCGCCTTTCCGTATAACGTGTCCGAAGTATGCAATGATGCGTTGGTGACATATGGTGGCTAAACGTGTCGTCACTTTAAGCTGTGAGAGAATCGACTCGTTTGTGCGTTTGGCGGTCCACGGTATCCTCAGCATTCGCCTTCAGCACCACATTTCGAACGCATCGATCCTCTCTCTTTCTCGAGCTAGGATTGACCACGTTTCGACACCGTAAAGGAAAATAGGGAATATTAATGCTCTGATGAGGCGCATTTTGGTCTTAATAGTAATTCCCCTCTTTCTGGGAATTCTGGGCAAAAGCTAGTACACACATCATTTCGAAAAATCAGAGGTGTATTTGGGTTTTGAACCTGCGGTCATCCGTCTCGGCAGTTCGCTTCATTCCAAACTAAACTATCGTTCACCAACATGCTTCAACACTTTATTGCATGTTTTGTGTTGGTGGCGTATTTGTATTACGACTGCAATGCTGTGGTCTCGGGTTCGATCCCCGGGTCGGGCAGTGATATTGGGTTTTTCTACTAATCAGTCTGGAGTCTGGAATTTGTGTTGCGCCTCTGCCTACCCCTTCGGGGATAAAAGGCGAGTATGTATTCTAATAGCTATAAATATATGCATTTTAGGTAACAGCCTCGGCGGTTCATCAGACAAGAAAGTGCTGAGGGATATGTTGGGGTCGTGCGCTGAGCTTAGCGACGGTGAAGGTAGCGATAACGAATGTGAGTATTGTTCTTCCCGTCCATATTGGTGGGGTCGGCCCCACGCATGTTCTTTTAAGTGTGTCGAGGTCCTTCAAGAGCGTGACGAAGCATTCCTTCTCGTTCTTACTGTGGGGTCGACCCCACGCTTCGCGATGTTCCTTCAAGCGTGTCGAGGTCCTTCAAGAGCGTGAAGAAGCATTTCCTCCTGATCTTGTAGGGTCGGCCCACGCTTCCAACATGTTACTTCAAGCGTGTCGAGGTCCTTCAAGATCACGAAGTATTTCTTCCTGTGGGGTCGGCCCCACGCTTCCAGCACCTTCCTAAAACGTGTTAAGGCCCATCAAGAGCGTGAAGAATAATTTCTTCCTGATCCCAGTGTGGGGTCGGCCCCACGTTTCCAGCATGTTCAAGCGTGTCAACATCCTTCAAGAGTGTGAAAAAGCATAACTGTGCCTAATGTCCGGGGATTTTTATCTCTTGCCGGTAGAAAATTTATTTATCCTGGAAAAAGTCTTACATGAGGAAAAGCAAAAGCTATCTTGTCCTACTAATATTACAAATGCGAAAATTTGTGAAAATGTTTGTTAGAAGTGAACGCAAGAAACGACTTCACTGATTTGGATGAAATTTGGCACTCGAGTAGTCCATGTCCTGGATTAACACACAGGCTACTTTTTATCCCTGTAATTTACTACCATGGGGAATAATGAATATTTTTAATTTGATTCTTTAGGTAGATGACGCTGACGTATTGTTTTAGTGACTGAAAGGCATTTCGCGCGGACGGAACCGCAAGCAAAAGCTATATTTAATACTGATCGCCCAATACTTTTTTTTTATAATGGCCTCGCACACGCGATGATTCTCCCAATCCTCGGAGATAGTGCAATACCGCGTAAGTGATTTAAAAAAAGTTTTGTATTATCAATCCTAAGTTTAGTGCAGTAAGGATCAATCTCAATTGGACTTTTTTTATCACTTACGCGGTATTGCACTATCCCCGAGGCAATGTCGAAGTATGACTAAAAGTGCTCACACCAAAGTCGTGTCAAACAGAAAAAGAGTTGTGAACATTTTCGCCAACAACAACACATCTGAGGACAACACAACAATTAACAAAGTTAGTCCCACACCATAATAATTAGTACCTATATACTATTTTAGGTTATAGACAAACAACAACAAAAAAGGGTGGGAAGGAGGCGCGGAAGGGATTAAAAATTGTTTATCCCATTTGTCCACAGATGTGACAGACTCTGAGGAGGAAAACTCCGAAGCCGAGGACTCGGACGGCGGCTCCGAGGACAGCGCCACGGAGGACGCTCAGCATCAGGACACCGGGGACGTGAAGGAGCTCATACTGGACACGTCAGGTATACCCTTTGTATTATATATAGTGGTGAGCGTGATTGGGGGAAGGGGGGGGGGGTAATTCGTAAAATAATACCTTTTAGTGTTGGTTTTTAAATAAAATATGATGTGTTTGATTTTATTTGTATTATACTTTCTATTAAATGACACACAATAAGCAACGTGAGGTTCAACCAAGGGGAAACATAGATAATTTTACATAGACAACATTAATTATATTGCTGTTCAAGAATAATGAAGAGATGAAACGTTTTGTTTATAATAAAGCATTTACTCTCATTTAGGATAGCCTAGTAAGGAATAGAACGGTCTGCCGAGACAATGTCTGTACTTTCAAAACCAAACGCACCTCTGACTTTTTGGAAATATTGTGAGCAAAAATGGGAGCTGGGTATCGTGCTATCTCTTTCGCACACAGGCAGCGTTATGGCCGGAGGCACCCGATGACGTCACAGTCTGATATTTTGACAACTACCCACCAAATTTCAAAGCTTCATAACCTATTAATGCGCCAATTTCGAAAATTCTTTTTCCGATACATTTAGATTACATACATCCTACTTAATATTATAAAGGCGAAAGTTTGTAAGAATGTATGGATGTTTGGATGTATGGATGTTTGTTCCTCTTTCACGCAAAAACTACTGAACGGATTTCGATGAAATTTGGCACACGGGTAGATCATGTCCCGGATTAACACATAGGCTACTTTTTATCCCGGGAAAATATAAAGCGGGACTTTTATCCCGGAAAAACTTTTTAAAGCGGGCGGAGCCGCGGGCAAAAGCTAGTTTTTGATAAATGTATTGAAAAAAGCAGTCGAGTGCCGTATTGTATAGTCCCATTATCCCACAGGAACGGAGGAGGTTCAGGACTCCGTCGAGCGGTTCTTGTTGAACCCCACGATAGAGAACTTCGACAGACTAGGAGATAACGCTGCGGATGTGATCGACGCTCATTTACAGGTAAATGACATGTCCAAGAACAGACTTAAAATTCTAACCAAGATACGATAGTGCTCCCAAAAACTTCGCCTTTGCAATAAATTGTATATTAAAGTATATATAATTAAATTTTTCTCTAAAACTACACTTTATATGAATGTCTAAAAAATTTGTTGTAAATGGATGGGTCTAAAATATATTTTTAATAGATCCAAAATTTATATATTTTTTTCTTTTTTTTATGGCATCGAATGACGAGACGAGCATCCCGTACGTCTGATGGTAAGCGATACGACCATCCATAAACAGTACCAACACCATCCAGCACCTTGAGTTACAGTACTGTATGGCATTACACTGCGCTCGTCATCCTGAGACACAAGATGTTAAGTCTCATTATGTCCTGTAGTGACACTGGCTACATTGTCCTTGAAACCACACAACAGTGCATGCACACTGCTGCTTGGCAGTAGAAATAGACATTGCGGTGGTACCCACCCAGACGGAGTCTTACATATGAGAGACCGACCACCAGTATGAGACATGATGACCCTTTGACATCTCTAAAGTTTCAACCTGGTAAGATTTGCAGGACCAGTGCCCATACAAATGCGGACATCTCCTTTCAGGCGTATGGTAGGGCCTTACTCCCAGCAAAACGGTTGTAGAAGTTTTCTATTCGAAGTCACTACATAGTATAAAAATGAACCGACTTCAAAACCACTACAAATCAAAAAATAATTAAAATTTGTATTCGCTTAGTATATACGTATATTTGGAGTCTATGCCTAATTTAAATTGCCAGCTAAGCCAAGTAAATACACAAACAAATATACGAAAACATTGTTCAATTTTTTCGACTGCCTCGGTGGCGTAGTTGTATTATGGTGCGACTGCAATGCTGAGGTCTCGGATTCGATCCCCGGATCGGGCAGTGATATTGAGTTTTCTATTCAATATCAGCTCGGAGTCTGGAATTTGTGCCCGATATGGCGATAGGCTCGCCCCCTATCACATCATGGGACGGAATAATGGCGAAAAGTGGGTGCACTAGTTGCGCCTCTGCCTACCCCTTCGGGGATAAACGGCGTGAGTGTGTGTGTGTGTGTGTGTGTGTATTTTCAAATTTCGCGCGTAGTTTGTCAAAAACGCTGGAGGCAGTGGACGCCATATTGTTCTGTGCCTCTGTGGTAATGACGTCAGTTAGCTTGGTAAACAAATAACAAATTCGCTGATAATTTGACAGTTGACGCTTTGGTTTACCCAGCCGTGTGACGTAATAACATGGCGGCTACTATTTCATGGTGTTAAAGAACAGATTTAAAAAAAAAACTAAGAACTTTGAAATTAATTATAAAAAATATTCTAATATTTTATGAACTAAAACTAACATTTTCTGACTGCATTTTGCCTGAGGTTCTCAATAATATATTTTTAGATTTTTTGTCATACACAGTAAAATATAAGTAAAAACTACTCTAAAAAGCATTTAAATCTTAGAGTATGTATACGTAGTTATACTTATTCTAAGATTTAAATTGTCTTTTTTTATTTAATTTCGAATGTCACTTTTACGACCAGTTCTTTATTGTTACTGGTTAGTTTCACAGGGCAAGTATAAAAGTGTCGTGACAACTTTTCGTGAGAATGTTTTCCGTCTAGCCCCCTTTCACAACGTGCGATAAGGAACTTCGTTCCAAAATATTCTATAATTTTAGGAACTAAAACTAACATTTTCCGACTGCTTTTTGCCTGGGGTATCTCAATAATATACATACATACATGTACACTCACGCCTATTATCCCCGAAGGGGTAGACAGAGGCGCAACTAGTACACTCACCTTTCGCCATTATTCCGTCCCATGATGTGATAGGGGGCGAGCCTATCGCCATATCGGGCACAAATTCCAGACTCCGAGCTGATACTGAAAAGAAAAACTCAATATCACTTTGCCCGACCCGGGAATCGAACTCGAGACCTCAGCATTGCAGTCGTACCATAATACAACTACGCCACCGAGGCAGTTATAATATGTTTTTTGTCATATATATATAGGGCTGCCATCCGTCCGGATTTCCCCGGATTTGTCCTAGTTTGAAGGGCGTCTGGGGACCTTTTGTTGTCAGGGGAAATCCATTTTTTTATAGATGAGCGACAAATTGAAATAAATCTTAGTTAAAACTTCATGTATGTCCCCGCATTCAAGAAAGAACGGCAAAATATTTTTTCAGAGGTGTCTGGGGAAATACCCATATTTCGCCCAAATGTCCGGAATTTTTGCCGTGTTTATCCGGCGTCGGCAATTTACATGATGGCAGCTCTAGTCATATACAATGTGTTGCCCGGTGGTGTGTGGTGTGTGGTGTAGCGTACGTGTTCGCCCCCCTCGCTGCCGCGTCAGTACGCCCGCGCGGCGCTGTCGGCGGGCTCGCTCGCGCGACACAGCGGCGCCGCACGACTCGCCGCACACAGCCTCCTCGGCCGCCTCGCACGCGCGCCGGACAAGTGGCCGGTCGCGGACGCGCTACTCGCCGGACTCGGACTCATAAAGGTCACGTATACTCACCATAATGTATCTTCCCGTACCGTTGTACTATCGGACGGAGGGGGGGTGAGTGCCCCCCCCCCACCCCCCCCACCCCCGCCTCCCTCAAATTGAAGCCACAACTTATACAGTGAAAAAAGAAAAAAATACTCACAATAAAATACCAAAGTACCAAAAATAAAAATAAAAGTAGTAGCTCTACCTATATCACCAACCAAATTGTGAGAAATGAGCGTGTTATGCCTCCGACAGCGTTTGTGATCACTGTCAACGAAGATTATTCAAATCCAAATAAAAAATACTCCATCGGCTTAGGTATTTCACTAAATGTAAACAAATCATAAATAACGTATTTTGCCTGTCCATTTCTCTTTACAAAATATATCATTCCAATATAAACTTCTTCATAACCTAAACAACACTAAGCACTGCTATTCCCATTTATTAAACTTGTTTGATTATTATAAAGTCATACTTTTTCATTAATAAACGCGGACACAATTAACTATCATAAATTACAATATTTTAATAAAGGATCTCAATCTGTCAACTGTAAAAGAGCCAATACGACAGGCACGTTAAACATTTTTCCAATAGATTGTAGTAAATAACCCTAAAAAGTTTAAAAGTACAACTGTCGCGTAACACGCCATTAAAACTGAGCGCCACTCAATTTAATCGGTTAACTAGATACCAATTATCTTTACATTTCCGCTTTGTAGAACATTAATTATTATTTATCATAGTTTTCGTTTTGTTTTCGATAATTAGTTGTTTTTAATTACTTGTTTTGTTTATAAAGTGAATTTAACAATTTAAAGTGTTTGTGGAACGCCGTAGTTTCATTGACAAAACAGTCTGCGTAAATACTTTCGTAGGAAAATGTTGACTACCCGGGCATCATATATGATCTTTTGTTTACATTTAGTTAAATACCTAAACCGATGGAATATAGCTGTTCAAATCATTATGTAATTAGGTGTATCCCTAGGGGCACTTTTACACGTCATTTTTATTAGTAATGTGTTTTTCTATATCTATAAAATTCTACCAGTGCTTCGGAAAGTCCCATGATGTGATAGGGGGCGAGCCTATCGCCATATGGGGCACAAATTCCAGTCTCCGGGCTGACACTGTATACAAAAACCCAATACCACTTTGCCTGACTCGAGAATTGCGGTCGCATCGTAATACAAATACACTAACGAGGCATGATTTTTTAAATAAAATGAATATTATCTACATTAACTCTTTAATACAATAACTGTCAAATAATATTTACTTGAAACTTGTCAAAAAGTCCCTAAATTTTGTTCAATTTAAACACATTACATTATTTTGATTAGTTCATCCTTACCATTAACGCCAACGGTTAGTTAGCGGTTGTTATTCTAGAACCACAACTTTGATTGCAGTCTGAGCACAAGGAGTTCAAGATACGCTGGTCGGTGGGCGAGTGCTACTCCTCCGTGGCGGAGGTGTTGCAAGAACCGCACTTCCCGGCGCCCGTGCGGGACACGCTCAGGTAACGGTGACTCACGACGTGACTCATGCTGTGACTCATATCTGACTCATGTTGTGACTCATATTGACTCGTGTTGTAACTCATATCTGACTCATGTTGTGACTCATATCTGACTCGTGTCGTGACTCATATCTGACTCATGTTGTGACTCATATTGACTCGTGTTGTAACTCATATCTGACTCATGTGACTCATATCTGACTCGTGTCGTAACTCATATCTGACTCATGTTGTGACTCATATTGACTCGTGTTGTAACTCATATCTGACTCATGTTATGACTCATATCTGACTCGTGTCGTGACTCATATCTGACTCATGTGACTCATATCTGACTCATGTTGTGACTCATATCTAAATCATGGTGTGACTCATATTTGACTCTTGGGGACTCATGTCGTGACACACGCCGTGAATCACATGTGACTCATGTTGTGACTCATGGGACTCATGGGTCGCTGTATGTAGATAGGGACTGGATAGCACGTGGACTCACCAGTGACATGGGATTATTAGTACCGTTTGCACAAATTTACACAAAAGTAGTAGGTGGGCCATTCTACTTTTTAGTGCCTAAAAGTTGGTCTCCTTTAAACTACACTCTCTCATAAACACAAATATTTAATTAATGGGAAAATTACGTAATGTCACCATGTTATACTGGTTGTAGTGTCCCTACGTAACTTTGTTTTTAATGTAATCGTAATAATTATTCTCATATTTAGGGTGACTCAGTTGTATTCTTCGGTAACTCAGTGGTTTTTCATACAAAATTTGGATGTCCCTGTATGACATTCTTTTTTGCAATATTATTGAAAAACAAAAACTCCCAAGACGACATAATATTTAGTGGCTTTAGATTACGCAAAAGAAATGGAAGTTTATAATTATGCAATGCACAAACATTTCGGCATAATAGGTATTTTATAAAAAAATCCGAAAGTCTTGTCACCGGCGTCGGGTAAAATTTTTACTACTTACCGTTACCATAGGAAAACATATTTTAAATAAAAAAATTTAACAGTCCGGTTTCATTAGGCTGTTTTTTAGAGTGTGATTCAAAATTGTCACGTGGCACCCGCGTGGGGGGAAGCCGAATGACCGAGCCAGGTAGCCGACAGGCGTGGAAAGGTGTCCGTGTGTTTATTCGGAGTCTGCTGAGTTACTGTCAGGAAACGGAGAGTATTGCAATTTCTTTAGATTTAGATATATTCAGTTATTTATTAAAGTGTCCGTATCTTAAAAGTCATACTATTCTGAAGTAATCATTTATATTCTGTAGTAAAATATTCAAATAGTCTTAGATTAACCCCTGCGTTACCGCTACACTGCGTTACTACAAAAGGGTACCGCAGTTGTTGTATTGATAATAATAAATATAATAATAATAATACCAGCCCTGTATTAATATACTGCCCACTGCTGAGCACGGGCCTCCTCTACAACTAAGAGGGTTAAGGCCTTGGTCTTCCATGCTGGCCTAGTGCGGGTTGGCAGACTTCACATACCTTCGAAATTCTTATAGAGAAGTTCTAGGGTATGCAGGTTTACTCACGACGTTTCCTTTGCCGTTAAAGCAAAGAATAAAGAAGTCTATTCCTAAACGGAAGTCTGTTTCTAAGCAAGATGTAAACGATAAATATAATATATTAACAAAATGCTATCAAAGACCATTATAGGAAAATAAAGAATAGAAAGTATACCTAAGGGAATTGTAAAACAGATATTTCAACGACGGAGTGTTCTTAATTCTCGAATGAAAACTAGTATTGTTCGGGATTCGTTGTATGTTGATCAAATTAAGATAAGACAGACTGCTACAAAACTACACATCTTAAGAGAAACTATTAAATCCTTTTCCGATCGTGTCGTTATCTTAATAATTTAGAGATTTATTCTAGTAGATACATAATGTTACTTCAAAGAAGGACATAATATGTGATGCAAAGACTACTATATTACTAAAGTTACAACTGCGTTACATTGTTGTCCCCACAATCAGGTTAATATTTTGTATAATAACCGGGCTATTTCACAAAAAAAAAAATATACTTGGTAGATACTTGTAATAACAACCGAAATCTACGTATTCTATAAATACCAAGTTTTGGTAACTATATTTTTGCATTTTATTTAAAACAATATTGTTCTTAAGCTTAGTTTCGGTAACTCAGGGACTGTTATTATTGAAAAAAGTACAATTGTTCTGATATTTCTTGTGATTTGACTTAATAAGGTAATATTTAACATTAAGTTAGGGAATAATTACGAGACTTGATCTCATTTTGATTTTTATTTAATTAAAAAAATATGTTTATAATTCAGTAACGCAGTGGTTTTATTTCTCCATCCTTTCCTCCTATAAACTTAAATAAACCAAAAACGCACGCTAAAACTTCGCTGCTGGCATTAGCACACATTGTGGTATTATATTCCCTCCGTATACAACCACTCACATCACCAAAGTTTAACATTTTTATTTTATATTTTTTATCTCAATATACTCTAGGTTTTAGGCATCAAAAAGTAGAATGGCCCAGGTACTGTTCCCGAGGTATAAAACATGACAAAATCGCGCTCGTCCCCTGAGCCTGCGACCCCTTTGAAAAACAATGCACTAGGATAGATAGATGATAGATTGAGAAACTGCCGCCCGTATGCTAAAATCTCTCCTTGTGTAACTTGGGCGACTGCCTCGGTGGCGTAGTTGTGTTACAGTACGACTGCAAAGCTGAGGTCTTGGGTTCGATCCCCGGGTCGGGAGAAGTGATATTGAGTTTTTCTACTCTGTATCAGCCCGGAGTCTGGAATTTGTGCCCGATATGGCGATAGGCTCGCCACCTATCACATCATGGGACGGAATAACGGCGAAAGGTGGGTGACCTGGTTGCGCCTCTGCCTACCCCTTCGGGGATAACAGGCGTGAGTGTATGTGTGTGTGTTTGCGCGCGCGCGTGTGTGTATGTAACTTGGGCAGTGTGTGATTCATGAACATTTAAGATCATATTTGTGAACCATTTTAGTTATATTGTTACAAATAAAGTTCAACTTGTTATATTTACTCGCTCCTTCGAAAAAGCGTCTTGTAGATAGATAGACAGACAGACAAACAGGCAGACATATGGACAACAGACAGACAGACGGACCACAAAGTAATCCTATACGGCTTCTTTTTTCCTTTTGAGTTTAAAGAATTTTATCTTCATAAAAACATACAGCTCACTTACAATGAGGTAAATATAAATGGATATAATATGTTCTTATATTTTTGTTGTATATATATGTTAAGGCATGCATACATATTTTTAAAAACTAATATGTTGTTTTGAGTTCCAGAACCCTAAAAATAATAAATTGCTTTCGTTATGCAGGTTCTTCATCGCGAGCAAGCTGCCGACACTTCCTGCCGAAGTGAGAGAGGAGATACAGCGGCATCCGGCGCTATACTCGTAATAAAAATGTTTGTTTGTTTGTATGAGTTTCATTTATTCGATTTTTGTCACTGAGTACTAGTTTTTTTTTATGG
This sequence comes from Lapara coniferarum, assembly GCA_949316025.1. Taxonomy (NCBI): domain Eukaryota; kingdom Metazoa; phylum Arthropoda; class Insecta; order Lepidoptera; family Sphingidae; genus Lapara; species Lapara coniferarum. The sequence goes on from OX438929.1 coordinate 29,144,556, forward strand.
CATCGAATGACGAGACGAGCATGCCGTTCGTCTGATGGTAAGCGATACGACCACCCATAAACAGTAGCAACACCATCCAGCACCTTGAGTTACAAAGTACTGTGTGGCATTACACTGCGCTAGTCATCCTGAGACATAACATGTTAAGTCTCATTATGTCTTGTAGTTACACTGGCTACAATGCCCTCCAAACCGAAATAACAGTACATGCACACTGCTGTTTGGCGGTAGAAATAGACATTGCGGTGGTACCAACCCAGACGGACTCTTATATATGAGAGACCTACGACCAGTAACTTGTGTATATCAAAGGCTAGTTTCAGTAAATAAAACAATACATTTAAATACACATTTTTTATTTTATAAAAATACAAAATATATAATAGTCATAAAACATGTAAATATTGAATTTGTCAAAAAATAAAAACTTCCAAAACAGACAATATAAACTAATATCTTAACTTTCTATTATTTATTTCTAGATATTAATATTATAAACGCGAAATTTTGTACGAATGGATGTATGTTTGTTACTCTTTCACGCAAAAAACTACTGAACGGATTTCGATGAAATTTGGCACACGCGTAGATCATGCCCTGGAAAATTATGCGATTTATTGCAAAGACCTAGTTATTGGGAGTACTATCCAAATATACAGGGTCATGTTTACATTGCGTTACTAAATTAAACCACGTATTCGTCTATACCTCTGCTAACATCGTGCTAAAAATTATCAATCAATAACGAACACTCGCCAAAATCCCAGTTGTAGTGTTCTAATTTTTTTATCATTTTGTAGTTAAGTGTAATGTTGTTGCTGCGAGGAATTCTCCAAAAGCAGTCATAGTGGCATTAGGGCATGTAAACTTAGTTACTTGTTATTGATATTTATTTTGTTCGATACTTATACTTTTTTATTTTACACCTACGGTTAAAATAATTTAATGAAAAAGTGTTATTCTCAACGAGATAAGTATGTGGTTTCATTTATTAACGCAATGTCAAAATGACCCTGTATATAAAGCACCTTGTTTAGAATTTTAAGCCCGCTTTTGGAAATGTTCTTTCTAAATGCCATTTTATATTTCTTCTGAATTTTCTTCTCAAGACACATAAACAAAAATAACTACATATCGTAGTAAGATAAATGGGTGCGTTATGGGTAAAACTAATACAGGCGCAAACAATTTTCGTACATTACAAAATGGCAGTTGGGCTTAGCAGTAATCTTGATACAACGGTCTTACCCCTTAATACGGTATTACCCCAGCTCACCATTCTATATACTAACGTTCGTATGTTTGTCAGAAGAAAACGAGAAAATCTGTAAATGTATTTACATAACAGCGTAGATACATGTTCTAGATTAACTCATAAGCTTTTTATACCGGACGGACTCGATGGGACTTTTATCTCGGGACAGGTCTTTCAATGTGAGGAAATAGTTTTAAGACAGCGACCTCTGTACACAAGGTGTCAAACGCGCCACGGTGGCCGGGATGTCTACATCCTTCAAACAGGCCGGCATAGTGTTGACTGGCAAGGGACAGCATCTCTTGTTAGTCGATATTTCATCTGGACTCCGCTAAAAATAGAGGGTTTTATGCGTTCTGTAAAACAATAAAGCATTCTAAGGTCTTAACTAGGGACTAACCTAAATATATCGCACCTTTAGGATGAAAACGACACAATTCAAAAAGACAGAAAATTGAGTAATCTTCATAAAATTACTTAAAACGAAGTTCTCAATACAATAATTATATCGTTCCCTTTTTTATTATATTTTTATAAATAAGGGACTAGTTTTTAGTCATTTCAAAATGACAACTCAATTTTCTATTTTTTGAATTGTGTCGTTTTCGTTCTAAAGGTGCGATATTTCTACATAAATTTATAAAAATATAAAACTCTTAAAAATAAAGAATATAGATTGATAAAATGTAAATAAACTAAAGTAAAATGTTTCACCAACAGAGTTGGTACTGTTTGACAGTTTTTTAGCCATTGTCAGGCACAGCCAGCCTAAGCTACTTAATTAGTAGTAAATACCGGTTTTCTTTAACATAGCCGGGCTATACTTTTGTAGACAGGTATATTGGGGTAATTTCGGATTACAGTGTAGGACCGTCGATTCTGTGTGCTTACTAATTCGATGGATGATTAAAAAAAATGTATTTCAGGGCTCGACTTTTAGAAATATCAAATTTCATAATTTTGAGTTGACGGTTTTACCCCTGACCGAACTTACCCACTATGCCTGTGTGAAGCATTTCGTGCCCGAACGACGCTTTATTTCTTGTAATTTCTTGCGAACGCACTCAATAAAATAATCATCATCGATATCCCCCCATGTTTTTTGACGTCCGATGTTAGCCACATAACTAAACAGAGCCTTCACCGCAGCAGTATCTAACTGATTCTTCCTGCGTGTTAAAGTACAAGTCGCCAGCGCTTCCTCTGTGAATATAAGTGACAACAATGTCCTAATAAGGCTCCTGCTGCACCCTGCGGCGTTTGTATATCTTCGGAGTTGGTCTCCGTCGACATACACCTTGCTATTATCATAGAGTTCAACAAGCCCGCGGCCCGGATGCGGATGCCTCAGCGTGCATCTTGTATCGTTATTTTCATTTGCTGTTTGAGATTCATTCATCTTTGCCATTTTACCTGCGTATTCATTTTTTGTTTGCATCTTTGGAGCAAAAGGAACATTTGGACCATCTTTCGTTGGAGTTGCACACTCATTTTCAGAATTTCTGTATAGTCCACTCGCCAGTTCCACTAGTGGTGTTGGAACTAAAAGTTGACACATGAAATCTCCTATGGGTATGAAGAAGTTCTCCGTCGGTCCTATGACGCGCGGTGATGGATTCAATATCGTTCCATATTGAGTTTCGTTGGTCGGTTTTAGTTGTTGGGCGAAATTGACTTTTTCATTGAGTTTAGGAATCTTCGGCTGCGGAGGAGCGATGTTTGATGCCCGACGTGTGTACTTCCGTTTCTCTCCCTTCACACCTGCGGACAACAGATAAATTTTGAGTTCAATAAAAAAGAAATGGGACAGCTATTAACACAAACACACACACACACACACTCACGCCTTTTATCTCCGAAGGGGTAGGCAGAGGCGCAACTAATGAACCCACTTTTTTACGTGGCTAGTTCTTACGGCGAAGGAATAAAATGGGGTGTTTTTGGTTCCACACTGTTTTTTACTAGATTTAGTACACAAACTAGCCAGACGTCAAGGTAATGACTTTAGTAAACTACAGTATCGTGGGCCAGACAAAATATTCATAATTTTTTAAATAATAGCCGTTTTAAGAATTTTTCATAACAGGCAAGTGAGATGTTATGCAGGAAAATGAAATCAATGGTATAAAAGGAACAAAAATGCATAATACGTGACAAGTATAGTACATATCAATGTATATTCTTACCTTAGATTGAAAACCAATATAAAATATATCTATGAGAACATTAATTTACTGCTAGGATATTAAAAAAGAACAGGAAAGTGAAATTATTGCACAAAATGTATGTGGGATAATCACGTTCCGTTTCCCACATGTACATATCTAATGTTTATTTAGAAACAAAAAGTAAACAGTAAAGCACTAGAAAATATCAGCCTGTTAAACAAGTCTTCATATCATAATAATATCTAGCTTATCCAGAAGAGATCACATGATCAACAAACTTAATGTACACTAGGTACAAATAATCATAATCGTTCGTCATTCGTTCATCATCGTTTTATTGGGATTGGTTTGAAGTCTCTTAAGAATAACACTAACTAATAATATTAAGCTTATCCTAATGAGAACATAATATAATCAAAAACTTAATGTACTCTATGAGTAAGAAGGTGAAGAGATAAGAGGAGAAGAATGAGGTGGGGTGCAAAGTCAGGAAACCTCCACGTGGTGCACCCTGGGCAACGGAGCGTCGGTCGAGTTGATCGGCGCAACGGCCAATATTCTGACAACAGTGGTCTTGGCGGTCGTCGCCGCTTTTTGCGGTGGCTGCCGCATTTCTAGATGATGGGCCCGTTTATTCGGGCGGCTCCTGGTTCATCCGGGGGTGTCGACGGGCTCGGTGTGCGCTAACACCGCCCCGAGCAGGCAGCGGGGGGGAACCTTCCTCTCCGCTGTCACCGTTGCAGATCGTAATCTAGTATGGAGGTCCGTGGACATGTCTCGCGCTCCTGCTGGACCGAGGGTCTTGGCTTAATCGCCCGGACCACGAGGGAGAATACCTCTATAAAAAGTTACCCCGAATCCCAAGCGGCGGCGCACCGCGAGGGGATCCATGGCCGATGGGTAGTTCGGTCACTAGTGCGACCCCCGCCAGAGTACCGGCCGACCCTCTTGGCGGGTTACGCTAGGCTTACCCAGGTACAGGGGGCACTGCCTGGGTGGACTCTTATTTCCCCCATACTCGTGGGATCAAATATGGATAATTTAACACCCAAAATTATGTTGACGAGGTTGCCTACTCCAGTTTCGGCTGGAGAGGCGGAGATTGGTGGGCGAAAGCCCGTTGATGGCGGACGAAGAGTCGATGCGGACAAGATGTCCACAGGCGTCGACTCGGAGTCGAGTGGGAGCGTTTCCTCCGTTCGGAGCCACAGGCTCTGGAGGAAACGTTCCGAGTTGGACAAGGGCAGCAGGTCGTCCCTGGCAAGCGACACGGAGGAGCCAACTCCGAAGTCGCAGACGACTGCTGGACGTGGCAGGGGAGGCCCAGCTTCGGTCGACGGATTCGTCGAACCAAAGTCAAGGGAGAGGGTGCGCGACATCGTAAAGCGCAGGGAGGCCCGCCAAAGGGCGAGAAGGGTGGAGAGCGGGGAAGGCATGGTCCTTCGCTCCGCCAACCCAAAGGTGCCCGCCGAGGAGGTGGCTGTCGCAGCGGCGGCGGAACCGGCACCAAGCGCTCGCCCTAAAGGCGAGGCCAAAATGGCGAGATAAGTGCGCCAAATTGGAGGAGGCGGTGAAGGAGTTGAAGCGTGAAAACGCTTCTCTCCTTCGCCGTCTGGAGGAGCTGGCAGCAGTGGAGGCCAAGTGGCAGGCGAGGATGGAGTCGGTGCTCGCAGGGCCGGCCCAGAGGCCTCCACTGGCCCACGAGAGAAGGTCCACCCCCGGGGACATACCACTCCCCGTCCAGGGTGGTTTCGTTGGGGGAGCTCCCCAGCCTTCCTCTAAGGGGAAGGGGAGGGGGAAGGGGAAAGGAGCAGTGCAGCCTGCTCCTCTCAAGGCTCCTGCCATCGTGGCCGGGCCCTCCACCTCTGCTGCCGTGGCGGTCGCTGGACCGTCTGGGGTGCCCCAGAAGGGGAGGGGGAAAGGTGGTCCTCCTGCTCCCCCCGTCGCGAAGTCCGCTCCTAGGGAGCCCCGCCCACTGCCGCCGGCCCCAGCGTCCATGGACGCTGAATGGACGGTGGTAGTAGGGAAGAAGAAGCGGGGGAAGCCCAGCCCCGCTGCGGCGCCTGCAGCGAAGCCGCAGCAGAGGAGGCAGAGGCGCAAGGAGCCCAAGCTGCGTCAGCCACGCTCGGCGGCCATAGTGCTGTCGCTGACGCCGGCGGCGGTGGCCAAGGGCCTAACGTACGCCAAGGTGCTGACGGACGCTCAGCACCGCGTCGACCTCGCCGGCCTCGGTATTGACAGGCTGAGGCCCAAGGTGGCAGCCACGGGTGCCATGTTATATGAGGTGCCCGGGGCTGAGTCGGAGCGGAAGGCGGACTCCCTCGCCGCAAGGCTGAGGGAATGCTTTGGTGAGTCGGAGGATGTCAAAATCTCCCGGCCCACCAAGTGCACGGAGCTGCGGCTGTCGGAGTTGGATCCGGCGGCCACTTCCGACACGGTCGCAGCGGCACTCAGCGTTGCTGGCGAGTGCGCAGTCGACGCCGTCAAAGTCGGACAGATCCGGCCTGACCGCTCCGGCCTGGGCGCAGTTTGGGCCAAGGTGCCGACAAAAGTGGCCCAAAAAATAAAGGCGGGCCGCCTAATGGTGGGGTGGACAGTGGCCCGGGTGACCGTGCTCGGGGCGCGCCCGATGCGCTGTTTCCGTTGCCTTGAGCACGGTCACACGCAGAGCACCTGCACCGGAGGACCGGACCGCAGCGATCTCTGTTATCGCTGCGGCAAACCGGGCCACAAAGCCCGAGGATGCGAGGCCGCGCCGAACTGCGCAGTCTGCGCGGCCGCAGGGAGGCCCGCCAAACATCCGGTGGGCGGGAAGGCGTGTCCCGCCCCCTCCCGTCGCGACAGGCGTCGCGACGGGGTACGAAGTGCTGCTGCCGCTGGGGCCTCGACCCAGCCGCAGTCAGCGGAGCCCACCGCAAGAGGCCGCGATGGACGTTGTAGAGATCGCCCAATAATGGATCTAAATTTCCTCCAGGCGAACATTAACCACTGTGCCAGTGCCCAGGACCTGTTGTCCCAAAGCCTGGCGCAGTGGTCGGTGCAAGTGGCCGTGGTCGCTGAGCCGTATTTTGTCCCCCCCCCGGGATAACTGGGCGGGGGACCTTGACGGCTTGGTGGCCATCATCAGCCGGGGCGCCGCTGGCTCCCCACCCTTCGAAAAAGTAGCGAAGGGCAGGGGATGCGTGGCGGTTCTGCTGGGAGACATTTGGATCGTAGGAGTGTACTTTTCTCCCAGCAGACCCCTCGCCGAATTTGAGTCTTTCCTCGTTCGGCTGGGGGCCTTGGTGGAACAAGGCCAACCTCACCCGGCGGTCGTCGCCGGCGACTTCAACGCCAAGTCCGTGGCTTGGGGCTCGCCGGCGACGAGCGGTCGTGGTCGGGTCCTGGAGGAATGGGCGATCTCTGTCGGCCTGGTCGTCCTGAACAGGGGGTCGGTGGACACGTGCGTGCGGCACAACGGCGGGTCTATTGTAGACCTGTCGTTTGCGAGTGCCGCCGTCGCACGCCGTGTCCGGGACTGGAGAGTCCTCGTGGGCGTGGAGACGTTGTCGGACCATCGTTACATCAGGTTCGGCGTCTCCGCGTCCCCGAGTGTCCAGTCCGGTGGTGTACTGAGTGCCCCAAATCAGGACGGCCCGCGGTGGGCGCTTCGTCGCCTCGATGGGGAGGCCCTAGTGCTGGCCGCTCTGGTCATGTCGTGGCTCCCCGTGCCGGACGGGCCGGTACGGGTTGAGCAGGAGGCGGAGTGGTTCGGGGTGGCAATGTCGGATGTCTGCGACGCCGGCATGCCCCGAGCTCTCCGCCGTTCGCCGGTGCGACAGGTGTACTGGTGGTCGGCGGAGCTATCGCAGTTGCGCGCGTCGTGCGTTGCTGCGCGCCGTCGATACGCCAGGCATCGTCGTCGCCGGCTCAGAGAGGAGAATCACGCAGACCAGGAGCGGCAGCTCTATGGCCTCTACAAAGAGGCAAAGAGAGCGCTGCGGGTGGCCATTCATGGGGCCAAGGTCGCGGCACGTAAGGCGTTCGTGGGGACTCTCGACAGGGACCCGTGGGGGCGCCCTTACCGTATGGTGATGAAGAAGCTTCGCCCAGCGGCGCCCCCGCTGTCGCAGAGTCTCCGGCCAGAATTACTGGCCAACGTAGTCGCGGCCTTGTTCCCGGCCACCGTGGAGTTCACTCCTCCACCGATGGCGCCACCGGATGTGGCGTCATCGTCGAGTGAGAATCCGGCAAGGGATATCCCGGAGGTTTCGCCCGCTGCTTCGGCTGCGGAGCAAAAACACGGCCCCAGGGCTCGATGGCATCCCCGGGAAAGCCTGGGTGCTAGCCCTCGAGTACCTGGGCCCGAGGCTCCGCAGCTTATTCACCGCCTGCCTGGAGCAGGGCGTCTTCCCGGTGCGTTGGAAAACCGGGAAGCTCGTCCTGCTGAAGAAGGGAGGACGACCCGCAGAGTCGCCGTCGGCCTACCGGCCCATCGTGTTGCTCGACGAGGTGGCAAAGCTCTTCGAGCGCATCATTCATACCCGCCTCGTCGAGCACCTTGAAAGGGTCGGACCAAATCTGGCCGACGAGCAGTTTGGATTTAGGAGGGGACGTTCCACTGTCCACGCGATTCTGCGGGTGAAGGCACAGGCGGAGGATGCAGTGGCCGGAGGCAGTGTAGTGATAGCGGTGTCGTTGGACATCTCCAACGCATTCAACTCGCTGCCCTGGCCCTGCATCCACGAGGCACTGCGGTACCACGTGGTGCCGCCCTATCTCCGGCGTCTGGTGCACGCGTACCTGTCTGACAGGCACGTGGTGTATCCGGGCGCCGATGGGTGGCACCGAAGAGCGATGTCGTGCGGTGTTCCACAAGGCTCGGTTTTGGGCCCTCTCCTGTGGAACATCGGGTACGACTGGGTGCTCCGTGGTTCCAATCTCCGGGGCGTCGGCGTGACATGTTACGCCGACGACACGCTAGTCACAGCGACTGCTGGGACCTTCCGGGACGCCGCAACTCTGGCGGCGGCGGGCACCGGCCAAGTAGTTGGTAGAATCCAACGTTTAGGGTTGAAGGTGGCCCTCGAGAAAACCGAGGCCGTGTGTTTTCACGGACCTCGGAGAGGGCCACCGGCCGGTGCCGGCATCGTCGTTGGGGGGGTGCGGATCCCCATCGGCTCTAGCATGAAGTATCTAGGTTTAGTCCTAGATAGCCGATGGCGATTCCGCACCCACTTTAAGGAGTTGAGGACGAAATTGTCCCGGGCAGCGGGCGCTCTTTCCCGCCTGCTGCCCAACCTGGAAGGTCCTGGCTTCCCTTGCCGGAGGCTGTATCACGGAGTCGTGCGGTCCATAGCCCTTTACGGCAGCCCCGTTTGGGCTGACTCCCTAGGCCGCCCCTGCGTCGCCCTTCTGCGCGCCCCGCAGAGAGCTTTAGCGCAGCGGGCGGTCAGGGCGTACCGCACGGTCTCTTTCGAGGCGGCTTGCCTATTGGCCGGATTTCTGCCCTGGGACCTGGACGCCAAATCCCTTGCCGATGTATTCCATTGGCGGGAGGAGGCGTTCAGTCGCGGGGAGCGTCCGGCCCTGAAGGAGGTGGAGGCCAAGAGGGCCGCCTTACGGCGAGCCGCCGTGGAGGAGTGGCGTCTCAGGCTGGAGGCCCCGTCGTGGGGGCACCGGGTCGTAGAGGCAGTGCGTCCTGTCTTTGCCGAATGGCTGGACAGGCGCCACGGAGCGGCAACATACCGCCTGACGCAGGTGCTCACCGGGCATGGCTGCTTCGGTGAGTTCCTGTTTCGGGTGGTACGGATAGAGGAGTCGGCCGTGTGTCACTATTGTGACAACTGCCCAATGGACACGGCCCAACATACGTTGGAGTGTTGTCCAGCCTGGGATGAGGAGCGCAGCGCTCTCAGAACAGTCGTCGGAGAAGACCTCTCGCTGCCGGCCGTGGTCGCTTCCATGGTCGGCGACCGGGAGGCCTGGCAGGCGGTGGCCCACTTCTGCGAGGCGGTCCTCTCGCGGAAGGAGAGTGCCGAGAGGGATCGCCAGCGCAGTGGTGATCCCTCCCGCCGCCAGACGAGACGTAGGAGGCGTCGGGTGGACGACTGACCGACGTCTCCCGCCCTGTGGATTGGGAGCGTTTGGAGAATTCCACCACGGTATCCCCCGCCTGTCGTAAAAGGCGACTAATAGGGGCCTCCGGGGGTCACGGGTGGGCGGGACGTGCCGCCCACCCATTAGTCTAGCCAACTTTTGTGACCCCCGTGATGGACATGTCCGAGGCAGCGTGTCTCACGCTGCCTCGGACACAAAAAAAGGTGGACACGGTACGGTGTTTCGGGGGCTTCTGAGCCCCCGCAACAGGAAAAGGACCGCAATAGCGGTACGTGCAGGGGCGGTTGCGGACGACAACTTAGACGTGAGTCGGAGGAAGCCCGCAGCCGTCCCTAATGCGCCGAAGATGGCAGTATAAAAAAAAAAAAAAAAAAAAGAAGAATGAGGTAGAAATGTTAAAGATGACTTAATTAGGTATTGACGGCATTTTAAATCACACGCATTTTTTATAATAATTAGTCAGAAATTCAAGGAATGCGTCACTTTGACTTTTCAGTCCCGTCTTTATCCGATAAACACCCTGGACAGGTAAACAATACAGGATCTGTTAAGATGCAGTTTATTTGCGCGCATTGATTACATATGGCGCATTCGATCCAGTCTTAGTCTGTTACATCTTTATCATATAAAGATCCACAGATATTACAGAAACAATAATCGCAATCCATTTTGTTTTTTTACTTTACTATTTGGTTTCATTTTTTGGGAGCATGTGTTTTCGACAGTTTTTTTTTATAGTTAAACTGAACATTTTCATTAGAATTTCTTTTCTTCTTTGGCCTTGTTCTTCATTTTCTGGAAACAGATCATTAGGGTTCACATTTAAAACAAAATCGTCAAGTAAGCCATTAGAATGAACTATGTTAAGTATTACGTCACTAGTACAGCTCAAAATATAATCAAAATTTGGAGGGCTGAATACGCTTGGGCTTGTGTCACCATTCTTTTCAGAGCCTGAATCGTCAAAAATGTCGTCAATATTTGCTGTCCGTGTAGAATATTACAAATAATAATGTTTTTGTCTTTTCTTTTTAAGCAGCTAACTTGTCTGGATCGTTTTTCATTCGTTTGTAACTTCTTAAATTTTTGGGCTTGCTGCTAATATCTCTTCGCTGCTCTCCTTTTTTTTTAAGTTTGGTTTATGTGAAAAATTCCTCAATATGTTTATAATATTAAACACACAAGCTAGCAGAAGATAGGAATCTAATATTTGTATTTTGTCCCGGAAACTGAGTAATATACAAATAGAACATAATAAAAACGACACGTATACGTACTTTGTATCCCGTATGATACCTAACTTTCATCATATTACATTGTATTAATACAGGAACAACAGTTCTGCGAAAGTTTATCACATTCCTGTAGTTTTATCATTTTCTTGTGTACGTAAATCCAGACAAGTGATATACAGGAAAGTGATATTTTTGAGGTTTTTCATGAACACTACAAAAATGATGTCTTTAATTGCAATTTAAAGGCTTTACATCAATTACATTAGTTAAAACTATTAAAAATAATTAAAAGATTCATTTATTGTATACGTGAGTACTTACCATACGAGTGAGAATTTGTCTGACCCAAACACGTTTGCGGTCGAAAAGATCTTCATCACGACCGTCTGATTATCTTATTGGCTGCAGATCGAGCGGCAATGGGCTCATTGAGCTACGCACTGTGTATCGGCAGTCTGACATCGTCGCTTTTTTTTAAATTGTAGGTGTTATTAACGTGTTTTCAGCTGACAGGAATGTGATACGAAATTCTTGTCGCCTCTATTCTCTTACGAAAAAATTATTAAAAATGGGGTGTGATGTGTTTAGTTTTCTAAGTTTTAGCAAAATTATATAAATAGTTACTGTAATTTGATGCCATGTGTTTGATTATGTACATATTTTGCGTAAAATTATGGTTGAAAGCTCGAGTTTCGGAAAATCGTCCCACAGGACAGTGATAATTTTGACGACATTTGGGCATTTTTTTGCAAGAAATTAGTTTCTTACCCCTCTGAATTTCAGTGCCCAAATAGAAGACTGTTAGATAATTGTTTCAGATTTAAAATAAATCAAGAATATTATAAACTTAAGGAGCTACGACTTGAGCCCACTAAAATTCCTTCACTGTAAGAACTAACCACGTGAGTATTCCTTCCCATGATGTGATAGGCGGCGAGCCTATCGCGATATCGGGCCCAAATTCCAGACTCCGAGCTGATACTGAATAGAGAAATCCAATACCATTTTGCCCGACCCGGTGATCGAACACGAGACCTCAGCAATGCAGTCATCCTACTAAAATTACAAACGCGAAAGTTTGTATGTATGGATGTTTGTTACTCTTTCACGCCAGAACTGCTGAACGCATTTCGATGCAATTAGCCACGCGAGTAGCTCATGTCATGGATTAACACATAGGCTACATTTTATCCAGGGAAAATAAAAAGCGCGACTTTTATCCCGGAAAACCTTTTAAACGCGGGCGGAGCCGCGGGCAAAGTATAGTATCGTAATACAACTACGCTACCGAGGCAGTCTAGATTTTGTGTCTCTTCTTTATTTTCTTGACATTTAGCCCTTCCATCAGATTTCAAAGGTTTATGCCTTAATTCTTCTGAATTATTACCACACTAGCTTTTGCCCACGGCTTCGCCCGCGTTAATAAGTTTTTCCGGGCTAAAAGTACATAAAAACCTTCCCGTAGAATCACTCTATCCAACACATTTATTTGGATAAAGATTAATATTATGACGTTGATACAACTCTTAACAAATACTTAATGCATTAATTTTGACCAAATTTGATTACCACAAAAACGGTTCTAGTGAGGTAATCTTAAAAGATAGACATACCGGGTGGAAGGGAAACGCTCTCTATACCGGAACGGTAAGAGAGAAGAACCATAACATTAACGAAAAACTATATTCATTTGCAAAGCTAAGCGATAATACTTACGATTTTAGTGTTTCCGAAATTCATGCGCGCGCAATGTAAAGCGTACAAAAAACTTGGCGGCCGCCGCGCTGCGCCGGCACCGGCCCGTGGTCGTTAACCCATCAGCTGATGTACGTGTTTCATTACGATTTTTTTGAAATATTGACCTTTTTTACTATGTTTTTCAGAATAATAGTTTGATTTATCTATCCAAACGTGAATCTGTGCAGAAATTTGAACTAAAATTTTAACAATGCGATCGCGATTTTTTTAGTGCCATCACGTCAGGAATCAGGGGCGGTTGCGGACGACAACTTAGACGTGAGTCGGAGGAAGCCCGCAGCCGTCCCTAATGAGCCGAAGATGGCCATCTAAAAAAAAAAAAAAATCACGTCAGGAATCACCAATACTATCACTTGTATTCGTTTCCGAGAGCGTTTCCCTTCCACCCGGTTTACTGTCGCGGACATTTTTTTAGATCATTTCAAGAAGAATAATTCTTTCATACATATATTTTTGATATCTTGAACCGTTTTCGCAGCGCACGCAATGGAAGCCCTCAAGGATGAATAATTTTCCCCGCTTTTTTCACATTTTCCATTATTTCTTCGCTCCTAATAGTTGCATCGTGATGTTATATAGCCTAAAGCCTTCCTCGATAAATGGTCTATTCAACACAAAAAGAATTTTTCAATTCGAACCAGTAGTTCCTGAGATAAGCGCGTTCAAACAAACAAACAAACTCTTCAGCTTTATAATATTAAAGTATAGATTTCAGTCGTATTTTGTTTGTAAATTTTACATGAAGTATTTTTTTTATAAACATACTTAATATATAAAAATTAAATTAAAATTTAAATAACCCCCGACAAAAAAAATCTCTAAAAAGTAAAATAATAATAGTGTCTTTGTCGTTTAAGTACCTAGTAATATTTTGACCCAAGCGTCCTCACGTCGGGGGACCGAACTCCGGACCAGGGAGATGAAAATACTTCTATGGCGGTCCCCCGACGCGACGACGGTTGGGTCAAAATATTACTAGGTACTTAAACGACAAAGACACTATTATTATTTTACTTTTTAGAGATTTTTTTTGTCGGGGGTTATTTAAATTTTAATTTAATTTATATTTCAAACTTTTTAAATTACTTTAGTCTCCATTATGGGGCCTTGATAATGAACTATCTATCACCTACTCGTTGAGCCCATCCTTATGAGCCCAAACACACTATATCTGCTATAAGTTGCTAAGGAGTTGGGTATCTCTCAGACTACTTGATGCCGCAACATCAGCTCATGTTTACAAATATATTGAATGTCATAGTACATCAAATTTAAAATCAATCGGATTTTTTAAGTTGGAAATGAGCTGATAATCCTCAAACGCCTGAACAGATCTTCATAAATTATAGCTAAGAACCATCGCAGTCACATCAGCTTTCAAACAAACAAAACCGCGTCCAAATCGGTCCATTCGCTTGAGAGCTACGATGCCACAGACAGACATACAGATACACACCCTAAACTTATAACTCCCCTCTTTTTTGTCGGGGGTTAAAAATATGAGTTAGATAGCCTACTAATGGCTTAAAGGCAGATTCTCATTTACTATCCCGCTCGTTAGGGGGCATCCATAAGTTACGTGAGGTGTTTTTTTTTAATTTTCTGTCCCTTCCTTCCCCCCCTGGTGAGATGTCGTGAGATTTTATTCAACCCCCTCCCTCATCCCTCAATCTCACGTGAGATTTTTCAAAATGTAGGTTTCTTACGTAAACGCGTTGGCTTGTTATTGTAAAAAGAAAAGCCACGAGCGTTCAGTAGCGATAGCATGTTTATTACCGTAGCGTGTGTCCGTTTTGAATTGCTAGTTGATATAAAGTTTTTGAATTTGTTGTTATTTTATTGTTATAGTTAGTTTTCGTTAAGTTGAACATTTTTGCTGCATTTTAATAGCCTGTTTGAGTCCAGAACAATGAGAAAGACTATTCATAGTGAAGCAAGGACTTTAATATTAAGGGTGTTGACGTTCTTTGAAAATGAAAATGCAAATAAACGCCTTCTGATTCCTGTACAAATTGAGCTGTTTGGTATAAAACAAATATGGTGGATTGACAGTCAGTAGATGTCGAAGTATGAATGAAATCATTTTCTTGCGAACGAATTAGTGAATGATCTTAATCGTATTACGAATTACGATTACGCTTAAGATTAAATCTTAACCATGTACAATCTGAATTAAATGGACCAAAATAGTATTTTTTTTTGTTTCAATCAGAAAAAACTCTACTATTTCCCTCTCTCCAACGTAAGATTAGATGAGATTTGACTCGACTCCCTCCCCCCCTTAAACATCTCATGTATTTTATGGACGGCCCCTTACAAGTCAAAGGTAAAAATGAACCAATCAAAATATGTAATTTCAAACTTTGAATTTGCTTCAGACTTCACCGGGAATTTGAATTCAAGACAGCCCTTAGTCGTACTGCAATACAACTACGCCAGAGGCTCCTTTCCGCATCCCATGAAAAAAAAAGGTGGTACCTACCTTCGTTCTTTGGCGCTGGCTTTTCCTTTGCCTCAACATTTTTTAACATTGTGTCAATTTTGGCGTCATCATAGCGATCTAAAAAGAAGAAATATATGTTTTCTTTTGTGTTTGTTATAGCGTTTTTGAGTGCGTATAATTATTTACAAAAAGGCTTAACGAGCATGCCGCTTTTTTTTCACTGCATTGAATGACGACACGAGCATGTTGTTCACCCGATAGTAAGCGATACGACCACCCATAAACAGTAGCAACACCATCCAGCACCTTGAGTTACAAAGAACTGTGTGGCATTCCACTGCACTCGTCATCCTGAGACATAAGATGTTAAGTCTCATTACGTAGTAGTTACAATGGCTACAAGGTGCAGCGGAGTCGCTAGCTGTGCCCTGAAAACTTACTGGTGGTATGCACAAGTTCGCAAATGTACTGCTTCCAGTCAGCCGCTGGTTGCTCGTTGTTTTTAACGCGATTTTGTGTCGCAATCGTATCCTCCGCGGGATAAAAAATCACAATAATGTTATCTGTTGGTCGATGAGCTTCTACCCACGACACCGGCACGAATGCGTATTTATCTCCGTCTTCTTTGTGCAAAAACTTAACCACGTGGTACTTTGGTGACTCCATCTGAAATAATAAAAAATAAACCGACTTCAAAACCACTACAAACCCAAAAATTATTAAAATTTGTATTCGCTTAGTATATATGTATATTTGGAGTCGATGCCTAATTTAAATTGGGAGTTAAGCTGAGGAAATACACAAACAAATGTACGATAACATTGTTCAATGTTATAAAAGGTCATTTTGACATAGCGTTAATAAATGAAACCACATACTTATCTCGTTGAAAATAACACTTTTCATTAAGTTATTGTAACCATTGATGTATAATAAAAACCGACTTCAAAACCACTGCAAACCAAAAAATAATTCAACTTTATATTCGCTTAGTATATACGTATATTTGGAGTCGATGCCCAATTTAAATTGCCAGCTAAGCCAAGGATATACAAGATCAAATATACGAAAACATTGTTCTATTTTAAATTAGGCACCGACTCCAAATATAATAATAATAATAATAATATATTTCCTCCACAGCGAAGTGGGCATGCATAAGGTTGTAGTCATGGTGGATAAAGGATTTACCCCGCTTTCCTTGGCAAATGAGAACTGGCGAAAACCTATGGCCATGGGCATTAAGGAACGCGAAGAGATATGGAAGAACAAAGAATTACATGGTCGGTTCTATCGGCCCCTTCACGGGCCTGATGTGGACCAGCTTGCATCCGTATCTTGGCTACGTTTTGGTAACCTTTTTGGGGAAACTGAGGGTTTTGTCTTTGCAATTATGGACGAAGTTATGAAGACGAACAATTATAGGAAATACATCATGAAGGACGGTACGGTCGACATCTGTCGGGCATGCCACCGTCCTGGTGAGTCAATCAGGCATGTGATTTCCGGTTGTTCGTATCTTGCTAACGGCGAGTACTTGCATAGACATAACCTAGTAGCCAAGATCATACACCAGCAAGTTGCTCTTCGGTATGGTCTTGCGAGTCCTGAAGTGCCATATTACCAGTATATGCCTCAACCAGTTCTCGAAAATGATCATGCAACGCTGTACTGGGATCGATCTATTATTACGGACAGGACTATTGTTGCCAATAAGCCTGATATTGTAATAGTAGATCGATTGGTGCGCCGCGCAATACTTGTTGACGTCACCATTCTGCATGACGATAACCTTGTTAAGGCTGAAAAGGACAAAATGTCTAAATATTTAAATTTGGCACATGAAATTACTGACATGTGGGATGTGGACTCCACAATTATTGTTCCGATTGTCGTTTCTGCTCATGGGTTGATACCAAAGAGTCTCGACCAACACCTCCAGAGGCTCTCAATTGGTCGTTGGGTCAAGAGCCAGATGCAGAAAGCAGTACTTCTGGACACAGCATGCATTGTGAGGAGATTCCTCACTTTGAATCCCTGACCACCGGTGGCTTGGGTCTTGAGCCTCGTCATCGGAGGGTAATTCACTTTTTAATATTTTTATATGTATGAATTTTTTTATATATATAAAAATGTAAAAAAAAATTGAAAAAAAGAGTAATAATAATAAAATTCTTTATTTCCATTAACAGGGTGAATAAACACTAAAATAAAGGCGTATAATATGTACATAACAATTGAGAACTAAAGTGTTAATGAACTACGGTATCCAAATAAAGAATTAACTTGTGTTATGGACACCGGTGCTCACATCTTACAAGGTTGAACTACATATGGTTCATTTTGTCAAACTAAGGATAAACCTTAAAATGGCTATGCGAACAGGAAGATACAATGAATAAAAATAAAAATATTGGCAACTGAATAACTTAACATTGAATTCTTCCGACATTACTAATAAATTTTGAGGGTATAAGTGTGGTGTGTGTGAGTGAGTGAGTGAGTTTGAGTGAGTGAGTGAGTTTGTGTGAGTGAGTGAGTGAGTTTGTGTGTGTGCGTGTGTGTGTGTGTGTGTGTGTGTGTAGTGTAAATGTACGAGAGAGAGAGAATTTGCGTACGACAAGCTACTTAGGATTAATTATAATTAATACATTGTGAATAATTAAGCAAAAACACCAACATAATAATAAACGTGTAAAAAGTATACGTATATACTAAGCGAATATATAGTTGAATTATTTTTTGGTTTGCAGTGGTTTTGAAGTCGGTTTATTTTTTGCTAAAAAGTTTTTATTTATTGCTTTTTTGTTAGTTAATTATAGAATAGTGTAAACAATACATCATAGATATGCGAGTCATCTGCTGTTAATTATTGAAGAGTTCAATTGTGTATCTCCGAAGATCTTCATAAGTTATAGGTATACCTTATATAACCTTCCCCGAAAAATATACATTTGAATATCGAAAACCACATCCAAATCGGGTCAGTAATTTTTGAGAAACACGCGGCCATACAAATTTACATACATACAAACATACATACATACGGATCGAATACAGAACCTCCTTTTTTGAAATCGGTTAAAAATTCCCGCCATTTCAGTGTTAAAAAATAGGGTTACCAGAGGATGCAAGTATTGTTTATTATTTTTGACTAGCTTTTGCCGACGGCTTCGCCCGCGTTAATAAGTTTTTCCGGGCTAAAAGTACATACATAAAACCCTTCCCGTTGAATCACTCTATCCAACACATTTATTTGTATAAAGATTAATATTATGACGTTGATACAACTCTTAACAAATAATGCATTAATTTCGACCAAATTTGATTACAATAAAAACGGTTCTAGAGAGTTTACTTTAAAAGATAGACATATACTGTCGCGGACTTTTTTTTAGATCTTTTCAAGAGGAATAATTCTTTCATACATATATTTTTGGTATCTTGAACCGTTTTCGCAGCGCACGCAATGGAAGCCCTCAAGGATGAATAATTTTCCCCGCATTTTTCACATTTTCCATTATTTCTTCGCTCCTAATAGTTGCATCGTGATGTTATATAGCCTATAGCCTTTTATTTATTTATTTATTTTTATTTATTTATTCCTTAGCCTTCCTAGCCTTCCTCGATAAATGGTCTATTCAACACAAAAAGAATTTTTCAATTCGCACCAGTAGTTCCTGAGATTAGCGCGTTCAAACAAACAAACAAACAAACAAACTCTTCAGCTTTATAATATTAGTATAGATATAGTATTTTATTCAAGGAAATACGTTGATCCTCTTGTAACCCTATTTTTTTAAACTGAAATGGCGGGAATGTTTTCATAATGTCAGACAGGGGTGCCAATTCACGCCATCGGTAAAAAGATTTGAAACGCACTATAATAACTTTTGGACGAGGTCGTGTGGGGGCGTCGATAAATTACGTGGTGTTTGTTTTTAAATTTCTTTCCCTCGCTCCCCCCCTGGTGAGATGTCGTAAGATTTTATTCAACCCCCTCCCCCATCCCTCAATCTCACGTGCGATTTTTCAAAATGTGGGTTTCTTACGTTAAACGCGTTGGATTGGATTGTTATTGTAAAAAGAAAAAAAAATTGCTTCGTGCTTTTATTTACGACTAGTTAGGACTAGTAACTGCTTTTATTTACGACTAGTCAAGACTAGTAAGGAGTTGAATGTGATGTATTAACTCTTCTTTCTTCGGGAATATTTGCTTCGCTGTATTTCATAATTTTATCACATCGTCTTGCAGTGGCGAAGCGTCCATATAACCCAATTCCTACCGGCTTCCCTTTTAGGTTTTGGGTGGCACTTAACAATGTACTTTTTTTAAAATCTTTATTAAATAATAAAGAGGGTTTGATCAGACATGATCATGCCACCCTCATAGGCAAACTCAAAAAGTCTATCTCCGCTTAATAGCCGACTGGGCCAGTTTATACAACAATTTAGCTTTCTCTGACAGAGGATGTGCTAGGATGCTATTGCATTCATTTAGCTGCTCTAAATTGATCCCCTTTTGCCTTAATATGCTTCTCTCAGCTTCGTTCTGGACACATTCCACTATAACATGATACACATCTTCCAGAACATCACACTCGCTGCAATTTGGTGTCGTTGTCTTGGCCATTAGATAACCGAAACTGTTAAGTGGAACGTGGCCGGATCGAAGGCGAAAAGCAGTCACAATATCAGATCTTGATAAAGAAACATCAGTAAACCATGGAGAACGCATGATAGATGGCTGAATTGTTCGGTACCATATACCCTTACTCAGTGATCTCTCGTCAAAGTATTCCTTCCATATTTCTGAATATGTTTTTGAGACTACGAATAGTAGATCAGTGAATAAGGGCACACAAGCAAAAATCATTCCGCCCGATGTTGCTTCCTTGGCAAGGCGATCGGCTGCCTCGTTACCCGGTATGCCGATGTGGGAAGGAATCCATTGAACTTTTATAATTTTATTCTTGCTTTTCAGTTTGAGGAGCGAGTCTAAAATACTGTAGGCTATCGGAGTGCCTCGAACATTCGAGGTACAACGAGCCAAATGATGAATGGCACTTCTCGAATCTGTCAGAATGACATAATTACCTGGCCCAAAGGAGTCCACATACGAGATAGCCTCTGATATGGCGAACAATTCAGTGCATATAATAGAAATTTTGGCTTTAATCTGAAATTTACAAATACTCTTTAATTGCGGGTCAAATACGGTAAAACCACCTGTGTCATTTGTATCTTTGGATCCATCAGTATAAATTTGATAGAAGTCTGAATAATTCGAGTTTATAAATTCCATGCAAATTTGTTTTAATTGACCCGCACGATATTGATCTTTTCGTTTATTCATGGCTTTAATATCTGGTTCTACAACTGAAAAGAGATCCACATTACTGACCCATGTGTCTAATGAGTACAATTCTAAAAGTTTGCTTGAATGCATATTGAAATCCTTTAGGCGCTCATGCACTGAAATCAAAACAGGCTTATGTCTGAGTTTCCAGTAACTGGATCCACGAAGATCGCTTAATATTTCTAATATATTAATAATGATATTACTAGAGAGAGACTTAGACTTTAGCCAACACTTGCCAGCGAGATAATATCTACGAATGTGAAGTGGTTGGAGATGAAGCTCATTTTCCATGACGTGGACAGTTGTACTTTTTATGAATCCCCCTATAATACGCATACATTGGTTTTGAATTTTATCTAATTTGCCTAAATGCGTTTTACAACTGTTTCCGTACAAAAAACTGGCGTAATCCAACTTGCTACGTATCATCGATATATACACGCGTCTTAAAATACCCGGGTGAGCGCCCCAAGTTGACCCGGAGAGTACCTTAAAAATATTCAGTAATTTGGATAATTTTACTTTCAGTTCATTAATATGTTTCACCCACCGCAGTGATCTATCCAACCATAAGCCTAGATATTTCACATGATCAACAACCTGCATCGAAACTCCATCAATACATATATCGAGAAATTCTTTACGATGGCCTCTTTTAAAAACACATATTTTACTTTTTGTGGGTGAGCTTTCTAGACCAATAGCGTGAAGAAGATTGACCGCGTTATTTAAAGCTGATTGTAAATGATTACACCCATGTTCTTTACCATCGCAATTGACATCAATTACAAAATCGTCTGCGTATTGTGAAATGAAGGCATTATTGATATTTTTGCAAATGGCTATGGTAGCTAAATTAAAAAGTAAGGGGGACAGTGGATCGCCCTGTGCAAGGCCTCGACATGTGTTTCTGTAGTTGCAGTAATTATATTTGTCAGCTTGAATTATTAGGCGCCGCTGTTTTAAAAAAATCCATAAATATCTACACAATATCGAACTCACTCCTAATTCCTGTAAGATAAGTACTAAGCTTTTTGTATCAACGTTATTATAAGCGTTATTTATATCAATAAATGCGGCTATACACATTTGAATTCAAAGGCTGTTTGAATTCTAGAGACCAAACATGAGAGATTATCTAACGTTGAACGGCATCTTCTAAAACCAGTTGTATTTAAAGATAAATGGTTATTTTTTTCGATATACCATTCAAGACGTTTTAGAAGAATGCTATGAAATATTTTACATATACAGGAAAGCATAGAAATAGGGCGAAGAGAGGCTGACGATTGCGAGTTTTGATCGCGTTTAGGGATTGGGACAATAACAATATCTCGCCATTGTGTAGGGACAAAACCAAGAGTGTAAAAGGTAAGAAATATGTCTTTACCATTTTCGGGTAAGTGGGACAACATAAAATAGGATATTTTATCTTTTCCAGGAGAAGTATCCTTATGACGCATGCAGTTGATCAGTTCCGATTTGGTAATAGGTGTGTCTAACTTGGTTTGGTAGTTACCAAAAATAGGGTCACTGGGGAGAACAAAATCTGGGGTTAAGCTGCGAAGAACTTGGTTGGCCTTATCGTTATCAATATAGGGGCGTGGCGAATTAAATCCCTTTAACCACTTTAACTTACGCCACATTTCGCTATGCTTTGTTGTAGCATTTAAAGAGGAACAATAGTCTTGCCATGATTTATTTTGTGGCTGTCGGATTAGTTTCTGGGCTTCACTTATCTTTTTTTGTAACTTTTCTAAATTAATAGGGGTGGGATTACGTCTAAATATGGAAAGATGTAAACATCTTTCGGCAACAGCCTTTGACAGAGAAGGATTCCAGTACGGCTTAGGTTTAAATTGGCAACTGGAATTATTATTTACTTTAATGTATGGAATGAAACGATCTGCGGCGATATTGATTGAATTTACGAAATCGTCGTAGAATTTTTGTGGACAACTAGGGTTATCTGAAGCGAGGTCACGAAACATTACGTCCAGCGATTGCCAGTAGGAATGCCAATCGGCTTTTTTAAAATTACGCCTTAAGGTGTTATAATATAAGGCATTTTCTTTCACATATGTCGTAATTTTTATAATAACATGATCGCTACCCAACGTTTCGTTTGTAGCGCCCCATGTAAACCTAAGCGCTACATCAGATGAGACTAAAGAAATATCTGGTGACGACAGTTGCAAATTATGATTAACTAGTTTTATGCGTGTCGGAATTTGATTATCGTTTAGGTTTATAAAACTACTTTCTGAAAGGGCATTATAAATCTGAGAACCTCTAGTATCAATTTTATGTGACCATATAGTATGGTGAGCGTTAACGTCTCCTAGAATGACAGTTTTCCTGTCAGTAATGTTTAACAGATGATCCCAGTCTGACTTACTGGTATGTATAGACGGAGCGCAATACACGGATGCAAGATACCTAACATGATCGCAGTTGAATATTTTAATCATCACAATTTCTATACCCGGGTTCACCGAAATTACGTCATACAAGCACGCTTTAATCGACTTATGTACCAAAATTGCTACACCGCCATAAGAATCTTGCCTGTCATTACGATAGATGTCATACGCCCGAATACTCAAACGCTACTCAACCAACCAAGTTATCTGACGCCTACTTAATTTTAGCCGGCTTCTTATTTTAAATGGCATTCTCAAACGCACTTTAAAAGATTTGATGGAAAACTCAGCCGAGGAGCAGTCAATTTGCTACAGATTATAAAAAGTTTGTTTTCGATTACAATTTTAATAAATTTGATATTTATGTGTCGTTTCACGCAGTATAATTTTTAAGATGATAAATATAAATAAATCGAATAACACAATGCGCAGTTTGAAAATGATTTACAATGTTATAATATGTCTATTATATTTAATTTTCGTGTGTATTTTATGTACTATGTGCAGATGCTACATAGTAAAAATGGTAAGTACGTTTAAAAACCATCCTAGGTTTTTAATATGTAGGAATGGCATATTAATTATTAGAAATAGTTTATTAATTATTATATTCTTAACATTGATGTGATGAGCTTATATTGGCATTATATTGCCACTTGGCAGTATGTCAGGGTTGACATTAGCCGCTTTAGAAAAAAAAATAAACAAGTCAACAACAATAATATTTATAATTCTTATTTCAGTTTTATCATCAGAAGTAGGCATATTTACAAACATTTACAAAATATGCTAACTCAACTGCCATACTACGCACAATACGATGTACTACCGTTGGTTGTTTCCCGTGAAAAATAGCCCCGATGACCTTGGGCTATCGGTTGGATTGTTTGGTTTCTTTTTGTGTTCGGCTGGATATAATCCCGATTTTAAAGAACATAAATGAAGAACTGTTTCCTTGCTGAGTTGGAATCTTCTTTTACGATAAGTTAAGATAAGATATGATATATTTATTTGTCAAACATTAACATTAAACTATCATTATTGTATTCTTCGAAAGCGTTTAATTTCTCTCGATTTCTTCCTTTGTCACCACACTCCTCTTCAGACAATGATGATAATGAAGAAAAAAACGATATATTAAATCCAAAGAGAATATAATAAGTAGTTATTACGCAATAAAATTATTAAAGATTTGAACGTAAATATTTGAGACTAGTCTGAAGCACTCTCAAATTGATCTCGATTAACAGCCATATTTGGAGGCCTTACATAGCTGTCAAACTTTAAGCAGTGTTTGTGAATACCGTTTGAATCAATAAGCGGACCTTAAACTGAGTCGCCTTAAATTTAAGGTTAAGAGATAAGTGACGTTTCAGTATACCAATTTCACCAATAACGAATGCTTAAATCCCTAAGGCCATCTCAAATATTTAAGTAGCGTTTGAGTATTCGGGCGATAGCCGTTTATTTTAAGATGGCTGTCAGGTATTAACCATGTCTCACTAAGTGCAGCAATATGGATCTTCTCTTGCAATAAATTATGCTCAAATGCAATTAACTTAGGGCGAAGGCATTGGGAATTCCATTGCATAATATGGAGTTTAGAAATGTTATCGCTATGAGCCATTATGAAATGAAATAATCTAGTATAGATTTTAACATTGGCCAGTCCGAAATATTTTCAACAACTACTAAAATTAACCACTCTAAACAGTATTTCACGGCTGTTTGCACTTTCATTTCTATACTAACTCCTTTTAAAAATACAACTTCTCTTACGCCCGAATACTCAAACGCTACTTAAATATTTGAGATGGCCTTACGGATTTAAGCATTCGTTATTGGTGAAATTGGTATACTGAAACGTTACTTATCTCTTAACCTTAAATTTAAGGCGACTCAGTTTAAGGTCCGCTTATTGATTCAAACGGTATTCACAAACACTGCTTAAAGTTTGACAGCTATGTAAGGCCTCCAAATATGGCTGTTAATCGAGATCAATTTGAGAGTGCTTCAGACTAGTCTCAAATATTTACGTTCAAATCTTTAATAATTTTATTGCGTAATAACTACTTATTATATTCTCTTTGGATGTAATAAATCGTTTTTTTCTTCATTATCATCATTGTCTGAAGAGGAGTGTGGTGTCAAAGGAAGAAATCGAGAGAAATTAAACGCTTTCGAAGAATACAATAATGATAATTTAATGTTAATGTTTGACAAATAAATATATCATATCTTATCTTAACTTATCGTAAAAGAAGATTCCAACTCAGCAAGGAAACAGTTCTTCATTTATGTTCTTTAAAATCGGGATTATATCCAGCCGAACACAAAAAGAAACCAAACAATCCAACCGATAGCCCAAGGTCATCGGGGTTATTTTTCACGGGAAACAACCAACGGTAGTACATCGTATTGTGCATAGTATAGCAGTTGAGTTAGCATATTTTGTAAATGTTTGTAAATATGCCTACTTCTGATGATAAAACTGAAATAAGAATTATAAATATTATTGTTGTTGACTTGTTTATTTTTTTTTTCTAAAGCGGCTAATGTCAACCCTGACATACTGCCAAGTGGCAATATAATGCCAATATAAGCTCATCACATCAATGTTAGAATATAATAATTAATAAACTATTTCTAATAATGAATATGCCATTCCTACATATTAACACCTAGGATGGTTTTTAAACGTACTTACCATTTTTACTATGTAGCATCTGCACATAATACATAAAATACACACGAAAATTAAATATAATAGACATATTATAACATTGTAAATCATTTTCAAACTGCGCATTGTGTTATTCGATTTATTTATATTTAACATCTTAAAAATTATACTGCGTGAAACGACACATAAATATCAAATTTATTAAAATTGTAATCGAAAACAAACTTTTTATAATCTGTAGCAAAATGACTGCTCCTCGGCTGAGTTTTCCATCAAATCTTTTAAAGTGCGTTTGAGAATACCATTTAAAATAAGAAGCCGGCTAAAATTAAGTAGGCGTCAGATAACTTGGTTGGTTGAGTAGCGTTTGAGTATTCGGGCGTTAATCTATTTAACAACAGGCTAACGCCCGAATACTCAAACGCTACTTAAATATTTGAGATGGCCTTACGGATTTAAGCATTCGTTATTGGTGAAATTGGTATACTGAAACGTCACTTATCTCTTAACCTCAAATTTAAGGCGACTCAGTTTAAGGTCCGCTTATTGATTCAAACGGTATTCACAAACACTGCTTAAAGTTTGACAGCTATGTAAGGCCTCCAAATATGGCTGTTAATCGAGATCAATTTGAGAGTGCTGCAGACTAGTCTCAAATATTTACGTTCAAATCTTTAATAATTTTATTGCGTAATAACTACTTATTATATTCTCTTTGGATGTAATAAATCGTTTTTTTCTTCATTATCACCATTGTCTGAAGAGGACTGTGGTGTCAAAGGAAGAAATCGAGAGAAATTAAACGCTTTCGAAGAATACAATAATGATAATTTAATGTTAATGTTTGACAAATAAATATATAATATCTTATCTTAACTTATCGTAAAAGAAGATTCCAACTCAGCAAGGAAACAGTTCTTCATTTATGTTCTTTAAAATCGGGATTATATCCAGCCGAACACAAAAAGAAACCAAACAATCCAACCGATAGCCCAAGGTCATCGGGGTTATTTTTCACGGGAAACAACCAACGGTAGTACATCGTATTGTGCGTAGTATGGCAGTTGAGTTAGCATATTTTGTAAATGTTTGTAAATATGCCTACTTCTGATGATAAAACTGAAATAAGAATTATAAATATTATTGTTGTTGACTTGTTTATTTTTTTTTCTAAAGCGGCTAATGTCAACCCTGACATACTGCCAAGTGGCAATATAATGCCAATATAAGCTCATCACATCAATGTTAAGAATATAATAATTAATAAACTATTTCTAATAATGAATATGCCATTCCTACATATTAAAAACCTGTTGCAAAATGACTGCTCCTCGGCTGAGTTTTCCATCAAATCTTTTAAAGTGCGTTTGAGAATGCCATTTAAAATAAGAAGCCGGCTAAAATTAAGTAGGCCTCATATAACTTGGTTGGTTGAGTAGCGTTTGAGTATTCGGGCGTAAGTGTTACGTTTCGCTCCTTGTTTTGTCCCGAATTCTCATTGTGTGAGGTGTCTTGTTGAGAAGATGTGTCACCAATCGGAGAACTTGTAGACGCGATAGGGTCAGCCAGTTTTGTTCGCCTCTGCTCTTTAAAGTTACGCGCAACAGACTTAAGTGGTCCAAATTTGCGGGCAGTTACTTCCGAAAATAAAATTCCTGGGCTATTGGTAGTAGAAGTGCTTTCATTATATGGTACCTCCTCACTATTTTTATTATTGTTATTACGTTCTGTGATAGGGGATGAATTCAAAGGCCCATCTTCGCTACTAGGAACGTATATTGTGAGGGCACGTCGATATGTACAGTTGTATTCAGACATCAGCTCCGTTAGCTTCTTTTCTTTTTGGAATTTAGGGCAGGACCGATATAAAGCCATATTTTGACCTCCACAATTTGTGCATTTAAATTCAGAAGTATCACAATTAGGGTGGTTGCCACCACATTTTAGACATACTAATTTTGTAGAAGGACATTTTTTAATAGTGTGCCCAAGCTTCCAGCAACGAGAACACTGAGACACTGGAAAAACGTACGGGTCAACTCGGATTCTCAAGCCATCCGCGAAAATGAAATTAGGACGAAATGATCCTATGGTTGGTGGAGTAGACATGTAGTATAGCTGATAGCAGAAGTAAGAAGAGTAGAGAAGTAAAAGTCCAAAGTTCAGTCCACGATAGATTTTAATAACCACACTACACAAATAACACCATACACATAAGATAGAAGGAGAGAGAGCAGAAAGTCAAGACAGCGATAGAAAGTCTATAGCGCGAAACAGAAGATACAGTTTTCGAAGCGATAGTACTATAAGCTAGCATTCAGCAACACAGGTGTATCGTTTAGCGGTAGCGTTACGACTGTACTCCAGTTATTCTCTGTGTACGCATATAGCGCGGCGGTCAACGACGGACCGACCCAAAATGACGTCACGCGGCAGGTAACCAGTGCGCACAGTAGAATGCATTCGTTTAACTTAACAAAACAAGATCGGGTTATCTATATATAATTTTATTCAAACATTAATATTTATTTGTCTGTGCGTTGATACTTTTTATTTTATATTGTTTTATTTTTTCTTTATTATAATTTTGTTAGTAATGTTTGTGTATTGTGTTTAATGTGTTATTTTTGTGTGTGTAATAAATGTGGTGACATGGGTCACCCACAATCCCTTAAAGCATAGGCGAATAGACTCACTAGCTGTCCATCCTTCACCATTCGAATTTCGACGGTTAAGTCTTGTCGCTGCTATGATCTGTGCTGGTTCAGGACATTTGATATTTTTACAATTTTCTCCTCTGATACATCCATGTCGATGTCCTTTATCACACCGTATGATACACTGACCTCCATAGCTCTTTGAAATCTCCAACCTCTATCAAGAAACGTTTTACAACTTTCGAGTTTTTCCACGCATGAGTCTTTGGTTATATCCACTCGGATCTTAAACGGGTTAACATATTTAACGTTCTCAATATGTATAATACCCTCGTCTCTAAACATTTTTGCTAATGCGAAGTGTTTCGGTATTCGTTCGTTTGAAGAAATATATATTTCAGTCGTGCCGTTATTAGTCCCTGCTTTGTATTTCTTTCCTTTTCCTTGTACTATTGTCCACTCATCTCCTGCATCTTCTCTTGTTCTTTTGGACGGTCTCAGCTCATCACAACCAGAAGTGGTGTCTAGTAACTCTCCAGATTGGTTTTGTTCTTCCTCCATTATTTGAATAGTATCCTCTCGCAATAATTGAAAACTCATATTATTGTCATCCGCATTATAAACATTCTGATGTATAGGCGACTTCTTCATCGTTATAGTGAGTACGGCCGGCGGCCAGCGGCCGGCGGCCGCAGGTAGTGACCTTGCAGATACGTCGCAAGCGGTAATACGCGCGGCGCGGTAAAACAATGAACGTGCACGTATTAGAATAACAGAATGCAACACAACCGCCTCGATCGAATACCGACGTGAGACTGAACAATGTACTTGATAAGTAAATTATAAATTTAGAATATACTTAGCTATGAACTTTAATATTAGTTAAAACTTATTAATTAGGTACATTAATTATAAATTAATAATGACATCTATCGGCCATCTAGCTGTTGTTTGTTAAAATAATCAATATCGATTAATTACGTTACTAAATGACGTTAGATGGCGCAACTTCGCAGTTGCTTCTGGTTGCTTGCAGTGTTCGGACGTGTCTGCTGTGTCGGTGCCCCGCGTTTTTTGCTTTAATCGCTTGTGGTTGCAACGCTTTCGCTTCGGTTCTCGGTGCCTCTCTTATTATCTAGTGCATTGGCCCATTTGCGTTGGCGGCCATATTTGACTTTGTATAGCGCTGTCTCTTGTACATCTGTGTTTTGAGGGTTTGGAGCGGGGTGCGGGGATCTGGTCTTGATTTTTGGCGGGGTGTTGAAATTTGTTTGAAAATTATTTTTAATTGGAACTGTGAATTTTGTGTGATTCGAACCGGCGGACATCTGCTTTGGACGCGCCGTGCGCGCCGTTGGGCCAAGTACGCTTACGGACCTGCATCGAAAACAACTGCGCATATTGTTTCACTGCTTACGTCGCAGTTAACATCGCTCCTTTTTACAATTAAACCTACAAATTATGGATAAAGTTAAGAGAGTGAGTGATCGAAAATGCAAGACGTCTATACCATTAAGAGGCAAATCTGGACTTGTTACTCTTACAGAAGATTCTCCTTCGCCTCACGGATCGGACGTCGAACATCATTATCTTACAAAACAAGACCTAAAAGACATTTTAAAAACGAAGCTGGATGAACTGATGAATAATCAATTGAAAAAAATAATACAAAGCTGTTTATCTGACGAATTTCGCAATATGAAATCAGATATATCACAGTTACGTAGTGAAATTGCGTCATACGGCGAATCCATACAGTTCATGAGTGACAAATATGATGAAGTCAAATCGAATTTAAATAAAAATACAGAACTTATTGCCGAATTGGAAAAGAAAGTGGATGCACTCAAATTCGCAAATAAAACTATTTCTTCGCGACTAGCTGAAATGGAGCAACATTCAAGGATGTCCAACCTAGAGTTACAGTGTGTTCCAGAATTTAAATCTGAAAATCTTTTAACACTTATTCTGCAACTTTCCAGAACTGTGAGTTTCGACCTCAAAGAAGGTGATTTGTTCACTTGCACGAGAACGGCCAAAATGGACCCGAAAAGTAATCGTCCGCGGTCAATTGTTGCTAAATTTAACAGCCCTAGTACCCGGGATAATTTCCTGGCAGAAATCATAACATTCAATAAGAAGCACCCGGACGATAAACTCAATTCTTCTCATCTTGGCATTGGCGGTCCCAAAATGCCCGTGTACGTCGGAGAACATTTATCTGCCTACAATAAGGAGCTTCACAAAGCAGTCAGGATAAGAGCCAAGGAAATTAATTATAAGTTTGTATGGATACGAGATGGTCGGATTTTTTTAAGAAAATCTGAGAAAGATCGCGCCGTTGTAATCAAGAATCCGGAAGACCTTTTAAAACTCTCAGATTAATACCTGCTAGTATTTCGTTAATCGATTTTTTTTTGTGCACGCTTCTCACATTTATAATATTACTGTTTTCACAACTCTAAACTGCTACTATCAGAACTCAAGAGGTTTGAATACTAAAACCACTGAGTTTTATCTAAGTGTAAATGTACATAACTACGACGTCATCGTCATTACCGAAACATGGCTTCAGAGCAATGTGGCTGACTCTGAGTTGTTTGACGATCGCTATGTAGTGTATAGGAGAGCGCGTGATTTAAAAAATCCTTCATCTAAAAGTACCGGTGGAGGAGTTTTGATTGCTGTTAAGAAAACTTTTAATTCTTACCTAATCACCGATCAACGGAACGATTTTGAGGATCTGTGGATTGTTAGAATTCTTACAGAACCGTGAGTTGGTAAAATTTTGTATTGGTACAGTTTACTTAGCACCTCCGTTTAACATAGCTACATTAGAGACTTTCTTAGACTTGGCCAGTTCACACTTGACCCAATATACTGACACATTATTATTAGGTGACTTTAACCTCCCTAATCTAGTTTGGACACAAAATAACGAATCACAGGAGCCTATTGCTACCTTAATGCGCACCAACTGTTCGTATCACAATTTGATTTCTGAATTCATATTCAGGAGGGGACGTTCCACTGTCCACGCGATTCTGCGGGTGAAGGCACAGGCGGAGGATGCAGTGGCTGGGGGCGATGTTGTAATCGCGGTGTCGTTGGACATCTCCAACGCATTCAACTCGCTGCCCTGGCCCTGCATCCACGAGGCACTGCGGTACCACGTGGTGCCGCCCTATCTCCGGCGTCTGGTGCACGCGTACCTGTCCGACAGGCACGTGGTGTATCCGGGCGCCGATGGGTGGCACCGAAGAGCGATGTCGTGCGGTGTTCCACAGGGCTCGGTTTTGGGCCCTCTCCTGTGGAACATCGGGTACGACTGGGTGCTCCGTGGTTCCAATCTCCGGGGCGTCGGCGTGACCTGTTACGCCGACGATACGTTGGTCACAGCGACTGCTGGGACCTTCCGGGACGCCGCAACTCTGGCGGCGGCGGGCACCGGCCAAGTAGTTGGTAGAATCCAGCGTTTAGGGTTGAAGGTGGCCCTCGAGAAAACCGAGGCCGTGTGTTTTCACGGACCTCGGAGAGGGCCACCGGCCGGTGCCGGCATCGTCGTTGGGGGGGTGCGGATCCCCATCGGCTCTAGCATGAGGTATCTAGGTTTAGTCCTAGATAGCCGATGGCGATTCCGCACCCACTTTAAGGAGTTGAGGACGAAATTGTCCCGGGCAGCGGGCGCTCTTTCCCGCCTGCTGCCCAACCTGGAAGGTCCTGGCTTCCCTTGCCGGAGGCTGTATCACGGAGTCGTGCGGTCCATAGCCCTTTATGGCAGCCCCGTTTGGGCTGACTCCCTGGGCCGCCCCTGCGTCGCCCTTCTGCGCGCCCCGCAGAGAGCTTTAGCGCAGCGGGCGGTCAGGGCGTACCGCACGGTCTCTTTCGAGGCGGCTTGCCTATTGGCCGGATTTCTGCCCTGGGACCTGGACGCCAAATCCCTTGCCGATGTATTCCATTGGCGGGAGGAGGCGTTCAGTCGCGGGGAGCGTCCGGCCCTGAAGGAGGTGGAGGCCAAGAGGGCCGCCTTACGGCGAGCCGCCGTGGAGGAGTGGCGTCTCAGGCTGGAGGCCCCGTCGTGGGGGCACCGTGTCGTAGAGGCAGTGCGTCCTGTCTTTGCCGAATGGCTGGACAGGCGCCACGGAGCGGCAACATACCGCCTGACGCAGGTGCTCACCGGGCATGGCTGCTTCGGTGAGTTCCTGTTTCGGGTGGTAGGGATAGAGGAGTCGGCCGTGTGTCACTATTGTGACAACTGCCCAATGGACACGGCCCAACATACGTTGGAGTGTTGTCCAGCCTGGGATGAAGAACGCAGCGCTCTCAGAACAGTCGTCGGAGAAGACCTCTCGCTGCCGGCCGTGGTCGCTTCCATGGTCGGCGGCCGGGAGGCCTGGCAGGCGGTGGCCCACTTCTGCGAGGCGGTCCTCTCGCGGAAGGAGAGTGCCGAGAGGGATCGCCAGCGCAGTGGTGATCCCTCCCGCCGCCAGACGAGACGTAGGAGGCGTCGGGTGGACGACTGACCGACGTCTCCCGCCCTGTGGATTGGGGGCGTTTGGAGAATTCCACCACGGTATCCCCTGCCTGTCGTAAAAGGCGACTAATAGGGGCCTCCGGGGGTCACGGGTGGGCGGGACGTGCCGCCCACCCATTAGTCTAGCCAACTTCTGTGACCCCCGTGATGGACATGTCCGAGGCAGCGTGTCTCACGCTGCCTCGGACACCAACAGGCGGACACGATACGGTGTTTCGGGGGCTTCTGAGCCCCCGCAACAGGAAAAAAGGACCGCAAAAACGCGGTACGCGCAGGGGCGGTTGCGGACGACAACTTAGACGTGAGTCGGAGGAAGCCCGCAGCCGTCCCTAATGAGCCGAAGATGGCCATATAAAAAAAAAAAAAAAAAAAAAAGAATTCATGTCTCTCAATGGTCTCACACAATTTAATTACATTATAAACCATAACTCAAATATTTTGGATTTGATATTCTCCACAATACCCAATCTAAAAGTGTACAATGTAATTGACCCACTCACAGTAACTGATATACACCACCCACCACTGCAATTTGATATAAATTTAAACATTGAAAACACGCTTATGTTTGATCCGAAACCTAGATTAAACTATTATAGAGCTGATTATAGGGCAATTCAAGATGACCTTAGTGCTGTTAATTGGGCAGAA
Organism: Lapara coniferarum; assembly: GCA_949316025.1. Classification (NCBI taxonomy): domain Eukaryota; kingdom Metazoa; phylum Arthropoda; class Insecta; order Lepidoptera; family Sphingidae; genus Lapara; species Lapara coniferarum. The sequence goes on from OX438929.1 coordinate 29,177,824, forward strand.
ATTTTGGACCAGCATCATAATAATGTTGATTCAATGGTCGACATATTTTATAAAATTTTGAGACCGGTCATTAACTTACATGTTCCTATGACTAAAGTACACGGTAGCAACAAGCCTCCATGGTTTACACGAGACGTACTTAGGGTCATTAATGAAAAGAAGAAAATTTGGAAACGCTATAAAAAATATAAAAACGGCAGAGATAAAATTGAGTTAGACATTTTAAACAAACGATGTGAAAAATTGATCTTGCAGAGTTATAATGAATACATAAGTATTATAGAGTCTAATATTGCTCGCAATCCAAAGTTTTTCTGGAGTTACATTAAACGCAAAAGAAAAAATAAATCCTATTTTCCTGCGTCGATGTCACTAGGCTCATCGATCGCGACAAATAGCGCTCAAGTATGTTCCCTATTTGCTGAAAATTTCTCATACATTACATGCGACGATAATCCTATTTCTCATCATTATACCAACTCTTCAATAAAGTCATCTTTTAATACTTGTCTTAGCTCAATAGTACTAGATAATAATGTCGTTCTAAATAAGTTAAAAGTTCTAAACCAATATAAGGGTCCCGGTCCTGATGGAATACCGAGTTATTTCATTATAAAGTGTGTCAAACAGTTATACGTACCTCTTACTTTAATATTTAATAGATCCCTTCAAACTGGAGTTTTCCCCACTTATTGGAAGAACGCGAAAATAACCCCTATATTTAAAAGCGGTTCTAAAACTGATATAAAGAATTACCGGCCAATATCCCTTTTATCAATTTTCTCGAAAGTTTTTGAAAGTGTTATATATCCGTACTTGTACAAACACGTAAGCCACCAATTATCAATTAACCAACATGGGTTTATACGTTGACTGCCTCGGTGGCGTAGTGGTATTGCGTACGCATTACGAGTACGATTTGCGCGCTGAGGTCCTGGGTTCGAATCCCGGGTCGAGCCAAAAAAAAAATTGTGACTGGGTTTTTCCATCTTAAAATTAACTCAGTCGCAGCTCGGAGTCAGGAAGTTGGCGGTGTGATACCCCCGTGCCTCGGAAAGCACGTAAAGCCGTTGGTCCTGCGCCTGATCTCTCTCCGGTCATGTCGGATTGCCGTCTCACCGGACTATGAGAGTGAAGGAATAGCGAGTGCACCTGTGTATTGCGCACACACTTGTGCACTATATTATCTCCTGCGTACCAGGCTGATCTCCGTTGAGATTGGCCGCCGTGGCCGAAACTGGCTAGGAGGATTTCATTCATACGTTATCGTTCTACAAATACGAACTTGATTGACTACGTCGAAACTTTGCACGACCACATGGATCGTCGAATTCAAACGGACGTAATTTACACCGATATCAGCAAGGCCTTTGACAAAGTTAATCACGATTTATTAATATTTAAGTTATCCGAATGTGGTTTGGGTGTTCAAATGTTGCGCTGGTTCGAATCTTACTTGAGAAATCGAAAATCTTACGTAGTTGTAAATAATTCTGAGTCAACTTTTTTTACGGCAAAATCTGGTGTTCCTCAGGGATCACACTTGGGACCTTTACTGTTTATAATATTCATCAACGACCTAGTGAACTGTTTATCTGCTTCGAAAGCTTTTCTCTTTGCTGACGATCTAAAAATTGTTAAACCAATCACAGGAAATTTCGATTGTGATCTACTGCAAAAAGACATAAACAACATAGCTCGCTGGTGTAGTGAAAACGGACTATACTTTAATGTAGATAAGTGTTACCACATATCGTTCACTAGAAACACTAAAAATATAGTTAACCACAAATATTATATAGATAACACTTTACTTAGTACTGTGACAGAGATCCGTGACCTTGGGGTCTATATGGATAGTAAGCTCAGTTTCAGAAATCACATCAATAACATCATAGCTAAATCTTACAAAATGTTGGGCTTCATCATGAGAAATGGCAGTAGTTTTAAGTGTTCGTCTACAAAGATTACTCTATATAATTCACTAGTGAGAAGTACTCTTGAATACTGTTCCCAAGTTTGGTCTCCTCACTATGAAGTTCATAAAAATAGAATTGAGATGATACAAAGAAAATTTCTAAATTACTTAAGTTATAAAAATTGTCGTGCTCATGATGTGACATCCTATAATAAGCGTCTCGAATTTTACAAAATGCAGTCATTGACAACGCGCAGGAAATACTTAGACTTGATGTTCCTCTACAAACTACTGAATTCAGACATGGACTGTCCGCAGCTCCTCAATAGGATAAACATTTCAACTCCGAGTCGTCTACCAAGGTTCTCAACCTATAAATTATTTAAAGAAACATTCTTTCGTTCAAACTTGAGTTTCAGTTCGCCAACAACCAGAATGATGAAAACCTATAATTACTTGCCTAACGGTGATGACGTTGACATCCTCTGTGATAAACTGACTACTTTTAGGAAAAAAATTAGACTGAGAGTGTTCCATAATAATGTGATAGATACTAGATTAAGCTAACATCACTAGTACCTGTGTTTGTTTGTTTAATATTCAAAACAAAATCCGGTAAATTTCTGTTCATTTGCCTTTTCTTGTTGTATTTTTTCTCTTGTTGTTATGCAGTTAGCCAACCATAAACTCCAACAATATAATGTTTAAAAATAAACATATTTTAGAACCATAATTTGTTGCTATCATAAGCCTGTATTATACAATTAAATACCTAAGCATTTTGTCTTCCTCGAGTTAGTTGTAAATACCTTTAAGAGGTAAACACAATCGACTATAATTTATACCTGTAATTTAAACAAATGTATGTTCAGTGTATTACCTAATGGTGTTTCGAAATAAATAAATAAACTTGTATTTTATATTTCCCAAAAAATCCATTAGCGATTGTGGCGTCTAAGTCGCAAGGTAACCCGCTGGCCGCCGAGTTCATGTCGTAGTATGTTTTTAGACATAGGTGGCAGCACTTTCTAAGACTTTTATGACTTGCCCTCTATATGTGTTTGTCGGAATCTTGTGAAAAATATGACCAAAGTGCTTTAGTCTTTATTCTATGGAGCAAAGGGAACCCGAGCCGGTTCGGCTTCACGTTCACCGTCTATGATGTATTGTCACTTTTTAAGTCAATCAACGGTTCAATTTGTTACAGTAGCAATTTGCAGTGTCTGTGAATTATCATAGTATTAATTTTATTTATTGACAATGTTATGATATTTAATTCGCCCACGTTTTGTTTAATTAAAAATTACAAAATATTTTGATGGTTACAAATTGTAGTGTAATATGGTGGAATTTACTGTTTGTTACTTGTGTTTCCCTATACGTACGTATATTATTAGTTTGTGATGTCACATTTATTATTAGAATTCAGATAGTTAAGTGTATATGAAGTAGGTCTGAGTAGTTTTTAATTTTAGACGCAAAATGTTTGTTAGAAGGAAATAATTATATTTTACTGAATTTAAAGTAAAACTTGACGAATAACGTCCGTTGATTATTTAAATTGATAAAATATAAGTAATTTATATAAACATAAACTGCTGGTCTGTTTGATGAATACTTAAGATATTTGTTGGCGGAAATTACATGTACAAAATTATGTTTAGAGAATTCATAGGAATGAAGGTAGGTATCGTAATTATAATTTTGATGTTGTTCATGTCACAATTAAGTAGGTAAGTTAACGATTGCGGATTTAGAATTAGAAGACTAATCTGTGTCATGGTTTTTGATTTCTGTTAAGCTGTGATTCCGCAGAAGGCGGCAGACAGCAACGGTAGACGGCAACAGCATGAGCGGAATCGGTCTCATACAATTTAACACTGCATAGTAGCGCCGTCTGCCGTCGCGGCACATGCTGCCGCGTCGGCAGACGTTGCCATCTGCCGTGTGCCGTTGCCGTCTGCCACGTCCTGCGAAATCACAGCTTTAAATTGACCAATTTCGAGCACACCGTGCGATATGTTAACTGAGGCAATTTTTGCCTCGGGTTACCTTTTGAAAAATTTCACCCTTCGCCACTGTCGTCTTGGCAGGACTTCTTCGTCTTATAGACGTATCTTTCGACGGATGCGTTATGAAAATCTTGATAACTCATTTTAAAATAGTAAGAGCATGCACTGAGTCGAGTAAAACATTTACAAGAATAAACAAAGCAGGTTGGAACCTGTCCGCGTGTCGCTGCCACTCAGCTCGTACGCTCTCGTTCATCGAGTCGCGCGTTCGGCTGACAGTGGCGCGAAAACAAAGGACGGGCTACACTGTCCCGTAAATTCTGATTAAATTGAGCTGTTTGATATGAAACAGTTAAAAAAAGATTAGATTTAGATGAGATTTGACCAGTGTTGCCAACTTAACGGATTTTCCGTCATTAGTAACGGATTTGGATACGTGCGAAACGGGAAAAAATCCATCTAACGGCTGACTGGATATTTTACGGGACAAAAATTTCATTGTTATGTGAGGGGGGAAGGTGTACATGTGATAGGAGGCATAGGGCGGCAAGAACACACGCTTGCGCCCCCCCCCCCCGCGAAACTCTAACTATTTTGATTTGACTCGCCCCACAGAACACTATTACTCTAGGAGCTCGACCCCAAGGGCGGATCCAAGGGGGGGTCATGACACTCCCCCCTGGGCTGAGTCCAGAACCTAGGTGGACCACTAATTAAAATTATTAAACATTACCGGGTGGAAGGGAAACGCTCTCGGAAACGAATACAGGTGATAGTATTGATGATTCCTGACGTGATGGCACTAAAAAAATCGCGATCGCATTGTTACAATTTTAGTAGGATTTTCTCAAATTTCTGTACAGCTACACGTATGGATAGATAAATCAAACTATTATTCTGAAAAACATAGTAAAAAAGGTCAATATTTAAAAAAAAACGTAATGAAACACAGCTGACGGATTAACGACCGCGGGCCGGTGCCGGCGCAACGCGGCGGCCGCCCAGTTCTTTGTACGCTTTACATTGCGCGCGCATGAATTACGGAAATACTAAAATCGTAAGTATTATCGCTTAGCTTTGCAAATGAATATAGTTTTTCGTTAATGTTATGGTTTTTCTCTCTTACCGTTCCGGTATAGAGAGCGTTTCCCTTCCACCCGGTATGTTTTAATATATTTTTAGTCACAATATAGATTTTATTTAAGTACTTTAAATATTTAATTAATCTATTCATATAAAAGGCGGCTTAGTCCTGACTGACTGACGGATCAACGCACAGCCTCAACCGCTTATCGTAGAGACCTGAAACTTGGAGGGTGTGTTCCTTGTATGACGTAGGCTTCTGATAAGAAAGGATTTTCCGAAATTCTACCCCTAAGGGGATGAAAAAGTGGGCAAAGTTTGTGTGGGGCAACGCGATTCCTTGGTCCAACCTAATTAAAATTTAGCATAAACTTTTTTTAATACAATTGATGGAAGACATGTTTCGTATTTCATTGAAATTCCTTCCCTAATGGGGTTAAAAAGGAATAGAAAGTTATTTTGGCATTGATTTGCTTCGAAGTATCAGTAAGATCAATACTCCTTATAGGTCGGATAGTGTGTAGGGAAGAGAACAAAAAATCGGTTGCACCAAATAACCGATTTTTGAATGGAATTGATTTTATATTCTAGGCTTTTGTTATCGTATGTAAATAGAGTTAGATTATATTATCAAATCTTACACATTACAATCAAGAGGTTTTTTTTATTATAATAGTTTTTGTTAGTCGTTCATTTTGATTTACCGATTGTACGGTGCGTACAGTATCTTTATTATGATAGGATGATGTTGATTGGAGAATGAGCAAAAGTCCTTTTTGATGGAGAAAATTATACAGGGTCATTTTGTAATCGAATACATAAATTTAACTGCGATAAAATCAATTTGAAAGAAACACCATGCAGTTAATTAATTTAACCATAAGTGTAAAATAAAGAAGTACATTTTTCAAACAAAATACAGAACAAAAAAGGTCTTTTAATTTTAGACATCCTATTGCCACTACTAGTATACGAGAGATCGTCGGAGCGTCAACGTCCCTGAGGTTGTGTGTTTCATTGATAATATGCTCACGCACACGCGAACAAGAGATGCACACACGGAGCGCAACGATAAGACATCGCGCCATCGTAACCAAGAAGCTTTATTCCAAACCGAAAAGATGAGGTCGCTATTATTACCTATGCTTCTGTGTCAGGTCACATAGGTCAATCAAAACAACAGTCACTTACTAGATTCTGTCAGAGCCAGTTATGTCTCCTTCAGAAGACTGAAATCATTGAAGCATCTTCGATAATGGTCACAGTCCGTACACCGCACGTAGCTTATCAAAAAGCCTCACAACCCTAAGATTCCATCAACTATCACACGATACATCAGCAAGAATCGCACGCTCAAGCCGTCAAATTCGTCGATCGATTTCGTGAAACCGACTATGATGCTACCGTTATGATACGAGTGTCAACGAGGTTCTTGAAGATTGGAATTTTGAACATTTACTCAGTAATCCCTAAAAGTACAAAAGACATTTCAACGACCTTCAAGGAAACATTAACACTTTATTCACGAGCTTTGTAAATGTAAATCATAGTTTACCACAACAGAAACTTAAAAATTAACACAATAGAATAATAATTACAATTAGAGAACATTTGATCGTGTGCGCATAAAAGCCGACAAAGGACTACTAAACTAATAGGTTTTTACCTACACATGGCTCGCGTCTCCCGAAGCGATGTCAGAGACAAGGTCACTCGGATCGCTACAAAACGATATAATAATAAAATTACAATAGGTACCGGTAAGTACATAGGGAGCATCGGCCTAACATTCAGTACGTAAATCGACATACGCCACGTCGTGTTGCTGCCGGGCGACTGGCGGGCAACGCGCGCGCAGGCCCCCGCGCCCCACGGCGCATGCGCCTGGAGGAGCCAGTGCGGGGCCATATTTTAGGCCGCGCGGGATAGGCATAAAGTCCACGAATCCCGGACCGCGAATCTCGATGTATTTCGAAACGTTACACATTTTGATAAATATCACTTGTACTTATTGCTATTACCTGGAATTGTCGTAATTTACTAGTAGGGTAAAAAACGTTAATTTTTACCACTTCATAGAATACACGCACACTTTTGTCAAGAATAAGTAACATTTACGTACGTATAGTAATGGCTGAACTTAATTTAAAATAACCAGGATATTCAATTGACTAATAACCAAAATTATTGTAAGTAGGTAAAACATAGGTATTTAGAAGGATTTTTGTGCACTTGGTCGAGTCACTTTATAAGTGGTTAGTAAATAACGCCAGTTTTAGGTATTATTACTCAGGCAGGAACTATTAAAAATTACGATTGTTATTGCGGTGCGGAGATACTGGGGTACTCTGTCAGAGATGTCCGGGAATAAACCCATATTTTGCCCAAATGTCCGGGATTCTTGCCGTGTTTGTCCGGCGTCGGCAATTTAGGTAATGGCAGCCCTATACAAAGAACATGCCGACAAGTGCGCCGTGCGCCCGCTGGCGCGCGCGATCGTTGGCCCCGCCAGCTGATGTTCGTGTTACACGTGCTCCCACAGGGATACCAAGCTTTGGTACTATTACCTTATTCTGCAATATCTTGCAATTTTAGTTTTACATTGTTCTATGCTATTTTAACCGTACCACAATGCATATTGAAATTAAATGATGTTAGAGCTCTGGTATGCTTTATTGCTTAAAGTAATGTTATTTTTACAATACAAAGATATTGCTGCGTATTCGTTTAAGTAGACTTTTCATTAGCATAATTGCCCTAGTTATTTTATTATTTAATACACTTATTTAAGTGTGTTAGAAATCCATGTGATAAATAAACTAATATCCGATTCTTTGAAAAGCTGTGTCATTTTAGCAAACTTGTCGGTAAAAATGTTTATACTGGCAACACAGCGTGTTTGAGTGCGTGTTTGTATTGAATGGCGTGCGAAAGAGACACAACATGTTGGTATCTGCACGTTAGTTTCAATGTGTTAGTAACAAGATCAACGACTCTGACGCGATACAAAATGTAGCTAGAGATTAGAAGGTACAGAAGGCATAATAAGGCCTTTGGTAGTATAAAGTATTTACGTAAACCTATTTTAGGCATGACGCCCAGAAATATTGATGTTAAAATTAAAATAAACGTTGAAATATCATACGGAATCAAAAAATATGATATCAATAGATTAAAATCCTGTAACTTTTTTAATAGTGACTGCGAGTTGTTAAGTACCTACCTATTTCGGTAGGTAAACTTATTTATTAACGAAAACAAAGTTTATTATGAAAGAATTAATACTTTTCTTTACAGCATAACACTTAAAAAATAATTAGTTCCTTTTCACACAATAACATGACAACTTTTTATTTCATGTTGATATTTATAACGTATTAGTTAGGGAGTAGGGACTGCTCTAGTAGCAATTTAATTATTTTATTTCAAATTCCACGTCTCAAGCGGTACTGCTGCAGCTATGTGAGTGAATGTATTGCAAGTGAATTTGTGAGTTGCCCTTCTTAATCCTATAGGTTTTGTAATAACATCGTCAGCTGTGACGTGATTCACTGAATAAAGTCAAGCGCGCTAAAACACAGCGTGATCAAAAAACTATAAAACTATAATCGGGATTATTGGCGAAAGTATGCGTTACCCATGGATAATATTTTGCACGATGTTAGCAGAGGTCACGCTGAATATGTGGTTTCACTTAGTAACGCAATGTTGAAATGACACTGTATATTGCACTATTTTGATAAAATGATAATGAGTACGCGCGGATTGTATGATGACCGAATGCGAACTGATTGCGTGGTAAGCGACTATGACAATGCAAATGGCGTAAAATGCTGATGATACATTTTTGTGTACGTGCTTGCTCGTACATGCTCCCGAGCGAGAAGATGAGGAATGAGAGGTTGATGAAGTCAATGATAACTGAATGATGTGAGTTACAAGGTGATTGACAATAGGTCCTTATAATTATATGATTAACAAGGTGATAAAACATTAGTGACTTAAAATTTAGGCGATTGTTTAAAGTGTCTATTAAGCACGGGCGATGTGCTTTTGTTGATAATTTGCGCACTTGTATCGTGCTTTACACAATCGCACATATGTGGTTCACTTTTGCATTGCTTTATTTCACCTAAACCGCGACACTGATTTACGGCACTTATTTCACTACATTGATTCACTGCACACTCACTAACACAACGAACTAGGCGTGGATGCTTGGGGCCCACCGTTTGGACTTCGACAACTGCTTCTTCTGTTCTGGCCTCGGGCGACGCAGGTTGCGTCCGCACACGGCAGCGTCGCCACAGGAACGCAGCGCCTGCGATGGTTACCAGGAACACTACTACGTATATGGCCACGTAGTGATGCACGTCATGGTACGAGACGCGCTGTGTCAAAACTCCTTCTGACGCTTGTTTCAGCTCCTTGATTTGTCTGTCAATGACCTCAAAGCGCTCTCGATGATCGTATGTCGATTGGTTTTCGACAGGAGAAACAGGTACTGATATATTGATAATTTTGTTGATAGGTGGAATTTTTATTTCTAATATATCTGCATCTTTGTTCAATATGTTTGATTGTGATTTGTGAGCAAATATCGTAAATGTGCTACCTTTGATAATACACTTATTGCTAAGTGATATGATTCCCACCTCGCGTAATGTTTCCACTGCAATATGATGCTCACATATGATTTGTACGGTGCATTGGCCGCAACATAAAAATAAATAAGTGTTTATATTGCTAAGTTCCGTCCATGTATCTTTGCAAATTGATATCTTTGTTAGGCATTTTTCCGATGATAGATCTTTGTTACATAAATTCTCGTCTAATTTTGTCTGATAGATGGGCTGCTTCGAAGCGCATAAATGAGTATTAAAATTATAGTTCATACAATGTTGTATGTCTTTCTCTGACATAGGAATATATGAATCCTTTTGGATGTTTATTGCTACGTAGTCTGATACTGGCACGATGCTTATAGCATTAGATTTAATTATCTGTGGGATAGGTATTAATTTGAAAATTTCGAAATCGTCTCTGCTAACCAATGGAATCCTAACTTCAAATATTATGTACTGTTTCGAAGCTCTCGCTCTTACATTAAGTAAATGATACATTTTTGATAGATCTGACTGAATATTTTCTAATGGTAGCGATAAATCCTTTAATAAACCTGCAATAATATTCAATTCATCGCGTAACTGTTCGGGGGATAAAAGGTGATAGTTAAATTTTCCTGCGTATACATTAGTGATTGTGTCAATAAGTGTTTCTTGAATGTTTTGGAGATTAGCTAACATGCTGTTGGCAATAATTGATGATATCGTAAATTCTGTCATACTCGCTACGTTTTGAATTACATCACCTTGTATGTTGATTACTTTTTCTAAATTATTCAGATGTTGATTGAAGATTTTATGTTGTTTATTCATCGTATCTTCGACCCGTTTGATTAAGTTGAATTCGGCTTCAACAACTGATGTCTGGTTTTTCCATAAAACGGCCAAGTGATGTTCATTTTCCCTGACTGTCTCGATATCGTTTTTGTATTGTTCGGCAAATTGTTCGTCTAGTACGCCGAACAGGCTGTGCGCGATATATCCGACACCGTTGATAATGCCTCGGCGGGGTCGCGATCGCGTGCCGCTCCGTGTGAACTGCTGACCGAGTAGAATGCTGTTGTAGTGTTCGAGACCGGCGAAGCCATGATGTAACTGGAGAAGGATGATGTCACATTGTTCTGTCTTTTTGTTTACGTTAAAACATATGTTTTCTAAATGGTTAATATATTTAGTAAGTAGTTTCGTTCCCTGCCAATATGGATTCATGTCATAATAAATTACGAGTTTCCATTCGTCTCGTTGGAGGCGCATATTTGTAATTTTGTCAAAATAAAATCCTTGACTGGTATTTAAACTTGATGCTACATATTGGCCATGAACTGACGTATTTATCATGATTAACCACATAAATATGGAAAATAGAAAATGACTATATTTACTCGGGCGTCTGATGGCCGTGGCTCCGCAACTTGTTGACGAAGCCAAGCATTCTTTTTTCACTTGAAGTGGCCTTGACTGTGAATGGTCGGTCTGATCGTTATTGACAGGCAATCTTGATATTTTTGCGACGGGTCTCTTGATAATACCGTTCTTGGTTTTTATGGAAACTACACGCACATAACCATCATTTCCTGGATGTAGTTGTGTAATTCTGCCAAGCGCCCACCTTCCAGCAGGCAGATTAGCGTCATGGATAATAACGACGTCATTGATATTTAAATTTGCTTGTGGTCGACGCCACTTGCTTCGCGCTGACAGCTGGCATAGGTACTCGATGTGCCACCTTTTCCATATGTCATCAAATATTTTTTGTGTTAATTGCCATCGAGTTCGGTGATCTCTTTCGGTTTCAATTATAGTTAGCGTAGGGCCGCTTGCTAAAAAGTGTGACAGAGTAAGATAATTCAAATCTTCTGAATCTTCAGTTAGGGCGCATAAGGGTCGCGCATTTAGACAGGCTTCTAGCTGAGCTAACAATGTAGAATATTCTTCAAATGTCAATTTTTGTTCACCGATTACTCGTTTGAGGTGATATTTAAGACTCTTCACTGCTGCTTCCCAGAGTCCTCCTGCGCTGGGCCATGAGGGAGCGTTGAAGTGCCATTGGATTTCCATTTCAGTGATGGCTGTGAAAAAACTACTATCAAGTGTTGATTTTAAGTCTAAATATTCCTGACTTATAGTTCTGCTAGCCCCAACAAAATTTGTTCCGTTATCGCTATAGATATGACGTGCTGCTCCTCTTCTGGCTGACATTCTACGTAAAGCAGCCAGGAACGATGATGAACTGAGATCTGATACCAATTCTAGGTGCACTGCTTTTGTCACCATGCAAACAAATACAGCAATATAGCCTTTCGAGGTCTTAACACCTCGGCCCTTATTTGATTTGACGTCGACGAAACCTGTGTAGTCCACGCCAGTATGATGAAATGGTCTTGCCGGCGTTGTACGGGCTGCTGGTAGGTCACCCATTATTTGACTATGTTTAACAGGATCGTGGCGTTTACATGTAACACAACCCCGTAAGCGTTTTTTCACAATACTGTTGCCTCCGACGATCCAATACTTATGTCTCAAGAATGCTGATGTTAGCCTGGCGCCACCATGAAAGGTAAGCTTATGAGACTGGTCAATAAGAAGTTCTGCTAAACGACTATGACCAGGGATGATGATAGGATGTTTCATCTCGGGGTCTAGATAAGTATTTCTGAGTCGTCCTCCGACTCGTAAAATTCTTTTTTCGTCCAAAAATGGATTTAATTGATTTATTGTGCTCTTCGTGGGCAACTTGCTGCTGTCCCGTAGACTATTGATTTCCTTGGCGTAGGTAGCTTCTTGAACGTTTTTAATAATTATGTCCCTGGATCTTCGTAGTTCTGATATAGATAAAAATGATTGTTTGTGTTCTGGCTTGTATTTAAGTCGCAATATCCATGATAATATTCTAATGATTTTGTTGAATGAGCTGTACTTTGATATTAACTGATATATGATATTATTTGCCATAACGTGCTCGACGACGTTCACTTGTTTTGCTTTTTTCACTTCTTGATCCGTGTAGTATTTTTGTTGTGTTTCTTCATAGCAGTTGTTCTGCAGCAAAGTAGGACCCTGCCACCACAAACTATGCTCAATTAATTGTGATGCAGTGATACCTCGACTAGCACAATCTGCGGGATTGTGCTCAGATTTGATGTAGCGCCAACATGAACTTGGCATGATATTGATAATTTCTTGTACCCTGTTGGCAACAAAGGTTTTCCATCTGCCAGGATCTCCATTAAGCCAGCCCAAAACAACCATTGAATCGGACCAACCGTATACCTCGGTTTGATAATTGCTTAGACATTGCTTGACTTTTGACATCAGTCTTGATAGTAGAAGAGCTCCACTTAGCTCTAATCTTGGCAGTGAAATCTTCTTACTGACTGGAACTAGCCTTGTTTTGGCTACTAAAAGGTGTATTCTTGATTTATCCCCATCATTGATTTTTCCATATATAACGCAGGCAAATGCTTTTATTGATGAGTCACAGAATCCATGTAATTCCATTCTGTGGCGTTCTTTTGTTTGAATCCACCTTGGTATTTGTAATTTATTGATCTTATTGATATCTTGTTTCACTTTTTCCCAATCTAATTTGATGTTTTCGGGTAACTGATCATCCCAACCGATGTTAGACAGCCATATATTTTGAAAAATGATCTTCAGTTTTGTTGATAAAGGTGCTAGCCAACCCAGCGGGTCAAAAAGCTTAGAGATATTGGATAGTAACGATCTTTTGGTTTCTGATTTTAACGATTTATCTATTTTATATTGAAACGTAAAAACATCAAGATGTGGATTCCAGCAAAGTCCTGGCGTCTTTGTATATTCTGCTTGCTTAAAGTTGAAGTTTTCTTGATTGCTTGATTTGTAGCTATCATCTGATATTTCAGGAATATTAGACCTCCACTTTCTAAGGTTAAAACCACCTGATTTCAACAGCTTGATAAGGTCGTCATGGAGTTGTTTTGCTGCTACAACTGAATGTGACCCGTGCAAAAGATCGTCCATATAAAAAGACTGCTCAAGAACATCGGCTGCTAGACTCTTACTGTAGTTAGGTTTTTCATCGGCGGCTAATTGTTTTAAGGTCATCATGGCTAAAAACGGGGCTGATTTTGTTCCGTAAGTTACTGTTGTTAATTTATATTCCTTGATTGGTTCATTTTTAGAGTCACGCCATATTATTTTTTGGAGCATTTGATCTTCTTCGTGGATCAAAATTTGGCGGAACATTTTCTCAATGTCGGCTGTAAATGCGTATCGATATTGTCTCCACTTGATTATTAGAGACTGTAAATCTTGTTGTAGATTGGGTCCACACTGCATGACGTCATTTAAGCTGTGTCCAGATGACGTTTTTACAGACGCATTGAAAACGACTCTAAATTTTGTAGTTGTTGATTCGGTGCGTTGTACACTATGATGAGTCATATGGCAGTCGGGTTTCGTATTGCTTGCGGCGAGCTTCATGTGTCCTAACGATTGATATTCCTGCATAAATAATTTGTAATCTTTTTCCATATTTTCGTGTTGAGTAAATTTTCGTTCTAGTGTTCGAAATTGAGCAACAGCCTTTCCTTTCGAACTGCGTAAATCTTTTTCAAAGTTGCTCTTCATGGGTAACCTTACTACGTATCGACCGTCATCTCGTCGAGTAGTGGTCTGTTTGTAGTATTCGATGCAATGTTGGTCTGCCGTTGACATATTTGATTCATCGGCAATATCTTCCATCTCCCAAATTTTTTTAATTTCATCTATGTTGTTTAATACGATATTGCATTGCAATGTTTTGGCGTTGCCGCTTAAAATCCAACCTAGGCGCGTGTTTTGCGCAATGGGTGAAACTTGATCTCCTCTACATATTCCGTCCATTAAAACTAATGAATAAATATCGGCTCCTAAAAGGAGATCGACTGGACGACTGATATTAAATTCAGGATCTGCCAGTGTAAGGTTATCCAAGAATGACCATGCTGGTTTTGTGAATGAATGACTTGGTAGATTTTTGGTTAAATTTTTCATTATGTAAACATCTTTGTTAAATTCAAAAGTATTGTTCATTGCTGAACATTTAATATGTATGAGTCCTTTGCAGCTACTTTCCTTTGCACCGACTCCAAAAATTACACCCTGGCATTTTTGCCGTGGCAACCCCAACAGTTGAGCTCCATTCTCGGTGATAAGGGATGCTTGAGACCCTTGATCTAATAATGCACGCATATTCATATATGATCCATCCGCGTGTCGAACCTTGACCATAGCAGTGGCTAAAAGTACCTCAGGTATGTCTTGTTGCGACATGTGGGTGTTAGTTCGAACCATATGTGCTGGTTCAGATTTCGAAGCATTTTTTTATGATACTGCGCTTGAACCTTGATCGGATTGCGTAAACGCGTCGTGTAATAGCGTGTTATGCATTTGATTGCATTCTCGACATGTTTTGTTTGAAATGCACTCTTTTCCATGGTGGCAATAGAGACAATTTTGGCATAAATTTAATTTTGATATGGTTCTGCGTTTGTGTACTGCAGACATTTGTAAAAAATGTTGACAATAAAAAATCCTATGATCATTTGTTTTACAAATAGGACACTTATACAATTTTGTTAAATGCACATTCTTGGTGTTTCCAAGTTCCAATGTGCTACGACCTTGTGTCGATGTTGATTGCTTCACATTGAAATTGTTAGTATTATGATATTTATGTCCTGGATTTCCTCGCCAATTTTGACCGCTGTTGCGTATGATAGACTTGTTGATCTGCTTGCGACTTGAGGACTCCAGGGTGGTAAAAGTACTCTCTAGATATGCTAAAAATTCATGCAAATTTGGTACTTCTCTCGGATTTTTTACTGATGCAATATATTCGTTATGGCTTTCGGCATCTAATTTTTGACATAAAATATGGATGAGTAACGGATCCCATGCGTCTACGTCTACCCCTAAGTTTCTGATGGCATTGAGACTTTCTAGAAGAGTGTCATGCATCTTCTTGATATGAAACAATGACGCTCTTGGCACCACAGGAATGTTGAGTATGAGTTCGATTAGTGAATTTAAAATTAATCTATTGTTGTTATATCGGCGGTTTAAAATTTCCCAACAGGTAGAATAATTATCTGATGATATTGATAGATGCTGGATGAGCCTCTCGGCTTCCCCTCTCACTTTTGATTTGAGAAACTGCATCTTCTGTGCATTCGATAGAGTGGGATTCTTGTGAATAGACTCCGTGAAGAGATCCTTAAATGAAGTCCACTGGTGATAGTTGCCACTGAAATTCGGTACATCCAGCTGAGGTGTTGACTGTTCCGTATGTGTTACGGACCACATCTTTTTGTTGATAGAGGTTATGATGTCTTTGTATATTTTTTCATATTTGAAAAAGGTTGCTTCATACTTCGGGTCCCTACCGCATAATTCGCTGTCCAAATCCCAATGAGAGGAATCTATGGCTGACCAACGAGTTTCGATAGAGCGCAGAAGGTGATCAAACTCCCATTTATCGGATATTTGCTCGAGATTGATATTTGATACAGTATGTTCAAACGCCTTAAAGTTACTGCTTTGTTTGCGCAGCATCTCATCGGTTTTGCTGTTGATGCCACGAGAGTGAGTCGATGAACCCTGTCCCAAGGGTGGTTGACCGCTTGGAATGGTCAGCGGTGTAGCAGGTTTGATAAGAGGGGTAGAGGGTCTACTCTCCTCCCTCGGCTGATAATTTTCAATAACTCCTCTTATGTTGAGGAACCTATCCTTCGTTAGTTCAAATTGGTTAGACGTAAAATAAGTATGAGACTTAATACCTAATCCACACAGTTTAACATGATTTGTTTGATATTCGTGCCAGTAACTATCAAGCGTATCAAGACGGCGCTTGATATATTCAGCAGATTTCCGCTCTGCCCCATCTTTCTTGAAATTAGTATAGGTTTGTTCAATGGCAGCGGAAATTTGCTCTTGAGTTGCTAATAGATCTTCCACGTTGGACATCTTGATATGATATGATTTGATACGATATTAAAAATGGAACAATCTTACTTGAAATATGCTGATATATGATAAGATCCTGGGCTGCTGAATGCTTCCCGGTTACGGCGTTTGATGCTGATAGAAGATGATCTTGATAAATGCTGATATATCCTCGGATAGCACAGTCCACTTACATGTAACACAGAGTCACGTTATACTGAGTCCACGTTTTCACTGAGTCACGCACGTGGCTTTTATTTCGGAAGCCAAAATACTCGAAGGACCAAAAGATATGTACGGTGCGTACAGTATCTTTATTATGATAGAATGATATTGATAGGAGAATGAGCAAAAGTCCTTTTTGATGGAGAAAATTATATATTGCACTATTTTGATAAAATGATAATGAGTACGCGCGGATTGTATGATGACCGAATGCGAACTGATTGCGTGGTAAGCGACTATGACAATGCAAATGGCGTAAAATGCTGATGATACATTTTTGTGTACGTGCTTGCTCGTACACCGATAGAATTTCACGATTATCCTTTCATAACATTTAAATTGGTTATTGGACATTACAAAGAAATAATGTAGGAGGATCCAGCTGGGCTGGGCAGCGTTTGGAAAACTACGTCAAGTCTTCTCGTCATCCATACCGCAATGTTTGAAAACGAAAGTTTTCAATCAGTGCGTCCTACCCGTCATGACCTACGGAGCCGAGACATGGACACTCACGGTAGGGTTGGTCCACCAGTTTAAAGTCACTCAGCGGGCTATGGCGAGAGCTATGCTCGGTGTTTCTCTGAAGGATAGGATTCGCAACGAATACATCCCACAGAGAACCAAAGTTATCGACATAGCTCAAAGGATTAGCAAGCTGAAGTGGCAGTGGGCTGGCCATATCTCGCGAAGAACCTACAACCGCTGGGGTAAACGTGTTCTTGAGTGGAGACCGCGACTGGGCAAACGTAGTGTAGGACGCCCTCCAGCCAGGTGGGATGACGATCTGCGAAAAACTGCAGGTAGATGCTGGATGCGGCAAGCTGAAGACAGGGCGCTATGGCGCTCATTAGGGGAGGCCTATGTCCAGCAGTGGACTGATAAAGGCTGATGATGATGATGATGATGATGAATGTGTGTACTGAAACTTAAATCACAAATTTAGTGGTACGGTTTAAATTATTTACTTTGGAGATCTTCATTTTCTGTCTTCTATATCTAAATTTAAATATCTAACTCATTGTTCAAATATGTTTGTAAAACATACTTACAACATAATTTTTAAATATATAGACCGTGGGCCAGTGCAAAATTTCGTCAGTCATTTTCTCCCGAACGATAATTGGTGAGATGCATCAGAGACGTGTATCATAAAGCCGCGTGAACGTCAGCTTCGGCTCCGTGGGTGCCATAAGCGGTGGTAGCCTCCCAAAGATGTAGAAAAAAAAATATTATTCAGTCATTTCCTCCCAACTAAGAATCATTTTAAATTGTAGCTAACCCGATACCTTGAAGAAAAAAAATAATCAGCTGACTGTAACTTGGGGCATTATGCGTCAGCTGGTCAATCAAACATGTAAAAAAAATATATCATTTCAGTAATTTCCTCTCAACTTCAAATTTACCTGATGATAGCTTATACGCAACTATGAATAAATATATATGTCAGCTGGCTGTATGCCGGGGCAAAAACCGTCAGCTGATGCCTTGAAAGTTATAACGCAGGTGTTAGGCGAGAGCTTCTATTACATAATTACATGCATCAGCTGACAATGTTTCCCTCAAATTAATGATAGTAGATTCTCTTTATTAATTATAGCATTGTATTATCTATCTATACATGTAAAATGTTTTGTCCTGAATGACTGACTGACGGTTAAACGCACAGCCTAAACCTCTGACCGTAGAGACCTGAAACTTGCAGGGTGTGTTCTTTGTATGCCATAGGTATCTAATGAGATTGAATTTTCCGAAAGTCTACCCCTAAGAGGGTGAAAAAGGGGGGCAAAGTTTGTATGGGCCAACGTGATTCCTTGGTCCAACCTACTTCAAATATTGCTTAAACTTATTTTTAACAGAACTGATAGAAGACGTGTTTCATGTTTTATTGAAATTCATCCCGTAATACAATGATGTTTTAATAAAGATGACGCATATCCATACTGCACGACGTTTAAATACTGTCCTGCTATGCATGGTTTAGTGTATGAAACAGATCATACAGAAAGTACAAGATGGAAAGAGATAGCGTAAAATGAAATCACACCAATTGGCCGAATTTGAATGCCTCAGTTTTGACGCGGTAGTGCAATATCTACCTCGTGTTTGTATATATAAATCATTGCCGTAATATATAATATGTATAAAAACGAAAGGTCATTAACTCACTCATCACGAAATCTGAGAAGCTACACGTGCTAGGAGTCTCATTTTGTGGAGGTTCCTTTTAGGACGTTGGAGCTCACTAAGACGGGATTTTGCGAAATTCAACCCCTAATGGGGTAAAAAGATTGTACGCGATAAACTCAAAGACTATCAAATAGATTTTTATTAAATTTGGTATGGAGATAATTCGAGCATCTGGGAAACGGGAAAGTTTTAGGCTACTTCTTATCCCGTGAAAATTTATAAGTGGGACCTTTATCAAAAAAAAAAACTCTTTCGTACGACCGAGGCTGCGGGCAAAAGCTAGTCAGCTTATAAATTTTCATCTGGGAAGATATAATGTATATTAAATGTTTGACTTTACGCTCAGATATGAGTTTTCCGATGAAATGTATAAATACTTTACGACTAATACGTATATAATTAAATAACTAAGGAAATATTAAGAACAGTGATTATGAATTTATAGTTTATTGTACTCTCCGGAGTAAGATAAAGTGGTCAGCAGAAGACTTTTCAGATTAACACAACCTACTGCAGGTACCACCTTTGCAACACGTTTCTAATCTAAGGGTTAGAAAAGTGTTGCATGCCTACATCGCGTCATACAAGGAACACACCCTGCAAGTTTCAGATCTCTACGGTCAGAGGTTTGACCTGTGCGTTTAACCGTCAGTCAGTCATTCAGGACAAAACATTTTACATGTATAGATTGATAATACAATGCTGTAATTAATAAAGAGAATCTACTATCAGTAACTCAAGGGAAACATTGTCAGCTGATGCATGTAATTATGTAATAGAAGCTCTCGCCTAACACCTGCGTTATAACTTTCAAGGCATCAGCTGACGGTTTTTGCCCCGGCATACAGCCAGCTGACATGTATATTTATTCATAGTTGCGTATAAGCTATCATCAGGTAAATTTGTAGTTGAGAGGAAATCACTGAAATGATATATTTTTTTTACATGTTTGATTGACCAGCTGACGCATAATGCCCCAAGTTACAGTCAGCTGATTATTTTTTTTCTTCAAGGTATCGGGTTAGCTACAATTTAAAATGATTCTTAGTTGGGAGGAAATGACTGAATAATATTTTTTTTTCTACATCTTTGGGAGGCTACCACCGCTCATGGCACCCACGGAGCCGAAGCTGACGTTCACGAGGCTTTATGATACACGTCTCTGATGCGTCTCACTAATTATCGTTTGAGAGGAACTTGGTCATCGAAATCTGTCACTGGCCCACGGACCAATACAGCTGTGTTTTATTTGCATCCAAATTTAGATTTTTTTAAAGTAATCGTTTACGTTTGGTTACCAAGCGATTTAAAACTTTCGAAACATTACGCTCATAAACTGAAAATACAACACTGTAAAAGCGTCGCGTTGATATAAGAGTCAAGATGTTATTATTTATTTCAGTATATTTTTACAATTTTAAATCAAATATGTTAAATAAATACGATACTATTTCTTATAATGTATAGAAAACATGATAAATATATGTAATTATGTAGCCGACTTTTGAATTTTTGGTTAGACGTGCTTACAAAGCTATCGCGTCGCGAAAAATTTGAATTGCCATACCAGCCAGCTAAGATTGTATAGTACATAAGTGTATTTAATAAAGCAGTAGAATCAGTGTGTCCGTACATTTAAAGAAATGTGATAAAAAAGAAAGGCAGTGACTACAGAAGAGTAATGGAACACAAATCAGTGATTGTTTTAATTCTTTTCACTGTCTGTGTGTTTTTCTGTTTGTTTCTTACTGCACATCTCCTAAATTACTGAACGCATTTCAATGAAATTTGGCACGTGGGTAGATCATGTCCTGGATTAATACATAGGCTATTTTTTATTCCCTGAAAATATAAAGCGGGACTTTTATACCGGAAAATCTTTTTCACGCGGGCGGTGCTGCGACCAATAGCTAGTTTAATATAATACTTTGACGGCAATTTACGCATTATTCGGGAACGAACGCATCCGAAAGAATTTTGTCGCGCCACCGCCACGGCCGCCACCATTCATATTACGTATGTCATATTTCGTGTGACACTTGCGCGCGCATTTTTCGACTAACGTCTAACTAGAACTAACCTCTAACGGAACGTTTAAAAGAACGAACGCATTAAAAAAAGAGCATTATAATACTACGGAAACATTGAAGTAGATGTAGTGATAACGAGTTTCGGGAGAAGACGTAAAAAAAATTGGTTATTTAAATATAGGTAGGTATTTTTAAGTACCTACAGTAATTACATTTATTAATAGAATACCTACTTTTTACTTTTAAAATTAAATTATAACTTCTTGTGACTTGACCACGACTATGTGACCCCCCCCCCTGACGCCAAAGCTGGAACCGCCCTTGCTCGACCCTCTCCCCCCCTTAAACATCTCACGTATTTTATATTGTTGAGTGAAGAGTGTATTCCGAAATGAATATCTTATTCTGATTTTAAGATTAAAATAATCAGTTTCAAACCGCCTCTGTTCAAAAAATTTTAAATGCAATTTTTGAATTTACAGTCATGGCGATTCGCGCCATTTCATATATTAGAATGAGACAGCATGAACGACGCGCGCTCTTTGATAAGTTTTGCAAAGTTCTGCAAAACGATATAACACCTCTGATATAACACGACGCAAAGGTTAATTTTAAATTTTCAAATAAAACATATATATAATCGCCTTTAAATAGGGAATACAAACATTCTGGTAGGCAAAAACTGGATGGTTTGCAATCTGCATACAAAATACAAATCGTCGGGCATAGTGCAAAACCGCTTGTGATTTTAAAAAAGTTTTATATATCAAAATCAATGCTAAGTTTAGTGCAGTAAGGATCAATCTCAATTGGATTTTTTTTATCACTTACGCGGTATTGCACTATCCCCGACGAAATGCGTTTCTATTTCTTTATTGTGTGAATAATCTATCTAATAAAAAACAAAACGTCCGTGATAGGAATAATTACGTATTGTTTCTTTTTAGGTTACTGTAAAAACATTGTATGTATAACATTGTTCGAATTTAGTCACCAGATAAAAGTTATGGACTCAGCAAGTTAGATAAATAGGTATTATTTATGTACAAACCTTGAACAAATGATATATTGTAGTAAATCAGTGCACCATACACTCGTCACTATCAAACTTTTAAATGAATTACAATTTCAAAACATTTTAAATTCATTTAGTAGTGCGCAGTAAGAACGGCCGGTTTAAACAACAACTCGCAGTTCTCGGAATTCGGAAAAGATGATGAAATATATACAGTGTTGTCATTTGTCAACAATTAAAAAATCCGTCAAGTTGTATATTTCTGTGAAAAATCCGTTAAAAATATTTTTTATTCGTCAATAATAGCCGTTAAATTTCTAAAGTTAGCAAACCAAAATATTTTAACTGTTTACATTGTCGACAATAGATGGCTCTGCACAGTTAGACCTAACTACTGCATCGCGATGCCAAGATTTTCTTCGAAATAACGACCCAATATTTAAACTGTTTACGATTGTCGACAATAGATAGTTCTGTACAGTTCGACCTATTTACTACATCGCGATGTCAAGATTCTCTTTGAAATAATAACCCTAGAAGACGGCGCCGTGACGGTCCAAAGTGACAGGAAAAGTGATGATTTTCGTGAGACGATTTTTAAGCTATTGCATAGCTTCTGTCACGGGCCTTGAGAGTAGAGACCGACTCCAGAAATTCCGTAACGAAAAAATAACCTAACACCCCTCACTCCGACCGCCACAGCGGTGATACCTTATTTTAACTCTATCACAACCATATACAGTGTAAAATTCCATAAGTAAATTTATTATCGCAGTCTTGTAAGAATACAATATGTAAGAGAATATGAGCTGAATGTTAAACGATAAAAGTTCGAAATTACCGTGTATTTAAAAATTGTTCCAGTTAGTGAAACGTATCGAAGTGTCAAACGCGCGCAGTTGATGAGAATGTCCCCGTGGCGGGATGACGTGATTCTAAGTTTGAATTTTTAAAAAGTTTTTATTTTATATCTGTTCAAAGAGGTTATAAATATTAGAATTGCCTGCTTAGAGTTTCGGCGTTAGGGTACGAGTGAAATTTGGACAATAGAAAAGAAATAAACATACATGCATATACATATACACTCACGCCTGTTATCCCCGAAGGGGTAGGCAGAAGCGCAACTAGTGCACCCACTTTTTGCCATTATTCCGTTCCATGATGTGATAGGGGGCGAGCCTATCGCCATATCGGGCACAAATTCCAGACTCCGAGCTGATACTGAATAAAAAAAAACAAAAACTCAATATCACTTTGCCCGACCCAGGGATCGAACCCGAGACCTCAGCTCATATCCTGAAAAGAAATAAAATAAATAAACAATCATAATTACATAAGTTGATAAAAAATGCTATGCAATAGCTTTACCTGGGCAGTCTCCGAGTGCCACACGTCTTTTTTTTCACATAGATTTCTCCCATACATCGATAAAGAAATTTCACTTCAAAAACCTAAAAGGCCTTCAATAATACTCCCAGCCCAACAATGTTAAGACCGTAAAAATATCCCTTACCTAATTTTCCCTCAATTTTGTGGGAAACCCGTAAGTTGGGAACCCTGCGCCGCCTGCGCGGGATGACCTAGTCATAGAGATCGTACCAAAAACATAAATGTAAATAAGGAGAGCCAAGTTCAATACAAAAATTATGGTTGGCTGTGGGCTTCGCCTCAAAAAGAATGGAGATCTAAATGAGTGCCAAGTTTTATGCAAAATCCAGATATGTATTTATAGGAACAAAATAACATTATGAACGAGAAAAGCGCGGGAAACTTCGGATCGCGGCGGACGTGTTTTTCCACTTTTCTGATTTTTATTTAATAAGTTTGTAAATATTACCTATCAGTTGGGTTGTAATTATTTGTAAATTTTGTAGATTAGTGTACATAATTAGTTTGTTTTATATTTCTATTTGGTAAGTGTAAATATTTAATTTACAAGTAGTTGTTAATATTATGAATACACCGCCTGACCCGGGGGGATTTATCCCCCCGGCGGGCAATTTTGTTACTGTATCAACTAGTATTAATACAGAAACAGACCAAACTGCGAAATCGTAGTATATTTCCGAGTCGGGTATGGAGACCGACGGCTCGACGTCGGCTAGACCGATTAAACGTAGTCGTCGTTTCGTATGCAAAAAATGCAATAAAAAAGGCGTAAACACGACAGCAACTCTTCTAACACCTCTGGTTGCGATTGTGCCGATGTTTCACAGTCGCAACCAATAATTTGTTCTTCTGAGTCTACATCTCAAATAATTCCCGCCCAAACTGTGGGCCGCAAAACCTACGAAAAAAGTGATAGCGCGCCCTTTTTATTGCACGTTCAAAAGGTCACAGCAGAAGAAAATGACGGAACTATCCTCCATCCTCTAACTTTTGGCAAATTTTTAAAACGGCATGAATTTAAAAATATTGTAAATGGAAGTGTAAAAAGGATTGGGAGAAATAAAATAGCCATGGCTTTCTCTTCACACACTGATGCCAATTCTTTTATTTGTCATGAAAGTCTTATTAAATCTAACCTAAAGGCCTTTATACCTACGTTCAATGTAACCCGTATGGGTTTAGTGCGTGGAGTACCTGCAGAGTGGTCTCCGGAAGAGGTTTTGGAGAACACCTCTGTTCCAATTGGCTGTGGGCCTATTTTAAAAGTAAGACGTCTTAATTTCAAAGCGGTTATAGAGGGATCTGTTGTATGGAAACCCTCCCAAACGGTTGTTCTTACATTTGATGGGCAAGTCTTACCAAAAAGAATTTTTATGTGTTATAATGCTTTGCCAGTAGAACTATATATTTTCCCTACCATTCAGTGCTTCAATTGCTGTCGGTTTGGTCACACTAAAAATCAATGCAGATCTAAACCCCGCTGCTATAAATGTGGAGACAATCACACAGTTGAAACTTGTAACATAGTTGAGGGAAGTGCTTCCTGTTGTTTATGCTCAGGGTACCATTTTGCTACTAGCAAATTATGCCCGGAATATGAACGCCAAAAACAAATTAAGGTACATATGGCTCAGAGCTCCATTTCCTATGCTGAAGCTAGCAAACTATTCCCACCAGTTTCCAAATCCTTTGCAGACACTCTTATCTCCCGCGCTCCTCGTGATCTAAGTGGTTCTGAACCTGTTGTCTTTAGGCAGCAACAATCTAGCAGTTATAAAAAAACTATTTTCCGAAAACCACACTCACCAGTCACTCTTACTAAGGGATACAATAAAGAAGCACACAATAATATATTGAAAGATTTTAAAATTCCTGAACCTGCTAATGGATGTGCTCTTAATAATATTGCTAAGGATGCCCAGCCTAAACAATTTGACATGAAAGAACTTATCTCTGCATTGATCACTATTATTACACATTTTAATGCATCACCGTCCAACGTTGCCCCACTCTTAAATAGTATTTCCTCCTCTCTTTCTCAAAATGGACAATCTGAAGTTAATAATCCAATGGAATTGCCGCAGCATAATCAATAAAAAAAGTGAACTAATTTACTTAATTAATAAATATGAGCCATGGGCTCTTGCTCTCTCTGAGACATGGCTCAAACCAAATTATGTATTCAAAATTAATGGATATATAACAATCAGAGAAGATAGACAAGATGGGTATGGTGGTGCTGCCATACTCATTAAAGATTCAGTTCCATATTCAGTTATTTCTCTTCCTTCACATATTGATGAAATATCTATAGTAGCATTAAATGTCAATAACACTTGCCTTGTTTCTATTTATATCTCTCACCCTTCACTATCTATACTTCGAGAAATCAATAACCTTATTTCTTTTCTTCCACAACATTTCTTGTTGCTGGGAGATTTCAATTGTCACCATCAATCTTGGGGTAGCTCTATATCTAATCAGTGTGGTGAAGAGCTGTTGGAGATATTAGATATGCACAACTTATGTGTATTAAATTCAGGTTCACCTACCCGTCGTAACCCTCCTAATAATAGCAATCAGAGTGCAATAGATTTGTCTATTTGCACTCCAAACTTTGCATCTTTTCTTACTTGGTCCACTTTATCCTCTTCATTTGGCAGTGATCATTTCCCAATTAAAATCACTTTTCCCTTTCCACATAGTCATATGCCAACAAAAAGAATTTTCTTAAAATACAAACTGCCAGATAAAAGCAGTGAAGATTGGACAAAATTTTCTAAAAATGTAGATAGTAAGCTATCCTCTCTCCCTGATGTTGCCGATGGCAAGGAGCATTTGTGTGCTGAAGCTTTAGTTCAAATTCTTATTACCGCCGCGGATGAGGTCTTTCCTGTCAAAAGTAATACAAAAATTAGAAAAATTCCCATGCCTCCCTGGTGGGACTCTGACTGTACTAGTGCTGTCAAAAAACGTAAGCAGGTAGAATTTCAATATAATCATAATATGAGTCAAGAAAACTTTGAGCTCCTTTCTAAAGTAATTGCTGAAACACGTAAACTTTTCAAAAGTAAAAAGAGAGAAGGCTGGCAAAGTTTTTGTGCCTCCATCTCTCCAAACACACATCCTACTGTTGTTTGGAATAATATTAAACGTTTTAGGTCTGCCTTTGTGTCCCCTTCCCCCCGTATCCCGGAATTATTAGCTAATGACTTTTTAGATAACCTAGCTCCTCCTTGGGTCCCTCAGGAGCTTATTTTAAAACCAATGTTCGTATCTGTCTGCAAAGATGTTGATAGCTGTTCAGCATTGAAACTGCCATTTGACATAAATGAATTGAAAGGAGTAGTTCAGAATACTGTAGACTCTACTCCTGGATTTGATGGCATTCCTTACTCTTTTTTGTCTAATCTCAGTGATAATGCTCTTCAATACTATCTTTCATTGATCAATTCTGTAATATCAACAGGAAGCATTCCCTTAGCGTGGAAACGTCATATTGTGTTGCCAATTCTTAAACCTCACAAGACTCCATCTGATATTTTCTCATATCGACCCATAGTATCCTCAGTTTTAATGAAATTGGCCGAACACTTAGTTAAGAATCGGCTTGATTGGTTTGTTGAAAGTAGAGGTTTTCTAGCAAATTCCCAATTTGGTTTTAGAAAAGGAAAAAGTACTTTGGACTGCCTTAGCATCTTTACTACAGATATCCGCATGTCTTTTTCAAAAAATTGTTCTACTGTAGCTGTATTCCTTGACATTAACGGCGCTTACGATAATGTATTACCGTCTATTCTTCAACTTAAATTACAATCTCTTCAAATACCGTATAATCTAACGAATTTTATCTTAAACATTTTAAATAATCGATCAATCAGTATTTTATCATCAGAAAGCCCATTAACTCGCCACGTTTGGAAAGGTTTGCCGCAAGGATCAGTGCTTAGCCCCTTACTGTATAATATATATACCCACGATTTGGAATCTTATATTACCAATGGCGTTCAAGTTCTTCAATATGCAGATGACTTGCTTTTATATTACTCTTCTGATTCAGTTGAGCACGCTTGTTCAGTTCTAAACTCTTCGTTAATTTCTTTATCATCATGGCTTTTTCAAAATGGTTTAGAACTTTCCCCATCAAAGTGTGCAGCTGTAGTTTATACCAAGAAAAGAACTCTACCTCCAATTAATATCTTATATAACAATAATCCAATCCCTGTTAAAAAAGTTTTCAAATATTTGGGTGTTTTATTGGACTCCAAAATGTCCGGGACTGCCCACTGCGACTATGTTGCTAATAAAGTAGAGCGTCATATTAATATGTTACGATGTCTCAGTGGAGTATGGTGGGGTGCTCACCCACAATCTTTAAAACTAGTATACAACGCTATTATTAGAAGTATCTTTGATTACGGTTCATTTGTTTTTGAGCCCGGTAATGTAAATGCTTTTAAAAAAATAGATCGCCTACAGTCAAAATGCTTACGTATCATATCAGGAACAATGAGATCAAGCCCAATCAATGCTTTGCAAGTTGAATGCGGCGAACCTCCCCTTTATCTTAGGAGACAATTTCTGTCTGATAAATATTTATTTAAAATTATTCAGTTTTCAAACCATCGTCTCATCCCACTACTTGAATCATTACGAACACATTACATGAATACTCCATCTCATAAATCTCTCCCGTGCCTAATCATAAGTTTACATAAATTCCTTGCCATTTCCGCGCCAACTTTTCGTTCTAACCGGCTTGCCTTATATAGTATTAACTTTGATTCATTAATCTTCACCCCTAAAATACTTTACAACTGTATTAATAAAAAATCTGGTAGTGCTAAAGCTGAATTTAATGCTTTCCTGGCTGAACGTTTTGAGGGTTTTCACCAATTATATACGGATGCTTCAAAAGTGGGCCCACTGCAATGCGTTGGAATTGGTGTTCTCCATACACAATTCAATATTGTGCAGAAAATTAAACTTCCTGTGGAATCTTCCGTTTTCACGGGTGAATGTTTGGGTATTCTAAAGGCCGTTGAATATATCCTTTTATTTAAACTTGATAAAGCAATTATTTTTACAGATTCTTTAAGTGCTCTTCAAGCAATTGCTAAATTCCCTTTTAAGAATAAGAACACATTACCACTTATTATACAAATAAGAGAACTGGCGTTCAAGTGTCTCTCCAATGGCACTTTGCTTTATTTTTCTTGGATTCCCAGTCATTCGGGAATCGAAGGAAATGAAAGAGCGGACAGGCTTGCTAAGGAGGCAGTGGATTGTGGTGACTTGTTCCCTTTTAGAAATTATAGTCAAGATCTTTTATCTATACCAAAAACTTATCTCTGTGAATCCTGGAGAGAGGTTTGGATCTCCAGTAGCAAATCAAGGGGCCGTTTTTATAATGTTATACAACCGGATGTTACATTAAAACCCTGGTTCTTTAAGGCTAAGTTTGATAAAGTTGAGACATCTATGTTGATTCGTATGAGACTTGGCCACACATGTTCTCCAGCACATCTAGCCAAAATAAATATTTTAAATAGCCCCATGTGCCAATGTGGAGCAGATGTGGGCGACCTTAATCACATTTTGTTTTCCTGTCCTCGGTATGACCATCTTCCTTTCTTCCAATCCTTATTACATCTCACAGTTCCTTTTCCTTCTTCTATTGTTTGCCTTCTTAGCTCTAATAGTATGTTAATATATAAATGTATAGCATCTTTTGTAGTTAAGAATAATATTAAACTTTAAGTATTTTATCAATATTTTACCATTCTAATCTTATTAGTCATCACTACTCATAATTTATTATCGTAATATTTTGTATACATTATACCTGTACCTATCAACTCCTGCTTACTGAACCCACTTGATAGTATTCTAATACTTAACAATATATTTCTCTGCGTACTTGTGCCGCACAATATTCTATATATTTTATAGTTTCCCTACCTTGTATCCCCAAAATCCTGCCTTGTCCAAATACCTGACATTGGCTACATGCAACTGAACTGCGAAGCCACAAAGGAAAAAAAAAAAAAAAAAAAAAACATTATGAACAAGTATTAAGACGTGGCTGTATGGGCTTAAACCCTTTGCCTTCCCTATCAGCGAAAATTATAAAAAAAAGAAATAACCTAAAAAAAGAAAATATGTCAAGGTGAAAAAGCGCGGGAACGTCGAAAAGAAAAGGCGCAATTTTTAAACTTATTTATTAAAAATAATTTTTATACGAGTAAAGTATAAATAATTGTACATATTTATATCTTGGTAGTTGAAGAAGAGATTTGTCCAAAATGGGGGGGACAAGAAAACGTAAGAAAAAAGATGAGTCAGGGCATGATGAGGCGGAGTTGGAGGGGTCGGATTCTTCGTCTCAAAAATCCGTGGATGCTGTGGATAAGTATAGAACTTTCCAAATACCCAATTATCACAGACTGTATGCAGAAAATACAGGTAATGTCGAATTTATTGTCTTCTTAGAAAGTATCGAAAACAATAAACCGCTGGGGGACAGAGATATGATGTCTCTGGCAAATAATCTGAAAAGGTATAATAAGGGCATAAAACAACTAGTGCGCATGAATAAGTATAAGGTGGGTGCTATTTTCGACAGTGCAACACTTGCAAATGCTGCATTATCAAATAAAAAATTTCTAGACATGAATAAGCTTAAAGCCAGTATACCGGCTGCCGCTACCGAGACTACAGGTGTTATACATCATGTTCCGATAGACCTATCCAACGAACAAATTTATACTGCATTAACAACAACAAAAAACATTATTTCTATACGTAGAATCATGAGGAGAATAAAAAATGTTGACAGCACCTTTACTTTACAACCCACTAAAACTATATGTATTACATTTTCCTGCCAAACTTTACCCGACAGTGTTGATCTTAATAGTTGGCGATTTGAGATCTCACCATACATACCTCCAGTCAAACAGTGTTTGCGTTGTCTCCGGTATGGCCATTTAGCTAAATTTTGCAAGAACTCAGAAAAATGTTCAATCTGTACTGGCAGCCACAATTTTAAGAATTGCACTATTGCTCCAACTAATGCTTGTTGTATTCATTGCAAAGGAAACCATATTGCTATTTCATCAGAGTGCCCAGTAAAACAAGATAAAATTAAACAGAACAAAGAAAAGTTTATTAAAAGATCATTTGTGGATGTTGTCAATGAAAAATCATTCCCTTCACTAGGTGGCAGGAAAAAAAGTCCTAATGAACTATTTATATCACTTTTAGACTCTGATCACTTTTTGAAAGTACTAGTTGATTCAGTTATTAAAATTATTACCATGAGCAAAGCAAATGAAACTAGCATCTGTAGTAAAACTATCAAAGAATTTCTCATCCAAAACATACAAGACCAAAAAATCTCCTCTTAAATCTTTTTCTCTCTTTTATGGATTATATAAATATTGTACAATGGAATGCCCAGAGTTTAATGAGTAATCGACTTATTTTTTCACATTTTCTTTATGAGAAAAGCATTCATATTGCCATTATATGCGAGACCTGGTTGAAGTCACATCATCATATTAGTTTTAAAAATTATGAGATGGTGAGATTAGACAGTGGCAACGATCATAACGGCGTTGCTATTTTAGTACACAAAAGCCTTAATTTTAAGAAATTAGACACTTTTAGCGATAATTCCATTCAAAATAGCGCAATTCGTTTGTATTATGGTAACAATAAGGAACTGACCATAGTATCTCTTTACAGTCCCAAACTATGTTCTCCATCTTTCTCTAAACATAAATTGAACAACCTAATTCAAAGTCTACCTGAGCCCTTGCTTATTGCTGGAGACTTTAATGCCTTGCACCATAGCTGGGGTTGCATGACTTCTGATACTCGTGGATCTGAAGTATTAGAATGTATAGATGATAATTTGTTAGTTATTCTGAATGATGGTCAAATGACAACAGTAGGTTCCCATAAATGGCGACAAAATGCACTTGATCTTACAATAGTTTCTCCTGATCTTGCAGTTTCCTGCGATTGGTCTGTGCACGATGACCCTCTAGGAAGCTATCACTTACCTGTAATAACAAAAGTTTTTGTTAGAAATGTTTCTGGTAACAAACAAACTTTATTACCCGATAGTAAGCAATATCCTCAACAACACAATTATCGTAAAATTAATTGGGATATGTTTAGAACCATTTCAGATAGTTTTCTGCATAATTTTCATTATAACAAAGAAAATCCTTTAAAATCATATGAAGAATTAATGAGTCTCTTGGATACAGCTATTCAGTTATCTATGTCAATTGGACTTCGTCCTAATTCTCAAAGTCACTCCAGCACTTATTTTAATAAAAATAGAAGACCTCTACCTTGGTGGAATGCCAGGTGTGCTTCTGCTGTTGAACAGGCCAAACATGCATATGTAAACTTTAGACGTAATTCAACTGAATCTAATTATTTACATTTCAAAAAGTTGCAAGCTATTAAAAAGTTGACCTTGAAGCAAGAAAGACAAAAAAGTTGGGAAAATCTTTGTGAAAGCTTTAATAGAACTACTCCTTTATCTAGAATATGGTACTACATGAAAATTTTTAAAAACGTAAATACAAGCTATACTTCCTGTAAGAGATTAGATTGGATTTTTGATTTTATTAGAAAATACACACCTTCCACTGTTGAGGCTGAATTAAATTTAAATAATAACTTCATTACTGTTTCGAGTTCTGATTATCTAACAAATTCATTTACTTTTGCAGAATTGAATTCAGCCATTTTCTCTAGACGTGATACAGCCTTTGGCCTCGACGGAATTCCATATAAAGTACTTAAACATTTATCAAATACTTCAAAGCATGTTTTGTTAAATATTTATAATCTATTGTGGAATAATTCAATCATTCCTTCAAGTTGGAAAACAGATTGTTTAGTACCAATTTTAAAGCCCAATAAAGAGAAAGAACTTGCTGATTCTTATAGGCCAATAGCTTTAACTTCATGCATAGGAAAAATATTTGAACAGTTGTTAAAACAAAGAATAGAATTTTTTGTAGAAAGCAATCATATTTTACCATCAAACCAGTTTGGATTCCGCAAAGGTCGTTCTTGTCGCGAAAGTATTTCTCATTTACATTTTGATGTTTTCAATGCATTCAAGAACAAAGAAGTTCTAATAGGTATTTTCTTTGACATAGTTGGAGCATTTAATAATGTCAATCATCACATATTAGCTTCTGAATTATTGACCATTGGTATTCCTGAAAAAATTGTGAAATGGATTTTTAACTTTTTACATGGTAGAGTAGTGTACGTCAAATTTCAAAATCAACTTATTGGACCTAGAGTGTCTTTCAAAGGTGTGTGTCAAGGAGGAATTTTAAGCCCTTTAATATTCATATTATATATTTATAAACTTAATTTAATATTAGGTTCAGACGTTAGAAATTTACAATTTGCTGATGATCTTGTTATTTATACATCAGGGTCTAATGTAAATGTCATTGTTAATACTCTTAATGCAGCTTTGACGAATCTTCACATTTACTTTAAATATCTGAATCTTGATATTAATATTGACAAAACCAAAATGGTGGTATTTAACAAAACTCGTCCCTTTAAAATTAAATTATTTTATGACCAAAGAGAAATTCCACAAGTGTCTGAAGTTAAATTTTTAGGGGTAATTTTGACTAATAATCTGTCATGGAAAAAATATGTTGATTATATTATCGGAAGGGCAGGTAAGGCATTCAATATCTTAAAATCACTTGCAAGAACGTCTTGGGGTGCTGACCCAAAAATTTTGCTCATGTTGTATAAATCACTTGTCCGTAGTCACTTTGAATATGGTTTTTTGTGTTTCGCATCTAATGACAAACTTGTTCAGAAATTGGATGTTTTGCAAAATAAAAATCTGAGATTAATTACTGGTGCTATGAGGACGACCCCTATAAATTCATTGCAAGTAGAGTGCAATACTCCTCCTTTGTCATATAGATTTAAATATCTAAAATATTGTTTTCTTCTCAAATTATTTTCTATGGCTAATAATTTATTATTGAGAAAATATAAACATTTTGATAGTCAATGTTCCTTTGTTTCAACCACTAATGTACCTTATGCACTTCATGATTTTTCATTTATGATCCAACTTGATCAAAAATATAAAATTCATAGACCTGACAACTGGGCTTGCTATACTGACAGTTTTGAAAGCAAATTTACTTCTATAGAGATAAATATAAATAACAATATGAAGCACAAAGAAGAGGTAAACAATGTTTTGGCTGAATATAATGAATATAGAAAAATATTTACTGATGGTTCCAAGTCGAGAAACGTATCGATGGCGTTCTATATTCCTCATCTGCGTTTAGGATTTGGTCGCAAACTCTCGTGTGAGTTGAGTATCTTTTCCGCTGAGGCTTTGGCAATATTATTTGCATTGCAATATATTGGTCAAGCAAATGATCGACGTTGGCTTGTTATTACGGACAGTATGAGTGTTTTATGTGCCTTACAGAATAATAGTTTAGACTGTAAAATTAATTACATTATATACAATATCAAGAGTCGTTGGTTTCAATTGAAGAATCAAGGCAAAGAAGTACAATTTCTTTGGACACCTGCGCACGTGGGAGTAATCGGAAACGAGCAAGTTGATTTTTTAGCCAAGTCAATTGTTGACAGTGACAGCGGCGACAGTGTGAAAGCTGTTGATGAAGTTGCCATACCATTCTCGGACTTAAAGATACTCGTAAGAGAGTCTATTCTTAATGAATGGAAAGAATATTGGTTGACTACAACAAAGATTAAAGGTGCCTATTACGCAGCAATTAATATTAATGTGGGAAAGTGTCCTTGGTTCTGTAGATCCAAATTCAACATGCAACGAAAATTTTATACTATATTAAATAGACTTCGATTTGGACATGGTCGTTTTAAAGCCCATCTTAACAGAATGCGCATTATTTCGTCCCCCATATGCACAGATTGCGATCAGAATGTTGAACAAACAATGAATCACATAATATTTGAATGCTCTGCTTTCAACATACAAAGAATTATACTTATTGATAAATTAATTAACATCTACGGCAAATCTGAGCTTGTCCCGCGCTCTATGCAAGAAATACTTAAAAGACCAGAGACATACAAAGCTATTTATGATTATATATGCCATACGGTAATGGATATTTAGGGAAAAATAAAGATATAATAGATAGCAGTCTAATGACTTGACTTCGCTTAAAACTAAAAATGAAGAAAACATAACGAAGACTTGGCTTTGGCCTAAATATAAGACTACAAATATGGAAATAATATAATGAAGACTTGGCTTAGGCCTAAATATAAGACTACAAATATGGAAATAATATTATGAAGACTTGGCTTAGGCCTTAATGCACGGAATTTCAAATATGAATATTACTTATGACGAGGCTGTATGGGCTTGAGCCCTTTGCCTTCCCAAAACAAAGGGAAAATTAAAAAAAAAAAAAAAAAAAAAAAAAAAAGAAAATATGTCAACAACCCAGTTAATAATTAAAGTAGGTAAATCTTTAAATTTATAGAAGAATAATTAATATTTTGGGTTACTTCAAGTAATAATAACATGTAAGTTTTTTTTCAACAGGTTAGTAATGCCAAAATGTATGATTTATTTTTTATTATGCGACCAAAGACAATGTGTTTTGTTTTGTACATAAATAAAGAACTATCTAGACCAGTCGTACTAAACTATTATTTAAAATGGTTTACAAAGACGTTATGATGCTTCGGGACACAAAGTAAATTCATTGAAGTAGGTGCCGAAAAAATATTAACAATATTCTCAATTAACATAATTATTCTTATAAGATTAGTATATGGCTCAAGTGCCAATAAATTGTCCATAATATAGTTTTCTAGTGTAATCATCAGGTATTATATGATATCTTTAATTTTTACGCTTGTTCCAAATACCGACAGTATCTTGGGAAACAGTGTGTAAATATAACTATTACTGGTTTTGGCGGGAACTTGGAAGTGTCTTGAGGTGCTCTTGTTATATTGCATAATTATGGTGGTATATTATTCAATATAAAAGTTTTACCAAGTACTACCTATTAAAGGGCTCAAATGAAGTGACTTGAAATAACTGTGCTAATCAAGTGTTTTTTTTGTTGCTGCCAAAACTCCTCTATAAAGTCTTGGTAAGGTAGCCACTGCTTTACTCCGACATAGTATTTAGGAGTTGGACTGAGGATAAAAATTTATGAAAGACGGGCTCAATGGACTAGTATCCAGAGCCGTAACATTTAAATAAAAAAAACTTACCAGGCAATTAAAGAAATAAAACTTAAAATTTTAATTATGTTCTTAGACACTATGGTCATTATGGTGCATTTTATAGGGGCGAGCCTACCATCATATCGGGCACAAATTCCAGACTCCGGCTGGATACTGAGTAGCAAAACCAAATATCACTTTACTCGACTCGAGGATTGAACCTGAGACTTCAGCATTGCAGTCATACCTTAATAAAACTACACCACGAAGGTGTCCAAGTACTACTATTCTTGCGACACTAACTTGTATTTTCAATGAATTTTTCATCATCATCATCAGGCCTTTGCAGTCCACTGCTGGACATAGGCCTCTCCCAAGATACACCTAAGAGCCCGGTCTGCTGCTTTATGCATCCAGTCGCTGCCGGCCTTCTTGTGCAAGTCGTCCCGCCATCTGGCCAGAGGGCATCCCACTCTATGTTTACCAAATGCGGTCTCCACTCCAGAACGTCCTTACTCCAGTGGTTATCTGCTCTGCAACATGTATATGCAAATAATCTTATCTTACTAATATTATAAATGCAAAGTTTGTGAAAGCGTTTGGATGTTTGTTAGAAGTAAACACAGAAACAACTGAATAAATTTCAATTAAAGGAGATGTCCGCTTTCTGTATGGGTGCTGGTTCTCAAAAGCTAACCAGGTTCAAACTTTATGGTAAACATATTGATCTTGGATCCATTAAAAATATTTTTACACCCCTCCATTTATAACTAACTTTTCTATAAATGATCATTTTTAACCCCCGACAAAAAAGAGGGGAGTTATAAGTTTAGGGTGTGTATCTGTGTATCTGTATGTCTGTCTGTGGCATTGTAGCTCGCAAACGAATGGACCGATTTGGACGCGGTTTTTTTTGTTTGAAAGCTGATGTGACTGCGATGGTTCTTAGCTATAATTTACAAAGATCTGTTCAGGCGTTTGAGGATTATCAGCTCATTTCCAACTTAAAAAATCCGATTGACTTTAAATTTGGTGTACTGTGACATTCAATATATTTGTAAACATGAGCTGATGCTGCGGCATCAAGTAGTCTGCGGGATACCCAACTTCTTAGCAACTTATAGCAGATATAGTAAAATAATAATAGTGTCTTTGTCGTTTAAGTACCTAGTAATATTTTGACCCAACCGTCGTCGTCGCGTCGGGGGACCGCTAAAGAAGTATTTTCATCTCCCTGGTCCGGAGTTCGGTCCCCCGACGTGAGGACGCTTGGGTCAAAACATTACTAGGTACTTCAACGACAAAGACACTATTATTATTTTACTTTTTAGAGATATTTTGTGTCGGGGGTTATTTAAATTTTAATTTAATTTTTATTTCAAACTTTTTAAATTACTTTATTCTCCATCATGGGGCCTTGATAATCAACTATCTATCACCTACTCGTTGAGACCATCCTTATGAGCCCAAACACACTATATCTGCTATAAGGTGCTAAGGAGTTGGGTATCCCGCAGACTACTTGATGCCGCAGCATCAAATTGGAAATGAGCTGATAATCCTCAAATGCCTGAACAGATCTTTATAAATTATAGCTAACAACCATCGCAGTCACATCAGCTTTCAAACAAAAAAAACCGCGTCCAAATCGGTCCATTCGTTTGAGAGCTACGATGCCACAGACAGACATACAGATACACAGATACACACCCTAAACTTATAACTCCCCTCTTTTTTGTCGGGGGTTAAAAAGGATAAGGTAGCACGATCTTGAATCTAATCTATACTAATATTATACTGTCTCGGTGGCGTAGTTGTATTATGGTACGACTGCAATGCTGTGGTCTCGGGTTCGATCCTCGGGTCGGGCCAAGTGATATTGAGTTTTTGTTTTTTTTTTATTCAGTATCAGCTCGGAGTCTGGAATTTGTGCCCGATATGGCGATAGGAAATCCTTGGAGGAGGCCTTTACCCGAGGAGGGGTTCTGGAAAAAATAAACATAGATCCTACAACATCCTTATAGAAATTAAACTATTTAGTGTATAAAACCATAAAACATATTTAGAAAAAAAAAAGTAGAATTAGTATCTTCTTTATTAATAAGTTTTAGCAAAAAAATTTTTTAACTATGTAATTAATTTTCCAAGAAATATAAGGCGTTTTTTATTTTTATTTTATTTTATTTATGGCGATAGGCTCGCCCCTTATCACATCATGGGACGGAATAATGGCGAAAAGTGGGTGCACTAGTTGCGCCTCTCTGCCTACCCCTTCGGGGATAACAGGCGTGAGTGTATATTATGTATATGTATGTACTAATCTATAGTGATATTATAAAGCTGAAGAGTTTGTTTGTTTGTTTGAACGCGCTAAGCTCAGGAACTACTTAACCGATTTTGAAAATTCTTTCACTAATAGGAAGCTACATAACTCCTGAGTCCTATAGGCTACTCTTTATCCCGGGAAAATATTTTTAGCCCGGAAAAACTTATCAACGCGGGTGAAGCCGTGGGCAAAAGCAAGTAATATTATAAAGCTGAAGAGTTTATTTGAACGCGCTAATCTCAGGAACTACTGGTTCCAATTGAAAAATTATTTTTGTGTTGAATAGACCATTTATCGAGGAAGGCTTTAGGCTATATAACATCACGATGCAACCATTAGGAGCGAAGAAATAATGGAAAATGTGAAAAAAACGGGGAAAATTATTCATCCTTGAGGGTTTCCATTGCGTGTGCTGCGAAAACGGTTCAAGATACCAAAAATATATGTATGAAAGAATTATTCCTCTTGAAATGATGTAAAAAAATGTCCGCGACAGTATATGTCTATCTTTTAAGATTAACTCACTAGAACCGTTTTTATGGTAATCAAATTTGGTCGAAATTAATGCATTATTTGTTAAGAGTTGTATCAACTCCATAGTCATAGTGATTCAACGGGAAGGTTTTTATGTACTTTTAGCCCGGAAAACTTATTAACGCGGGCGAAGCCGTGGGCAAAAGCTAGTGTTCTTATATTTTTGTATCCAGGCGGCTGGATAAATTTATGTATGTATATATTACGGCATGCATACCTAATTTTTAAGTTTATTTTTAAAAACTTTTACGTTGTTTTGAGTTCCAGAACCCTAAAAATAATAAATTGCTTTCGTTATGCAAGTTCTTCATCGCGAGCAAGCTGCCGACACTTCCTGCCGAAGTGAGAGAGGAGATACAGCGGCATCCGGCGCTATGCTCTTAATAAAAATGTTTGTTTGTTTGTATGAGTTTTATTTATTCGCTTTCTGTCACTGAGTACTAGTTATGTTTTTTTTTTATGGCATCGAATGGTGAGACACGCATGCCGTTCGCCTGATGGTAAGCAATACGACCACCCATAAAAAGTAGCAACACCATCCAGCACCTTGAGTTACAAAGCACTGTGTGGCATTCCACTGCGCTCGCCATCCTGAGACATAACATTTAAGTCTCATTATGTCCTGTAGTTACACTGGCTACAATGCAAACAACAGTACATGCACACTGCTGCTTGACGGTAGAAATAGACATTGCGGTGGTACCCACCCAGACGGACTCTTACATATGAGAGACCTACCACCAGTAACTTGTGTATATCAAAGGCTAGTTTCAGTAAATAAAATAATACATTTATATAAATACACATTTTTTATTTTATAAAAATACAAAATATATGATAGTCATAAAACATGTAAATATTGAACTTGTCAAAAAATAAAAACAGACAATATAAACTAATATCTTAACTTACTATTATTTATTTCTAGATATTAATATTATAAACGCGAAATTTTGTACGAATGGATGTATGTTTGTTACTCTTTCACGCAAAAAACTACTGAACGGATTTCGATGAAATTTGGCACACGCGTAGATCATGCCCTGTAAAATTATGCGATTTATTGCAAGGACCTAGTTATTGGGAGTACTATCCAAATATACTAAATAAAACCACGTATTCGTCTATACCTCTGCTAACATCGTGCTAAAAATTATCAATGAATAACGAACACTCGCCAAAAAACCCAGTTGTAGTATTCCAATTTTTTTATCATTTTGTAGTTTAGTGCGAATATGGTGTGTGCGTAAGTGTATTTCTGTCCGAGTGTAATGTTGCTGCTGCGAGGAATTCTCCAAAAGCAGTCATAGTGGCATTATAAATAATAAATAAATAAAATAAAAAGCCTTTTATTTCTTACATACAAAACAAATTACATCATTTCAAATACGTGCAATTATTATAAATTATTTTTATGCTATAGTATAAAACGCATGCAACAAGGAATACTAAAACTATTGAACTTATAAAAATTTTTATATTACTTATAAAATTGAATTGGATTTAATTATAAAAAACATTTAATTTTTTGATTGACTAATAAATGTGTATTT
This sequence comes from Lapara coniferarum, assembly GCA_949316025.1. Classification (NCBI taxonomy): domain Eukaryota; kingdom Metazoa; phylum Arthropoda; class Insecta; order Lepidoptera; family Sphingidae; genus Lapara; species Lapara coniferarum. The sequence continues at coordinate 29,217,951 of OX438929.1, forward strand.
AAAGCATTACATTAATTTTATTCAACAAAAATAAATAAATACCACAAAAAAAGTGGCATTAGCGCATGTAAACTTAGTTACTTGTTATTGATATTTATTTTGTTCGATACTTACTTTTTTATTTTACACCTACGGTTAAAATAATTTAATGGAAAGTGTTGTTTGTGGATTCATTTATTAACGCAATGTCAAAATGACTCTGTATGTAAAGTACCTTGTTTAGAATTTTAAGCCCGCTTTTGGAAATGTTTTTTCTAAATGCCATTTTATATTTCTTCTGAATTTTCTTCTCAAGACACATAAACAAAAATAACTACATATCGTAGTAAGATAAATGGGTGCGTTATGGGTAAAACTAATACAGGCGCAAACAATTTTCGTACATTACAAAATGGCAGTTGGGCTTAGCAGTAATCTTGATACAACGGTCTTACCCCTTAATACGGTATTGCCCCAACTCACCATTCTATATACTAACGTTCGTATGTTTGTCAGAAGTAAACACATAGTACATTTCCTGGATTAACATATAAGCTTTTTATACCGGACGCACTCGATGGGACTTTCAAATTCAAATCATTTATTCAGTAATTAGGCCCCTAAGGGCACTTTTACACGTCATTTTTCACAATGTTGTTTTACTTAAAGACTAGCTTTTGCCCGCGGCTCCGCCCGCGTTAAAAAATTTTTCCGGGATTAAAGTCCCGCTTTATATTTCCCCGGGATAAAAAGTAGCCTATGTGTTAATCCAGGACATGATCTACCCGTGTGCCAAATTTCATCGAAATCCGTTCAGTAGTTTTTGCGTGAAAGAGGAACAAACATCCATACATCCAAACATCCATACATTCTTAAAAACTTTCGCCTTTATAATATTAGTAGGATTCTACCAGTGCTTCGGAAAAGCCCACTAACCTGAGAAGAAGCACCAAGAAACTCAGCGTAGGTCTTTCGTCAGTTTTTTTTAAATATATATATATATATTTTACAATTTGCAAATCACAATATTACTTCAATTTTAAAGATGTATATTAAATGCGAAAATTAACGGAGAGTACCTAAGTGAAACAACCACCTACATGTTTAATTTTAAGTAAAAAAAATAAAGTCAACCATCAAACAGAGCAGACCTGAGGCATGATTCTCTATGACATTGTTAACTCGTAACGCGGCCGCGTCACGTTCACTTCGTGTAACGGGCGTAAAATGGTATTCTGTATGCCAATTTCCATATTGATAAACGCGATGAGTTACGTTACGCGCTTGTTACGAGCGGTGAAAATAACGCGTGTCATAGTGAATAAGGGGGCAGTTCACACAAGCAGCACCCGTTCACGAGTATGACGCATGTGCCAGCCATCGGCCTCCTCAACCATGTTACAGGGAAGTGACCGACCCGGCACACGACGCCGCCGCGAGCACAGACATTAAAGCGAGCAAGACAACTCAGATTGTGGCTAACCAAGACAAAAGAGATGCAACAAAGGGGTATATCAAATGAGTAACGTAGTAGGTATGTTAAAAAATATACTCTTAGGACTACCCGGGAAAGTCGCACATATCCATCTGTCACAAATCACTTAAGCTAAATACAATCGAATAAAAAAAAAATATTTTTATTTCGAGACAGCCCCCTTATTCTCTATGACACGCGTTATTTTCACCGCTCGTAACAAGCGCGTAACGTAACTCATCGCGTTTATTACTATGGAAATTGGCATACAGAATACCATTTTACGCACATTACACGAAGTGAACGTGACGCGGCCGCGTTACGAGTTGACAATGTCATAGAGAATCATGCCTCAGGTCTTTCAATGTGAGAGAAATGGTTTTAAGACAGCGACCTCTGTACACAAGGTGTAAAACGCGCCACGGTGGCCCACGCAAGTGTCTCGCATTCCGGGATCTCTACATCCTTCAAACAGGCCAGCATAGTGTTGACTGGCAAGGGACAGCATCTCTTGTTAGTCGATATTTCATCTGGACTCCGCTAAAAATAGAGGGTTTTATGCGTTCTGTAAAACAATAAAGCATTCTAAGGTCTTAACTAGGGACTAACCTAAATATATCGCACCTTTAGGATGAAAACGACACAATTCAAAAGACAGAAAATTGAGTTATCTTCATAAAATTACTTAAAACGAAGTTCTCAATACAATAGTTATATCATATTATTAAAACTTACGCGAGACATATTAAATTAATTATTAGAAATAACGGTTTTACTCACGTACCTATTATTGGTCAGAATCGCCGACCAGTTTCGACCTATTACGAAGGTCATCTTCATAGGCGAGTGCCGAGAGGACGTCGCGTCGCGGAGGCTTCTTGATCACTGTCAGCCGCCCGCGCCCGCACCGCCGCCCGCCTTGCGAAACGTAAAGCACGGCTCGAAGGGTGGAGTGGGGGTGATTCGGAGGGTTCTGAAGAAGTCGCAGCTGCTAGACCATCATCATCAGACACTACCGGTGCATGTAGAACACTTACGAGACTATTTATTATATTACGCCGTGTCGAATCCGCTGACGATGGGATGTCCACAAGGTTCGGTTGTAGGTCCTTATTTATGGAATTTGGGCTTCGATGATTTTCTTTCGATTCCTTTACCTGTGGGGTGCACTTTGACCGGATATGCGGATGACGGACTATTACTCATAGAGTCAAATAGTAGATCGGGGCTAGAAAGCTTGGCGGAGACGTCTTTACGATTGATATCTGAATGGGGTGTAAGAAACCGCCTTACCTTTGCACCGCAGAAAACGTTCCAATTGCTTTTAAAAGGAATATTAAAATCAACGCCACGAATTAAATTTAATAACGTCACTGTCAAGAGAAAAGAATCGGTTTGTTATTTAGGGTTAATCTTAGAGAGAAATTTTTCTTTTGTGGAACATATAAAAAACGTTGGAGAAAAATCAAAAAGGAACTTTTACGCTTTGACAAGAGTATCGACTTCTACGTGGGGACTATCTTTCACTACACTCAAAGTCATTTATGGAGCGACTTACTTAGCATGTATTACATACGGATCACCTGTATGGGCCGATAGGGCTACTATCGGTGCTGTGCGCAGAAAACTGCTCCAGAGTCAACGTCTGGCGTTGATATTCTTGTGTAAAGCGTATAGAACTGTTAGTGCGGAAGCTTTGCCTGTCCTTGCGGGCGTACTCCCAGTCGATTTGGAGGTACAGCGTCGTGCCGCTATGTATTACTCCACCAGAGAGGATATAGACAAACGGTTTCTTACGTCACGTGAGCTCTTAAGAACCAACAGATTGTTTAAACCGCACACTTATGTACACAATGAGCTTTTAAACGAATGGCAATATAGATGGGACGTATCCTCGAAAGGGCGTCATTTATATAAATACTTTCCATGCGTTCGCGATCGCCTAAATAAAACTTGGCTAGAAATTGATCATTGTGTATCGCAATTTCTTACCGGCCACGGTCATTTTAAGGGCAAACTATTTTTGGTTGACTCTCCTGTGTGCCCATGCTCTACACCTGGTTACGTGTATGAACAGTCTGCACATCACGTACTTTGGGAGTGTGGTCTTTGGCATGATGAGCGCAACATCATGCTGGATAGTATGCAAGTAACATCTGGGGTTGTATACTACATGGACCTTGTGGAGACTAGACGGAATTTCCGTGCTTTCCGGCGTTTTTGCCATACCTATTATTGGAATCAAATTTGACAGCTCATATGATAGGACCCTTTCATTGAATTTTGTCCGTGGTGCTTTACAACTGGCTTTTCTAGTTGTAAATGTCTCTAAACTTGAGGTTAGAATACCTCCTTAGTTCATTATTTTTGTCTGCCGCTTTGCTATGGAGGGAAGTGGACAATTAATATTTCCAACTCCTCCCTATCTTTCTTTTTGATTAATTTCGTTGCGGGTTACAGACATATTTATTAGTGTTCCCTGAGACTCGCCGAGCTTCACCGCTCGGTGTCATAAAATGCGTGCCACTGCTGATCATGGCTTACAGGAGTTGCAGTGGCGGGTGTGAGGGCGGGATAGTCTCGTATGTAGAACACTTGTGTGTACTGAACTGACTGTGTCGACTCCTCGTGTAGGGTTGTTACTGGCCTTATGTATGGTTTGAAGTATCGGTTTCCAAGTAGTCGGCAACGTCCAGACTACGTCACGGTTGAAATTCGGGCGCTTACTTATTTCTATGGCTTCACGTATTTTACGCGGGCCGTACGATTTTTCACGGGCCAATACTTTGGCCTTATCGAAGCGGATATAGTGTGAAACGTCCGAATCTAACGCGTGCTCAGCGACCGCAGAACCATTCCTGTCCAATTTCTTCAAACATCTAATATGTTCAGTCAGCCTAGTAGCCACGTTGCGTCCCGTCTCACCAATGTAGCTTTTGCCGCAGTCGCATGGCACCATGTATACCCCAGGCACATTCAGTAGATCACTGTCCTTAGGAGAGCGCATTAAATTCCTTATCTTTGTTAAGGGCCGGAAAATGGTCTTAATGTTGTATTGCCGGCGCAGCAAGTGACCTATTTTGTCTGTAATACCTTTAACAAAGGGTAGAAACGCTGGCGCTCTATCCACAGACGTGCGGCGCTCCGCTGTCATTTCACTCACTCGCAGACTCTGTCTCCAGCTATAGCCATTTGACTCCAACACTCGCTTGACGTGCATCAACTCCTCATTTACGTATTGGGGATCACATAAACGCAGGGCTCTATTGATCAAAGTCCGAGGAACTGAAGCCAAATGAGCCGGATGATGGTGCGAGTCAGCCCTTAGGTATCGGTATGTGTGTGTGTGAGTTTACGATAAACCGTATGCGTGAGATTCCTGTCGGATTTTCGCATAACCAATACGTCAAGGAGAGCGCCATCCTTTTCTTGCTCGATGGTAAAAGAGATTTTTGGGTGTATTTTATTCAAGTGAGCAAGGAAGGACATCACACAATTCTTGTGCTAGATGGCAAATACATCATCTACATATCGCCACCAGAATCTGGGTCTATCTCCCGCCGTACTGAGCGCTCTTTCCTCAAACCATTCCATGAAAATGTTTGCCACCACTGGACACTGGACTATGGGAGACCCCATCGCTACTCCATCCAACTGCATGTAGTACTCGCCATGCCAAACGAAGAAACCGCTCTTCAGACAGTACTCTATGATACTCATATACACGGTAGGTAAGCCTGCGTTCTCAATCAAGTCTTCTATTATATGAATTGTGTCCTCCACCGGTACATTTGTAAACAACGAAGTGACGTCGAAACTCACCATTAGTTCTTCATCGGCTAGCCTTACCTACATTATCTAACCGTTGGATAAAGTGCGTCGAATCCTTTATGTTACTCGCCGTTTTTCCCGTCAGAGGTTGAACTATATCTGACATATACCTGGAAGCCTTGTAAGTAGGCGAGTCTATCTGACTGACTATAGGTCTCGGGGGCCAGTTGGGTTTATGGATTTTGGGTAAACCATAGATTTTTGGAGCGGTGGGGTTTTGCGGTCGTAGACATCTTCTTAGTGTGTCATCAGGACATGAGCGTAATAATCTGTCTAAACCGGAAGTCACACGAGCGGTGGGGTTGTAATTAACCTTTTTGTAAATGGATACATCACTGACCAGCCCTGTGAGCTTCTCTTCATATGCCGCTGTGTCCACTATGACAGTAGCGTTGCCCTTGTCCGCAGGTAACACCAACAGAGATGGGTCACTACGTAGGTCTTTGAGCGCTGTGATCTCTTTTTTCAACATATTGGGTCTCGGTAATTTGGACTTACGCATGACTGTCACATCTTGTGTCAAACACTCAGCATCTCGATCTGGAATTTTATTGTGGGCGATCGTGTCTTCTATACTAGTGATTACTGCCTCCACCGGTATCTTCCGCGGAGTTGGTGCAAAATTCAGACCTTTTGCGAGCGCCGCCTGTATAGTTGGTGTTATTGTCCGCGATGATAGGTTCATGACAAACTTTCCAGTATCGTGAGCACAAGTTCCTTGTTTCAAACATTGCTCATCACTTTCTGTTAGGCGTTTGAACTTCGGGGCGGCGGCACGGGCGCGGGCGGCTGACAGAGATCAAGAGGCCTCCACGACGCGACGTCCTCTCGGCACTCGCCTATGAAGATGACCTTCGTAATAGGTCGAAACTGGTCGGCGATTCTGACCAATAATAGGTACGTGAGTGAAACCGTTATTTCTAATAACTAATAATTATATCGTTCCCTTTTTTGTTATATTTTTATAAATAAGGGACTAGTTTTTAGTCATTTAAAAGTGACAACTCAATTTTCTATTTTTTGAATTGTGTCGTTTTCGTTCTAAAGGTGCGATATTTCTACATAAATTTATAAAAATATAAAACTCTTAAAATAAAGAATATAGATTGATAACTAAAGTAATATGTTTCACCAACAGAGTTGGTACTGTTTGACAGTTTTTTGCCATTGTCAGGCTTCTTAGTGTTGTCGGCAAACTATATGCAAAAGTTCTGATCGAAAGGATTCTAAAAGAGACCAGTGATAAAGTATGGGATGTGCAAGCCGGATTTCGAAAGGGTATGGGATGCACGGACCAGGTCTTTTCCCTACGAAACGTCGTAGAGAAGTATTTGTCTAAAGGGCAAAAAGTTTTCTGCGCTTTCGTAGATTTGAAAAAGGCCTATGATAGAGTGATAAGGAATGAACTGTGGTCAGCTTTGTCCATGTTTGGGGTGGGTAGTAGCCTGATTCGAGCACTGAAGTCTCTTTATGAGAACTCTAGTGCTTGTGTCAGTATAAATGGAGCCTACACTGACTGGTTTCGCATTAATAAGGGTGTGATACAGGGTTGTGTAGCGTCTCCATGGCTGTTCAACCTATTCATGGATGGCTGTCTAAAAGATATGAAAGAGAGTGCGTACGGGCTGGGAATGAATGGTTTGTCACTCAACTGTTTACTATTCGCTGATGATCAAATAATTCTTGCGTCATCGGCGGAGGAGCTACAGAAGTTAGTGACAATTATGGATGATGCTTTTGGGAGAAAAGGTATGAAGATAAATGTAAGTAAGACGAAAGTTATGGTGTTTGAAAGGGACGAAAGCATGACAGAGTGTAATATTTGTATATGTCTTCACAAGTGATGGTAGGTATGACAGTGATATCGAGAGACGAGTGAGTGCAGGTAATCGGGTGAATGGAGCGTTGCACTCCTTTATGAGTAGCAGGAATATATCCAAAAAGGCACGACTGGCTGTCTATAGAGGAGTGTTATTACCAACTCTAATGTATGGTAGTGTAAGTTGGGAGTGGCAGAAAAAGCATGAAAGTAAGATTAAAGCAGTAGAAATGAGAGCGTTAAGAAGCATGTGTGGAGTGACTGTGTGTGATAGAGTGCGGAATACTAGGGTGATGGACATGTGTGGAGTGACAGAGGATGTAGTGACCAAAATTGAGAAGGGTATGCTAAGGTGGTTTGGGCATTTGGAAAGGATGGATGATAGGAGACTGACAAAGAGGATATATAAGGCGAGTGTGGATGGAAGGGCCGGCAGGGGTCGACCGCACCGAACCTTCGAATGTCAGATATCTGACATTCTAAGTAGAGGTCAGGTCAAAAGTACCCTGAGCCGGCGGGAGTGCATGAAAAGATTGATGAAGGTAGAGGAAGCGAAAGTAGTGTGCCAGAATCGAGCAAAGTGGCGATCCATAGTCTCTGCCTACCCCTATGGGATAGAGGCGTGATACTATGTATGTATTGTCAGGCACAGCCAGCCTAAGCTACTTAATTAGTAGTAAATGCCGGTTTTCTTTAACATAGCCGGGCTATACTTTTGTAGACAGGCATATTGGGGTAATTTCGGATCACAGTGTAGGACCGTAGATTCTGTGTGCTTAATAATTCGGTGGGTGATTTAAAAAATTGCATTTCAGGGCTCAACTTTCAGAAATATCAAATTTCATAATTTTGAGTTGACGGTTTTACCCCTGACCGAACTTACCCCACTATGCCTGTGTGAAGCTTTTCGTGCCCGAACGACGCTTTATTTCTTTTAATTTCTTGCGAACGCAATCATTAAAATAATCATCATCGATATCCCCCCATGTTTTTTGACGTCCGATGTTAGCCACATAGTTAAACAGAGCGTTCACCGCAGCAACATCTAACTGATTCTTTCTAAGTGTTAAAGTACAAGTCGCCAGCGCTTCGTCTGTGAATATAAGTGACAACAATGTCCTAATAAGGCTCCTGCTGGACCCTGCGGCGTTTGTATATCTTCGGAGTTGGTCGCCGTCGACATACACCTTACTATTATCAAGGAGTTCAACAAGCCCGCGGCCCGGATGCGGATGCCTCAGCGTGCATCTTGTATCGTTATTTTCATTTGTTGGTAGAGATTCATTCATCTTTGCCATTTTACTTGCGTCTACATTTTTTGTTTGCATCTTTGGAGCAAAAGGAGTATTTGGACCATCTTTCGTTGGAGTTGCACACTCATTTTCAGAATTTCTGTATAGTCCACTCGCCAAGTCCACTAGTTGTGTTGGAACTAGAAGTTGACACGTGGAATCTCCGATGGGGATAAAGAAGTTCTCCGTCGGTCCTATGACGCGCGGTGATGGATTCAATATCGTTCCATATTGAGTTTCGTTGGTCGGTTTTAGTTGTTGGGCGAAATTGACGTTTTCATTGAGTTTAGGAATCTTCGGCTGCGGAGGAGCGATGTTTGATGCCCGACGTGTGTTCTTCCGTTTCTCTCCCTTCACACCTGCGGACAACAGATAAATTTTGAATTCAATAAAAAAGAAATGGGACAGCTATTCACACAAACACACTCACGCCTTTTATCTCCGAAGGGGTAGGCAGAGGCGCAACTAATGAACCCACTTTTTTCGTGAGTATTCCGTCCCATGATGTGATAGGGGGCGAGCCTATCGCCATATCGGGCACAAATTCCAGACTCCGAGCTGATACTGAATAGAAAAATCCAATATCATTTTGCCCGACCCGGGGATCCAACACGAGACCTCAGCAATACAGTCATCCTACTAAAATTAGAAACGCGAAAGTTTGTATGTATGGATGTTTGTTACTCTTTCACGCCAGAACTGCTGAACGCATTTCGATGAAATTTGCCACGCCAGTAGCTCATGTCATGGATTAACACATAGGTTACATTTTATCCAGGGAAAATAAAAAGCGCGACTTTTATCCCGGAAAACCTTTTAAACATTAATAATAAAATTAACATTCATCACATACCTTATTTGCTCATATAAGGGCGCATATTTTGGAATGCAATCTAGTTTTAGTATAAGCCTTTATGTTATGTAAAATTGTCATGATTGTACTCTGTTTTGCGTCTTAATTAAATAAATACAAATAAAATAAAATAAACGCGGGCGGAGTCGCGGGCAAAGTACAGTACCGTAATACAACTACGCTACCGAGGCAGTCTAGATATCATTGTGTCTCTTCTTTATTTTCTTAACATTTAGCCCTTCCATCAGATTTCAAAGGCTTATGCTTTAAATCTTCTGAATTATTACTACATTTTAGTCTTATTTTGTTTGTTAACTTTAAATGAAGTACCTATATCAATCACTACATAGTATAAAACAAAGTCGCTTGCCGCTGTCTGTCCCTATGTCCTCATGTCCCTATGTATGCTTAAATCTTTAAAACTACGCAACGGATTTTGATGCGGTTTTTTTAAATAGATAGAGTGATTCGAGAGGAAGGTTTATACGTAGAATACATGCATAATATAGTAGAGAAACATTGATAATTTAAAAGGTTTCTAATGTGACGTCGTAGATAAACACATTTTTTTGCGCTTACATTGCAGACGCTGGCTAAACTCTACGAGATAGATCAAAAGAATGTACTACACTTTTGTACACCTTAAAAAGGTCTACAAAAAAGTCCGCGATGGTATATGTCTATCTCTTAGGGATAACCCACAATAACCATTTTTTATCCTTAACTTTTGACGAGAAATAATGGCTTATTTACGAAGCTATTTTAATCAATACAGTATTAATCCTTATCCAATTAAGTACCGTAAATACATTGTGCATTTAATATAGATCAATATGGCCCTTTACAATATGTAATTTAAATAAATATTTTCGAAGATATTACAGATTTAAAATGCAGGGACATAGCGGTCGCGGCGGTACCGACCGGGGGGCCGGCGGCGCGTGTCTATAAATGAGAAAGTATGGAGATAGTTTGAGATCCTGAGGAGGACATAGGCTACTTTTATCCCGGAAGAACATAACCCGGGAATTTTATACCGGTTTTTATTTCTCGCGAGTGGGGCCGTCACGGCCTAACCACTGAACCGATTTCGATGAAATGTGGTAGGGAGATAGTTTAACCCGTCAAGCCCCGCTTATATATAGATTTATGCGGAAAACCTATATACTAGGACGCCCGCATCCGTCGCGGGGCTTGACGAGTCAAGATCCTGGGACGGACCTGGGCTATATCTTATTCCGGGAAAAAATAAACCGAGACTTTTATTTCGGAAAATCTTTTGCTGCGAGTAGAACCGCAAGAAAATAAGTATGACGATAGTTTGAGATCCAGAGGAGGACATAGGCTACTTTATCCCGGAAGAACATGAACCGGTAATTTTATCTCGGTTTTTTTTTCTCGCGAGTGGAGCCGTCACTGTCACGCCACTGCGATGAAATTTGGAAGGGACATAGCTTAAGACCCTGGAAAGGACCTAGACTAATTCTTATCTCGGTAAAACTTCACCAATGGATGGAGTGATTCAAGAGGAAGGCTTATGTGTATATTACATAAATATTTTGTATGACAAAAAACTAATTTCAGCATGTAATATGCTTTGCTACCTGAGCGAAGCCAGGGCGGGCCGCTAGTTTTTTTATAAACATAATAAAAAATATGAGTTAGATAACCTATTAATGGCGTAAGATTCTAATTTACCATCGCACTCGTTACAAGTGAAAGGTAAAAATGAACCAATCAAAATATGTAATTTCATACTTTTTTTTTTTTTTTTTTTTTAAATGGCCATCTTCGGCTCATTAGGGACGGCTGCGGGCTTCCTCCGACTCACGTCTAAGTTGTCGTCCGCAACCGCCCCTGCGCGTACCGCGTTTTTGCGGTCCTTTTTCCTGTTGCGGGGGCTCAGAAGCCCCCGAAACACCGTATCGTGTCTGCCTTTTGGTGTCCGAGGCAGCGTGAGACACGCTGCCTTGGACATGTCCATCACGGGGGTCACAGAAGTTGGCTAGACTAATGGGTGGGCGGCACGTCCCGCCCACCCGTGACCCCCGGAGGCCCCTATTAGTCGCCTTTTACGACAGGCAGGGGATACCGTGGTGGAATTCTCCAAACGCCCCCAATCCACAGGGCGGGAGACGTCGGTCAGTCGTCCACCCGACGCCTCCTACGTCTCGTCTGGCGGCGGGAGGGATCACCACTGCGCTGGCGATCCCTCTCGGCACTCTCCTTCCGCGAGAGGACCGCCTCGCAGAAGTGGGCCACCGCCTGCCAGGCCTCCCGGCCGCCGACCATGGAAGCGACCACGGCCGGCAGCGAGAGGTCTTCTCCGACGACTGTTTTGAGAGCGCTGCGCTCCTCATCCCAGGCTGGACAACACTCCAACGTATGTTGGGCCGTGTCCATTGGGCAGTTGTCACAATAGTGACACACGGCCGACTCCTCTACACCTACCACCCGAAACAGGAACTCACCGAAGCAGCCATGCCCGGTGAGCACCTGCGTCAGGCGGTATGTTGCCGCTCCGTGGCGCCTGTCCAGCCATTCGGCAAAGACAGGACGCACTGCCTCTACGACCCGGTGCCCCCACGACGGGGCCTCCAGCCTGAGACGCCACTCCTCCACGGCGGCTCGCCGTAAGGCGGCCCTCTTGGCCTCCACCTCCTTCAGGGCCGGACGCTCCCCGCGACTGAACGCCTCCTCCCGCCAATGGAATACATCGGCAAGGGATTTGGCGTCCAGGTCCCAGGGCAGAAATCCGGCCAATAGGCAAGCCGCCTCGAAAGAGACCGTGCGGTACGCCCTGACCGCCCGCTGCGCTAAAGCTCTCTGCGGGGCGCGCAGAAGGGCGACGCAGGGGCGGCCCAGGGAGTCAGCCCAAACGGGGCTGCCATAAAGGGCTATGGACCGCACGACTCCGTGATACAGCCTCCGGCAAGGGAAGCCAGGACCTTCCAGGTTGGGCAGCAGGCGGGAAAGAGCGCCCGCTGCCCGGGACAATTTCGTCCTCAACTCCTTAAAGTGGGTGCGGAATCGCCATCGGCTATCTAGGACTAAACCTAGATACCTCATGCTAGAGCCGATGGGGATCCGCACCCCCCCAACGACGATGCCGGCACCGGCCGGTGGCCCTCTCCGAGGTCCGTGAAAACACACGGCCTCGGTTTTCTCGAGGGCCACCTTCAACCCTAAACGGTGGATTCTTCGAACTACTTGGCCGGTGCCCGCCGCCGCCAGAGTTGCGGCGTCCCGGAAGGTCCCAGCAGTCGCTGTGACTAACGTATCGTCGGCGTAACAAGTCACGCCGACGCCCCGGAGATTGGAACCACGGAGCACCCAGTCGTACCCGATGTTCCACAGGAGAGGGCCCAAAACCGAGCCCTGTGGAACACCGCACGACATCGCTCTTCGGTGCCACCCATCGGCGCCCGGATACACCACGTGCCTGTCAGACAGGTACGCGTGCACCAAACGCCGGAGATAGGGTGGCACCACGTGGTACCGCAGTGCCTCGTGGATGCAGGGCCAGGGCAGCGAGTTGAAAGCATTGGATATATCCAATGATACAGCTATCACTACACTGCCTCCGGCCACTGCATCCTCCGCCTGTGCCTTCACCCGCAGAATCGCGTGGACAGTGGAACGTCCCCTCCTAAATCCAAACTGCTCGTCGGCCAGCTTTGGTCCGACCCTCTCAAGATGCTCGACGAGGCGGGTATGGATGATGCGCTCGAAGAGCTTTGCCACCTCGTCGAGCAACACGATGGGCCGGTAGGCCGACGGCGACTCTGCGGGTCGTCCTCCCTTCTTCAGCAGGACGAGCTTCCCGGTTTTCCAACGCACCGGGAAGACGCCCTGCTCCAGGCAGGCGGTGAATAAGCTGCGGAGCCTCGGGCCCAGGTACTCGAGGGCTAGCACCCAGGCTTTCCCGGGGATGCCATCGAGCCCTGGGGCCGTGTTTTGCTCCGCAGCCGAAGCACTGCCGCCCGCATTTCAGCGGGCGAAACCTCCGGGATATCCCTTGCCGGATTCTCACTCGACGATGACGCCACATCCGGTGGCGCCATCGGTGGAGGAGTGAACTCCTCGGTGGCCGGGAACAAGGCCGCGACGACGTTGGCCAGTAATTCTGGCCGGAGACTCTGCGACAGCGGGGGCGCCGCTGGGCGAAGCTTCTTCATCACCAGACGGTAAGGGCGCCCCCACGGGTCCCTGTCGAGAGTCCCCACGAACGCCTTACGTGCCGCGACCTTGGCCCCATGAATGGCCACCCGCAGCGCTCTCTTTGCCTCTTTGTAGAGGCCATAGAGCCGCCGCTCCTGATCTGCGTGGTTTTCGTCTCGGAGCCGGCGACGACGATGCCTGGCGTATCGGCGGCGCGCAGCAACGCACGACGCGCGCAACTGCGCTAGCTCCGCCGACCACCAGTACACCTGTCGCACCGGCGAACGGCGGAGAGCTCGGGGCATGCCGGCGTCGCAGACATCCGACATTGCCACCCCGAACCACTCCGCCTCCTGCTCAACCCGTACCGGCCCGTCCGGCACGGGGAGCCACGACATGACCAGAGCGGCCAGCACTAGGGCCTCCCCATCGAGGCGACGAAGCGCCCACCGCGGGCCGTCCTGATTTGGGGCACTCGGTACACCACCGGACTGGACACTCGGGGACGCGGAGACGCCGAACCTGATGTAACGATGGTCCGACAACGTCTCCACGCCCACGAGGACTCTCCAGTCCCGGACACGGCGTGCGACGGCGGCACTCGCCAACGACAGGTCTATAATAGACCCGCCGTTGTGCCGCACGCACGTGTCCACCGACCCCCTGTTCAGGACGACCAGGCCGACAGAGATCGCCCATTCCTCCAGGACCCGACCACGACCGTTCGTCGCCGGCGAACCCCAAGCCACGGATTTGGCGTTGAAGTCGCCGGCGACGACCGCCGGGTGAGGTTGGCCTTGTTCCACCAAGGCCCCCAGCCGAACGAGGAAAGACTCAAATTCGGCGAGGGGTCTGTTGGGAGAAAAGTACACTCCTACTATCCAAATGTCTCCCAACAGAACCGCCACGCATCCCCTGTCCTTCGCTACTTTTTCGAAGGGTGGGGAGCCAGCGGCGCCCCGGCTGATGATGGCCACCAAGCCGTCAAGGTCCCCCGCCCAGTTATCCCGGGGGGGGACAAAATACGGCTCAGCGACCACGGCCACTTGCACCGACCACTGCGCCAGGCTTTGGGACAACAGGTCCTGGGCACTGGCACAGTGGTTGATGTTCGCCTGGAGGAAATTTAGTTCCATTTATTGGGCGATCTCTACCACGTCCATCGCGGCCCCTTGCGGTGGGCTCGCTGCCTGCGGCTGGGTCGAAGCCCCAGCGGCAGCAGCACTTCGTACCCCGTCGCGACGCCTATCGCGACGGGAGGGGGCGGGGCATGCCTTCCCGCCCACCGGATGTTTGGCGGGCCTCCCTGCGGCCGCGCAGACTGCGCAGTTCGGCGCGGCCTCGCATCCGCGGGCTTTGTGGCCCGGTTTGCCGCAGCGATAACAAAGATCGCTGCGGTCCGGTCCTCCGGTGCAGGTGCTCTGCGTGTGACCGTGCTCAAGGCAACGGAAACACCGCATCGGGCGCGCCCCGAGCACGGTCCGGGCCACAGTCCACCCTACCATCAGGCGGCCCGCCTTTATTTTTTGTGCCGCTCTGGTCGGCACCTTGGCCCAAACTGCGCCCAGGCCGGAGCGGTCAGGCCGGATTTCTCCGACCTTCACGGAATCAGCTGCGCACTCGCCAGCAACGCTGAGAGCCGCTGCGACCGTCTCGGATGTTGCTGCCGGATCCAGCTCCGACAGCCGCAGCTCCGTGCATTTGGTGGGCCGGGAGATTTGGATATCCTCCGACCCGCCAAAGCATTCCCTCAGCCTTGCGGCGAGGGAATCCGCCTTCCGCTCCGACTCAGCCCCGGGCACCTCATATAGCATGGCACCCGTGGCTGCCACCTTGGGCCTCAGCCTGTCAATGCCGAGGCCGGCGAGGTCCACGCGGTGCTGAGCGTCCGTCAGCACCTTGGCGTACGTTAGGCCCTTGGCCACCGCCGCCGGCGTCAGCGACAGCACTATGGCCGCTGAGCGTGGCTGACGCAGCTTGGGCTCCTTGCGCCTCTGCTTCCTCTGCTGCGGTTTCGCCGCAGGCGCCGCAGCGGGGCTGGGCTTCCCCCGCTTCTTTTTCCCCACCACCACGGTCCATTCAGCGTCCATGGACGCTGGGGCCGGTGGCAGTGGGCGGGGCTCCCTCGGAGCGGACTTCGCGACGGGGGGAGCAGGAGGACCACCTTTCCCCCTCCCCTTCTTGGGCACCCCAGACGGCCCAGCGACCGCCACCGCAGCAGAGGTGGAGGGCCCGGCCACGATGGCAGGAGCCTTGAGAGGAGCAGGCTGCACTGCTCCTTTCCCCTTCCCCCTCCCCTTCCCCTTAGAGGAAGGCTGGGGAGCTCCTCCAACGAAACCACCCTGGACGGGGAGTGGTATGTCCCCGGGGGTGGACCGTCTCTCGTGTGCCAATGGAGGCCTCTGGGCCGGCCCTAGGAGCACCGACTCCATTCTGGCCTGCCACTTGGCCTCCACTGCTGCCAGCTCCTCCAGACGGCGAAGGAGAGAAGCGTTTTCACGCTTCAGCTCCTTCACCGCCTCCTCCAACTTGGCGCACTTGTCGCGCCACTTTTTGGCCTCGCCTTTAGGGCGAGCACTCGGAGCCGGTTCCGTGGCGACAACCACCTCGGCGGCGGGCACCTTCGGCTTAGCGGCAGAGCGAAGGACCATTCCCTCCTCGCTCTCCTCTCTCCTCGCCCTTTGGCGGGCCTCCCTGCGCTGCAGGAGATCGCGCGCCTTACCTCTCTTTCTTTGGTCGACGGAATCGTCGACCAAAGATGGTCCTCCCCTGCCGCGTCCGGTTGTCGCTTGCGACTTCGGGACCGGCTCCTCAGTGTCGCTCCCGAGGGACGACCTGCTACTCATCTCTGAGCGTTTCCTCCAGAGCCTACGGCTCCGAACGGAGGAAACGCTCCCACTCGACTCAGAGTCGACGCCTGTGGACATCTTCTTGCCCGCGCCGACTCTCCGCACTCGATCAGCAGGCTTTCGCCCACCAATCTCCGCCTCTCCAGCCGGAACTGGAGTAGGCACCCTCGTCAAAGTAATTTTAGGATTCTTTCATACTTTGAATTTGCTTCAGACTTCACCGGGAATTTGAATTCAAGACAGCCCTTAGTCGTACTGCAATACAACTACGCCAGAGGCTCCTTTCCGCATCCCATGAAAAAAAAAGGCGGTACCTACCTTCGTTCTTTGGCGCTGGCTTTTCCTTTGCCTCAACATTTTTTGACATGGTGTCAATTTTGGCGTCATCATAGAGATCTAAAAAGAAGAAATATATGTTTTTTTTTTATTTGTAATAGCGTTTTTAAGTGCGTATAATTATTTATAAAAAGGCTTAACGAGCAAGCCGATTTTTTTTTTCATTGCATTGAATGACGAGACGAGCATGTTGTTCACCCGATAGTAAGCGATACGACCACCCATAAACAGTAGCAACACCATTGAGCACCTTGAGTTACAAAGTACTGTGTGGCATTCCACTGCGCTCGTCATCCTGAGACATAAGATGTTAAGTCTCATTACGTCCAGTAGTTACACTGGCTACAAGGTGCAGTGGGCTCGCTAGCTGTGCCCAGAAAACTTACTGGTGGTATGCACAAGTTCGCACATGTACTGCTTCCAGTCAGCCGCTGGTTGCTCGTTGTTTTTAACGCGATTTTGTGTCGCAATCGTATCCTCCGCGGGATAAAAAATCACAATAATGTTATCTGTTGGTCGACGTGCTTCTACCCACGACTCCGGCACGAATGCGTATTTATCTCCGTCTTCTTTGTGCAAAAACTTCACCACGTGGTACTTTGGTGACTCCATCTGAAATAATAAAAAATAAACCGACTTCAAAACCACTACAAACCCAAAAATTATTAAAATTTGTATTCGCTTAGTATATATGTATATTTGGAGTCGATGCCTAATTTAAATTGGGAGCTAAGCTGAGGAAATACACAAACAAATATACGATAACATTGTTCAATGTTATAAAAGGTCACTTTGACATTGCGTTAATAAATGAAACCACATACTTATCTCGTTGAAAATAACACTTTTCATTAAGTTATTGTAACCATTGATGTATAATAAAAACCGACTTCAAAACCACTGGAAACCAAAAAATAATTCAACTTTATATTCGCTTAGTATATACGTATATTTGGAGTCGATGCCTAATTTAAATTGCCAGCTAAGCCAAGGAAATACAAGATCAAATATACAAAAACATTGTTCTATTTTAAATTAGGCACCGACTCCAAATATAATAATAATAATATATTTCCTCCACAGCGAAGTGGGCATGCATAAGGTTGTAGTCATGGTGGATAAAGGATTTACCCCGCTTTCCTTGGCAAATGAGAACTGGCGAAAACCTATGGCAATGGGCATTAAGGAACGCGAAGAGATATGGAAGAACAAAGAATTACATGGTCGGTTCTATCGGGCCCTTCACGGGCCTGATGTGGACCAGCTTGCATCCGTATCTTGGCTACGTTTTGGTAATCTTTTTGGGGAAACTGAGGGTTTTGTCTTTGCAATTATGGACGAAGTTATGAAGACGAACAATTATAGGAAATACATCATGAAGGACGGTACGGTCGACATCTGTCGGGCATGCCACCGTCCTGGTGAGTCAATCAGGCATGTGATTTCCGGTTGTTCGTATCTTGCTAACGGCGAGTACTTGCATAGACATTACCTAGTAGCCAAGATCATACACGGGCCAATCCGTGAAAAAATGAACATATGGAAAAAGTACTGTCACAAACATTTACAAACAATTTATAAAACCACCTTATTCTCCATTGAATACATTTTTTTTTTATTTATAGTTTAGTTCATAAACTTCCGAAAAAATGTATAATGGAGTCAATTATAGCTAATTCAACTGATTAAAAAATAAAAACAAGGAGCAAAAAAGGAAATTTTAGCGTGTCACACGTCTTGTCGCTAACTTTAACGATCCGAAGTTCACAGTTTTTTAAAATATACATCAGCGTTTTTTGGGAGTTTTTAAAGAATATTATTTTTTCTTTAATTGTAACATTAATTTTACTTACAAATCTTATTTTATTACTATAAAATTCACAAAATGTAATAATCAAAATAGCACCAAGGTGGACATTCCACTTTAGTCACTACTGTTTTATTTGCTTTAAATAGCATTTTTTTTTTTTTTTTTTTTTTATTATGGCCATCTTCGGCTCATTAGGGACGGCTGCGGGCTTCCTCCGACTCACGTCTAAGTTGTCGTCCGCAACCGCCCCTGCGCGTACCGCGTTTTTGCGGTCCTTTTTCCTGTTGCAGGGGCTCAGAAGCCCCCGAAACACCGTACCGTGTCCGCCTTTTGCTGTCCGAGGCAGCGTGAGACACGCTGCCTCGGACATGTCCATCACGGGGGCCACAGAAGTTGGCTAGACTAATGGGTGGGCGGCACGTCCCGCCCACCCGTGACCCCCGGAGGCCCCTATTAGTCGCCTTTTACGACAGGCAGGGGATACCGTGGTGGAATTCTCCAAACGCCCCCAATCCACAGGGCGGGAGACGTCGGTCAGTCGTCCACCCGACGCCTCCTACGTCTCGTCTGGCGGCGGGAGGGATCACCACTGCGCTGGCGATCCCTCTCGGCACTCTCCTTCCGCGAGAGGACCGCCTCGCAGAAGTGGGCCACCGCCTGCCAGGCCTCCCGGCCGCCGACCATGGAAGCGACCACGGCCGGCAGCGAAAGGTCTTCTCCGACGACTGTTCTGAGAGCGCTGCGCTCCTCATCCCAGGCTGGACAACACTCCAACGTATGTTGGGCCGTGTCCATTGGGCAGTTGTCACAATAGTGACACACGGCCGACTCCTCTATCCGTACCACCCGAAACAGGAACTCACCGAAGCAGCCATGCCCGGTGAGCACCTGTGTCAGGCGGTATGTTGCCGCTCCGTGGCGCCTGTCCAGCCATTCGGCAAAGACAGGACGCACTGCCTCTACGACCCGGTGCCCCCACGACGGGGCCTCCAGCCTGAGACGCCACTCCTCCACGGCGGCTCGCCGTAAGGCGGCCCTCTTGGCCTCCACCTCCTTCAGGGCCGGACGCTCCCCGCGACTGAACGCCTCCTCCCGCCAATGGAATACATCGGCAAGGGATTTGGCGTCCAGGTCCCAGGGCAGAAATCCGGCCAATAGGCAAGCCGCCTCGAAAGAGACCGTGCGGTACGCCCTGACCGCCCGCTGCGCTAAAGCTCTCTGCGGGGCGCGCAGAAGGGCGACGCAGGGGCGGCCCAGGGAGTCAGCCCAGACGGGGCTGCCATAAAGGGCTATGGACCGCACGACTCCGTGATACAGCCTCCGGCAAGGGAAGCCAGGACCTTCCAGGTTGGGCAGCAGGCGGGAAAGAGCGCCCGCTGCCCGGGACAATTTCGTCCTCAACTCCTTAAAGTGGGTGCGGAATCGCCATCGGCTATCCAGGACTAAACCTAGATACCTCATGCTAGAGCCGATGGGGATCCGCACCCCCCCAACGACGATGCCGGCACCGGCCGGTGGCCCTCTCCGAGGTCCGTGAAAACACACGGCCTCGGTTTTCTCGAGGGCCACCTTCAACCCTAGACGTTGTATTCTACCAACTACTTGGCCGGTGCCCGCCGCCGCCAGAGTTGCGGCGTCCCGGAAGGTCCCAGCAGTCGCTGTGACTAACGTATCGTCGGCGTAACAAGTCACGCCGACGCCCCGGAGATTGGAACCACGGAGCACCCAGTCGTACCCGATGTTCCACAGGAGAGGGCCCAAAACCGAGCCCTGTGGAACACCGCACGACATCGCTCTTCGGTGCCACCCATCGGCGCCCGGATACACCACGTGCCTGTCAGACAGGTACGCGTGCACCAGACGCCGGAGATAGGGCGGCACCACGTGGTACCGCAGTGCCTCGTGGATGCAGGGCCAGGGCAGCGAGTTGAATGCGTTGGAGATGTCCAACGACACCGCGATTACAACATCGCCCCCAGCCACTGCATCCTCCGCCTGTGCCTTCACCCGCAGAATCGCGTGGACAGTGGAACGTCCCCTCCTAAATCCATACTGCTCGTCGGCCAGATTTGGTCCGACCCTTTCAAGGTGCTCGACGAGGCGGTTATGAATGATGCGCTCGAAGAGCTTTGCCACCTCGTCGAGCAACACGATGGGCCGGTAGGCCGACGGCGACTCTGCGGGTCGTCCTCCCTTCTTCAGCAGGACGAGCTTCCCGGTTTTCCAACGCACCGGGAAGACGCCCTGCTCCAGGCAGGCGGTGAATAAGCCGCGGAGCCTCGGGCCCAGGTACTCGAGGGCTAGCACCCAGGCTTTCCCGGGGATGCCATCGAGCCCTGGGGCCGTGTTTTTGCTCCGCAGCCGAAGCACTGCCGCCCGCATTTCAGCGGGCGAAACCTCCGGGATATCCCTTGCCGGATTCTCACTCGACGATGACGCCACATCCGGTGGCGCCATCGGTGGAGGAGTGAACTCCTCGGTGGCAAAACTACCAAAACAACTTATTTTATTATCATGGTAACATTGTAATGGTAGGTCAACCATTTCTTTTTAACCATCGGTCAGTTGTGTCGCAGTAATCGGTGACGAAAGGTGGCTATTTACACATAGTCGATTAACAAGTCCACTATAGTCGCAGTAATAACGTAATACTGGTAAGTTATTAAAACATTATTTAATTTGAGAATTATACTTAATATATCTGCGTATGTAGTGAAATAATGATCCCCTCTAAAATAATAAAGAATATTGAGTTTTGTCGTCATTATTAATAATAAGCGCGAGTACGTCACGTCCGTTTAGTGACGTGACATATTAGTGGAACAATTTTTGTGACGAAATGGACACATAAAGCTAAGTTTACGTGGTTTATGTTTTATCGACAGTAACTAAAATGGAGTTATGTATTTGTGTAAAATAATTAGTTAAATTTTATAATTATAATGGGCTACCGTTTGACTACCTTAATTAACTTTAACTTTCATTTTATTTACGAAACAGATTGTCTTACATTATTTTAGATATGACCATAATAATAAGAAGCATTTCATTGAATAAATAATGGTTAATTAGGAATATTGTTATATCTATATATATATATAGCATCATTATCAGCAACCATATTATTATGGTGTCCACTGCTGAAAATAGGCCTCCCCTAAAGATTTCCCGGCCGATTTTTTATATTTAGTATTTGATATATTCGTACACCTAAAGTGTTATGTTTCCCTTTCAGATTAATTCCGCGTATCTATTAATAATTCATTAACAATGGGGATTTTAGTCGATATTGACAAAGTTTTATCTATTAATGATCTCATAAAATGCTTTTACGGTGGACTTCAATGGCCTTGGGAAAAAACCCATTTCATTTTGGCAAAAAAATGTTTTGAATGCAATAAAACAGTTGCTGCTGCAGATTCACGATTAATGCATTTCTCTTTAGCTATGAGCAGACAAGATATCAAGTTTTTATTGAAATCACCATATATTTGGTGTACTTTTTGCAACTCTTGTGTTTACGATCACTACCCAACCGATGAATGCGAATTTTGCTCCTCCTAGTTATGAATGTAAACTTTAAAAAATTAATATGTTGATACAACACACATTCAATTTATTTAAGGTGCATGTTTTTCATTTAAACACTTTTGCGACGTTATGTCGTCTGTTTTGTTATAGCAACTGTTTTAATGATGTAAAGAAAGTATTACTCAAGGACACTTAAAGTCGCAACGACATTTTTTTTTATTTCGATCAAGGCATAGATTATTTGGTAAAGAAAAGCCTCTCGGTACAAAATTATGAAAAGGATTGTCCTACATCTACAAATCATCCGCGGTAAGTATAACTTAACCCGAAGTCAGTCAAAGCACGGCTGTAAAGTAAAAGCCCTTTTTTATTCCCTTCATGATATTCATTGATGAGAAGATCATAAACATTTATTGTTGTTTCAGTTTATTTATTATATGATGGCACTAACACCTGCTGAACGAGCTAAACGTTACCGTGAAAATCTGAAACTAAATAAAGAAAAATTTGAGGAGCAAAGAAAAAAACAAATAGAACGGGTCAAGAAAGCACAAAAAAAAATAAGGGATTTGAGCGACCGAGAAAAAGAGGAGCGAAGAAAAATTTGGAGAGAACAGAAGAAAAAGCAAAGGAATGCCAAAAAACAAGCTGTAGAGGTACCCGTACCTTCAATAAGTCAAAATCTAAGAACGGTTGACTATAAAAAGAAATATAATAACTTAGCTAATAAATATAAAACTGTTTTAAAGCAATTGAAAAAACTAAAAACCCTAAATGCGAACTTACGAAAAACTTTAAGTCGAACCAAAGAAAAACACAAAAAAGAAATTGATCTAAAAACAGAAGAGAGTGATAAGATGAAAGTTAGACATGAACTCCTAGAAATATCGTTAGGTGAGAAATATAAACAGTGTAAAACACACGAAGAAAAAAAGATACTGCGTTCGATTGGAATGTCCAAGATCGTTCTCGAGAAAAGAGGATCAAAGACAATGGTATCAAAATGTTTAGGGCTTAAAGGTTGCATTAGATTTAGCAGCAATAAGAAATATGTAAGCAAGAAAATAAAAGAAGAGATGGAAGTCTTTTACAACCGAGATGACATAAGTAGATCTACATCTGGAAAACGTGAGTGTAAAACAAAATATAAGAAAAAGATGCAAATACGGTATCTAACCGACAGTTTAATTAACCTATATCAAATATACAAAAACGAAGCAGGGAAATATAGTCTATCCACGTTTTGTAAGTACAAGCCATTTTATGTCTTGTCACCGACACGCGCTTCGCGAAACACATGTCTTTGTGTCAAACATAGTAATTTTGAGTACTTAATAACAGCTCTAAACAAATATACTTTTCCTGCTGTTGCATACAAAGGCACCAAAGACCTTATGGAACTAACTTCTTGTGACATAAAGTCATTTAAATGTATGTACGGTTTGTGTGGTAAATGCAAAAATAAAGAAAATTATTTCCAAGCAAGTAATAACACTGAAGTCGGATGGTGGCAATGGGAGCGTGCAAAAAAAACATATAAAAAAAATGATGAAGACATGACAGCCAGTATAACAAAAAAAGTTAAAATAACAGGGACGGTGCAGGAACTAATAGGCGAGTATCAAAAACAATTGCCCCTATTCAAAAAGCATTTTTTTAATTTCCAAGAGCAACAGCGGCAGTATAGAATGTGTGTTGAAAATTTAAAATCATATGAGTGTGCAATTCTGGTCGATTTTTCTGAGAACTACGATTGTAAGCTGTCTGAAGAAATTCAGGCACTGCATTTCGGTGGATCAAAAAACTCTATAACTCTTCATACGGGTATGATTTACACGACCATACAATGCCAATCTTTTGTAACGTTATCAGACAGCAACTGCCATGAACCCCACGCTATTTGGGCACACCTTATCCCAATTGTTAAGTTAGCTAAACAAATTTGTCCGGATTTATCAGTTATCCATTTTTTTTCGGATGGCCCGACAAGCCAATACCGGCAAAAAAAAATTTCTTCCTGCTAAACTTTTTTACCACAAAACTAAATCTTTCTCTTACGACTTGGTCTTTTTCAGAAAGTGGGCATGGAAAGGGGATAGCCGATGGCATAGGGGGTGCCACAAAAAGAGCGTTAGATAGGCGTGTTTATTATGGGTACGATATTGCCAATGCCACTGATGCATTAAACAATTTGAAAGCGTGCATGAAGTCAGTAAAGCCGTTTTTTATAAATAAATCTGATATTGACAATATCAAAACTCTGGTGCCAAACAACTTAAAGGCAATTGTAGGAACCATGCAAATACATCAAATAATATCAAAAGAGCAAAACGCAATTCTTCACCGAAAGTTAAGTTGTTTTTGTAAGCGAGGACAGTGCTCGTGCCTCAGCCCAATCAAACATTTCTTTGTAGAAAAACCAAAGTCGGGTTCTAGCTCAATATCGCATCATTCAAATGATCCACATATTTCCGAAACAGAGTCCGTTGATGTTCTTGATAATTTTGATATCCATTTTGAAAGAACTACACAAGCTACCATGATTAATGCTACACCTATTTCTGATTTAATTGAATTTGCCGTAGATAGTTCTGTAGAGCCTCATATTTCAAAAGAATCATCGCAATTAATGAGAATACTCAACGATGATTTTGACGCTGTACCACTCGAGGAACAGTTAAATGAAATTGCCAAAAGCATCAGCCTCAACTGGGCTCCAGTGTTTGATAAGTCTGCAACAGAAATTATTCAGCCCGTGACGACAACTGACGTCGACTCTACTATTAGAAATTTTAATGACGTCTTTCATTCCGAAACTCCTATCTCTCAAGACCATATAACTGATATTTACTTATCTGAAACTCCGAGCTGTGAACTTGCTACTGACACACTCAACAGTTATAAAATGGAGTCTATTATATCTGAAACAACTTCTAATGACGATCCTTTGTCTCGTGACCGCGAGTTTCCTCAAATCGCATCTGTTGATGTCCCTGAAAACCCAAAAAAATGTATAACTTACCTGTTTGAAGCTCCTAGCTGTGATCTTGCTCCTGGTTCACCAAAAAAATCTAAAAACGAAGACACTAAAATTTATGAGATTAAACAAAAATGCACAATTGGAACCGATAAAGCCATTCCTCCGTCTAAGCGCATCAAGATTATTGAGGATATTAGCTACTCTCCTAAACAAAGAGTTAAAACTTTGAAACCAGT
Organism: Lapara coniferarum; assembly: GCA_949316025.1. Taxonomy (NCBI): domain Eukaryota; kingdom Metazoa; phylum Arthropoda; class Insecta; order Lepidoptera; family Sphingidae; genus Lapara; species Lapara coniferarum. The sequence continues at coordinate 29,243,102 of OX438929.1, forward strand.
CCCAAATAATTCCCTTAAACCTATTAACATAAATAAAATGAGTACTAGAACATTTTACTGTACCTTATGCAAAACACGAAAGGCTTTCAAATTACATGAAATGATTAACTGTATTACCTGTAAGACATGGAACTGCATTTCGTGTAGTGGTCCAATTCACTCTGAATCATATGTATGCGTAAATTGTCTAAAAGATTAATTTTATGTAAACTAAAAGCCATTTTTATAAGAAATTGGAAAGGCATGTAGAAATTGTGTACCTACTGTAATCAAAAGTCTGATTAGGTTAATTTTTATAACATTTAGTTTTTTATTTTACTATAAGTAGTATAATACTGGTATAATACACCTAATTATATTAGGTAACGATTATTTAATTTAAACCTAGATTTTCATGTATAAAAAGTAAGTTACCAAATATTGTAATTAAATTAGGGATACATAGCAATGTTTACAGTTTTATGTTTAGCTTTCATGTCACGTGCTTAGTCCCTAAGTATAAATAATTCTGTAAAAAGTAATTATTCAGTCCTACTTTTATTTAAACCAGGATTTTTAATTTAAAAAGAGAGTCACTAAATATTATACTTATTAGAATAAGGGTATCGTATATCAATGTTTACAGTTTATAGCATATAAACATTAGTACCAAAAAATGTGTGAAGATAAGCAGGTATAAGTAAATTCTTAGATAAGCAAGTATATTTACATACATACATACATAGTATCACGCCTCTATCCCATAGGGGTAGGCAGAGACTATGGATCCCCACTTTGCTCGATTCTGGCACACTACTTTCGCTTCCTCTACCTTCATCAATCTTTTCATGCACTCCCACCGGTTCAGGGTACTTTTGACCTGGCCTCTATTTAAAATGTCAGATATCTGACATTCGAAGGTTCGGTGCGGTCGATCCCTGCCGGCCCTTCCATCCACACTCGCCTTATATATCCTCTTTGTCAGTCTCCTATCATCCATCCTTTCCAAATGCCCAAACCACCTTAGCATACCCTTCTCAATTTTGGTCACTACATCCTCTGTCACTCCACACATGTCCATCACCCTAGTATTCCGCACTCTATCACTCACAATCACTCCACACATGATTCTTAACGCTCTCATTTCTACTGCTTTAATCTTACTTTCATGCTTTTGCTGCCATACCCAACTTTCACTACCATACATTAGAGTTGGTAATGACACTCCTCTATAGACAGTATATTTATACCTGCTTATTTTATATTTGTTTACTTAAGTTCCAAGAGCAAACTTTTTACATCTACATACCTACGAAGATACTAAGTTCCTATTAATTTAATTTATGTACCAAAGAATGTGTGAAAACCAATAACGTAATAAATAACTATTAAGTATTTTATAGTATGTACAATTTCATGGAGCTAAAGATTTTAAAAGAAAAATGTTTTATTTCAGTTTCAATTACATGTGGAAAAACTTAATTTTGATTTATTTTTTAATATTAAACTTATTATGGACGCCGCTTATGTTTCCATTTAGTCACAATCACATTTCCTATTTAGTCACTGTCACAAATTTTTACTCCCAAGTTATAGGCTGTAAAATGGAATTTATTACTAGTACCGGTATATTTTTGGATGAGATATAGTGGAATATCATACAAATTTACATTTAAAATAGTTTGAATCCTTTTTCGAGGTGCTACTTAACTATAAAGTTTACAATATAAGTCACACTGGCATAAAACGTGACGAAAATATTTTAATATGTAATTTAAAGCTAGAAATACATTGCAGATAGGTTAAACGAAATTTATTTCAAAAAGAGTATATATATTTTAACTAAAAAATGTTAAGAATTTGTAATAGATAGCTCACATTGCTGATAAAATATTACGTTAGGAATCGTTACTAAGTGGACAGATCTTATCGTGGATCATGTTTGAAACTTCGATTTTTTTAAAGCTATATACTATTTAGTTACATACTATATAGTTTTCTTAAACTTTGATAAATGCAGCATCGAATTATAAAGAAATATGGAAAATAAATTTTTCAAATTGTCCATTTTGTCCCATTTAGCAACGGTACGATTTTTCACGGAATGGCTCACACCAGCAAGTTGCTCTTCGGTATGGTCTTGTGAGTCCTGAAGTGCCATATTACCAGTATATGCCTCAACCAGTTCTCGAAAATGATCATGCAACGCTGTACTGGGATTGATCTATTGTTACGGACAGGACTATTGTTGCCAATAAGCCTGATATTGTAATAGTAGATCGATTGGCGCGCCGCGCAATACTTGTTGACGTCACCATTCTGCATGACGATAACCTTGTTAAGGCTGAAAAGGACAAAATGTCTAAATATTTAAAGGACAATGGCGAAATCGTATTTATAAACAAATTGTGCGTTTAGAAATTCCATACTTATTAAGCTCAATATAATTATTTTGTATGATTTTTCAGCATACCAATTTTAGTTGTACAAGTGTGTATAAGTTGCATAAATTAAAAAGAAACTTAATTGACTTTCATTGTTAATGTGTCGCGGCCATTGTTTTTATGAATGGGTTATGGCATAGGTGATAGGATCTCGAGGTGGTGCGTATTTACGCAACCAAGTATTTACTTGCAAGTACGCCGACCAGGTGCCGACCCGAAATACTTGCAAGACTTGAAAGTATTTTACGCCGCGCTATGTCCGCGCTCAGGCATCATCGTCCGCAAATGCAATTATGGTTCTTATTTCAACAAGCTAGTGAACAATTTCCTATGCAAGTATTGAAGTGTTAAAAGTATTATATTTGTGAACGCGATTGTGCTCCTTATTCGTGCCAAAACATGGGTCAATATCATATGCAGTAAAAAATACTTAAAAGTATTTCGATTTTAGAATATCCAAGTGCTATAAGTACTTTATTTACAAACGCGATTGTACTCTTTATGTGTATTGAAACACGGATTAATTTCCTATGCAGAAATAAAACACTTGAAACTATTTCGAACCCTGGTTTTTGGCGCTGGTTTTTTAGGCGGACGTACTTGCAAGCCCTGTATCACGATTTTGCAAGTACGACCCATGCCTATTAGGCAAGCCATAAACCAGCGCCAAAAACCAGGGTTCGAAATACTTTCAAGTATTTTATTTCTGCATAGGAAATTAATCCGTGCAGTCATACAAATAAGGAACACAAACTCGCTCACAAATAAAAACTTCGATTACTTCAATTCTATACATACTAAATATTTTATTTCTGCATAGGAAATTGATCAGTATTTCAATACACCTAAAGAACACAATCGCGTTGGTAAATAAAGTACTTATAGCACTTGGATAGTCAAAAATCGAAATACTTTCAAGTATTTTCTTATTGCATAGGATATTAACCCATGTCTTGGTACGAATAAGGAGCACAATCGCGTAAACAAATAAAATACTTTTGACACACCTGCATAGGAAATTGTTCACTGAATCCGTTGAAATAAGAACCATAATTACATTGCGGACGACGACGCCCGAGCATGGACGCAGCGCGGTGCGCGGCGGGCCTAAGCATAGTCACGTGACACTTTCGTGTCGCAAGAGAGTAGCCAAGTAAAAAAGTAAAATACTTTCAAGTCTTGCAAGTATTTCAGGTCGGCACCTGGTCGGCATACTTGCAAGTAAATACCTTTTTAAAAACCAGGTCGCGTAAATACGCACCACCTCTACTTTAGTAATGTAATTTTGGCGGGAATTTGGAAGTGTCGTGAGGTGCTCTTGTTTTGGTTTTCATTCATTTCAATTCATTTCATTATTTTGGTGATACTTAGTGTATTATTGCATAATTATGGTGGTATATTAAACAAATTACCATATATTTTATGAGATCTACTATTTATATTACTTATTATGTAAAATTCAATTAATAAAATATGTCAACTAAATCATAACCTCAAAATCTTTAAAGTGAAAAATCTTTAGTTTTAGACTTTTTTCACTAATAATCTTAATACAAAAATTGTTTAAGCATTGCTGCTGAATTTTTATATATTTTTTTTATTTCTAAACGCTTCACATTTACATCAACTAAAATCATGTATGGAGACCTGCCATTGTCCTTTGGCACATGAAATTACTGACATGTGGGATGTGGACTCCACAATTATTGTTCCGATTGTCGTTTCTGCTCATGGGTTGATACCAAAGAGTTTCGACCAACACATCCAGAGGCTCTCAATTGGTCGTTGGGTCAAGAGCCAGATGCATAAAGCAGTACTTCTGGACACAGCACGCATTGTGAGGAGATTCCTTACTTTGAATCCCTGACCACCGGTGGCTTGGGTCTTGAGCCTCGCCATCGGAGGGTAATTCACTCAGAGTAAGTATAAGTACCTATAGAGCGCTAATATCGCACCGTGCGCCCACTACCCAGCGTAGGCAGGTGAACTATAGCTACTTATATAGAAATGTTGGCGACTGCTAGGGATGGGCACGCGAGCAGCACCAACGCAACAGTTATCGATAAGTACATGTCCGGCGGCGCGGTACATATTGTAAAAAAATTGTGGTTCTACAAAATATGGCCTTGTGAGTAATTTTAAGCGTATTGCGTTAATATAGATAAAAGCTATGCTGCGAATTGGTGTAGTGCCATGTGGAATGATTTATAAACACGGTACCTCAAGAGCAGTTTTTACAAGCAATAAGAACCAATAATATTAATGGATATCCATTATAATTGAACCAATGGATATAAACCGAGCATCGCACCATGGATTTCTTAGCTAGTCTCCCCAAGCCTAAAATAGTCACGTCTAGTTTTTTAAATATTTATTACCAATGTTAAAAAAATGTCAAAAAAATATATCTTAATGATTGCTAACTTATACTGACAAGGCCCGCGATAGAAGCTATGCAATAGCTTAAAAATAGCATCGTAATCGGTAAATTTTTAGGAATAGTAATTATTTCTTTCATTTCATAAACAAAAACGCAATTATTAATTGGCTTAAAAATCACACACAGACAAAAACAGTTACCTAAGCTACATTATATTAAGCATCGCCTTCGATAGTAATAAATACGGTATCCACGCATAACATCACTATCGAAAAACCGGGATGCGGGGCAGTGCGGGGGGTACAAGCGTTCGCCTCCCGTGCGTCTTTCATACCGCGACGCGTGATTTCAATTTTACCTAAAAATATACCGGGTGGAAGGGAAACGCTCTCTATACCGGAACGGTAAGAGAGAAGAACCATAACATTAACGAAAACCTATATTCATTTGCAAAGCAAAGCGATAATACTTACGATTTTAGTATTTCCGTAATTCATGCGCGCGCAATGTAAAGCGTACAAAAAACTGGGCGGCCGCTGCACTGCGCCGGCACCGGCCCGCGGTCGTTAACCCGTCAGCTGATGTACGTGTTTCATTACGATTTTTTTGAAATATTGACCTTTTTTACTATGTTTTTCAGAATAATAGTTTGATTTATCTATCCATACGTGAAGCTGTACAGAAATTTGAGAAAATCCTACTAAAATTGTAACAATGCGATCGCGATTTTTTTAGTGCCATCACGTCAGGAATCACCAATACTATCACCTGTATTCGTGTCCGAGAGCGTTTCCCTTCCACCCGGTATTGAAATATGGCTTGCCTGTGAAACGTGATATTAGAATTCTGTTTAGTGTGTTTCCGAGTGTCGTTTTTACAACATTCCACATACCGTTTAACCATTTTGCAGTATTAATAATCAAATATTCGCATAGATCTCACTCGCGTGTGCTCACACCGTTCCTACTCAAGTGAATTTAAGCGCTTGCGGCCGGCGCAGGACGATGTTCCCACCCGTGCCTATTGGTCCCACTTGCATACACGCGCTCTATAGTAGTTATACTTACTCTGAGGTAATTCACTTTTTAATATTTTTATACGTATGATTTTTTTTTATATATATAAAAATGTAAAAAATACTAAAAATTGAAAAAAAGAGTAATAATAATAACAATAAAATTCTTTATTTCCATTAACAGGGTGAATAAACACTAAAATAAAGGCGTATAATATGTACATAACAATTGAGAACTAAAGTGTTAATGAACTACGGTATCCAAATAAAGAATTAACTTGTGTTATGGACACCGGTGCTCACATCTTACAAGGTTGAACTAAATGAACTAAATATGGTTCATTTTGTCAAACTAAGAAGGATAAACCTTAAAATGGCTATGCGAACAGGAAGATACAATGAATAAAAATAAAAATATTGGCAACTGAATAACTTAACAATGAATTCTTCCGACATTACTAGTACATTTTGAGTGTATAAGTGTGGTGTGTGTGAGTGAGTGAGTGAGTGAGTTTGTGTGTGTGTGTGTGTGTGTGTGTGTGTGTGTGTGTGTGTGTGTGTGTGTGTGTGTGTGTAGTGTAAATGTATGAGAGAGAGAGAGAATCAGCGTACGACAAGTGCTACTTAGGATTAATAATTAATACATTGTGAATAATTAAGCAAAAACACCAACATAATAATAAACGTGTAAAAAGTATACGTATATACTAAGCGAATATAAAGTTGAATTATTTTTTGGTTTGCAGTGGTTTTGAAGTCGGTTTATTTTTTGCTAAAAAAATTTTATTTATTGCTTTTTTGTTAGTTGATTATAGAATAGTGTAAACAATACATCATAGATATGCGAGTCATCTGCTGTTAGTTATTAAAGTGTTCCATTGTGTATCTCCGAAGATCTTCATAAGTTATATACCTTATATAACCTTCCCCGAAAAATATACATTTGAATATCGAAAACCACATCCAAATCGGGTCAGTAATTTTTGAGAAACACGCGGCCATACAAATTTACATACATACAAACATACATACATACGGATCGAATACAGAACCTCCTTTTTTGAAATCGGTTAAAAATTCCCGCCATTTCAGTGTTAAATAATAGGGTTACCAGAGGATGCAAGTATCGTTTATTATTTTTGATATAGTATTTTATTCAAGGAAATACGTTGATCCTCTTGTAACCCTATTTTTTTAAACTGAAATGGCGGGAATTTTTTCATAATGTCAGACAGGGGTGCCAATTCACGCCATCGGTAAAATGATTTGAAACGCACTATAATAACTTTTGGACGAGGTCGTGTGGGGGCGTCGATAAATTACGTGGTGTTTTTTTATTATTTTCTTTCCCTCCCTCCCCCCCTGGTGAGATGTCGTAAGATTTTATTCAACCCCGGAATATTTGCTTCACTGTATTTCATAATTTTATCACATCGTCTTGCAGTGGCGAAGCGTCCATATAACCCGATTCCTACTGGCTTCCCTTTTAGGTTTTGGGTGGCACTTAACAATGTACTTGATAAGTAAATTATAAATTTAGAATATACTTAGCTATGAACTATAATATTAGTTAAAACTTATTAATTAGGTACATTAATTATAAATTAATAATGACATCTATCGGCCATCTAGCTGTTGTTTGTTAAAATAATCAATATCGATTAATTACGTTACTAAATGACGTTAGATGGCGCAACTTGTATTTTATATTTCCCAAAAAATCCGTTAGCGATATTAAATTGTGGCGTCTAAGTCGCAAGGTAACCCGCTGGCCGCCGAGTTCATGTCGTAGTATGTTTTTAGACATAGGTGGCAGCACTTTCTAAGACTTTTATGACTTGCCCTCTATATGTGTTTGTCGGAATCTTGTGAAAAATATGACCAAAGTGCTTTAGTCTTTATTCTATGGAGCAAAGGGAACCCGAGCCGGGTCGGCTTCACGTTCACCGTCTATGACGTATTGTCACTTTTTACGTCAATCAACGGTTCAATTTATTACAGTAGCAATTTGCAGTGTCTGTGAATTATCATAGTACCAATTTTATTTATTGACAATGTTATGATATTTATTTCGCCCGCGTTTTGTTTAATTAAAAATTACAAAATATTTTGATGGTTACAAATTGTAGTGTAATATGGTGGAATTTACTGTTTGTTATTTGTGTTTCCCTATACGTACGTATATTATTAGTTTGTGATGTCACATTTATTATTAGAATTCAGATAGTTAAGTGTATATGAAGTAGGTCTGAGTAGTTTTTAATTTTAGACACAAAATGTTTGTTAGAAGGAAATAATTATATTTTACTGAATTTAAAGTAAAACTTGACGAATAACGTCCGTTGATTATTTAAAATGATAAAATATAAGTAATTTATATAAACATAAACTGCTGGTCTGTTTGATGAATACTTAAGATATTTGTTGGCGGAAATTACATGTACAAAATTATGTTTAGAGAATTCATAGGAATGAAGGTAGGTATCGTAATTATAATTTTGATGTTGTTCTTGTAACAATTGAGTAGGTATGTTAACGATTGCGGATTTAGAATTAGAAGACTAATCTGTGTCATGGTTTTAGTTTTCTGTTAAGCTGTGATTCCGCAGAAGGCGGCAGACAGCAACGGTAGACGGCAACAGCATGAGCGGAATCGGTCTCATACAATTTAACACTGCATAGTAGTGCCGTCTGCCGTTGCCATCTGCCGTGTGCCGTTGCCGTCTGTCACGTCCTGCGAAATCACAGCTTTAAATTGACCAATTTCGAGCACACCGTGCGATATGTTAACTGAGGCAATTTTTGCCTCGGGTTACCTTTTGAAAAATTTCACCCTTCGCCACTGTCGTCTTGGCAGGACTTCTTCGTCTTATAGACGTATCTTTTGACGTAGGCGTTATGAAAAGTAGTAAGAGCATGCACTGATTCGAGTAAAACATTTACAAGAATAAACAAAGCAGGTTGGAACCTGTCCGCGTGTCGCTGCCACTCAGCTCGTACGCTCTCGTTCATCGAGTCGCGCGTTCGGCTGACAGTGGCGCGAAAACAAAGGACGGGCTACACTGTCCCGTAAATTCTGATTAAATTGAGCTGTTTGGTATAAAACAGTTTAAAAAGATTAGATTAGATGAGATTTGACCAGTGTTGCCAACTTAATGCATTTCCCGCCATTTGTAACGGATTCGGATACGTGTGAAACGGGAAAAAATCCATCTAACGGCTGAGGGGATCCATTTAACGTGACAAAAATTTCATTGTTATGTGAGGAGCGAAGGTGTACATGTGATAGGAGGTCTGCATGGGGCGGCAAGAAACTATAGCTACACTCGTGTCAATTGTTCATCTAACGGATTTTTGACGGAAATATACGACTAACTTGAAAAAAATCTTTGGCAACATTGGATTTAACTCGACCGCCTCCCCCCTTAAACATCTCACGTATTTATGTTGTTGAGTGAAGAGTGTATTCCGAAATGAATATCTTATTCTGATTTTAAGATTAAAATAATCAAAGTTTCAAACCGCCTCTGTTCAAAAAATTTTAAATGCAATTTTTCAATTTGCAGTCATGGCGATTCGCGCCATTTCATATATTAGAATGAGACAGCATGAACGACGCGCGCTCTTTGATAAGAGTCAAGTTGATAAGGTTTGCAAAGTTCTGCAAAACGATATAACACCTCTGATATGACACGACGCAAAGGTTGATTTTAAATAAAACACATAAATAATCGCCTTTAAATAGGGAATACAAACATTCTAATAGGCAAAAACTGGATAGTCTGCAATCTGCATACAAAATACAAATCGTCGGGCATAGTGCAAAACCGTTTAAGTGATTTAAAAAAAGTTTTGTGTTATCAATGCTAAGTTTGGTGCAGTAAGGATCAATCTCAATTGGAATTTTTTTATCACTTACGCGGTATTGCACTATTCAATGCAATGCGTTTCTATTTCTTTATTGTGTAAATAATCTATCTAATAAAAAACAAAACGTCCGTGATAGGAATAATTACGTATTGTTTCTTTTTAGGTTATTGTAAAAACAGTGAACATCTTATGTATCATATGTAATATGTATAGCATTGTTCAAATTTAGTCACCAGATAAAAGTTATGGACTCAGCAAGTTAGATAAATTGGTATTATTTATGTACAAACCTTTAACAAATGATATATTGTTGTAAATCAGTGCACCATACACTCGTCACTATCAAACTTTTAAATGAATTACAATTTCAAAACATATATTCATTTAGTAGTGCGCAGTAAGAACGGCCGGTATAAACAACAACTCGCAGTTTTGAACAGAGACAAATAAACAAGAGTTCTGAATGAAATATATACAGTGTTGTCATTTGTCAACAGTTTAAAAATCCGTCAAGTTGTATATTTCTGTGAAAAATCCATTAAAAATATTTTTAATATTTTTTATTCGTGAATAGTAGCCGTTAAATTTCTAAAGTTATATATAGCTATAACATTCACATAGGGTGGGGGTTGTCCTAAGTTACCAAAGCTAAAAAAAACTCCTTTATCACAATCATGTGATAATTTTCCAAAACAATAAAAAAACAATCTCTCACTTTCACTATTTATTTAAATGAATTTCAATAAGTGTAGCAAACCATAATATTTTAACTGTTTACGTTGTCGATAATAGATGGCTTGGTTGTCAGTTCGACCAAATTACTACACCGCGATGTCAAGATTCTCTTCGAATTAATGACCCAATATTTAAACCATTTACGCTTTTCGACAATAGATGGCTCTGCACAATTAGACCTAACTACTACATTGCGATGCTAAGATTTTCTTCGAAATAATGACCCTAGAAGACCGCGCCGTGACGGTCCAAAGTGACAGAACAAGTGACGATTTTCGTGAGACGATTTTTAAGCATAGCTTCTATCGCGGGCCTTGAGCGTAGAGACCGGATCCGGAAATTCTGTAACGAAAAAATAACCTAACACCCCACACTCCGACCGGCACAGCGGTGATACTTTATTTTCAACTCTATCACAACCGTGTAGAGTGTAAAATTCCATAAGTAAATTTAATATCGCAGTCTTGTAAGAATACAATATGTATAAAAGGATATGAGCTGAATGTTAAACGATAAAAGGTCGAAATGACCGTGTATTTGAAATTTGTTCCAGTCAGTGAAACGTATCGAAATGTCAAACGCGCGCAGTTGGTGAGAATGTCCCCGTGGCGGGATGACGTGATTCTAAGTATGAATTTTTAAAAAGTTTTTATTTTATATATGTTCAAAGAGGTTATAAATATTAGAATTGCCTGCTTAGAGTTTCGGCGTTACGGCACGAGTGAAATTTGGACAATAGAAAAGAAATAAAATAAATAAATATTTATAATTACAAGTTGATAAAAAATGCTATGCAATAGCTTTACCGCGGCAGTCTCCGAGTGCCACACGTCTTTTTTTTCACATAGATTTCTCCCATACATCGATAAAGAAATTTTACTTCAAAAACCTAAAAGGCCTTCAATAATACTCCCAGCCCAACAATGTTGAGACCCTAAAAATATCCTTCACCTAATTTTTCCTCAATTTTGTGGGAAACCCGTAAGTTGGGCACCCTGCGCCGCCTGCGCGGGATGACCTAGTCATAGAGATCGCACCAAAAACATAAATGTAAATAAGGAGAGCCAATTTCAGTACAAAAATTATGGTAGGCTGTGGGCTTCGCCTCAAAAAGAATGGAGATCTAAATGAGTGCCAAGTTTTATGCAAAATCCAGATATGTATTTATAGGAACAAAATAACATTATGAACAAGTATTAAGACAAGGCTGTATGGGCTTGAACCCTTTGCCTTCCCTATCAGCGAAAATTATAAAAAAAGAATAACCTAAAAAAAGAAAATATGTCAACAACCCAGTTAATCAGTGTTGCCAGATTAGGCGACTTTTCGCCATTTAGGCTATCTTGGAGAGTGTCGGGGCGACCAAAAATTGCGAATGGCGACCGGTCGCCGTTTAGGCTACGCGAATGGTGACTAGTCGCCAATTTAGGCTACTTCGGAAAGTTCGTGTTTTATGCATTGTTTTTGTCGAATTTGAGGATATTTATAGCTTTGAAGGTACAAAACATGTCCTTAGATCCCCCTTACACACAATTATTGAAAACTGGGAACCTTTTTTTTTTTTTTTTAGCTCTCCGCGTCCCCACACAAGTGGGCGACTTTAGGCTACTTCGAATTTTCGCCGCGCCAATATAAAATAGAAATTAGGGAGGTTTTTTTTTTTTTTTGCTCCTTCACCTCTCCATATACGAAGAGGCGACTTTAGGCTACTTCACAATGAATTTTCGGCGACTTCAACCGTCAAACGTCTGGCAACACTGCAGTTAATAATTTAAAGTAGGTCAATCTTTAATTTTATAGAAGAATAATTAATATTTTGGGTTACTTCAAGTAGTAATAACATATAAGTTTTTTTTCAACAGGTTAGTAATGCCAAAATGTATGATTTATTTTTTATTATGCGACCAAAGACAAGGTGTTTTGTACATAAATAAAGAACTATCTTGACCAGTCGTACTAAACTATTATTTAAAATGGTTTACAAAGACGTTATGATGCCTCGGGACACAAAGTGAATTCATTGAAGTTGGTGCCGAAAAAAATATTAACAGTATTCTCAATTAACTAAAAATTTAAAATGTTCTTAGACACTATGGTCATTATGGTGTATTTTATAGGGGCGAGCCTATCGTCATATCGGGCACAAATTCCAGACTCCGGCTGGATACTGAGTAGAAAAACCAAATATCACTTTACTCGACTCGAGGATTGAACCTGAGACTTCAGCATTGCAGTCATACCTTAATAAAACTACACCACGAAGGTGTCCAAGTTATATTTATAAGCTATTCTTGTGACACTAACTTGTGTTTTCAATAAATTTTTCATCGTCATCATCAGGCCGTTGCAGTCCACTGCTGGACATAGGCCTCTCCCAAGATACACCACAGAGCCCGGTCTGCTGCTTTATGCATCCAGTCGCTGCCGGCCCTCTTGTGCAAGTCGTCCCGCCATCTGGCCAGAGGGCATCCTACTCTATGTTTACCAAGATGCGGTCTCTACTCCAGAACATCCTTACTCCAGTGGTTATCTGCTCTGCGGCAACAGGGAGACTTTAAAAAATAAGATTTGTTGCGAAGCCGTTGTCAATTAGAATTTTAAGCCCGTTTTTGGACATGTCCTTTCATTAGAAACTCTTTGGTAGTTTTAGAGTTTATTGCGTACTGAGGTGATGGGTAACTTTATAATTTGTAAGGAAGAAAGGATAAGGTAGCACGATCTTGAATCTAATCTAATCTTGTTAATATAATGTAAATCCGAATTTGGCTGTAATATATGTCGTACTTGTTTGTATTACTTTAGAGAGCTCTGGATATTTGTAAAATAAATAAATAAACAAACTTTAACTTCACAGCATATCGTAGACTGCGTCCTTCCCGAGGTCTCCTATCTCCACACAGTTTCATTGAAATCGGTTGTGTTTCAACTTTTAGCAGTCAACGTGCAACAGACAGAATTTCTTTCGCATTTATTATATAAACTAGGTGTCGGCTTGTGAAGTGAGAAGCCTTTCCCGCTACAAGCCTAAAACACAGTATGACACTAGCGCCATATATTTAAAAAATCTGATTAAAGTTAAATATTTCCCATGGGAGCGAATCATAGAATTAAAAAGCCTGTGTGTTAATCCAGGACATGGTCTACCCGTATGCTAAATTCCATCTAAATCCGTTTAGTCGTTTCTGCGTTTACTTCAAACAAACATCCATACATTTTCACATTTACAATATTAATAAGATATGGTTCGATTTCTTCCAGCATGCCAGCGTTAAAGTTAAACCTACACTTCGGAGGCGGTGCTGAGCTGCTTTTTGACAAAATAAAGAAGCGTGAAATAGAACTGCCTTCTGTGGACAAGTATTTACCAGAATGTCAGAAGCAAAGCTGGACAATAAGAGAATTACTTGTGTGGATCAAAGACAACTTGTTGCGAGAGAGACCTGAGTTGTTTTTACAAGTAATTTTGTTACATAAATTATAAAAAGCGCCATCTATTGTCAATAAGCTTTACTGTTTCTGAGCTGTGAACTGCTGATGAAATTATCAATAATTTCTTTTTAGTAGAAAATTATCTATCGGCCGTATCAATAAATCAATCTGATGGTAAAGTAAAATCTCAAGTAGATATTTGATGTATTGAACAAATAAACAATCTTAAGCTATTGTTAAAGAATTTATTCTCAGCTGAGTAATCGCTGACTAAACAATTATTACTGGTGGGAGAACTCTCATATGTAAGAGTCCGTCTGGGTGGGTACCACCGCAATGTCCATTTCTACCGCCAAGCAGCGGTGTGCATGCACTGTTGTTTGGGTTTGAAGAGCAATGTAGCCAGTGTAATTACAGGACATAATGAGACTTAACATCTTATGTCTCAGGATGACAAGTGCAGAGGAATGCCACACAGTACTTGTGCTTGTACAGGTGCTGGATGGTGTTGCTACTGTTTGTGTGTGGTCGTATCGCTTACCATCAGGCGAACGGCTTGCTCGTCTCGACATTCAATGCCATAAAAATATGTTTAATCCCATCGGTTGACCATAGTAGAATAATTATAACTTAACTGGCTACTCTTGTGTGTAAAAAAATTCTACTTGTTGTACAAGATGGCACTTTCGTTTAGTTTTTAATGACATCTGTTGAACAATAGTAGAACAGAACTATAACAAATGAATAATAATACCAGCCCTGTATTATATACTGCCCACTGCTGAGCACGGACCTCCTCTACTACTGAGAGGGTTGCCTGAGTCCACGACGCTGGCCTAGTGCGGGTTGGTAGACTTAGCCGAGTTGGGAATGGAACGGTCTGCTGAGACAATGTCCAAAGGTTCGAAACCCAAGGCACACAACTCTGACTTTTCAAAGTTACGTGTGTATTGTTTATCAATTATCGTTCACTTTATTGGTGAAGGAAAATATCGTGATATACATACCTAAGAAGTTTTGTATAAGAATTTCGAAGATATGTGAAGTCTACCAACCCACACTAGGCCAGCGTGGTAGACTAGGGCCTAACCCCTCTCAGTAGAGGAGGCCCGTGCCCAGCAGTGGGACAGTATATAATACAGGCCTGATATTATTATTATTATTATTATAAATTTGAATTAAGAATAGTGTAAATAAGAAAAAAAAATATTGTAAAAAAAGCGTGGGGTACATGGTGTCAATAGTTATCCTACTTATATTATAAAGGCGAAAGTTTGGAAGTATGTATGGATGTCTGGATGTATGGATGTTTGTTGCTCTTTCACGCAAAACTACTGAACGGATTTCGATGAAATTTGGCACAAAGGTGTATTAAAAGGAAAAACATGTATTTTATTGTAAAGTTAAGCGATCTAATTCTATGCTGGCGTCATCTATTGAAGCACAAGGAAAACTTAAGTATTATTTATGTAGGTGGATTTCTATAAAAATGTATTTTTTAGTTTAAAGTATTGTATTGCCAATCGCCCTTGATAAGTATGCCAAATTTCGATTTAATCCGACGTTTTGAAGTGGGTCAAAATCATGTTCACAGTGTAAGTTACTTACAGACATACATACATACGTCTGAAGCTAATGAAAGCGTGTTAAATACAAATATTTCTTTCTATTTTAATAGTTGGATTTTCTATAAAGCGTGTTTTTTAGTTTTTTAAAACTATTATTTAGTTTAGTGCGAATATGTCGTGGGCGTGATTGTATTTCTGACTGAAAGTGTAATGTAGCTGCTGCGACAACTCCTCATAGAGTAGTAGTAGTGGCATTAGGGCGTGTAAACTTCAAGTTACTTTTATTATTTATTTTTTTCGAAACTCATTTCTTTTTATTTTATACTAGCTTTTGCCCGCGGCTCCGCCCGCATTAAAAAGTTTTTCCGGGATAAAAGTCCCGGTTTATATTTTCCCGGGATAAAAAGTAGCCTATGTGTTAATCCAAAACAGGATCTACCCGTGTGCCAAATTCATCAAAAATTCATCGAAATCCGTTCAGTAGTTTTTGCGTGAAAAAGTAACAAACATCCATACATTCTTACAAACTTTCGCGTTTATAAGATTAGTAGGATTTATGGTTAAAATAATTTAATGGAAAGTGTTATTTCCCAAGAGATTAATATGTGGTTTCATTTATTAACAAAATGCCAAAATACCTACCCTGTATAATTTTAGAACTCTGTATACAGGGTCACTTTTACATTGTGTTACTAAATGAAACCACATATTCGTCTATAGCTCTGCTAACATCGTGCTAAAAATTATCAATGAATAACGAATACTTTCGCCAAAAATTCCCGTTTATATTATTCCAATTTTTATATTATTTTGTAGTTTAGTGCGAATATGGTGTGTGCGTAAGTGTATTTCTGACTGAAAGTGTAATGTTGCTGCTGCGAGGAATTCTCCTAGAGCAGTCATAGTGGCATTAGGGCGCGTAAACTTAAAGTTACATTTTATTGATATTTATTTTGTTCGAAACTTACACTTTTTTATTTTATACTAGCTTTTGCCCGCGGCTCCACCCGCTTGAATGAGTTTTCCGGGATAAAAGTCCCGTTTTATATTTTCCCGGGATAAAAAGTAGCCTATGTGTTAATCCAGGACATGATCTACCCGTGTGCCAAATTTCATCGAAATCCGTTCAGTAGTTTTTGCGTGAAAGAGTAACAAACATCCATACATCCATACATTCTTACAGGGGTGCAAAGTCAGGAAACCTCCACGTGGTGCACCCTGGGCAACGGAGCGTCGGTCGAGTTGATCGGCGCAACGGCCAATATCCTGACAACAGTGGTCTTGGCGGTAGTCGCCGCTTTTTTGCGGTGGCTGCCGCATTCTTAGATGGTGGGCCCGTGTATTCGGGCGGCTCCTGGTTCATCCGGGGGTGTCGACGGGCTCGGTGTGCGCTAACACCGCCCCGAGCAGGCAGTGGGGGGGAACCTTCCTCTCCGCTGTCACCGTTGCAGATCGTAATCTAGTATGGAGGTCCGTGGACATGTCTCGCGCTCCTGCTGGACCGAGGGTCTTGGCTTAATCGCCCGGACCACGAGGGAGAAAACCTCTATAAAAAGTTACCCCGAATCCCAAGCGGCGGCGCACCGCGAGGGGATGCATGGCCGATGGGTAGTTCGGTCACTAGTGCGACCCCCGCCAGAGTACCGGCCGACCCTCTTGGCGGGTTACGCTAGGCTTACCCAGGTACAGGGGGCACTGCCTGGGTGGACTCTTATTTCCCCCATACTCGTGGGACTAATATGGAAAATGTACCAAAAATAATTTTAACGAGAGTGCCTACTCCAGTTTTGGCTGGAGAGGCGGAGACTGGTGGGCGAAAGCCCGTTGTTGGCGGACGAAGAGTCGGCGCGGACAAGATGTCCATAGGCGTCGACTCGGAGTCGAGTGGGAGCGTTTCCTCCGTTCGGAGCCATAGGCTCTGGAGGAAACGTTCCGAGTTGGACAAGGGCAGCAGGTCGTCCCTGGGAAGCGACACGGAGGAGCCAACTCCGAAGTCGCAGACGACTGCTGGACGTGGCAGGGGAGGCCCAGCTTCGGTCGACGGATTCGTCGCACCGAAGTCAAGGGAGAGGGTGCGCGACGTTTTAAAGCGCAGGGAGGCCCGCCAAAGGGCGAGAAGGGTGGAGAGCGGGGAAGGCATGGTCCTTCGCTCCGCCAACCCAAAGGTGCCCGCCGAGGAGGTGGCTGTCGCGGCGGCGGCGGAACCGGCACCGAGCGCTCGCCCTAAAGGCGAGGCCAAGAAGTGGCGCGATAAATGCGCCAAACTAGAGGAGGCGGTGAAGGAGCTGAAGCGTGAAAACGCTTCTCTCCTTCGCCGTCTGGAGGAGCTGGCAGCAGTGGAGGCCAAGTGGCAGGCCAGAATGGAGTCGGTGCTCCTAGGGCCGGCCCAGAGGCCTCCGCTGGCCCACGAGAGACGGTCCACCCCCGGGGACATACCACTCCCCGTCCAGGGTGGTTTCGTTGGCGGAGCTCCCCAGCCTTCCACTAAGGGGAAGGGGAGGGGGAAGGGGAAAGGAGCAGTGCAGCCTGCTCCTCTTAAGGCTCCTGCCATCGTGGCCGGGCCCTCCACCTCTGCTGCCGTGGCGGTCGCTGGACCGTCTGGGGTGCCCCAGAAGGGGAGGGGGAAAGGTGGTCCTCCTGCTCCCCCCGTAGCGAAGTCCGCTCCGAGGGAGCCCCGCCCACTGCCACCGGCCCCAGCGTCCATGGACGCTGAATGGACCGTGGTGGTGGGGAAAAAGAAGCGGGGGAAGCCCAGCCCCGCTGCGGCGCCTGCGGCGAAACCGCAGCAGAGGAAGCAGAGGCGCAAGGAGCCCAAGCTGCGTCAGCCACGCTCAGCGGCCATAGTGCTGTCGCTGACGCCGGCGGCGGTGGCCAAGGGCCTAACGTACGCCAAGGTGCTGACGGACGCTCAGCACCGCGTGGACCTCGCCGGCCTCGGCATTGACAGGCTGAGGCCCAAGGTGGCAGCCACGGGTGCCATGCTATATGAGGTGCCCGGGGCTGAGTCGGAGCGGAAGGCGGATTCCCTCGCCGCAAGGCTGAGGGAATGCTTTGGCGGGTCGGAGGATATCCAAATCTCCCGGCCCACCAAATGCACGGAGCTGCGGCTGTCGGAGCTGGATCCGGCAGCAACATCCGAGACGGTCGCAGCGGCTCTCAGCGTTGCTGGCGAGTGCGCAGCTGATTCCGTGAAGGTCGGAGAAATCCGGCCTGACCGCTCCGGCCTGGGCGCAGTTTGGGCCAAGGTGCCGACCAGGGCGGCACAAAAAATAAAGGCGGGCCGCCTGATGGTAGGGTGGACTGTGGCCCGGGTGACCGTGCTCGGGGCGCGCCCGATGCGGTGTTTCCGTTGCCTTGAGCACGGTCACACGCAGAGCACCTGCACCGGAGGACCGGACCGCAGCGATCTTTGTTATCGCTGCGGCAAACCGGGCCACAAAGCCCGCGGATGCGAGGCCGCGCCGAACTGCGCAGTCTGCGCGGCCGCAGGGAGGCCCGCCAAACATCCGGTGGGCGGGAAGGCATGCCCCGCCCCCTCCCGTCGCGATAGGCGTCGCGACGGGGTACGAAGTGCTGCTGCCGCTGGGGCTTCGACCCAGCCGCAGGCAGCGAGCCCACCGCAAGGGGCCGCGATGGACGTGGTAGAGATCGCCCAATAAATGGAACTAAATTTCCTCCAGGCGAACATCAACCACTGTGCCAGTGCCCAGGACCTGTTGTCCCAAAGCCTGGCGCAGTGGTCGGTGCAAGTGGCCGTGGTCGCTGAGCCGTATTTTGTCCCCCCCCGGGATAACTGGGCGGGGGACCTTGACGGCTTGGTGGCCATCATCAGCCGGGGCGCCGCTGGCTCCCCACCCTTCGAAAAAGTAGCGAAAGACAGGGGATGCGTGGCGGTTCTGTTGGGAGACATTTGGATAGTAGGAGTGTACTTTTCTCCCAACAGACCCCTCGCCGAATTTGAGTCTTTCCTCGTTCGGCTGGGGGCCTTGGTGGAACAAGGCCAACCTCACCCGGCGGTCGTCGCCGGCGACTTCAACGCCAAATCCGTGGCTTGGGGTTCGCCGGCGACGAACGGTCGTGGTCGGGTCCTGGAGGAATGGGCGATCTCTGTCGGCCTGGTCGTCCTGAACAGGGGATCGGTGGACACATGCGTGCGGCACAACGGCGGGTCTATTATAGACCTGTCGTTGGCGAGTGCCGCCGTCGCACGCCGTGTCCGGGACTGGAGAGTCCTCGTGGGCGTGGAGACGTTGTCGGACCATCGTTACATCAGGTTCGGCGTCTCCGCGTCCCCGAGTGTCCAGTCCGGTGGTGTACCGAGTGCCCCAAATCAGGACGGCCCGCGGTGGGCGCTTCGTCGCCTCGATGGGGAGGCCCTAGTGCTGGCCGCTCTGGTCATGTCGTGGCTCCCCGTGCCGGACGGGCCGGTACGGGTTGAGCAGGAGGCGGAGTGGTTCGGGGTGGCAATGTCGGATGTCTGCGACGCCGGCATGCCCCGAGCTCTCCGCCGTTCGCCGGTGCGACAGGTGTACTGGTGGTCGGCGGAGCTAGCGCAGTTGCGCGCGTCGTGCGTTGCTGCGCGCCGCCGATACACCAGGCATCGTCGTCGCCGGCTCCGAGACGAAAACCACGCAGACCAGGAGCGGCAGCTCTATGGCCTCTACAAAGAGGCAAAGAGAGCGCTGCGGGTGGCCATTCATGGGGCCAAGGTCGCGGCACGTAAGGCGTTCGTGGGGACTCTCGACAGGGACCCGTGGGGGCGCCCTTACCGTGTGGTGATGAAGAAGCTTCGCCCAGCGGCGCCCCCGCTGTCGCAGAGTCTCCGGCCAGAATTACTGGCCAACGTAGTCGCGGCCTTGTTCCCGGCCACCGAGGAGTTCACTCCTCCACCGATGGCGCCACCGGATGTGGCGTCATCGTCGAGTGAGAATCCGGCAAGGGATATCCCGGAGGTTTCGCCCGCTGAAATGCGGGCGGCAGTGCTTCGGCTGCGGAGCAAAAACACGGCCCCAGGGCTCGATGGCATCCCCGGGAAAGCCTGGGTGCTAGCCCTCGAGTACCTGGGCCCGAGGCTCCGCAGCTTATTCACCGCCTGCCTGGAGCAGGGCGTCTTCCCGGTGCGTTGGAAAACCGGGAAGCTCGTCCTGCTGAAGAAGGGAGGACGACCCGCAGAGTCGCCGTCGGCCTACCGGCCCATCGTGTTGCTCGACGAGGTGGCAAAGCTCTTCGAGCGCATCATTCATACCCGCCTCGTCGAGCACCTTGAAAGGGTCGGACCAAATCTGGCCGACGAGCAGTTTGGATTTAGGAGGGGACGTTCCACTGTCCACGCGATTCTGCGGGTGAAGGCACAGGCGGAGGATGCAGTGGCCACAGGCAGTGTAGTGATAGCAGTGTCGTTAGACATTTCTAACGCATTCAACTCGCTGCCCTGGCCCTGCATCCACGAGGCACTGCGGTACCACGTGGTGCCGCCCTATCTCCGGCGTCTGGTGCACGCGTACCTGTCTGACAGGCACGTGGTGTATCCGGGCGCCGATGGGTGGCACCGAAGAGCGATGTCGTGCGGTGTTCCACAGGGCTCGGTTTTGGGCCCTCTCCTGTGGAACATCGGGTACGACTGGGTGCTCCGTGGTTCCAATCTCCGGGGCGTCGGCGTGACATGTTACGCCGACGATACGTTAGTCACAGCGACTGCTGGGACCTTCCGGGACGCCGCAACTCTGGCGGCGGCGGGCACCGGCCAAGTAGTTGGAAGAATTCAACGTTTAGGTTTGAAGGTGGCCCTCGAGAAAACCGAGGCCGTGTGTTTTCACGGACCTCGGAGAGGGCCACCGGCCGGTGCCGGCATCGTCGTTGGGGGGGTGCGGATCCCCATCGGCTCTAGCATGAGGTATCTAGGTTTAGTCCTGGATAGCCGATGGCGATTCCGCACCCACTTTAAGGAGTTGAGGACGAAATTGTCCCGGGCAGCGGGCGCTCTTTCCCGCCTGCTGCCCAACCTGGAAGGTCCTGGCTTCCCTTGCCGGAGGCTGTATCACGGAGTCGTGCGGTCCATAGCCCTTTACGGCAGCCCCGTTTGGGCTGACTCCCTGGGCCGCCCCTGCGTCGCCCTTCTGCGCGCCCCGCAGAGAGCTTTAGCGCAGCGGGCGGTCAGGGCGTACCGCACGGTCTCTTTCGAGGCGGCTTGCCTATTGGCCGGATTTCTGCCCTGGGACCTGGACGCCAAATCCCTTGCCGATGTATTCCATTGGCGGGAGGAGGCGTTCAGTCGCGGGGAGCGTCCGGCCCTGAAGGAGGTGGAGGCCAAGAGGGCCGCCTTACGGCGAGCCGCCGTGGAGGAGTGGCGTCTCAGGCTGGAGGCCCCGTCGTGGGGGCACCGGGTCGTAGAGGCAGTGCGTCCTGTCTTTGCCGAATGGCTGGACAGGCGCCACGGAGCGGCAACATACCGCCTGACGCAGGTGCTCACCGGGCATGGCTGCTTCGGTGAGTTCCTGTTTCGGGTGGTAGGTATAGAGGAGTCGGCCGTGTGTCACTATTGTGACAACTGCCCAATGGACACGGCCCAACATACGTTGGAGTGTTGTCCAGCCTGGGATGAGGAGCGCAGCGCTCTCAGAACAGTCGTCGGAGAAGTCCTCTCGCTGCCGGCCGTGGTCGCTTCCATGGTCGGCGGCCGAGAGGCCTGGCAGGCGGTGGCCCACTTCTGCGAGGCGGTCCTCTCGCGGAAGGAGAGTGCCGAGAGGGATCGCCAGCGCAGTGGTGATCCCTCCCGCCGCCAGACGAGACGTAGGAGGCGTCGGGTGGACGACTGACCGACGTCTCCCGCCCTGTGGATTGGGGGCGTTTGGAGAATTCCACCACGGTATCCCCTGCCTGTCGTAAAAGGCGACTAATAGGGGCCTCCGGGGGTCACGGGTGGGCGGGACGTGCCGCCCACCCATTAGTCTAGCCAACTCTTGTGACCCCCGTGATGGACATGTCCGAGGCAGCGTGTCTCACGCTGCCTCGTACACCAAAAGGCGGACACGGTACGGTGTTTCGGGGGCTTCTGAGCCCCCGCAACAGGAAAAGGACCGCAATAGCGGTACGTGCAGGGGCGGTTGCGGACGACAACTTAGACGTGAGTCGGAGGAAGCCCGCAGCCGTCCCTAATGCGCCGAAGATGGCATTTAAAAAAAAAAAAAAAAAAAAAAAAAAAAAAAAAAAAAAAACATTCTTACAAACTTTCGCCTTTATAATATTAGTAGGATCTATGGTTAAGATAACTTAATGGAAAGTATTATTTTCAACGAGATAGGTATGTTGTTTCATTTATTAACGCAATGTCAAAATCACCCTGTATATTGCAGGGTGAGTCGGTCCGTCCCGGTATCCTGGTGCTGATCAACGACACGGATTGGGAGCTTCATGGAGAACTCGAGTACGAACTGGAGCAGTCTGACACAATCACATTCATATCCACTCTACATGGAGGTTGAATCTTCCGATTCATTTCTAATTTTATTAGCGACGGATGTGTATTTAATTATTAAAAAATAAAGTATATTTGTAAATTTTTTTTCATTGCTTTTGAATGACGAGCACACTGCTCGCTTGCTGGTAAGCGATACGACCATAAACAGGAGCACCATACAGAACTTTGATGGTCGTCACCATGAGACATCGAAATAAAACTACGGATTTTTTCACGATAAATTTGTTTAACTTTTACTCCCGACGTTTCGAGTAAAGCTTAGTCAATGGGCGGACCGTCGAAACGTCGAGAGTAATAAAATATAATAGTTTATAAAAACTAAAAAACACGCTTTATAAAAATCCAACTAAAAATTGAAAATAATTTTTAATAAACTTGAATTGAGAATAGTGTAAATAAGAAAAACATGTATTTTATTGTAAATAAAGCGTGGGATGCTTTTTAAGATATCAGAATGATAATCCTTCTACTCATATTATGTCAATAAAATATTTATAACTATTGACACCATGCACCCCACGCTTTTTTTTATAAAATACATGTTTTTCTTATTTACACTATTCTCAATTCAAATTTGTTAAAAAATATTTTCGATTTGGATTTTTATAAAGCGTTTGTTTTAGTTTTTATATACCATTATTTATTTTTCATTGTTTAGTTCCCTAAAAAACAAATAAGATTTTTAAAAATGCCGACATATACCGGGTGGAAGGGAAACGCTCTCTATACCGGAACGGTAAGAGAGAAGAACCATAACATTAACGAAAAACTATATTCATTTGCAAAGCTAAGCGATAATACTTACGATTTTAGTATTTCCGTAATTCATGCGCGCGCAATGTAAAGCGTACAAAAAACTGGGTGGCCGTCGCGCTGCGCCGGCACCGGCCCGCGGTCGTTAACCCGTCAGCTGACGTACGTGTTTCATTACGATTTTTTTTAAATATTGACCTTTTTTACTACGTTTATTGAATAATAGTTTGATTTATCTATCCATACGTGAAGCTGTACAGAAATTTGAGAAAATCCTACTAAAATTGTAACAATGCGATCGCGATTTTTTTAGTGCCATCACGTCAGGAATTACCAATACTATCACCTGTATTCGTTTCGGAGAGCGTTTCTCTTCCACCCAGTATACTTTCGCTTGCTTGTAAACCATAGCGCGATCTAATTCTATGCTGACGCCATCTATTGAAGCATAAGCAAAACTTAAGTATTATTAATTATTTAGTTTGATATCTATAAAAACGTATTTTTTAGTTTAAAATATTGTATTGCCATTGGTCCTTGATAAGAATGCCAAATTTCGAATTAATCCGACGTTTTGAAGGGGGTCAAAATCATGTTCAAAGTGTAAGTTACATAGATACAGACATACATACATACGTCTGAAGCTAATAAAAGCGTGTTAAAAACAAATTAATCGCGAAAAAAATCGTAAATTAGTATTATTTACATTTTTTTGCTCAAAGACAAAAGTACGTATTTTGCAGTTACGTCATTTGTATTGGATAGCGTCCATAGTACAATAAAATTTATTTATTAAGTTTTCCCTTTGATTAATGGTAAAAGGGTTTTCCATTAGACAACACTACGACTACAATAATTAAAATATTATAACTTATAGCTAGCTAGCTTATAAGGTGGATGATAGCCTAGTTGGGAATGGAACGGTCTGCCGAGACAATGTCCGGAGGTTCAAAACCCAAACACACCTCTGACTTTTTGAAGTTATGTGTGTATTGTTTATCAATTATCGTTCGCTTTAACGATGAAGGAAAAAACCTACATACCTGAGAATTCTCCATAAGATTTTTGAGGGTATGTGAAGTCTGCCCGCACTAGGCCAGCGTGGTGGACTAAGGCCTAAACCCTCTCAGTAGTAGAGGAGGCCCGTGCTCAGCAGTGGGCAGTATATAATACAGGGGTGGTATTATAACTTATAGCTATAATACAAGCCTAAGTAAGGAAAACAACATGTGTTAAATTTAATTTGAAGTTTATATTATTTAAATATTATCTCTTATTATGTATTTATACCATTATAACTAGAATCGGTATGACCATTTCGTCAACAGGAAAACCAAATTTATCGTAGGAAATAGGTGAAGCAACATTTTGTAGGTGTAGGCGTGTATCTAGTTACATATTTATATAAGAATATTGTATTTGACAAATTTTTGTTCTTTATGTTTATCAAATACTAGCGGCCCCGACAGACGTTGTCCTGCCCTAAAAAGGAAATGAAATCCTAGAACCCGAGTACAGCGCCACCTATCGGATCTAATTGTTAATCGAAACTATTCTCAAACCCACCTGAGGACACAAAAAAATCATTAAAATCGGTCCAGCCGCTTAGGAGGAATTCAGTGACATACACGTTTAATATGGCGGTTAAGTATTCTTAAATTTTCAAATTTTCCGCGTAATTTTCTTGCAAAAAACCTCCCTGCCACCAAATGAGTCCTTATTTAACGAAATTTTAAAATCCCTAAACACCCCCACCTCCCCGTAAATAATACCTAACCATATTTTTTTCCGGAAAAAAATCCCGAATAAAATTCCCGGTGTCTGTTTTCCGGGATAATAGTAGCCTATGGGCGGTATTAATAGGTCAATCTCAAGTTTGAGTTACATCTCAAGTAGACATAATGTATTGAACTGTTCATACATTATGTCTACTTGAGATGTAACTCAAACTTGAGATTGATTTCCTTTGGATCACAAACTATCTCCATACTTATTTTCATACGGTTCCACTGGCAAAAAACTATTTTCCGAGATTAAGGTCCCGGTTTATATTTTCCCGGGATATGAAGTAGCCTAGATTCTTCCCAGGGTTTAAAACTATCTCCCTGCCAAATTGCATCGCTATCGGTTCAGTGGTTTAGTCGTGGCGGCTCCACTCGCGAGAAATTAAAAACCGGGAATTATAATTCCCGGTTTATCTTTTTCCGGGATAAGAGTAATTATGTCCTCAACTGGATCTCGAAATATCTCTATACTTGTTTTCTTGCGGTTCCACTGGCAGAAAACAATTATCCGGGATAAAAGTCCCGGTTTATATTTTCCCGGGATAAAAAGTATCCTATGTCCGTCTCCTGGTTCTAAGCTACCTCTCCACCAATTTTCAGGTAAATCCGTTCAGCCATTCTTGAGTTATAAGTGGTGTAACTAACACCACTTTCTTTTATATATATATAGATAGACTAGTATTATTTGCCTCTTCGTCCGCGTTAAAAAGCTTTTATCGGATAAATATTTTCCCCAGATAAAAAGTAGCCTATAGGCGTAATGTAGCTTCCTATTAATGAAAGAATTATCAAAATCGTTTCAGTAGTTCCATAGATTAGCTCACGAACTACAAACTCACAAACTTTTCCTCTTTATAATATCTACCTCATATAAATTCTAATAAAGATTTATTTACACACGCACTCACGCCTTATATGATATATCCCCTAAGGGCTAGGCAGAGACGCAACTAGCGTACCCACTTTTCGCCGTTATTCCGTCCCATGATGTGATAGGGGGCGAGCCTATCGCCATATCGGGCACAAATTCCAGACTCCGAGCTGATACTGAATAGAAAAACCCAATATCACTCAACCCGGGACTCGAACCCGGGTGTTCATAGCAGTAGTATACCGCGCACGCAATACAACTACACCAACGCGTCACCGAGGTTACCGAAAAAAAAACATTTTAATTTTTGTGTCTTATTTATTCATTGATGTATTAAAAACCCATCAATGTATTTATTGTTTCAGGAAAATGAGTGATAATTTCATAAACAAAATGCATTATTATAGTTCCGGCAGGCTATGTTGGCCTTTTTGACGTTTGCCCGCTCATAAAGTTTCGTATTAATACATAACTACGTTGATGGAGTTGATTGCTGTACATTACCGTCAATAGTGACGTGCAGTCAAAATTGGAATGTATAATTTTACTAGCTTTTGCCCGCGGCTTCACCCGCGTTGAATAGGTTTTCTGGGATAAAAGTAAGATAAAACATATAAACCTTCCTCTTGAATCACTCTATCTATTAAAAAAACCACATCAAAATCCGTTGCGTAGTTTTAAAGATCTAAGCATACATAGGGACAGACAGGGGGAAGCGACTTTGTTTTATACTATGTAGTGACGACACAAATCTGCATTAGTATTTCGAAATTTTAATAAATGACTGCTGGCTAGTATATTTTTTTCGATTATGAATTAAATTTACACCTCACTACTGTAATCTGTCAAAACGGCCATCACAGCATGCCGGTACAATAATCACTGATAATATTAAATGGATAATATAACAGAATGCGATTACAACACCTCTCCTAGTTTACTTCGCACGCATTCATTAAAATAATCATCGTCTACATCTGCCCATCCTTTTTGACGAGTGACGGCATTCACATAGCAAAATAACGCGTCCAACGCTCCGCCATCTAACTTGTTAGACTTCCGCGTTAGACCACAGGACGATAGCGCGAAATCAGTGAAAACGAGACTCAACAATGTTCGGATTAGGATTCTGCTATTCACGGCCGCCGTCGTATATGTTTCAAGCTTGTCTTTCTCAACGTACACGTCGCTGTGTTCGATGAGCTCCACGAGCCCACGGCCAGGCTGCGGATGAAGTAGCGTGTGTCGTGTGTATGCACCTAGAAAATCAAATTGCTTATTAAAATAACACACACACACTCACGCCTGATATCCCCGAAGGGGTAGGCAGAGGCGCAACTAGTGCACCCACTTTTCGCCGTTATTCCCTCCCATGATGTGATAGGTCATAGGGGGCGAGCCTATCACGGGATCGCTTTGATTCGCCTACTTTTTTTTAAACTATTATATTTTCGCATATTCGACTTTGCATAATATGTCGCACCTTTAGGATGAAAACGACACAATTCAAAAAGATAGAAAATTGAGTTCTCGGTCATAAAATTACTTAAAACGAAGTTCTCAATACAATAATAGTTCAAACACAGCCATATTCAAGCAGGAAAAGGACAAGACTGTTATATCAGTCCCATTTTTGTTATATTTTCATAAATAAAGGACTAGTATTTAGCCATTGAAAAATGACAACTCAATTTTCAATTTTTTGAATTGTGTTGTTTTCGTTCTAAAGGTGCGATGTATTGGCATAATAGTACCGTAAAACCTCATGACTTTGCCCAGATTGCTTGCGTTTTCTAATTCAATTTGAAATATTTAAAATAATAATATTAGTTTTAATTTGTTATTGTGTTACACTACTGATAAATGTACTGTTCTTTGTGCAGAATGTATAATAATGTCCAAAGACTGTATAATTATATGATAAACACCTCAATCTAGACGGCGGGCCAAATGTGTAGCACTTTTTACAAGTTTGCCCATTTTGCAGAAATTTTCATAACGTCGGTATTTTCTACCTTATGTTTAGGGACTATTATAGAAAAATAATCAATTTATGATGCGTCCTTAGAATTAAACTTTTAAACGTTCATTTAACCTGTCAAAATTTAGTGGGCAAAGTCCCAACAAATATTTTGTAATTTTTCATACAAATAACAGGATGAGCTAGGGTTGTCACTTTTTATTGTTAATCAATAGGAACTAAGCAGGTACATTGCAATAACGTATTTCAGTCTTTAATATTAATCATAAAATCCTACCAATCTTACTATCTTATCTTACTAATATTATAAAGGCGAAAGTTTGTAAGTATGTATCGATGTATGGATGTCTAGATGTCTGGATGTATGGATGTTTGTTACTCTTTCACGCAAAAACTACTGAACGGATTTCGTTGAAATTTGGCACACGGGTAGATCATGTCCTGGATTAACACATAGGCTACTTTTTATCCTGGGAATATAAAAAGCGGGACTTTTATCCCGGAAAAACTTATTCACGCGGGCGGAGCCGCGGGCAAAGGCTAGTCTTGCTAATATTATAAAGGCCAAAATTTGTAAGTATGTATGGATGTCTGGATGTATGGATGTTTGTACCTCTTTCACGCAAAAACTACTGAACGGATATGGTCTGGATCCCAATACTCTTTTTTTTCTCGCATTTTTAGTATTATTCATTCTGAAATAAATAAAAAAACTACCTCATTCACATTTTTCTACGCAAAAAAGGGGTATTAAAATTATTATTACCTCAAGTAATATAAATAACGAATTGAATGTAAAACGTTGTTTAATACTCATTCGTTCTGGTACAATTTGTTTTATAGTGCGTTTAATTTTTAATTACCGATGGCGTAAATTTTCACCCCTCTCTGACAAGATGGTGGACATTATGAAGACTATTCCCGCCATTTCAGTTTAATAAAGTAAAACGCACTCTACGTACTATCTATTTATGTCAGTTCTCATGGAGGTGACAACCATAGCGATATAACTTCGGTGGGCAAAGTCGTAAAAATGGTTACAGAAAAACTGATTTGACATTGCCCACCATCATTTTATCCAATTTATGAGAGATTTAGCGTACTGAGTTCGCTCTTTCTTCCTAATTTGCTACAAACCAATAGCCGTAAAAAAAATACTTACCTGCTGTAATTGCAAACCGATTTGTAGAAAAAGTTTTTCACACCGCTTTTGGCCCGCAAATTCAACGACCATGTTCGACAAAGCCTGACAGCCAACTGAACTCACATTACCAACAATCACTTAGTGAATGTTGCCAGAGACATAATCAAATTTCTTACACAAATTAAATAATAAAACAAATCTTAAAATGTTACCAGTTATTTACATATTTGTGACAGGCACCTTCCTGGGCAAATTCAGATCGGATGGGCAATCTTGTAAGGTTTTACGGTAGGTACTATCGCATAGTAATATTTTGGCCTACTACTTTTTTTGTGATAATAAGCTATTGGAATAATTTTAGCTCGACTAATTTGTATTTGACTAATACACATTTTGCATAACATGTATTTAGAACAAATTAGGTTAGAGAGACGAGCGTGTTAGGTGCATATGAACCACCGCACGAGCCGAGCGTGCGGCGAGTGCCAGAACCGACTTTAGGGCATTTCCAATTCAGACAAAACCAAACATGAATGATGCTTATTTATTTTTATGACTTTTGATATTTATGCTATATGATGTTAGTCGTTATTATGGTTGTGCTTTTTGTATTTATGCTTTTTTATTTTATGCTTAAACAATTATGCGGAATGATTATTATGCACATTGATATTTAGGCTTAAAGCTATGATGCGTAACAATATTATTACAAAAAAAAATATGCAATCCAATAGGGAACCGCCTATCGCCATATCGGGCACAAATACGAGACTCCGGGCTGATACTGAATTTAAAAAACCCAATATCACTTTGCCCGACCCGGGAATCGAACACAAGACCTCAGCATTGCAGTGCCCGGGCCTTTTGCCCGTTTTTCGTCCCATGATGGAGGCGTATCGCCATATCGGGCACAAATTCTAGACTCCAGGCTGATACTGAATAGAAAAATAATAAACCGCCTTCAAAAACCACTAAAAACCGCTTTTTTAACATTACTTATTTTGGAGTCGGAGACTAAAAAAAATACTCGACGAATAACCTCCTCCTTTTTTGAAAAATCCAATATCACCCCAGGACTCAGCGTTATATAAATACAATGCATGCAATACAACTACGCCAGTGATGAAATGAAATCCTCCTAGCCAGTTTCGGCCGCGGCGGCCAATCTCAACGGAGATCAGCCAGGTACGCAGGAGATATTATAGTGCACAAGTGTGTGCGCAATACACAAGTGCACTCGCTATTCCTTCACTCTCATAGTCCGGTGAGACGGCAGACATGACCGGAGAGAGATCAGGCGCAGGACCAACAGCTTTACGTGCTTTCCGAGGCACGGGGGTATCACACCGCCAACTTCCTGACTCCGAGCTGCGACTAACTAATTTTTTTAAGATGGAAAACCCAGTCACAAAGTTTTTTGGCCCGACCCGGGATTCGAACCCAGGTCCTCAGCGTGCAAATCGTACTCGTAACGTACGCAATACAACTACGCCACCGAGGCAGTATCAACTACGCCAGTGATAATGTGTGTTCTAAAAATAATAAATAATATGATAAGTACCTTTGTTTTTCATCGTTGAGTCAGTTTTGGCGTCATTGTAGTTATCTAGAAACTATACAAAATGTTAATTTTAGAGGCACACATCATTAACAGGGCCGCATTTGAGCGGGGGCAGGCGGGGCTGTTACTCCAGGGTCTCCACAAGAAAGGGGCCCCACAATAGAGATAAAAAAAATATCAAATTTCGACGGATCAGCAACTTACTTTTTTCGAAACAGTCTTCACATTTTTACTGACATTACTTGCAAGGATAATAATAGTGTTCTTGAACATTAACATTATTATATCCGTATTTGTTCACTACAATCCATAAAACATCTATATATCAGAAAGCCCTGATTGCAAGTTTTCATTTACTATCAATTTATGATTTGATCGAGCATCTCAGTGGCAATTCTTTTTCGAAGCTTCGAAATTTCAGTGTTCGATTCCTCGATTCGTGAATTTCTCACAAAACCCTTTTATTCGTAAAATAATTAGGGGCCTCCGCTCCTTCGTTGCCCCAGGGCCTCCAGGCCTCCAAATCCGGCCCTGGTTGTAAATAATATAATCTTTGATACTGTACAATTTGCAAAATAAATTAATATTTCAATTTAAAATTAAAAATATTATGGAATTTTGTCAGCAAGACTGTTTGTGAACTATTTACGAACTCAAAGCCGAGAGACCTCAGCCCCATAGTACAATATGAATGTGCGTTCTAGATAATATTTACATAATATGGTTAATGGTACCTTTGTTTTTCCTAGTTGAGTCAGTTTTGGCGTCATCGTAGTAATCTAAAAACAAAATGTTAGTTATATAGGGACACATCATAGTTGTAGTTGTAAATAATATATGTTTGATAGTTTATACAAAAAAATAAATACAACTGCACCACGACTGGACTGCGTCGGTGGCGTAGTTATATTATGGTACGACTGCAATGCTGAGGTCTCGGGTTTGATTGCCGGGTCGGGCAAAGTGATATTGAGTTTTTCTATTCAGTATTAGCCCGGAGTCTGGAATTTGTGCCCGATATGGCGATAGGCTCGCCCCCTATCACATCATGGGACGGAATAACGGCGAAAAGTGGGTGCACTAGTTGCGCCTCTGCCTACCCCTTCGGAGATAACAGGCGTGAGTGTATATGTATGTATGTAACTGCACCACGACTATGGCGTGTAGACATAAGGAGAACGATCTTAATGGGGAACAAGTTAAAAAAGTGTTCAGTTGTAAGGTGTAAACTCATATGTAAGAGTCGGTCTGGGTATCCACCGCAATGTCTATTTCTACCGCCAAACAGCAGTGTGCATGCACTGTTGTGTTTCGGTTTAAAGGACATTGTAGCCAGTGTAACTACTGGACATAATAAGACTTAACATCTTATGTCTCAGGATGACGAGCGCAGAGGAATGCCACACACTACTGTGTAACTCAAAGTGCTGGAAGGTGTTGCTACTGTTTATGGGTAGTCGGTTCGCTTACCATCAGGTGAACGGCATACTCGTCTCGTCATTCGATGAAATAAAAAAACAATTAAAAATACAGTTCAGAAACCGTCTGGGATTCTGGAATACGGATGGTTTGGTATGAACTAACTAAACATAAAAGAATAAAATAAATCCTACTTATATTATAAACGGAATGTATGGATGTCTGGATGTTTGTTCTTCTTTCACGCCAAAACCACTGACCTGATTTCAATGAAATTTGGCACACGGGTAGATCATGTCCTGGATTAACACATAGGCTACTTTTTATCATGGGAAAATATTAGGCCGGACTTTTATACCGGAAAAACTGTTTAAAGCGGGCGGAGCCGCCGGCATAAGTCAGTCGTGGGACCTTTGCATGGTCGGACGTGTGTTGAAGCTATCATCTATAATTATCATTGCATTTTGAACTCTGTCGTTACGCTGTTAAATACTAATTTTCCGTGCAAGCAGTTGTAAAAATATCGTTCACACGTGAGAAGGCGCATCATTGCTACTCTGTCATACATTTGTTCGTGCATAGTCGGGCCGCTTCGACGCATCGAGTAAACAAGATAGTGGTACTCGGTGCTCTCGCTTTGTCATCGCTTCTTGGCTATACTCGTTAAAGGTGCTGTGTAATCTTGCTGCATTATTACCCACTTTCTTAAAAATGAATGTACGAAGAAGCCCTCCCAGTGAAGGATTCGGGTCGCAATCAAATTTACCAAAATCTCGAGATGATCCTACGCTTAATGTGAAACTAAGAAGAAGAAAACAAGTCGAGTGCCTTTGCAATTACCAGGAAACTATGCAAGATTTTGAAAACAAAATAATGGATGGTATTAAATCGACCCTCGAAACCCAAAATCAACAAATCAAAGGCACTTTGAATGCACTACGTGAGGACATAAATTCATTTAAAAATGAGATTTGCACCATGAACCTCAACATCGAGAAGCTCTCGTCGGAACAAATTATCATTAAAAATGATATCTCTCAGTTGAAATCGTCATATTCAATTCAAGACAGTAAGACGCACTCCATTACGAATGACGTCATACAACTCCAAGCAACCGTTAGTGATCTATCCGGACAGTTACGTATTAAGGAACAACAGGGGCGGATAAATAACCTTGAAATAGCAGGAATACCCATGTTAAAAGGGGAAAACTTAATAAGTATTGTGCATAATATAGCTATGAAGATCGGTTTTCCCCTGTCACCGTCGGACATCGATTACATCCATCGTGTACCTCGCTTCGCTTCTAAAAGTGGCATTGACTCAACAGGAGCCGGCAGCCAATCAAACATTCCTAACATCATCGTTAGATTCACCCAAAGGAAACGCAAAAGTGATATGCTTGGTGCAGTGCGGGCGCGCAGGGGATTGACAACAGTCGATGCCGGATTGGACGGCCCATGTAAGCCTATCTTCATCAGTGACCATCTCACTCCTCAGAATAAGCTTCTGTATAAACAAGCACGCCTCCTCGTTAAAGAAAAAGGGTACAAGTACATTTGGTTGTCTGAGTGCAAAATATTTGTGCGTAAAAGTGACACGTCTAAAATCCAACTTATACGTAGTGAAGTTGATCTTGCTAAACTAATATGACTATTACGCATTTTTTGGGCGTCATTCTTTTCATATTGTTTATCCTGTATGTTAGTGTTTTACTGTCAACGTAAGAAAAAATACTTTTTAAGTAACCACATTAATAATATTATGTTATGTTATATTACTCTGTTCTATGTTGGTGGAACCATTATAAATTTAACTTTTTCGCGATTACCATTTCAATTAAACAATAGATAACACAAACTTTTCTATATACTACCAAAACGCGAGGGGCTTACGTACTAAATCACATTCATTCTTTGAAGCAGTCTTATGTAATAATTTTGATGCTATATGTATAACTGAGACTTGGCTTAATAATAATTATCACAATTCAGAATATTTTGATGATAGATATGAATTGTTTCGTTGCGATCGTGACACTGTGGCGTCGGGTCACAGCCGTGGCGGCGGAGTGATAATAGCTGTGCGACGCAACCTGCGTCCGTGGGGCCGCGCAGACATGTGTGCGCCAGCTCCAGCTGACGAGGCATGGGTGTCCATCCCGCTGCGCCCGACTGTCGCCCGTGTCGCCACCTCCCGTACTAGTACAGTCTTTCCTCAATATTTTCACATAATATGTACATATATACCTCACGGAAACAATCATGAATTAGCACTCTCTCTTTTTTATGACAGAGTAAATGAATTTATAATATCTAATTCTAACGATATTTTTCTTGTGCTTGGAGATTTTAATATAACTTACGCTACTTGGTCTTGGAATAATTGTACCAACTCCATGGATATACTAACTAATGGTGACAATCTAGCTTGCCTTACTGCCGACTTCATGAGTTTATCGTCATTATCTCAATATAATAATCAATTCAATTACAACGGGAGGGTTTTGGATTTAATTTTTAGTAATGAGTGTTGCAATGTTTTGTCATGCGAATATCCTTTAACACCAGAAGATCCACATCACAAGTCGTTAGAAATAGATTTAAAAGTAAATTATATGGCTTCTCTTAAGCTCTGTCCTACTATTAAAAAACAATTTTATAGGGCCAACTATGATTTAATAAAGTCAGAACTTATTTCTGTTGACTGGGAAAATATTTTTAATACCATGACGGATGTTGATTCCATGACTGAATATTTCTATGGTGTTCTTGATAATGTTATTGATAAATATGTGCCGGTCTGTTACCTAAATAGAAAGCACAAATATCCTCCTTGGTATACCCTACCTTTAATAAAATTGTCAAATGAAAAAAGTAAATTTCACAAAAAATGGAAAAAATATGGTAACCGCTGCGACTACGTTACCTTCTCAACCTTAAGGAACAGATTCAAAAAATGGTAGTGGATTGTTATAATAAGTTTATTGCACACTCTGAAGAAAGTATTAAAACACATCCCAAATTGTTCTGGTCATTCGTGAAATCAAAAAATTCCCATAACGATATTCCCGACAAGATGCTTTATAAAGGAAAAATTCTCACCGGTGGCAGTGATATATGCACTGCCTTTAATCAATATTTTAACTCTGTCTTTGTATCGTCTCTGTCTCAATACCATTCTCGTAACGTTATTACACCTTCAGTGGTCGACGTCAACTCTATTAACATTGATTATGAATCTGTTTTTAAAGAATTAAAGCACGTAAATACTAATAAGGGCGCGGGTCCTGATAATATTCATCCCATCCTAATTTCTAAATGCGCTGATGCTCTCGCAGTACCAGTTACAATCATTTTTCGTGTCTCAATAAGAACGGGAGTATTTCCAAGTAAATGGAAACAGTCTTTAATAACGCCTATCCCTAAGAATAATAGGAAAGATATTATTACTGAATATAGACCGATTTCTAAGTTGTGTATTTTAGGTAAGGTGTTTGAGAAAATGGTTACTTCCTTTATTTCACTTGCTGTTCGCAATTACTTATCCTCGCAACAACATGGTTTCTATAAACATCGTAGTGTAGATACTAATATGATTAATTTTACTGACTTTCTGGCGGATGCCATGGATAAAAATTTTCAAGTCGATGTTGTGTACACAGATTTTTCTAAGGCATTTGATAAGATTAACCATGACATGCTTATTGAAAAACTAGCCAATGCCGGTGTACACGGCAATCTTCTAAGATGGATACAATCTTACATTCAAAATAGAAGTCAGGCGGTATGTGTAAAGGGTTACTCTTCGCAATTCCTCCCCGTGCCGTCAAGGGTCACATTTGGGGCCGTTACTATTCTCACTTTACGTAAATGATATAGGGTATATTTTTAAACATAGTAATTATTTATTATATGCTGATGACACTAAATAGTTTACAGTAATTAAATCTATTGATGATTGTATTCGGCTTCAGAATGATTTGATTTCCTCACAACGTTATTGCGAAGAGAATCAACTATTCCTCAACGTAGACAAATGTCATACTGTAACGTACACTCGTAAAGTCAATCAAGTATTTTTCGAATATAGTATCAATGACACTGTTCTTAAACGAGTTTCCACCATTAGGGACCTGGGGCTGATAATGGACTCAAAATTAACATTTAACAATCATATAGACCATATAGTAGCTACCGCATTTCGTAGTTTAGGTTTCATTCTCAGAATTAGTAAGCCGTTTAAAACTGCAATTACCCTCAAAGTTCTTTATTTCTCTTTTGTCAGATCAATTCTAGATTTCTGTAGCACCGTTTGGAGCCCTTGCTATAAAAAACACATAAATAGAATCGAAAAAGTACAAAAGAAAATTTTGAAGTCACTTAACTATCGCGTTAACGGTATAGATGAATCATACGATGATGCTCTGCATAGACATAAAATTCTAAGCCTTTACAATAGGCGTAAAATGTTCGATATAATTTTTCTGTTCAAAATTTTAAATTCGTTAATCGATTCCTCGACACTTCTGGCCAAGATATCTTTTATAGCAGGTGCTCGTCTTCCAATACGCTCCTCGCGCTCATTGCCACTATTTGTTCCTCCACGATTTCATAAAACATACACTCTAAACACCTTTTTACATCGTTCCACCAGCACATATAACAATGAGTTTCTAACATAGACATTTTTAATATAACCCTTAAAGGCTTAAAACTAAAATTACAACAAGCGATGACTACTGGCTTAGTTTTTTCTACTTAATAAATAAGATATTGTAATAAATATAATTCGCCTATGTACCTCACACACTCAATCTATTGATACCTTTCTCGACTATGTAAAGATCCATATAAAATAATACTAAATTTAAGATGTTAATTATTCGGCACTGTAGGTCTATTTTATTAAGTTGTTGATTGTTTATATAATTAAGTTTTGTAAAAATATGACTGTTTGATGCCTAAATAAATGAAAAAAAATAAAAAAAATAAGCTAGTACAAAATAAAAGTATGAAGTTATTACATTTTTGTGAATTTGCAATAATTCTTGTGGTAGGTCTCTCTTATGCGAGGGGCCGTCTGGTTAGGTACCACTGTAATGTCTATTTCCACCGCCAGCAGTGCATGCACTGTTGCGTATCGGTTTGAAGGAGATTATCTATTGAAGACCTACGCTGAGTTTCTTGGTGCTTCTTCTCAGGTCAGTGGGCTTTTTCGAAGCACCGGTAGAATCCTTTTATTGATAAAAAATTATTGTAAAAAATGACGTGTAAAAGCGCCCTTAGGGGCCTAATTACTTAATAAATGATTTGATTTGATTTGATTGTAGCTTAATTACTGGATATTATGAAACTTAACTAATGTCTCAGGGTGCCGAGAGCATGGTGTTGCTACTGTTTCTGAGCTGTGGTATATCGCTTACCATCAGGTGAGCGGCATACATATTACATACTTACATACATTTACACACACTCACGCCCATTACCCCCGAAGGGGTGGGCACAGGCGCAACTAGTACACACACTTTTCGCCGTGCGTATTCCGTCCTATTATGTAATAAGGGGCGAGCCTATCGCCATATCGGAAACAAATACCAGACTCCGGACTGATACTGAATAGGAAAACCCAATATCGGTACGGTGTTTCGGGGGCTCCTGAGCCCCCGCAACAGGAAAAGGACCGCAAAAAAGCGGTACGCGCAGGGGCGGTTGCGGACGACAACTTAGACGTGAGTCGGAGGAAGCCCGCAGCCGTCCCTAATGAGCCGAAGATGGCCGTACAAAAAAAATAAAAAAATAAAATATCGCTAAGCCCGACCCGACGCGACCTTTGATATGTGGTGACTAGAATGGCGGGGTATTAGCCGGTAGAACGGTTTCGGCCGGTGAGTCCGGCAGAAATCCGAATGTTAAAAAAAACCCGACCCGGCATCGAACCCGAGACCTCAGTATTTCTGTCGTACCGTTATACAACACCACCGAGGCAATCGTCCTACATTAAAAAAATGATAATATGGTACCTCCGTTCTTCACTGCTTCGTTTTTCATCATGGTGTCAATTTTTGCTTTATTGTAGTCATCTAAAAACAAAGGTCTAAGATTATATACAACGGACATAGGGAAAATTTTCATAAAATAATTTTTAACCGTCAGTAACTCAATCTACCGTGATATAACAAAACACCTATATCAATGCATTAAAGAACATACTTCGACATGATTGTAGTGTGCATTTGGCATATTTCTTTCCAAAATATTGTTTTGATAATAAAGGACACGTCCAAAATGGGCCTGAAAATCTAAACAAGACAGTTTATATATATTTGGATAGAACTCCTGAAACTAGCCTTTTGCAATAAATCGTTTAATTTTAAAGACCTCCGATTTTGAGATGCATGTAATTTTGTTTGGCTTGAAAACTACACTTATTTTATTTTATTTATTTATTTTAGGAAGGTTTACAGACTAATACAAGGACGAATAAAGGAAATTAATTAAACTTATTGCTAATTACAAGCCTCCACCAATTTATAAACAAAATTGACACTTAAGAATGTTTTAATAAAAGTTGGTTATTTATTTATTTCTTCTTCTTTCTTCTATTTATTTAAACTCTTTATTGTACATCAAAGCATAAAGTATACATATAGAACAGAGACTACACTAAAACACGAAGTACGCTTGCCGCACACGTTCGGTTTCCTAATTAGGTTTCCTGATCAGGAATTCAGATTCAGGAACGTGTGCGCATTGTTGAACATTTTCTATGTAAGCGGAGCATTTAGGTTTCCGAATCTGAATTCCTCATCAGGAAAACGAAAGTGTGCGGCAAGCGTACAAATCGCGGTCTTATTGCAATCGGCAATTTCTTCCAGACAACCCTTGGATGGACTAAGTTAACTAGGAAAAAGAGAGCGGGCGGTCATTAACATGAGATAAAAGGGGATGGAAATC
This sequence comes from Lapara coniferarum, assembly GCA_949316025.1. Lineage (NCBI taxonomy): Eukaryota > Metazoa > Arthropoda > Insecta > Lepidoptera > Sphingidae > Lapara > Lapara coniferarum. The sequence continues at coordinate 29,282,468 of OX438929.1, forward strand.
TGATGTACATAAATATTCTAATATATAAATTAGTACATATAGCATAAAAACAACTAATCAATATATAAAATAAAAATAACTACATGTTATAATACATAAACTATACAGAACAGAAAAAAAATTAATACATAAAATCCAGCAATATACAGAAAAATAAAGGAGAAAAACAATATCACAGTGATAAGTAGTCATGCTTGACAAGCCTTTTAAAAATCGGAAGAGATTCTTCTTACTGACACAGGTAACTCGTTCCAGAAGCGTGCAGTCTGAACAGTAAATGACTTGTCGAGAAAATTAGTTGCATGCTTGGGAATCTCTATTTCCAGACTCTCAGATGATCGTAAACACCGAGCATGGATGCTACTCAGGAAATGGAAACGATTTTTTAGGTAAGAAGGTGAAGAGGGAAGGAATAGAACACTATATAATAATGATAAAATCCGAGTATTTCGGCGAAGGCGTATGGTTATGAATGTGGGGGTCTAAAAAGATTTTTAAGCTATTGCATAGCTTCTATCGCGGGCCTTGAGCGTGGAGACCGAATCCAGAAATTCCGTAACGAAAATAACCTGCCACCCCTCACTATTTTCAACTCTATCACAACCGTGTAGAGTGTGAAATTCCATAAGTAAATTTAATATCGCAGTCTTGTAAGAGTACAATATGTAAGAGGATATGAGCTGAATGTAAAACGATAAAAGGTTGAAATTACCGTGTATTTAAAAATTGTTCCAGTCAGTGAAACGTATCGAAATGTCCTCAGAATAATAACTAAAGCAAGAAATGTCAAACGTGATTCTAAGTTTGAATTTTTAAAAAGTTTTTATTTTATATCTGTTCAAAGAGGTTATAAATATTAGAATTACCTGCTTAGAGTTTCGGCGTTAGGGCACGAGTGAAATTTGGACAATAGAAAAAAAATAAAATAAATAAATAATTATAATTACATAAGTTGATAAAAAATGCTATGCAATAGCTTTGCCGCGGCAGTCTCCGAGTGCCACACGTCTTTTTTTAATGAATCTAAGTTCCCCTTTCGTATCTAAGCCCCTTTAGTATCCCTAAAGTTTGAGCCTGTTTAGATTTTGAGGCCCAGCACCCATAAAAAAAGCGGACATCTCCTTTAATCATACCGAGACGTCTTGCCATATATCTAATAGGATTAGGCCTAAAAACCAATCTTTCCCTAATCGTTGATGTCTCATCCTCTCTCAGTAGCCGTCATGAGCCGAGGTTCGTAACCCCTTAGTGGGTTGGTCAGCATGGTCACTTAATTCAAAGGGTTGCGAGCGCCTTCTGCGTTCACCCTAAAGACCGGTGTGGCTAGAAAAGCAGACTCGCGTCAGACTACTGGCAGTAGGGACATTAACAAAAAAAAAGTCTTGTCCTACGGACGTCAAATAAGACAGCGATTTTTTACCAATTAGTAATAACTTGAATGTTTGGTTATGATGTCCAGTCTATAGCTATGTCTTTGCCTAAAAAAAATAATAAGAAATTATCACAACAAAAGCATGTACGTAATCTTCTTTTCAATTATTCATTTTATAATATTTGGTCCTTACATATTATGAAATTGGCGTTTTGTCATACTAGCCACTTTGATCTGAAATATCTCCCCTTTGGTTAAGAATTCCAAAATAAAATTTAGGTATAAACGCATATAATGGTTTAAAAACAGTCATTTATTTTTTTACCTGATTTTTTTTGGTGTTTAATCACATCGCACAATTGAAAATATTACTCGTAAATATAGCAATATATAAATTGCCAGCAAAGCTAAGGAAATACACGAAGAAATATACGAAAACATTGTTCAATTTAAATTAGGCATCGACTCCAAATATACGTATATACTAAGCTAATACAAATTTTAATTATTTTTTAATTTGTACTGGTTTTGAAGTCGGTTTATTTTTTATAATTACTCACTGGTGGTATAAAGCAATTCACACAGGCGTTGATTCCAACCAGCCCCCGGCTTCTCATTCCTTTTAATTCGTTTCTCAGCCGCCAGCGCATCCTCCGTGGGGTAATGAATCACTATAATGTTATCCGAATCCCGTCGAGCTTCCACCCAAGACTCGGGAACGAACGCGAATTTATCTCCATACTTTCGGTTCAAATACTTATAAACATAATACGTCGTAGCCATCTGAAAAGAAGTTATAGCACTGTTCACAGTGTAGGGCATTCACAATACCATTTCAGTGGCGTTGTCTTTGTTCTTGTTTACATGATACTGAAATCTGTGACACTGTTGTGGATAATGTGTTGTTTAAAATAAAAAATAAAATAAATATAATTTACATACGATAATTAAAACTTTACTTTTATATTTTATGTAGGCAATCTTAATTTGGCTATTGGTTTATGCGATATTTACTAGTCACTTACACTGTGCTATCCCTACAATTTTACTAGAAACGTTTAAATTATACAACTGTGCGGTTCGAACAACAGTTCGTGACGAACAACGCGGAAATCCGAAATATTAAGTTATAAGTTAGAATAATTAAATGATTTCGGCGTAATAGCACGATGTGTAGAAAGAGATGGAATGCGAACGAGCGGTAGGTAACACATAAGTTCCTCAATGTGACTTTGATAAGATTCGTTATTGTGTAAAACGGAAACATGTCTGTCCGGGCCATGATTAAAACTAAACGGTTAATTCACTTGATCGCGTTGACTTGTCGAAATGACATGTCGAAAATCGGGCTTCAAATTCTAGCCAAGATACTTTATATATATTTGGATAGGTCCAAAAACTAGGCCTTTGCAATACACACACACACACACACACACACACACACTCACTCACGCCTTTTATCCTCGAAGGGGTAGGCAGAGGCGCTCAAAGTGCACCCACTTTTCGCCGTGCATATTCCGCCCCATGATGTGATAGGGGGCGAGCCTATCGCCATATCGGGCACAATTCCAGACACCGGGCTGATACTGAGTAGAAATCAAATATCACTTTACCCAACCCGGGAATCGAACCCGAGACCTCAGCACTGCAGTTATACCTTAATATAACTACGGCACTGAGTCAGTCAAACTTTTACTCTGACTTTTCGAAGTTATCTGTGTATTTTTATCGATTATCGTTCGCTCGTTGAAGGAATACTTCGTGAGGAAATCTACATGCCGGAGAATACTCTATAAGAATTTCGAGGGTATGTGAAGTTTTGCAACCCGCACTGGGCCAACGTGGTGCATTAAGCCCTCGCGTGCCGGGAGCGTGGATCCACGCTCAAAAAAAGTCTTCGAACTCTGCCGGGAGCGTGGATCCACGCTCGGGCCGATTTCTGCAAAATGTATGAAAACTGAACATCTACAGGTGGTTTCTTTTTAGCTTATTTTTTGTTTCCATTGGATGCAAATCTTAATCATATATGAGAATTGAGAAAAGTGGCCGCCATTTTGAACTTCTTTGTTTTGAGGCCGATTGACCTCAAAATCGATGCCTGGACATGGCTTTAAGTACAAAAGACGGATCCAATGTTAGAATTGAAAAAAGCGGCTGCCATTTTGAATTTCTTTGTTTTGAAGCTGATTGACGTCAAAATCGATATCTGGGCAGGCCTTTAGGTACAGAAGACGGGTCGAATGTTAGAATTGAAAAAAGTGGCCGCTATTTTGAATTTCTTTGTTTTAAGGCCAATCTACTTCAAAATCGATATCTAGGCAGGCCTTTAGGTACAAAAGACGGATCCAATGTTAGAATTGAAAAAAGTGGCCGCCATTTTGAATTTCTTTGTTTTAAAGCCAATCGACCCCAAAATCGATATCTGGGCATGGCTTTAGGTACAAAGGGCAGATCCCATGTTAGAATTGAAAAAAGTGGCCACCATTTTGAAATTCTTTGTTTTAAGGCCAATCGATCTCAAAATCGATATCTGGGCAGGCCTTTAGGTACAGAAGACGGATCGAATGTTAGAATTGTGCATGAGTGACCTTTCTTTAATTGACTGGGATGAATTTAGTACTCTCTACTGTAATGAATTTCTGCATAAATTTTATAATATTTTATGGTCAATCATTGATAAATATACACCCAAATCAAGGAAAAAAAAAATATAACTATCCTATTTGGTTCTCTCAATCATTAACCTCTCGGGACCCGACCGGCCCAATCGGGCCGGTATGACAGCTGTCAAACGCGCGATGTGTGCGTGTTGACGCGCCTTATGTGTGTGCGTGTGTAAAATTAATTAAGGAAAAACACAAATACCGAATTAGATTCAGTAAATACCACAGCCCCCGGGATTATGACACTTTTGATGCTCTACGTATAAGATCAAAGAAAATGATAGAAAGTTGTTCCAAGACTTATATTAACAAAATTGAACAGGAATTTAAAATAAATATAAAATCATTTTGGCGATATACCAAATCAAAAAAATCATTTGATGGCATTCCCGCTCAGATGTCGTATGCAGTGCCGGATTAAGCAAGCGCGGGGCCCGTAGCAAATTCTTTCAAAGGGCCCTTTATCTGCTATAGGTTCTTAAGTATAAAGTGGTAAAGATACAATTCAATACTCTATACGTTTATTTGCTATCAATTACAATTTGGTTACAATTTTGTGGGCAATTAATAGTGTAGTAAATTAGGCGCTGTTAGGCTCTGACAAGTACAAAAAGCCTGAGATGATATTTCCTGGCTATTTAGAATATTTTTGATAGGAAACTAACAATTGAAAACGGATGATACTACACAAAATATTTTTTCAATACATATTTCAAAGTTTATATTTAATACAAAGTATATTATATTTTTAGGAATAGCTAATGTTATATTTGATCAATGGGGTACTTTAAATTATTTTACTGCCTCGGTGGCGTAGTTGTATTACAGTACGACTGCAAAGCTGAGGTCTCGGGTTCGATCCCCGGGTCGGGCAAAGTGATATTGAGTTTTTCTATTCAGTATCAGTCCGGAGTCTGGAATTTGTGCCCGATATGGCGATAGGCTCACCCCCTATCACATCATGGGACGGAATGTCGGCGAAAAAGTGGGAGCACTAGTTGCGCCTCTGCCTACCCCTTCGGGGATAACAGGCGTGAGTGTATATGTATGTATGTACTAATTATTTTATAAACTTTTACAAAGTACCTTTTCTAGATTTCATGTGGGCAAATCCTACTAATATTATAAAGGCGAAAGTTTGTAAGAATGTATGGATGTTTGGATGTATGGATGTTTGTTCCTCCTTCACGCAAAAACTACTGAACGGATTTCGATGAAATTTGGCACACGGGTAGATGATGTCCTGGATTAACACATAGGCTACTTTTTATCCCGGGAAAATATAAACCGGGACTTTAATCTTGGAAAAACTTTTTAATGCGGGCGGAGCCGCGGGCAAAAGCTAGTTTAGAAATAATACTATTTGTATCAATTTCTCTGAGCAAATCATATTCTATATTCATCAAAGTGAGATAATTCAGACTTTTTGACTCATAGTGTTCCTTAAGTCATTTGTCGAAAATGAACGTTAGCCACTGCAGTTAGTGATCATGAGAATCTCTCTTGAAGTAATAAAATATTCTTTTTAGTTATAACTTCTATAACTCAATCTACATACATATACACTCACGCCTTTTATCCCCGAAGGGGTAGGCAGAGGTGCAACTAGTGCACCCACTTTTCGCCATTATTCTGTCCCATGATATGATAGGGGGCGAGCCTATCGCCATATCGGGCACAAATTCCAGACTCCGAGCTGATACTGAATAGAAAAACTCAATATCACTTTGCCCGACCCGGGGATCGAACCCGAGACCTCAGCATTGCAGTCGTACCATAATATAACTACGCACCGAGGCAATCTCAATTTATAGTATACTAATATTATAAAGATGAAAGATTTGTATTTTTGTATGTTTGACAAGGATAAACTCAAAAAGTATGTATAGTATTTCAAAAATTATTTCACCATTAAAATGCTCCTGTATTCCTGAGTAACATAGGCTACTTTATATTCCGGGAAAATTCAAACCGGGACTTTTATCCCGGATTTTTTTATTCTCGCGAGTCGTTACGGCCAAACCAATAAACCGATTTCGATGAAATTTGTAAGGGACATAGTTTACGACCCTGGGAAAGACCTAGGCTACTTCTTATCCCGGGAAAAAATATCCCAGGACTTTAATCCCGGCAACTATTTTCTTGCGGATGGAACCGCAAAGAAATAAGTATGGAGATAGTTTGAGACCCAGGGTAGGACACAGGATACTGCCCATCCCGGAAAAATATAAACCGGATATTTTATTCCGATTTTTTTTCTCACGAGTAGGACGGCCAAACCACTCAACCGATTTCAACGAAAGTTGGTAGGGAGGTAGTTCGAAACCCTGGAAAGGACCTAGGCTACTTCTGATTCCGGGAAAAAATAAACCGGGATTTTATCCCGGAAAATATTTTCTTGCGGGTGGAACCGCAAAGAAACAAATATGGAGATAGTTTGAGACCGCGGGAAGGACATAGGCTACTGCTTATCCTGGAAAAATAGAAACCGGGACTTTTATCCCAAATTTTTTTACCTCGCGGTTGTAGCCGTTACTCTCAGCCGATTTCCATGAAATTTCGTAGGAAGATAATTTAAGACCTTGAGGAGCACCTAGGCTATTGCTTATCCCAGAGCGGTAAACCGATAAACCGGTACTTTTATCCCGAAAAATATTTTCTTGCGGGTGGAACTGTGAGAAAATAAATATGGAGATAGTTTGAGATCCAAGGAAGCACAGGTTACTTTTATCTTTTTATTTTTAAGGATATGTCGTTACATCATTCCATATTATAAAACAAAGTCCCACCATCGCATCTGTTTGTCTGAACGCCATAAACTCAAAAACTACCGAACGGATTTTCATATATTTTTCACCAATGGACGCTGTGATTCAAGAGGAAGGGTTATGTGTATAATTCATAAGTATTTTGTACGACAAAAAATTAAATGTGCAAATATTATGCTTTTCTACCTGTGCGAAGCCAGTGCGGGCCGCTAGTATACTTATATTCTAGAAAATAGATTTTTGGTATATGGTTACTAAATTATATTAAAAATAATGTAGACTGTTAATCTTATAAATAAATAGAAAATTTTAACAATTTAAATCGAGCTATTTCAATTCTGCTACACATCTACACTAAGTGTTGGGTCAGAGAGCTTGCATATACAAGCAACTTTTTGTAGAACTTGTGTGTTTACCGTATGAAATTATTTGAATTATTTACGCCAAGGGAATAGTCGGGTATCGAGTGTCTGACGTGGATTGTCTTAGTAGGAAAAGTTGTAACGTTTTACGTTTTTGTGATAACAAAAAAATTTTAAATACCACATCTTAAAAAGTTTCACTCAAAAAATTACGCTCAGGCAGAGATGAGTGGGTTTAAATATGCGGGGCCCCCTTTCGCGCGGGGCCCGTAGCAATTGCTACTCTTGCTACGTGGTTAATCCGGCAGTGGTCGTATGATGATGTAGATGCAATAGGTCACTCTGTTGCAGACTTATTTGCCTCATATTTTTCCACGGTTTATACTGTAAATCATACACCCAATAAATTTGTGGCCTCTTATCCGTTTTCTAGTTACGTCCTCCCAGGAATACGCATTCAAGAAAAAGATATACAAAACGGCCTAAAAACTCTCGATATAAGTAAGGGGGCTGGACCTGACGGTGTTCCACCCATATTTATTCGACTTTGCTCTAAAGCGCTCGTTAAGCCTCTATTTATGATCTTCAACAAATCAATGAAGGAAGGAATATTTCCTGATTTATGGAAAATGTCATATGTTATTCCTATATATAAGGCTGGAAATAGAAATGACGTGTCTAATTATAGGCCAATATGTATTATTTCCCATTTCGCAAAAATTTTTGAAGACATTGTGTACACGGCAGTTTATTCTCATGTTCATCCTTTGATAAGCCCAAGGCAACATGGTTTTATGGTTAATCGCTCTACAACATCTAATTTACTTGTATATACCCATTTTTTAACTAGTACCTTCGAGGCTCGGGGCCAAGTCGACGTTGTTTATACAGACTTTGCTAAAGCATTTGATCGTGTTGATCACTCAATTCTTATTGTCAAGCTTAATCATGCTGGTATTCACGGTAATCTGTTGAGGTGGTTTGAGAGCTACTTATGTAATCGGTCTCAGCTAGTGGCGTTGGCTGGATACGAGTCAGCACGATTCATTCCTACATCTGGTGTCCCTCAAGGATCTAAACTAGGACCCTTATTATTTTTAATATTCATAAACGATCTATTGGAATCACTAAACTGCGACTGTTTAGCTTATGCAGATGATATTAAAATATACACTCGGGTCAATAGTCCTAGCGATTGTGATGAGCTACAAAGGGACCTTCAAACACTAGAATCATGGTGCAACTACAACAGAATGTCTCTTAATGTGAAAAAATGTCTTTATATAACTTTTACAAACAAAATTAATTTTACTAATTTCAGCTATAAACTCGGCGTTACCTCTTTGGACAGAGTATCTACTATACGGGATTTGGGTGTGGTGTTTGACTCTTCTCTGACGTTTCGTCACCACATTTACAACATTGTATCGAGAGCTAATAAGATTCTGGGATTCATTATGCGTATATCCAAACCATTTCGCAATAATGAGAGCTTAATCCTACTCTATAATGCATTGGTAAGGAGTATTCTCGAGTATTGCTCTGTCATATGGTCCCCACACTATTCGACTTACGTTGACCTTGTCGAATCCGTCCAATCTCGTTTTGTTAGGCACCTAAGTATTAAAAATGGTATCCGTAAATCTGTATCTGAATATAATGATAGGTTAAAATATTTCAACATGGTAACCCTTAAAAAGCGACGTATTGTGGCTGACCTACTTGTCCTCCATAAGATTGTGAATGGATCTATGGATGCATTCCTTATCAGTCATTTTTACCTGAGACCAAATTCCCGTGCAGTGCGCAATCCTCGTATCTTCGATATTCCGACTGCCACGCTGAATTCGTCATATAATAGCCCTCTAATACGTATGGCAAGATTATACAATTTGAAACTGACTCAAATGAACAATTCTGCTGACATCTTCTCAGATACATTGGGTTCATTCAAGCATTCCCTACTTAATTTAATTTAAGTTTAAGTGGAATTTGATTGTTTACCTTATATTGTCTTTTGAATTTTTTTATTTGGACTTATAACATTGTACAACCTTTACATATATGTGACTAATTATATATTTCTTAACTATATCCGACCTATGTTTTTATGTAGCAATTATAATGTAATAATATTTTATAAGTGCCATGCATGCCTCTTATCTGTTTGATTACATTGTACCTCGTTGATTGAATGTTATCTTGTAAAAAAAAATATTATGTAATTTATACTGTTGGTGTGCTAAATAAAGAAAAAGAAAGAAAAGAAAATTGAAAAAAGTGGCCGCCATTTTGAATTTCTTTGTTTTAAGGCCAATCTACTTCAAAATCGATATCTGGGCATGGCTTTAGGTACAAAGGGCAGATCCAATGTTAGAATTGAAAAAAGTGGCCGCCACTTTGAATTTCTTTGTTTTTAGGCCAATCGACCTTAAAATCGGTATTTGGGCATGGCTTTAAGTACAAAAGACGAATCCAATCATAGAATTGAAAAAAGTGGCCGCCATTTTGAATTTCTTAGTTTTAAGGCCAATTGACCTCAAAATCGATACTGGGCATGCCATTGATAGAAAAAGTCAGATCTAATGTTAGACTTAAGGAAAGTGGTCTCTATTTTGAACTTCTTTGTTTTAAGACTGATTGGATTTAAGATAGATATTTGGGCTTGTCTTTAACCCAATAGAATAAATCGAGATTGGAATTTTAAGAACTGCATTCCATGTTAAATGTTCTTGTTTTAAGGGCTTTTTGTTTTAAAATCAAAATCCGCTGGACATGGCCGCAAACTATAGTAGGTTTTAATTATAGCACTTTTAAATAATATCACCATCAAAGCTCATTCAATTCTCTTCAATAACGATATCGCAGCTTTGTTATGTCGCAAAATAAAGAATTTGTCTTCGAATTTAAGAAGTGGCCCGTGGCAGCAAACAGCAAATGAAATAAATTCTTCTGTGAAAGCATCAAAATCGGTTAAAAAATCCGGGAGTCGTTAACAATTCAACTATAGCTATGAGTATAATTAGCCGCGTAGTACAAATTATCTTACTATATTTTTCTTCCCCGACATCGTTATGCCTTGTTGGGTGGCCATTCAATTACTGTTATCTTTTTTTTGAAGTTATACTTCTTTAGGTGCGTTATGAAAAATTGATTGTAGTGAAATTTTACGACGCGCGCATGTGTGACAAAAAAATTCTCACGGTTGTTTTTTGATAATTTTCCCCTTATAGGGAAGGCAAAGGGTTCAAGCCCATACAGCCTCGTCTTAAGTGATATTATTGGTTGTCTTTTGGAACGAAGTTCCTTATCGCGCGTTATGAAAGGGGGCTAGACGGAAAAAAATCTTACGAAAAGTTGTCACGACGCATTTATACTTGCCCTGTGAAACCAGCCAGTAACTCACGCACAATGGCCCGATACTTTACGGGCTAAGTGCGGTAAAAGGAGCCCATAACCATAAACCATAAACCAGCCAATAACAATAAAGAACTGGACGTAAAAGTGACATTCGAAATTTAAATAAAAAAGACAGTTTAAATCTTAGAGTATGTATACGTAGTTATACTTACTCTAAGATTTAAATTGTCTTTTTTTCAATTCATGATTTTTAGAGTAGTTTTTTTTTTCGTTAGTTGTATTTTAATTTTAATGTCAATGCTTGCTTAGGTGATGATCGTGATTCGATGACATATCTATTGTGTAGGTAGAAGTAAATGTTTTCATTGATGTGGTAACGTTTTAATGAAATATACAATTATTATTATAACTTAAAAGAAATAAAATTTTATTACAATATCTTCACTAATTAATCGAAAACAACTTCGTTCCATCCGGGTGTCCCTTGACAGTCTAGGGTTGCCACCCGTACTTTATTATAAAGTATTGTACGTTATTTCGGGTAATTGTACTCTATACTTTACAAGAACAATAAAGTACGCGAAAATACTTTATTTCGCATGGCTAGATTTCCAAAAAATTGGTCGTAAATATTTTCGCATATAATAAAACGATTAGGATTGCTGAATGGGTTCGTTAATTGACGAATATATCCTTTGGCGGTAGTCACATATTTTTGGACACAACCTAACTTAAAATGTCAATATTGTCAATGTCATAACTTGTTTTTATGTAAGAAACGCTCATTTTTCTCATTCTGGTGTAAGAAGGGAAGAGCTGAAAAAATATATAGAATCGGTAGATGGAGACAAGCAGCAGTGCATGCAGCACTGTTGTGTTTCGATTTGAAGGGCATTGTAGCCAGTGTATCTACAGGACATAATGAGACTTAACATCTTTTATCTCAGGATGACGAGTGCAGTGGAATGCCACACAGTACTTTGTAGCTCAAGGTGCTGGATGGTGTTTCTACTGTTTATGGGTGGTCGTATCGCTTACCATCAGGCGAACGGCATGCTCGTCTCGTCATTCGATGCCATAAAAAAAAAGAGACGTTCATGAAGTAAAACGCCATGTGGGAACAAGATGGCTTTCTCTTTTGCCCTGCATTGTTAGATTGTTATTAAATTGGTCACCTATCAGAAGTTATTTTGTAAACTTAGAAAATTGTTCAATATTTTTACTAAATTTATTGATGCTCAACAACACTGACAATGACTTGATTGAAATTTCAATTCTGTAGCCTCATGTTAAATTTATTTAATACAGCTGTAAAATGTTTAGAAGACAATTGCATAAAAAAATTGATATTTATAGCAAAATAGATACTCTCAAAGATGGGATGGCCCAAAAGAAGGTAAGATCTTTTTTTGGTTATGAAACAGGAAAAAAAATCAAACTGTTGTCACCTGAACTAGCCAGCAAAATTCACACATTTTTTTTATTATTTATTGACAAAGTATTCGAATAAATGGTTTCACTTTAATGAAGCAAACTGGTTAAAAAAAACCTTAGCCATATAAATTTAAAAAGCAATGTAAAATTTTATCGTTTTGTTAACATAATTGAACATTTTTAATCTACAAAAACTTAATTTAAATATGAATTACCTTTATGGAGGAATTTCTTTACTTAACAAATTATATGATCAGATATATAGTTTTGAAGGTTTTGCGGAATTATCTACTGCACAAAAATGGCAGCATGTATTTAATAAGACTGAAGATAAATTTTCGAATTTGTGTTTAAATTAATTTCAATATTATTATCAATTCCCGCCACGTCCGCCTTTACAGAGAATCTTTTTTGTGATGAATAGTAAATGGCGAGATGAGAGAAATAAAGCATCGTTAAATCTCATTAAAAATTAAGTAATAATTTATTTTAATTAGAATATTGATTTTAAAGATGCCTTGAAACTTTTTAGTAGTGATCACTATTTGTTAAAAGCTGATTATGATTATGATAAAAGCAACGAAAATATATTATTAAACAAAATAATAAAGCAAAATTAATCGTACTTTTTTTGACACAGTGTACTTTATTTTTTCTACCAATAATATCCAATGTACTTTTTTTTCACAAAAAAAAGGCGGCAACCCTACTTGACACCTCTCAATTTTTTTTTAATTCATTTTATAATTTATTTATTTACTTTTAAAATATTAAATAATCAATAATAAATATTTTGAATTAAGAATCATATATTTAGTACAAATTATGTCATATATATTTATTATTCTCTAAATTCCATATTTAATAATTATATATAATTTAATTTTTTAGTAAAAGGAGAAGGCAAAGACGCTTAGCCATGCAGCCTAGTCTGTTGTTGTTTTACCACACCCAAGGACTTTTTCAAAATTCAAAGGCCGAAGCCAAGAGTGCAATTTTCCAAAAGTATAAAGGTTAATGATGCCAAAGAAGTATAACTTCTCACGCACGTACATAAGTACACGCCCGGTTTTTTTTTTAATTTACTTCACTTCACCAGACTTAAAAGGCTACTCAGGTTGATTACCTTATTAATTTTTAAAAGTATTTAATTTTGGTGTGATTGGATATTAAATTGTTAAATTAGTCAAATTACAACCTCGATTTATTCTATTTGGCTAAAGACAAGCCCAAATATCTATCTTTAATCCAATCAGTCTTAAAACAAAGAAGTTTAAAAAGGCGACCACTTTTATTAAGTCTAACATTAGATCTGTTTTTTACTATCGATGGCATGCCCAAGTATCTATGGCGATAGGCTTGCCCTTGGGACATTATTATCACATTATGGGACGGAATAACGGCGAAACGTGGGTGCATTAGTTGCGCATTTGCCTACCCCTTCGGGGATAATAGGCGTGAGGTTTTTAAATTTTAAATTTGACGTTAATTGGCTTAAAATAAAGAAAGTCCTAAGTGGTGGCCTCTTTTTTCAATTCTAACATTGGATCCGTCATTTGTACCTAAAGCCATGCCCAAACATCGATTTTGAGGTTGATTGGCCTTAAAACAAAGAAATTCAAAATGGCGGCCACTTTTTTCAATTCTAACATTGGATCCATCTTCTATACCTAAAGCCATGCCCAAATACCGATTTTGAGGTCGATTGGCCTAAAAACAAAGAAATTCAAAATGGCGGCTACTTTATTCAATTCTAACATTGGATCCGTCTTCTGTACCTAAAGGCCTGCCCAGATATCGATTTTGAGGTCGATTGGCCTAAAAACAAAGAAATTCAAAATGGCGGCTACTTTATTCAATTCTAACATTGGATCCGTCTTCTGTACCTAAAGGCCTGCCCAGATATCAATTTTGAGGTTGATTAACCTTAAAACAAAGAAATTCAAAATGGCGGTCACTTTTTTCAATTCTAATATTGGATCCGTCTTTTGTACCTAAAGGCCTGCCCAGATATTGATTTTGAGGTCGATTGGCCATAAAACGAATAAATTCAAAATGGCGGCCACTTTTTTCAATTCTAAGATTGGATCCGTCTTTTGTACCTAAAGCCATGCCCAAATACCGATTTTGAGGTCGATTGGCCTTAAAACAAAAAATTTCAAAATGGCGGCCACTTTTTTCAATTCTAAGATTGGATCCGTCTTCTGCACCTAAAGGCCTGCCCAGATATCGATTTTGAGGTCGATTGGCCTTAAAACAAAGAAATTCAAAATGGCGGCCACTTTTTTCAATTCTAACATTGGATCTGTCTTTTGTACCTAAAGGCCTGCCCAGATTTCAATTTTGAGGTCGATTGGCCTTAAAACAAAGAAATTCAAAATGACGGCCACTTTATTCAATTCTAACATTGGATCCGTCTTCAGTATCTAAAGACCTGCCCAGATATCGATTTTGAGGTCAATCGGCCTCAAAACAAAGAAATTCAAAATGGCGGCCGTCTATGCCAAATCTCACAATGTGTCTGAATATTTTAGTGACCATTGATCCAAAATAAATAAGTAAATAAATAATTTCAAAATTCGTACTAAAAGAATTCTATGGTGTATAAATTAGAACAGCCGTTACACTCAAAATCCGATTTTTTCAAATGTATGGGCGGCACGCACGCGTCTTTTACGCAAACTGAGCCCGGTATTCCAGGGGTTAAAAGCCTAATCCCTCTCAGCAGTAGAGGAGGCCCGTGCTCAGCAGTGGGCAGTATATGTATGCTAATATTATTATAAAACCGAAGAATTTGTTTGGTTGAACGCGCTAATCTCAACTATTGAATCAATTTTGAAAATTCTTTCACTAATAGGAAACTACATTAACCCCTGGAATGCCGGGCTCAGTTTGCGTAAAAAACGCTTGCGTGCCGCCCATACATTTGAAAAAATCGGATTTTAGGTGTAAAGGATGTTCCAATTTATACACCATAAAATTCTTTTAGTACGAATTTTGAAATTATTTATTTACTTATTTATTATGGATCAATGGTCACTAAAATATTTAGAAACATTGTGAGATTTGGCATAGACGGCCGCCATTTTGAATTTCTTCGTTGTAAGGCCAATTGACTTCAAAATCGATATCTGGGCAGGCCTGTAGGTACAGAAGACGGATCCAATGTTAGAATTGAAAAAAGTGGCCGCCATTTTGAATTTCTTTGTTTTAAGGCCAATCGACCTCAAAATCGATATCTGGGCAAGCCTTTAGGTACGAAAGACGGATCCAATGTTAGAATTGAAACAAGTGGCCGCCATTTTGAATTTCTTTGTTTTAAAGCCAATCGACCTCAAAATCGATATCTGGGCAGGCCATTAGGTACAGAAGACGTATCTAATGTTAGAATTGAAAAAAGTGGCCGCCATTTTGAATTTCTTTGTTTTAAGGCCAATCGACCTCAAAATCGATATCTGGGCAAGCCTTTAGGCACAAAAGACGAATCCAATGTTAGAATTGCAAAAAAGTGGCCGCCATTTTGAATTTCTTTGTTTTAAGGCCAATCGACCTCAAAATCGATATCTGGGCAAGCCTTTAGGTACAAAAGACGGATCCAATGTTAGAATTCAAAAAAGTAGCCGCCATTTTGAATTTCTTTGTTTTAAGGCCAATCGACCTCATAATTGATATCTGGGCAGGCCTTTAGGTACAGAAGACGGATCCAATGTCGGAATTGAAAAAGTGGCCGCCATTTTGAATTTCTTTGTTTTAAGGCCAATCGACCTCAAAATCGATATCTGGGCAGGCCTTTAGGTACAGAAGACGGATCCAATGTTAGAATTGAGAAAAGTGGCCGCCATTTTGAATTTCTTTGTTTTAAGGCCAATCGACCTCAAAATCGATATCTGGGCAAGCCTTTAGGTACGAAAGACGGATCCAATGTTAGAATTGAAAAAGTGGCCACCATTTTGAATTTCTTTGTTTTAAGGCCAATCGACCTCAAAATCGATATCTGGGCAGGCCATTAGGTACAGAAGACGTATCTAATGTTAGAATTGAAAAAAGTGGCGGCCATTTTGAATTTCTTTGTTTTAAGGCCAATCGACCTCAAAATCGATATCTGGGCAAGCCTTTAGGTACAAAAGACGGATCCAATGTTAGAATTCAAAAAAGTGGCCGCCATTTTGAATTTCTTTGTTTTAAGACCAATCGACCTCAAAATCGATACTTGGGCATGCCATCGTTTTGTTTTAACACTAATGGGATTTAAGATAGATATTTGGGCTTGTCTTCAGCCAAACAGAATAAATCGAGGTTGTAATTTTACTAATTTAACAATTTAAATACGCAATCATATCAAAATTAGATACTTTTAAAAATGAATAAGGTAATCAACCTGAGTAGCCTTTTAAGTCTGGTGATGGGGGGTAAATAAATATAAAGATACAGTAATTTAATGGCCACCCAACAGGGCATAACGATGTGGGGGAAGAAAAATATAATAAGATAAATTCTACTACGCGGCTAATTATTCTTATAGCAATCGTTGAATTGTTAACGACTCCCTGATTTTTAACCAATTTTGATGCTTTCACAGAAGAATTTACTTTATTTGCTGTTTGCTGCCACGGGACACTTTTTTCTTCTTCAATTCTTTATTTTGCGACATAACAAAGCTGCGTTATTGAAGAGAATTGAATAAGCATTGATGGTGGCCATAATATTTAAAAAATCTATAATTAAAACCTACTATAGTTTGTGGCCATGTCCAGCGGATTTTGATTTTAAAACCAATAGCCCTTAAAACAAGAACATTTAACATGGAATGCAGTTCTTAAAATTCCAACCTCGAGTTATTCTATTTGGCTAAAGACAAGCCCAAATATCTATCTTTCTTCTCGCGGAAGGTGAGTGCCGAGAGGGATCGCCAGCGCAGTGGTGATCCCTCCCGCCGCCACACGAGAAGTAAGAGGCGTCGGGTGGACGACTGACCGACATCTCCCGCCCTGTGGATTGGGCGCGTTGGAGAATTCCACCACGGTATCCCCTGCCTGTCGTAAAAGGCGACTAATAGGGGCCTCCGGGGGTCACGGGTGGACGGGAGGGGCCGTCCACCTATTAGTCTAGCCAACTTCTGTGATCCCCGTGATGGACGGCAGCGTGCCTCACGCTGCCTCGGACGCCAAGGGCGTCCTTCGGTGTACGGGGGCTTCTGAGCCCCCGCAACAACAGGAGACGGACCGCAACAGCGGTACGCGCAGGGGCGGTTGCGTTCGACAACTTAGTCGTGAGTTGGAGGAAGCCCGCAGCCGTACCTAATGCGCCGAAGATGGCCACTGCGGAAAAAAAAAAATCTTAAATACAATCAGTCTTAAAACAAAGAAATTCAAAATGGCGGCCACTTTTTTCCATTCTAACATTCGATCCGTCTTCTGTACCTAAAGGCTTGCCCAGATATCGATTTTGAGGTCGATTGGCCTTAAAACAAAGAAATTCAAAATGGCGGCCACTTTTTTCGATTCTAACATTGGAACCATCTTCTGTACCTAAAGGCCTGCCCAGATATCGATTTTGAGGTCAATTGGCCTTAAAACAAAGAAATTCAAAATGGCGGCCACTTTTTTCCATTCTAACATTGGATCCGTCTTCTGTACCTAAAGGCCTGACCAGATATCGATTTTGAGGTCGATTGGCCTTAAAACAAAGAAATTCAAAATGGCGGCCACTTTTTTCCATTCTAACATTCGATCCGTCTTCTGTACCTAAAGGCTTGCCCAGATATCGATTTTGAGGTCGATTGGCCTTAAAACAAAGGAATTCAAAATGGCGGCCACTTTTTTCGATTCTAACATTGGAACCATCTTCTGTACCTAAAGGCCTGCCCAGATATCGATTTTGAGGTCGATTGGCCTTAAAACAAAGAAATTCAAAATGGCGGCCACTTTTTTCAATTCTAACATTGGATCCGTCTTTCGTACCTAAAGGCTTGCCCAGATATCGATTTTGAGGTCGATTGGCCTTAAAACAAAGAAATTCAAAATGGCGGCCACTTTTTTCCATTCTAACATTGGCTCTGTCTTCTGTACCTAAAGGCTTGCCCAGATATCGATTTTGAGGTCAATTGGCCTTAAAACAAAGAAATTCAAAATGGCGGCCACTTTTTTCCATTCTAACATTGGATCCGTCTTCTGTACCTAAAGGCCTGCCCAGATATCGATTTTGAGGTCGATTGGCCTTAAAACAAAGAAATTCAAAATGGCGGCCACTTTTCAATTCCAACATTGGATCCGTCTTCTGTACCTAAAGGCCTGCCCAGATATCAATTATGAGGTCGATTGGCCTTAAAACAAAGAAATTCAAAATGGCGGCCACTTTTTTGAATTCTAACATTGGATCCGTCTTTTGCACCTAAAGGCTTGCCCAGATATCGATTTTGAGGTCGATTGGCCTTAAAACAAAGAAATTCAAAATGGCGGCCACTTTTTTGCAATTCTAACATTGGATCCGTCTTTTGTGCCTAAAGGCTTGCCCAGATATCGATTTTGAGGTCGATTGGCCTTAAAACAAAGAAATTCAAAATGGCGGCCACTTTTTTGAATTCTAACATTGGATCCGTCTTTTGTACCTAAAGCCATGCCCAGATATCGATTTTGAGGTCGATAGGCCTTAAAACAAAGAAATTCAAAATGGCGGCCACTTTTTTCAATTCTAACATTGGAGCCGTCTTTTGTACTTAAAGCCATGTCCAGGTATCGATTTTGAGGTCAATCGGCCTCAAAACAAAGAAGTTCAAAATGGCGGCCACTTTTCTCAATTCTCATATATGATTAAGATTTGCATCCAATGGAAACAAAAAATAAGCTCAAAAGAAACCACCTGTAGATGTTCAGTTTTCATACATTTTGCAGAAATCGGCCCGAGCGTGGATCCACGCTCCGGCAGAGTTTGAACACTTTTTTTGAGCGTGGATCCACGCTCCCGGCACGCGAGGGCTTAATCCTGAGTGCTATAGGCTTTTTATTTTTATTTTATTTTATTTATTTGGGAAAATTAACATTGTTACAATAAAGTACTTAAGTAGGTAGTATAGCTTATAAATAATATTAGTCAATGTAACAATCACAACATTTTCCACGTATTATCTACAGAGTACATAAAATTGTAGCCATATCTCTGTCTCGGACGTTTCTTGTACAATTCTATTATGTGAGCTGACTAAGTTTAGTTGTTATGGGTCTGCAAAATGATTATTATAAATTCCACTGATTCGCCGTAGAGGCGCACGTTCACCCGCGTTCGTACGACACGGGGCCGTCGCGAATAACGGATAATCGCGCTGTCTACGGCAGTGGTTAATTCGAGGTACTACAAAACTCACTTTGTTTACTAAATACGTACTATCTAGATTATTGTGACATAAGTCGCAAAGAGTCATCATCTGAAGAAGTATCCTTCTCTTTTCCAAAGGAAGTAAATTGTGAATTTTATCCCAGAAAAACTATGTCACGCGTGCGGAGCCGCGAGCATTACTAGTATTCCATATAATAGAGGGCTGTTATTATTATTTTAATTAGTATATTTAATTCAGCTAACCATTGCCGTCAACAAGTTCATTGTTCCTTATCTATTACGTAAGAATCTTTTAATGATTCCTTTGTAACTAACAATAAGTAAACTTACCCAAGGGTTTGTGACTTGAACCATCATAATAACTTTAATTTTAAACAACAAGTCTTGTGTTCCCTACACTAACATGACATTTTATTTTAACCATTTTTACTTGTAAAGATAAGGTAGATCCAGTATTAACTTTTATACTGTCCTGTGGGCTTACAATGTGGTAAAAAAACGCGACACGACTCCGTTTTCGTTTTATTTTTGGTTGCGTGACTGACGTATTGGTCCTCAATCAATCTCTAATCACAAATATATCTATATCATGTTATTTTTTTAGGATTTGAACCCGCGACCTCCAGCGTAGTGCCGGTGCTCTGCTAATTGAGCTATTTCGATCCGTTGACTCGTTCGTCTGAGCTGTTTCTTCTTCAAGTTTCCATAAAAATATAAAAACATTATCCAGACACTACATGGCCATTAACATGTATAAAAATCATAATATAGGATAATATAATGTTATTTTTTTTCTATATTATGCATTGTATTTTATGCCTTGAACTGACTTTGAAAAGAGGAACCCTGGAGTTTCTTACCCGTTCTTCTCTAGTGAGAACTGCTTTCCGAACTGGTAGTAGAGTGAATATTGACTGAATCTAAATAATGTATAACATTTTATGGGTTTGAATAAATTATTTCATTTCAAAAAATCACCAACTTCAAAATTTAACGACATCCTCTTACGAGTCGCGTTTTTGCCACATTCTCAGCTCAAGCACATACCAAACAATTAAAACGTTTACTTTTGGTTTATCTATTTTGTTTTTATTGCATCGAATGACGAGACGAGCATGCCGTTCACCTGATGGTAAGCGATACGACTATCCATAAACAGTAGCAACACCATCCAGCACCTTGAGTTACAAAGTACTGTGCGGCATTCCACTGCGCTCGTCATCCTGAGACAAGATGTTAAGTTTCATTATTTTTAGTAGTTACACTGGCTACAATGTCCTTCAAACCGAAACAACAGTACATGCACACTACCTACTGCTTGGCAGTAGAAATAGACATTGCGGTGGTACCCACCCAGACAGACTCTTACATGTATGAGAGTTCTACCACCAGTGTTCTCATGTTAAACCAGTAAAAGAGTCACTCAGCCGGAGCGAGCAAAAGTTAGTATCAGTCTGAAGTTTGTCCTCGATATAGTTCGTTATTCTCGTATGTGTTCAAGCAAAAACTAGTGAAGTACCTAAAAGAAGATTGATGTTCTGGAGTCTTCTCTGTATAAATTAATGTACTTGGGCACCTGCTTATATTATTGCTTATGTTGCCCTCTTTATTTGTCGATAACACTTATGTTTGTTCACACCTAAGCAGGGGCTCACAATGTTACTCAACCACTTTCTTTATTTTCCTTTAAATTATATATTATACCTAACCTTTCATGAACGTAAATAAAATAAATTTTACTTTCACCGCTGTTATGGCGAATGTTGTAAACGCCTGTCATAGGTGTACATATCAGAATAATGTAATGTTATGACAACTCTGTCATAATAAACATAGAAATATGATAATAAGTGTGTGTAAATATGTATACTGTTGGTGTTTCTTAAATAAATAAAATAAAAAAAAAATATAGCGGCAGGCCCGCTCCCATCACATCATGGAACGGAATACGCACGGCGAAAAGTAGGTGCACTATACTCCGTGAATTCGTAATCCATCCAACCATTTATTTTACTTTTGACAGCTCGGCTACCAATCAATTGATGTCTTAGGATGGTATTAATAAATGAATCTCAAGTTTGAGTTACATCTCAAGTAACCATAATGTACTGGACTCTTCATACATTATGTCTACTTGAGATGTAACTCAAACTTGAGATTCATTTATAATACCGGCATTAATGAGTTACCGATTCGATTTCTTATAACAATTAATTTAGTTTATATAGAAGTTTTGATCGGTTAAACGCTGGTAAGCATATTATTTTTCCTTAAGACTTCGTATTATTTTATAAACACACAGAAAAAGAATTTCACGAAGGCCTTGCCGCGAGCAGAAGTCTAGTTAATTATTTAATTCATTTTAGACCCTAATAGGCGTGCTTATGGCAAAAGTAAAAAAAAAACGTTGGACGCAGTTGGACGGAGTATAGTTGCGCCTCTGTCTACCCCGGTGTGTTTATGTATTCAATATGTTTGGTATGTGTATTTATGTAAACAATCATCTGATTTAATAAAACATCCCGTTTTATTATTTGAAGCATTCTCATAATTGTTTCGTTTAGTCAACGGCGGAGGAGCGCACAGCCAACCGCGAGTTAAGTGCAGTGAAATTAAAATAACGAAAACCCATCCATATCAGCTCAGTAGCTTAGTAGGTAATCTCAAACATATAAACATACCCACGGGTCGAATACAGAACCACCATTCTGAAGTCGTTCAAGAAAAAAAATTCGACAACTTAAAAAATGTTTTTTTGGTCGCGGTTCTGCCGGCATAAACGCCAATTCTCTTGACAAAAAGTAGCTTACACCATTTAGGGGTCATATAACTTCCCAATAGTGAAAGAATTAGCAAAATCAGTTCAATAATTTTTGAGTTTGTCCATTACAATTAAACATACAAAATTATATTTAATTTTCTATATGCTTTGATTAATAATATGTATCTATTCATATTCTTAATCAAAGTGACCCTGCATACAAAACTTTAATAATTTCAAAACTGTAAAAGAAAATAAAAGACGTTAGCTTCTTAAATAAAAGAAACTTTATTTGGAAGCATAGACTAAAAACTGAGAGCATACCAACAAAAGTACACTTAAAAGTAGAATTGGCGACGCAGTCTAGGGTAGGACCAAATTGGTCTCAAAGAAGCTTGGTGTGCTCAACAGATCGAGATTTATCTCGTCGGGTTATCGCCTGCAACTTTAAAAGGCGCAGGTTCGGCCTTACATGGAATATTGTCCCCATCTTTGGGCAGGGGCAATCCAGTACCAGCTTTTCCCTCTCGGCCGCATTCAACATCGGGCAGCTCGTATCGTCGACGACCATGTTCTTTCCGATCGACTTTGCGATGTAGCATCGCTCTGCATTCTCTGTTTACCACGGGGAGTGCTCTAAGGAGTTGAACTTATCCCTACTGCTGGGTTCCATCACCATACAACGCGGCAAAACTCCAAATTCCATCTACATCACCTCGAAGGTTGGTAATCCACTACAGTACGTTTCTGCCGACATATTTTACCACTACAAAACTATGGAACCAATTGCCACCAGCAGCTTTCCGAACAGATACGACCTGGTGGCATTCAAAAAAGAGCATATTCCCACCTAAAAGGCCGGCGACGCATTCCTATGCCCCATGGTATAGCAGATGTTCATGGGCTGCGGTCATCATTTACTATCAGGTGAACCGTACGCTCGTTTGCCCTCTATGTCCAAAAAAAACCGCCCAATGAGAGTTGGACTTGCGTATCGAGGGTTCCGAACAAACTTGTTTTTGTAGGGCATCTATTTTTAATAGCAGTGTAGCAATAGCAGTGTAGAAGTAAAACTAAAATTTGGACAAGATAAAAATATAACGTACTAGCTTTTGCCCGCGGCTCCGCCCGCTTTAAAATGTTTTTCCGGGATAAAAGTCCCGCTTTATATTTTCCCGGGATAAAAAGTAGCTTATGTGTTAATCCAGGACATGATCTACCCGTGTGCCAAATTTCATCGAAATCCGTTCAGTAGTTTTTACGTGAAAGAGGAACAAACATCCGTACATCCAAACATCCCAACATCCAAAAATCCATACATTCTTACAAACTTTCGCCTTTATAATGTTAGTAGGATTCAATATGACCACAAAATTCACAGAACAAAAGCCAACAATCAAAAAAAGAACCAACTAAACAAGACAGCTAATTTTAAACTATATTTACGTCGTAAAAGATCAAAGAGGTTCTACCTCAACACTTGTAAGTAAGGTATCTTAGTATATAAGTTCAATGCTTCACCAAAATTAATTAACAAATAAATCGAATTTGTAAAGTTTGTAAATTTTCCCTTTTTTTCTTATTAATCCTACTAATATTATAAAGGCGAAAGTTTGTAAGAATGTCTGGATGTATGGATGTTTGTTCCTCTTTCACGCAAAAACTGCTGAACGAATTTTGATAAAATTTCGCACACGGGTAGATCATGCCTTGGATTAACACATAGGCTACTTTTTATCCCGGGAAAACATAAAGCGGGACTTTTATCCCGGAAAACTTTTTAACGCGGGCGGAGCCGCGGGCAAAAGCTAGTATATAATAAAGTAAGATCTTGCTTCTCGCCAAATTTCATGATTCTAGGTCAACGGGAAGTAGGTACCCTATAAGTTTTGATTCCGTTGCGAAATCGCAAAATATGCGAAATTATGCGACATACTTAAACGATCATATCTTTTGATCGCGTTGACTTACAAGTTTGATTTTTTAACATATGAAAGAAAACGTAGACCCAAGTATTTGATATAAACTTCAACTTGACATCTCTACGCGTTCCTGAGGAAAAGGGTCTCGACAGACACACATTCCAGACCGACTGACAGACAAAAGTGATCTTATAAGGTTTCCTTTTTTTCCTTATGAGGTACTGAACTCTTAAAAAGAAATATCTGGCAAATAAATTCGCAAGTAACCATTGCCTTCCCTGAAAAATATTCATTTGAACAACGAAAACCCCATCCAAATTGGGTCAGTACCTAGTTATTGAGAATATCGCGGACATACAAATTTACATACATACGGGTCGAATACAGAACCTCCTTTTTTAAATCGGTTAAAAACGTGTACTATGTACTCCAACTGTTGAATAAAATTTACTTGAAACTTGTGAAACATGCCTTTTAATTGTCAGATAGTTATTTATAACTTTATCAGGAGCGGGGAATTCGCCATAGCTTATACCGAACAGCCAAAATTAAAGCCCACCTGGCTTAGTTGTAAAGTAAATATGTATATAATATTATTATTAGTAAGTTTAGTGAAATGCATGGACCCCGTCACCAAGGACCTGGTGACTCCTCTACGGCAGAATGGAGAGGCTTGTGGATATGAGGTGAGAACTGTTATTCACGGACTAGGTAAATACGGACAGACAGACGCTCATGCATACATAAATGTACAGACCATGGAGTTAAGAGGCCGTATACGCGCGTTAGCCCGCGAAAATAAGTGCGCCTCCTTTTATATTGATAATGAAGAAATTGTCGCATTAATCCTTTAGGCGACTTTTTATACCAATAAACAGTAGTTTTCGTTAGTCAGTTTTTTTTTTTTTTTTTTTTTTTTTTTTTTTTATTCGGGCACGGCAAAGTGACTGCACCTCACCTGATGGTAAGCGCGATGCAGTCCAGATAGAGTATCGAATGGCAGCAGATAGTTATCTCATGCCATTCGACACAATCATGCCGGCCTACTGAGCTGCTTCTTCACGCTACGGCGGAAGGACCCAGGATTATAGGAAGGAGGGAACACGTGCGCCGGCAAACTATTCCAAAGCTTGATGGTGCGGCAAATAAAAGAATTGGCGAACCTATTGGTTCGGGCCGAGATGGTTTTAACCATCAAGCTGTGGCTTCGGTTGCCGGCACGCGTGGTTCTGCTGAGGAAAGGAGAGGAGGGGATCAGATTAAACAACTCTTCAGAGCATTCGCCATGATACAGACGGTAGAACACGCTTAGAGAAGCGACATCCCTCCGCAATTGTAGCGACTCCAAGTTGCTCGTTACGTCTGCATCATCCACAATGCGGATGGCCCGCCGCTGCAATCCATCCAAGGCATCGAGCAAGTATTGGGCGGAACCGTCCCAGAGGTGCGAACAGTATTCCATACCCGGCCGTACCTGTGCTTTATACAAGCGGAAGATTTGACCGGGCGTGAAGAACCGACGCACCTTGTTCAGGATTCCAACCCTGCGTGATGTGGCAGATATAACGCCTTCGATGTGATTCCTTGGATTCAGATCACAGCGGATATCCATACCAAGGATATTCAGGTCATTCCGCATTAAGAGTGGAACACCCTGAAGATTGGGGAGAGGAGAAAACGGGGATCTTTTGCACGTGAACGCACACACCTGTGTTTTCTTGGCATTGAACTCAACCAGGTTCATGGAACCCCACGTGGAAATGAGATCCAGAGTCCGGTTGAGCTCAATGACAAGATCATTGCGCCTCCTCACAGTGTCCACCCGCAAACCAGGGGGCTCATGGTAGTATCGCCCATGAACCGTGCTGTCGTCTGCATAACAATGAATGTTGCCAAGCGATAACAAATCATTGATATGCAGAAGAAACAGGGTGGGCGACAGCACCGAGCCCTGTGGAACCCCGGCATTTACTGACATGAGCTTCGAAGCGTGCCCATCAACGACGACACGTATTCTACGCTCATGCAGAAAGCCAGAAATCCACGCACACAGGTTGTCGGGCAAACCATATGACGGAAGCTTGGAAAGGAGACCACGGTGCCAGACCCTATCAAAAGCCTTAGCTATGTCGAGGCTCACAGCTAGAGCCTCGCCATGCCTATCAATCGCCTCCCCCCAGCGATGCATGACGTACGCTAGAAGGTCACCCGTTGATCGGTTCTGACGAAATCCGTATTGTCTGTCGCCGATCAACGAGTGATTCTCCAGGTAGCGGGTCAAGTGCGAGTTTATTAGCCGCTCCATGACTTTGCATAGCACTGAGGTTATAGCGATTGGGCGGTAATTGGTAGGGTCTGTCCGATCACCTTTTTTGGGGATCGGTTGCACATTGGCCTCCCTCCAAGATTCAGGCACTATACCTGAGAGGTAGGACGCACGGTAGAGGCGTGTCAGTGCAGGAGACAACTCAGCTGCACATCTTCTCAATACCACCGCCGGTATACCGTCCGGACCACTGGCTTTCCGAACGTCGAGAGACCGCAGCTCACGCCGCACATCGCACTGTCTGATGCGAATATCAGGCATTGTGAATCCGCAATCAGACAGCGCCGGCGGCGGCTGTGAGCCACAGTCTTCGAGCCGGGAGTTAGCCGCAAAGAGATTTGCCAGTAGAGTGGCTTTCTCCTGCGGCTTGTGTGCCAGCGATCCATCTGGATACCTTAGCGGCGGCAGTGAGGGACGGCAGAAGTTAGACTGGACGGCCTTGGCCAGACTCCAATAAGCACGGCTGCTCGTCGGATGGTTGGCCAAAGCACGCCCAATCCTACATATCCGCGCGGCATCCGATCTAACATAGGCCTTCTTGCAGGCCTTGGCGGCACGGTTATAAGCTGCTTTGAGGGAATCAATATTAGGATCCTTCATTGCGCGACCCCTGATCCAAGCGCGATACGCCGCCTGTTTTTGTCCAACAGCATCGGCGCAAGCGCGATTAAACCAGGAGCGTCCACGGCCCTTACTAGCGACCTCAGAGGAAGGAATGTAATATTCCATTCCTAACCTGACCTCGCCAGCAATAGCGTCGGCACTCGCCGAAGGATCTTTTCCCTCGAAACAACGCTGCCGCCAAGGGATGGATGCGAAATATTCTCGCATACCATCCCAATCTGCCGACGAGTAATGCCAGACCCTTCGCTTAACCTGCACAGGACGTGGAGGTGAAGCGAAAGGTATTGACGTCCCAACCAGGCAGTGATCAGAAGTGCCCAGAGGGGCACTAACGGTCACTCGATACCCGGTCGGGTGACTCGTCAGCAGAAGGTCCAGCAGTGAAGGCGCATGACTCGCCACATCCGGGATCCTGGTAGGCTGGCTCACCAGTTGTGTCAAGTCATGTGTCAGAGCGAATGCATGGGCAGCTCTGCCAGCATGATCAGTCCTGGAGGATCCCAGCCACAACTCATGGTGCGCGTTGAAATCCCCCAATACCACCATCTCCGCTGACGGAAACTGCACCTGCGCGTCATCCGCCGCCAGGCTGAGGTACCTGAACAGCCGAGTCGTCTCATCGTCCCCGTGGTGAGACCTGTAAAGGCACACGTAGATACGGCTCAAGGAGCCAAAATCCACGTGCACCCACAAAGTGGAAAAGGAAGGGTCCTCCATGCAGCGCAGACGGCGACAACAGACGTCCGATCGAACATACAAACATACCCCGGCCTTTGGCTTGAAGTTTTCTTCAAGCGAATAGCCGGGGTACAGCAGGTATGAATTATCGTCCGGACGGCGAATCTGTGTCTCCGTCAAGAAGAGCAAAGCAGGCCGGGCCGTCTCAAGATGGTGGTGGACGGCATTGAGGTTGGTATGGAGTCCGCGGATGTTGGCGAACTCCATAGTGAAAGCGGTGGTGGGGTTGTGCACCGCTGTAGGACCTGCTTTCTTTGTAGGCACTGTCATGAAGGGGGATGGGATGCGTGAAGAAGCATCGGGAAGCCTGTAAATGGGCACTCAGTGGGCCGAACGGGCACCAGAACACGAGAGCCAGGAATAGGTGAACTGATCCGCCGGACGGAAGGGCCCCCGTACCCTCCCGGGACGGGCCGCCGGGACCCCACATCCGGTCACCAACCGGCACGACGGACCCACCCAAGATTATGCGCGGCATGGTGAGGCAGCCTCTCGAGGTGGTTAGTCTCGATTGGGCCCCTGTACTATACCGCGGGCGGCCAGCGGGTCAACCGTTTCTACAGGTCTCCCTGGCCGGCGGATCAATACGCCTTCCCCGACTGTGATCCGGAATTACCCACACGGAACAACCTCATACCCAATTACAGGCGCCCCGAGAAACCGGGAGAGCGTAGGCTGATCCCGTAACGCGGCCCCCTTGCGGGGGTCACTATGGCGGTCTTTTCGCCGTGAGCACGGTGGTCGCTACCCGGGCGGATGCAAGCATCCTACCACCACGGACTGTGTCACTCATTTGGCACTACCCAGGGGTCACGTGTAGGGAAACTAGAGTATGAGCCTACGGACGCGAGTGACATTAATTAAGTTTCAAGCACGATTTTGACTGAAAACTATTAAAAGTTTGAGTCTCCGTACAAATAAAATTTTGAAACAGACGTTGACGTTGGAACTTGGTGGATAGATTGAAATTAAAGAAAGATATGAAATATCTGGCTCGTTTAGTCAATTTGTGTTGAAATAGGCTTTCTGATCACGTATTATAAATTAACCAGATCAGGTTATTTTTTTAAAAATCACGATGAAAAGTTGACTGAAATAGTCGAAATTTCGTATACGGCCTCATAATATGTAGTACAAAGTAACTCCATGGTACAGACATATAAGATAATACGTTTTAGCGACGAGAGGTTCTTCCAAAGAGTATTATATACATTGGGAATCTTCGTCGCTGTAGAGGGATTGATGGTTGCGTACCTCTATTGAAGGGGAAGATTCTCAGTCAGGCAGATGTTGCGCCTGCTTCGCGTAAACGTTGCAATCGCAATCTATAATCTAGTGACGCCATCCAGCGGTGTTATTGGGCGTTATCTGCTAATCGTCCATACCACTTCGATGTCCGATGGACGAGTGTCGCGTCATCTAGTTGAATGCTTAATGTAGTAGTTCCCAGTCATGATAATAGATGGCGGTGTATAGCTATGTCCAGACTGTGCCTTTTTTTGTTCAAGGGCATGCGTCATAGCGCAGGCAACAGCGCACGTGAGGCATGCCCTTAACGCATGCCCTGACAGTCGGAACCGTAGCGCACGCTGTCAAACGCGTCTTTCCACATCGGATGGATGTATGTGCTTCAAAGCGTTCAACACCAAAACTCTTTAGAATCCTTTAGTACTTTTATTACAGCTTTTAATACATCTGACAGCATTGTTGATATGAATCGTTTGGATAACTACCTTATATAAATACGAAAGAGACATTTAATTGTCTCCAGTAGCTAAAAACCTAAGCGTTATTGCCACGGAGGAAGTCTTCGTGGTTATTGCTAACTTTATTTCACTAGGTATTGCTTCACGTAACTGGGTTGAGTGCATTGTAATTATTGGTTTTACCAATTTCAAAAGTTGATCGAAGTAAATCGATGTAGGCCGCACATGTTCCACCAAGTAAAATGTCCTCGTCGCACATGTTCCCATAAGCTGACAGAAACTACGACTGAACTAATTGACTCTGTTGGAGTTGCGTTCGTTAACGTATACAATTATTGAAAGCGCCAAACGAAAGCTGAATAGAAAGATAAAGACGAAAGTTGAAGATGAAAGGGCACAGTGTGGACATAGCTTATGGTTAGGTATTGTGCCGCCACAACGTAAAAAAAAAAAGAAAAAAAACATTGAACTAAAAAAATATATTAAATCACTAAGAAGTAAGAACCGAAAAATTATAATTTAACATTTCCTAGCAGTGGCGTGCCTAGTGTTTTGGATGAGAGCAAGCCAAAGCAGACCAAAAAAGAAATCGCATCTCCGATTCATACAAAATGTGCACCTATGAGAAAGAAAAATCCATATCTAAAATTAAATTACAATCACTACCCGTACCGGGATTCGAACCAGAGTTTCAAAAGCAATTTTCGTACCGCGCACGCAATATATTACGCTATGGAGGCGACTCGAAGTTATATAAAAATTAGGTACTTGAAATTTTTTATCCCCAAAGATGTAGGCAGAGGCGCAACTAGTGCACCCACTTTTTGTCATGCGTTTACCTCTCCTGATACTATACCTATGTTTCAGAGTTGCCCACCGCACAAGGAAGGCATGACCAACGTGCACATCGTGCCTCACACACACGGAGAGCTTGGTTACTCCGCGACCTTCCATCAGCACTACACTGGAAGCAAGTATTGTCCTGTTATAAGCATACCATACCAATACTTTATTTTATCGCGGGAAAAAACGCGTTATCGCTACCACCACTGGGGGGTGAGTAGAACGGTTATGTCGGCTTCGCACAGTCTTACGGCCCAATGTCGACACTCGGGAGTATAGCTTCATCCGAGCGAGCATTGAACCGAGTCCCTAGCACTATGTACACCCTACACCGGCATACCAACCAAAACCCGCGGTGGCCTTCTTCGGCGCATACGAGACGGCCCCAGGGTACCTTGTTGCACAGAGATAGCTGCACGGAACCGCCCCTACGTGATGCCCCATTGCGGCCCCTCTCTAAATGAGGAGGCTGAGAAGCCTCCTAACTCAAAAGTCCGTTTTGCGTCTACGACTGTCGTCCACCTCGTAGTCGCTTACATTGGAGTAGTTGAGCGAGCAGACCCCCACTGCTCGCCCCGCGACTCTCGCTTACCCCATTTAGTCGCCTCTTACGACAGGCAGGGGATGTCGTGGTGAAATTCTTTAGATGCCCCCGGACCACAGGGCACGAGGCGCCGGTCAGTCGTCCACCCGACGCCTCCTTCGTCTCCTCTGGCTGCGGGCGGGATCGCTCTGCTCACGATCCCGCTCGTATATTTGTTATACTACAACACATTCATTATAGTTGAGTAAGTAAGAAAGTAGGTACAAGTATCTCAAGACAATACTCACGCCTGTGGTTTCAAATTTAAACTACTTGAATTTTGATTCCAATGTTTGTGAGCTATGTGTTAAAATCCAAAGAACCGCTGCAGTCGCTACGATAGCTGACTACATATCTCATTACAAAGGGAAATTTTCTTAATTAAAACTTGCAAAATGCTCCATTTTGAATAATAAAAAATATTAATGTCGAAACAAGACGATAAATATCACAGGCGCTTCATAGATTTCGCACACAGGCGCTGTCTTGGGTCGGCGCGACCCTGAGTATTGTTTGTGAACACTATTAGACTTGAACCTTCTCCTTCGATTTTTAAATTATAATATTTTTACAGCTGACACTTACTACACGGCAACTAATATCAACATGAAGAGAATCCTCGACTTCACAATCAGCGAGCTTTGGGCGCACGAGGAAAGAAAGTAAGTATATAGTACCTCTTGAGATTACGTGATTAATTGAAACCACATGCTTATCTCCTTGAAAATAACACTTTCCAGTAAGTTATTTTAACCATAGATGTAATTTGTAAAATAAAGTTTCGAACAAAATATATGAATAAAAAGTAACTTTAAGTTTACACGCCCTAATGCCACTAATACTACTCTATAGTCCGTCCAACCATTTATATAACTTTTGACAGTTCGGTTTCTAATCAATTGGGGATGTACTAATTAGAGGTGATCATTAAACGTTATAACTGTTAATTTAACTCATTATAAAAAAATAGATGTTAATTCTATTAACTACTATTGCAATATTCATTAAACGTTTAAACTAATGAACGGACTGCGGAGGCAGTTAATGCCATCTGTTAATTTATCATTCAACTAAACTTGATAACTGTTAATCATAGAAAAATGCTAATAACGCCTCTATAGGGTATTTATTAAATTAAATTTAATACTACTAATAAGCACAAAAATTATATTTTTTTCTTTAGCTAAGACTTAAATTATGCCTTGTCGTGATTTGTGAACAATAAAATCGCCACTTGCAATGATTGCGAAAATAATTTTATTTAGGTAACGTCAGAACTGATAAAAGTGGCCGCCATTTTGAATTTCTTTGTTTTAAGGTCAATTGACCTCAAAATTGGTATGTGGGTATAACTTTAATTACCAAAGATTGATCCAATGTCAGAATTGAAAAAAGTGGCCGCCATTTTGAATTTCTTTGTTTTAAGGCCAATTGACCTCAAAATCGGTATCTGTGTTTAACTCTAGTTACCAAAGAGTGATCCAATGTCGGAATTGAAAAAGTGGCCGCCATTTTGAATTTCTTTGTTTTAAGGCCAATCCACCTCAAAATCGATATCTGGGCAGGCCTGTAGGTACAATAGACGGATCCAATGTTAGAATTGAAAAAAGTGGCCGCCATTTTGAATTTCTTTGTTTTAAGGCCTATCGACCTCAAAATCGATATCTGGGCAGGCCTGTAGGTACAAAAGACGGATCCAATGTTAGAATTGAAAAAAGTGGCCGCCATTTTGAATTTCTTTGTTTTAAGGCCAATCCACCTCAAAATCGATATCTGGGCAGGCCTGTAGGTACAAAAGACGGATCCAATGTTAGAATTGATAAAAGTGGCCGCCATTTTGAATTTCTTTGTTTTAAGGTCAATTGACCTCAAAATTGGTATGTGGGTTCAACTTTAATTACCAAAGATTGATCCAATGTCAGAATTGAAAAAAGTGGCCGCCATTTTGAATTTCTTTGTTTTAAGGCCAATTGACCTCAAAATCGGTATCTGTGTTTAACTCTAGTTACCAAAGAGTGATCCAATGTCGGAATTGAAAAAGTGGCCGCCATTTTGAATTTCTTGTTTTAAGGCCAATCCACCTCAAAATCGATATCTGGGCATGCCTGTAGGTACAATAGACGGATCCAATGTTAGAATTGAAAAAAGTGGCCGCCATTTTGAATTTCTTTGTTTTAAGGCCTATCGACCTCAAAATCGATATCTGGGCAGGCCTGTAGGTACAAAAGACGGATCCAATGTTAGAATTGAAAAAAGTGGCCGCCATTTTGAATTTCTTTGTTTTAAGGCCAATCCACCTCAAAATCGATATCTGGGCAGGCCTGTAGGTACAATAGACGGATCCAATGTTAGAATTGAAAAAGTGGCCGCCATTTTGAATTTCTTTGTTTTAAGGCCAATCCACCTCAAAATCGATATCTGGGCAGGCCTGTAGGTACAAAAGACGGATCCAATGTTAGAATTGAAAAAAGTGGCCGCCATTTTGAATTTCTTTGTTTTAAGGCCAATCCACCTCAAAATCGATATCTGGGCAGGCCTGTAGGTACAAAAGACGGATCCAATGTTAGAATTGAAAAAAGTGGCCGCCATTTTGAATTTCTTTGTTTTAAGGCCTATCGACCTCAAAATCGATATCTGGGCAGGCCTGTAGGTACAAAAGACGGATCCAATGTTAGAATTGAAAAAAGTGGCCGCCATTTTGAATTTCTTTGTTTTAAGGCCAATCCACCTCAAAATCGATATCTGGGCAGGCCTGTAGGTACAAAAGACGGATCCAATGTTAGAATTGAAAAAAGTGGCCGCCATTTTGAATTTCTTTGTTTTAAGGCCAATCGATCTCAAAATCGATATCTGGGC
Source organism: Lapara coniferarum (assembly GCA_949316025.1). Taxonomy (NCBI): domain Eukaryota; kingdom Metazoa; phylum Arthropoda; class Insecta; order Lepidoptera; family Sphingidae; genus Lapara; species Lapara coniferarum. Next base: position 29,316,118 of record OX438929.1, read on the forward strand.
AGGCCTTTAGATACAAAAGACGGATCCAATGTTAGAATTGAAAAAAGGGGCTGCCATTTTGAATTTCTTTGTTTGCAGGCCTATCGACCTCAAAATCGATATCTGGGCAGGCCTGTAGGTACAAAAGACGGATCCAATGTTAGAATTGAAAAAAGTGGCCGCCATTTTGAATTTCTTTGTTTTAAGAATGATTGGATTTAAGATAGATATTTGGGCTTGTCTTTAGACAAATAGAATAAATCGAGGTTGGAATTTCAAGAACTGCATTCCATGTTAAATGTTCTTGTTTTAAGGGCTATTGGTTTTAAAATCAAACTCCGCTGGACATGGCCACAAACTATAGTAGGTTATAGAACTTTTAAATAATATGACCACCATCAATGCTTATTCAATTCTCTTCAATAACGATATCGCAGGTTTGTTATGTCGCAAAATAAAGAATTGAAGAACGAAGAAGTGGCCCGTGGCAGCAAACAGCAAATAAAGT